>OX401998.1:14146492-14752742 GCA_947859395.1 Eupithecia insigniata | reverse complement strand
CGTTTGACGAGAGGTATTGCTGTTGCTTATTTCATAGGTGATCTGTCGCGTCGCGAGCTCTTGTGCCGTCAACTTTGTTTTATACTGCTAGTCCTTCTGCATTATGCGATAGTTTAAAAATTACGCGGTCCTCATTCTATTGTTGATCACAGAGCCCTTAATCAATAATGGAGGCCGACCACAGATATGTACATAAGTGTCTAGCTATTCATTTAACATGTTTTCTCTTCCAGTATGCCGTAGGCTTCGAGCTATGGTCCATGTCTCCCCAGCTGCTGTTCGACAACGTGCTAATAACGGACGATGAGCTGGTGGCCGAGCTGTTTGCCGCGCAAACTTTCAAGTTGAAGCGTGCTAAGCTGTCTCGGGACTCTGTAAGTAGAGTTGATCTTTTTTACTACGACGTCTGTCTTCCACCACCAAAGGCTTGTTTCCTAGCGGTTACTAGAGTAATCACCGTATTGATGGTTTGAGAACGTTGGTAATCCGCCGCTATCCGGCATCAGAAGAGTCGATCGTGCACAATTAACTGATTTATATAGCTATAAATCAGTTACTTAGGATTACTTACTAAAATCCGGCTTATTGATAAAGTTAGGCAGGTATCATTTGTAAGACGCCGTATAGCCATTAAGCACAGAGATTTTTGTCTAGGGTAGAAACAAGAATGACATCGCATCGTCATACATTGCGTAGCTTATTCAAATTTAATAATTTACGCAATGTATGAGATGCATGAGTTTCATAAATTTTACGCATTCGATGACGATGCGACGTATTTTTTCTCTGTTCTACCCGAGATAAAAATAGCTGTTTGCAATACGGGTGGGAAAACTATTAACGAAATACTGATGGCTGTAGACAGTCCAGCGTTAGACTAGCATAGGCATGATGAAGTTTGATGTGATTTATAACATTCACTGCCAAATTCTAACATTTAAGAACAGACAAATCGACATACTACTCTAGTAATCCTAAATTGCCAACATTTACAAAGAAAACGTGGTGGGGCGCAGTCCTCCGCGCCACTAACTACCGGCCCGGCTACTGGGCGCTGTATGCCATATACTGCGCCATCCCTATCGTGGGGTACATCGTGCTACTCGTGCGACGCGCCAGAGAGGTTTATTTGCTTATAGCTAGGGTTAAAATGGGCTAATTTCGTATTTGTTGGTGTGCGATTTTACTCTAAGAAATGCTAGATCTTTAGGGAGTGTTACGGCTTATTATAAAGTCGCTAGTACCTTAAGCATTATTTGTTGTTCCAGTGAAAATTTCTATGTGCAGTTGTGTACTGCGCTCGCCCATCATAGCATAAAAGAGTAACTTTACTGATATGTCTGTACTGCGCTTACCCATCGTATTATAAATGAGTAACTTCATTGATTATGTCTGTCATTAGACTACCTGTTGCTACTTACATGAGGGCTCTTGTCTAAATGCTACACAGGTATTTTACGGTAAGAAAAGAGAAGCAAGATATTTGTATGAAAAGAAACAAAGTATAACTTGATTTGCTAAAAAAAAAAAACTGACTCCAAGTACTTAGTACTTACACTGTTTTACGGGACGAATACTAATCCTGCGGGCGTAACATTTTATGGGACCACCTCGGGATCATTCTCCATACAATAACGAAATAATTTTCCAAATCGTTCCATAATTGACGGAGAAATCGACTACTTACATAAACAATTATATACGTACAGACGAACATAGAACCTCATCCTTTTTTTTAATCTGTTAAAATGTTTGAGATATTGACTCGTTCTTCAAATAGTAATTTAACCACCTTCTTTTAAGCTATATCAATTGTGATGGCTAAAATATTTTCCTAAATCCATAAACCCTAAGCCGCTCCTTCTTCGAAACCTTGCATTTTCTGTGTGTTTGTGCTCATGTCTGCAACCATTTTCCAATTCCAAAACCACATTCCACCCAATACAAGCTACAAAATTTCCCCGTATAAAACAGTTTCTCCTGCTCCTATGCCTCAAACCACATGCCAGTAGATCTCTAGTAGAAGCTAGTCGGTAGTGCTAAGTAGCAGCTACTTGCAGGAATCATTCTTCGAGCGTGCTGTTCAGTTCGCGGGAGACAATCCGTGGGTGTACGCGGTCCTCATCTTCGGCAGTTTCATCGTGGTCGGCATCGGCGCCTACCTCTGCTGCGGACCTAGATCTGTGAGTTATCATTAAATACTATTGAAATAGTACAGGCATTTACATTAAGATTAATGTCTGCTGCATAGACATGCAGCAGTGCATTTGTGAAATAAAATGTATAGTTGAGAAATTATGAACCTTCCAAACCCGTGTCAGGTGATAGGTGGCGTATGTAGACTTTTACCTCGTGAAAGGCGATAAAGAATGAAACTTGAAATAACACCACTCGGATTACATTTGGTCAACTATGATATAAGCGTGCGTGCAACTGTGACAGAATGCTATCTCGCTGCCATCTTCAATCCCATTACTTATACACGCTTTCACGTTGATAATGTTTAGCATTATAATAATGCTAAACAACAATAATTGTTGTTGATTGTTACCCAAAACCAACTTTTTTTTTTCTAAAACAGCTCTTTTCAGAAGAAGATATTAAAAAAGATAAGGAATCATTCATTTTAGAACCAGATGTCAAAAGCTCTCCCTATTAAAATTCACATGATACGTAGAGTGAATTGAATTGATGCTTTTCCCTACTTTGCAACGTTCCCTTTACTTACATCAAATTTCCTCTAGGACCCAGTTGGCGAAGCTAAGAAATCCGAAACACTAGGAGCTGACGATCCACATGAATCTGAAGCTGAAGAGGACAGCCGCAGCGATGAAGAAACAACCACTGCTAAGCCAACCAAGGCAGATCTAGAGGGACCAGCTCCTACGCAGGAAGAAGATACTGCCGAGGTAAATGAGACATTCCACCTTCTATAGCTAATAGACACGCTAGAGGACTGAAGGAATAACCGCTGCCAAGCCAACCAAGAGAGAGTATGATATATTATCGAGTGATACTCATTATCGTGTGATAAATACCGAGCACCATTTTCGTCTTTGCGAGTATGACTCCAGGAGGGCATTTCTGGCAATAATCTACTCGATAAATATGGCAGGAACTGTCTAAAAGTCGAGTGATAAACAAGCGTATTCTCAAAATCTGCAATTCGACGAGACGAGAATGGAATTTTTGGCGGTGCCGCCAAAAATCGCATTCTCGTGTTGTGTGGCGCGTGCGTTCTGTAGAAATGATAACAGAATCCTGTACATATACGGTTTTGGAGAGATAAAGGTGTCATCTCATTAACTGAGCCAATTTGTATATACAAACGGCTGCGCAACATACTTATGCAATCTTTTGATGTTGCTATTGGTATAAGAACCGCCATTAATGTAACGTTTGTTTCAGACGGTTCCGGTCGGCGACTCGGAGGGCGCTGGCGACGGCCAGAGGAAGAGGAAAGCACGCAAGGAGTGAGCGAGACGAAACATCTCGAGCGGCGGCGCAGGTATACTCGTACTAGACAACTTGGTTTATCGCATATACCGATTGTTCTGTTCTAAGGGGGGTGAATGAAGTGGTAGGTGGTAGAATGTTTCAAGTTATGAAAAGAAGTTTCAAATTATGAAAAGAACTCTCATAATTATTTCTGCTAATCTAAACTTGAAACTATTATGAAAACTAATGACACTTTTAACGAGTAGTTCTTTTAGAACGAAAAATGTTCCGTTCAAAATGAACAAAGACCGTTAGCAAAATCTGACCTAGTTTGCTTGTGTGTTCCGAACCATTAAAAGCCCCACTTCGTTCGGTCCCCTTAAAATAGAACACCCTGTATTGCAATAAGATTTACTTTGGATTGAATAAGTAAAACTGGCTATATGCTAAACTATGTCTTCATCGATTGTACACGAACATACCGAAAAATTAGAAGAAATCACGTAGTGTGTATGTACTGTTCAAATACACACTTGCTCGTGTGAGTAAATTATCATATACATTATATACTTATGTATCATTCAAAAGCCACATAATAATATATTTCCTATATAAATTATAAGTATTGTTATGCATTTCCGGAAGGCTCTATTCCTGTTTTATTTACTATCTAGATATTAGGCATTTCTTTGTCAAATACAAATCGTCACCAAAGATTTTTACTTTGGTCATGTCATAATATATCATGAACAAAGTACATGATTTAGGGTTCTTTGCAGTAGAATATGAACTCATACTAACAATTATTATTGAGACAAGAACATGAAACTCGCCACGCGACAATGCAAGTAGCATTGTCGCGTGGCGAGTTTCATGTTGTGGATCACATTCGAACACGGGAACGTTTGTGGTTACTTGGTTGATAATGACAGTTTGTTAATTTATTCCATAAAAATTTAGTAATAAACGCTATCGATATGTAAAAATTAAACTTACAGTAAAGCGTATTTTTCCTATATTTAATGCATTTCAATTCTGATATAACTCTAAAATGAGCGAGGTGAATACGAATTTTTAAGTTTTTTTAGTTTTAATTACAATAGTGAAATTTCTTGCTTATGATTAATTGCTTCAAATGAATTCTATAATACATACATATATAATTGTATGAGAACGTATTATTGTTATGAATTTGCTGAAAAATTGTTCAGTCTATGATGAATATATATTTATAAGCAATTGTAAGATATTATATATCATTTCTCATATAAGTAGATATTGCATTTTCTATATAATTTACTATGTATGTATAATGCATGATTATTCTGTAGATAATTCCGTGTGTTCATAATGTTTATATAGACACTGCTTTAGTAATAAATGTTTTTAAATGCAAGAAAAGTACATTTAATTTCAACAATTTGACAAACAAATAATTATATTTTTTTAACTAAATACTTCGAATTCTCTAATTTTACACTGTTCTTAAGTTTTGCGGGATTAATACTAATCCCTCGGGAGTAACATTTTTATGGGACCATCTCGGGACCATTCTCTATACAAAAACGAAAGAAATTTCGAAATTGGTTCTTAGTTAACGGAGAAATCGACGGACATACATACATTAACAAATATATATAATCAGTCGAACATAGAACCTCCTCCTTTTTCGAAGTCGGTTAAATATTTAAGTATCTTATGTAATCGGTTAAAAACGTTTATAACTAAAGCTGTTAGGTGTTACTCGGACCATATATAGTACTTAATGTCACATAATAAGTATCGCATTTTGTATGCTTCGTACATAAGTACAATTTATACTTTTCATTATATTAAATAGTCTAATGGCGATTTTATTTTAAAATTTAGTTCAGTTGGTATGAAATTGACGATGTGACCTTGTGATGCGTACGCTTTGGTATTACAAATGGACATTACAATACGATGTTAACTTTGTACTGAGGTGTCAATGTCCTTCGTGTCTATAAAACAATGCTTAACATCATTTGCGAATGGGGTCACTAAAACCAGGTACTTGTTTTGTAAAAATGCTACTAATGACTAAACACAAAGTTGTTCCTCAAATAAAGATGATATCTCACAAAAATACTGTGCTTTTTACTAGAATCAGAAAAGCGATAAGATAAGGGCTTATGGAATCGTGCCTCGATTACGTAAGCATAACAATTTGAACCGTAAAGAAACTCATCTCTAATTTGTCTCATAATATTCTATAATTTTAGGTTATAGGTTTATCTAAAAACTAGCGAACGAAAACTAGCCCCGGCTTCGCACGGGTGCAATGCTGATACTAAATTATACATATAAACATTCCTCTATATATAAAAAACCGCATCAAAATCCGTTGCGTAGTTTTAAAGATCTAAGCATAGGTACATAGGGACAGACAGCGGGAAGCGACTTTGTTTTATACTATGTAGTGATCTGAATCTTAAGGCGCATAGTAATGCGACACTAGCGCCACTCTTTATTTTTTCTTGTATTATCGTTATGGAAAATAATTACCAAAAGTTCTCACCGCCAATTGATAATACTCATTATAAACTATTTTTCGATACCTCTGTAACAGTTTTGTTTCATTTAGTATTAGCAGTATGGTTTATTGCATTTGGTGGCCACCAAGGGCAATCAACCATTTTCTGCTAAATGCTCTTGCACGTAATGTCTGCTGCAGATATCGAAAAATAGTTTATACTGGGTATTATCAATTGCCGGTGAGAACTTTTGGTAATACTTTTCCATAACGATAATACAAGAAAAAATCAAGAGTGGCGCTAGTGTCACATTACTATGCGCCTAAAGAACTAATATAACTAAGTAATCAAGTATACGCATTATAAGGCACATCGAGGTTGTAAACTTGCAGCTAAACAACTTTAGATTATCTCAAAGCGTTCGTTTTAAGTAACCGTGTGTTATAGTAAGTTACGATGACTGCAATTTATAATAAAGTAAATTATTTGTAAAGTTTGTTATTATTTTACATACTATCGTGTAATATTAACTCTACAGACGTATGTCTCGCGTCAAAACAAAAGATATCGCGATTATTTCGATATGTGGAGACGAGCTCTTAAAACTTGTGTACTTTACTTCTTTGAACTAACTGAATTTGGACCACGGGTTAATTAATTATAAGAGTTGTTATAAACTTCAACATATCTATTGTAGCACAATAGGACCTTCGCTAGCAATACACTCTGTATTATCTGTACCTCAAAAGGTAGGGGATTGTCCCAAAGTACCAAATAAGGAAAGTTGTATTTGTCAGGTAAACATGGAATAAGAACAGCTTTTATAAAATAAACAAGTTTGCTTGACCCTGATAAACTATCGATATCACACAGAGTTCAAACAACCGTGTTTGAACTCTGATATCAGTTACACTGTAACTGTTATAGTGTAATAAATAAAACGTCAAGTGTGAGTCGCGCACCGAGGCCTCAAGGGTTCCATATAATTGTAAGACCTTGTTTCTTGCCATAATTCCAGGTCAACGGGAAGTTGGTAAGTTGGTTGGTTGGTCATGGCGAGAAACAAATTCTTTTTTTTTTTACACGAATAAGTTACAATTTTATGATTTTCGGATTTTTTCCTTTACTTGTGCTATAGGACCTTACATTTTACCAAATTGTATGATTTTAGGTCAACGGGAAGTATAGGTTTTTTGGTCAATGGCGAGAATAATTTTATTTTATTAATAACTACTTCGTGGTTTTCGGATTTTTTCCTTTGTACTATCAGACATTACTTCTTGCCAAAGTTCATGATTCTAGGTCAACGGGAAATACTCTATAGGTTTTCTGTTCATGTGATTCGCTTGGAAATTTCAAAATATTTGGACATAAACAGTTCTTACTTTTGATCACGTTGACTTGGAAAGTGTAGATATAAATCACGACTCCAAGAGGTTACGGAGTTGAGTAGTCTATGCTAATTTCAAGGCGATACCTCCGCGTGTTCCTGAAAAAAAGAGGTTGATAGATCAACAAAGTTATTCTATGGGTTCCTAATTTGCTTTTGAGGTACGGAACACTAAAAATATGAATCACTCGGTTGCATTTGATAAAATTAATCGAATAAGGTTAACTTGAATTGAGGTAGAAACGATCAGTCGATCATAACTTTGTTCCGCTTAAAATAACTCGCGTATGATCGGATGTGGCGAGTTGAAAGTCCTTGGGGCCAGATGCTGTGTGGAATGCCCAGTAATCTTAGTTTGTTTGGTAAATTAAATAGCCGTAGTAAAACACCTTGGAAAATAATGTCGGATTTATAACGCTCTGCGTTTTGCGAAATTGAACTCTGGGTACACTCATAATCATCCCTAACTGGCCGGACGGACGGACAGCAGAGGCTTATGGCTAGTCCCCATCACCAAGTCACGACGACTGCGCGTCGTTAACGTGGAACGGTACGGCTTGTCCCCATACAAGCCCTTAGTAATGCTGTGGTAATGGGCTCCTGTTGGCATTCTTCGGATACGGAACTCTAAAAAGGTGTTTTATTTATTTTTGTTTTTCCACGATCTCACCTGATGAAAAGTGACGATGACGCTGACACGCGACGGTGTATCACGAAGGTCTAGAAGACACTATTCATTGCCGTGAAGAGCCCTAGGTTGCAACTGACCGAAAAACATTTGCAGGCAGCGCGTTCCTTTAACTATACCCATAAGAACAGCAATTCCACCCAGCAACACGATCGCACAGCACAAAAATAAGCTTTCATACATGAACTTAAAACTCGCTATCCTTAGATACATTTACAGTGTCAAAATAGCTCCAAGCGAGCCCGCGATCTGTTTGTTATTGATGCCGTCAATAAAAAATACATCTAAACAACGAGTTAAGCCTATACATATTTGATTGCACAGGTTTGTGCTACGCGCCTGTGGTGCTGTCTAGATCTGCGACAACCTTTAGAACGCTTTTGTAAGTTTGACCCTATTCACCGATTTTCTACCCAAGACTACCTACCTGTTAGTAGGCACAATATTCAATATCTCCGCTTTAGACCGGTTAAAGGTGTAAATGAACCTACAGTGTGTATTTTTTAGATAGCTGAACCGACAATTTTTTTATTTTTGCTGTAAAATATGAACGAAACCTCGTTATAATTTTTATTATCACTACATATACAAAGTCCTTAGACGGTCTGTCTGTCGTCTGTTCGCGACAAACTCAAAAACGACTGAACGGATTTTTATGCAGTTTTCACCAATAGATATAGTTATTCATGAGGAGGGTTTAGATTCATGAGGAAGGTTTAGGTATAATAATTTGTCATGGTTTTGTGTAAATTGGTTGAAATATAGCGATAATTGTTGGAAATGTCGGAAAAAGTCAAACCGCCTGGGAGCGTTCATCAGAAGCCGCGGGCGGGTCGGCTAGTATATAATAATTTATGTACGTAAGTACACTAGCAAAATTATTTTCGATGCGTGCTGGTTCGAATGCCCTTTAAGAATTCAGAAAATGTTTTGATGGAAGGTGTCGAATGTAAAATTACAAGTCGTTAGTCGCGTTTTTTACGACTATCCTGTTACATCCTGTACGTTATCAGCGCTATCAATTACGGGACCCCGATGCGCCAGATTCTCTAGCGCGCTCATAAGGCCGATACAGCTTTCGACGGACACACGTCTTTATCGTGTTTAGGTACTCGTGTGGTGTTCCTTACGAAGTGTCTTGTTCAATATTTATTCGGGGAATTCTTGGTATGGTGATACAACAACCTTTAACGTAGAAGGTTTAGGTGATTGTGTGTTTAGTCGCTTTAGTCGTAACTTTTCAATTTAAAGTGCATAAAAGCTTGGCGATAAAGGGAATAGTGTTTATTTGAGTTTTAAATGAAATGTAAAACTCTGTGTGAAAAACAAAAGCTATTATTAACAAATGTTAAGTAGGTAGTTGGTTCATCAGTGTTTTTGAAAACAGCAAATAAGGTGTTTTAGGCAGTGCTTTAAAAATGTGGATTCTGTGTTTGTGTCTAACATTTGTGTTGAGTGATGCTACTCGACCGAATGTGGTGTTCTTTTTGGCAGATGATTTGGTGAGTACATACATACATTTTATATTGATCGTACCTAACCCTAGCTTATATTTTTTTACTACCGTAAAACGGGGTGAATAGAGATTCCAGGGTGAATAGAAATTAACGAAATACTAGAGGAAAAACATCCTTTTGCAGAGGTCAGATCCACTGACACACGAGGTGATCAGTCACGGACTAAGGACACTTCCACTGCTACAAGCCAGGCAGTGTCTTGGTCCAGTATTTCGTCCATATCTATTCACCCCGTTTACCCGGTACTATATGTTATTAACTTTCTCGTTCGTTGCGAATTGATCTAATGACAGAAAAACCAGCAATGTATCGTGAAAGTGTTTGTTAATGGGTGAAACGAGGCTACTCATTTTTGGAAGTAGCGTTCCGCCCATTAATGTGCGGCGATCGTGGGCGATTCGAGGCTAAACCAAAATAACAGATGATTCGATTTTGTTGAAACTTGTTGTTGAAAAAATTTAGGTATCTCAGCGTAGCCAAGTCTCAACCAACCTAACTAAATAACGAGAAAATTGCCGTTAATAATAAAAAATTTCTCGGTCTTGACTTTCACGCATTGCACTCTAACATTAGCGCCGTCGCCCTTGGAGTATCTTGAAAGGGAGTTGCCAAGCGCTACTTTTAGTTCTAAAATGATTCTGCTAGTTTTCGCGGGAGGCGAGGTAGCACGGTACAGCACACATTTACATAATCACGCACACTAATGCAGAAAAATTAAGCGTCCCTATAAACGCACACGCAAGTAAAAGCTGTACACAAACACAAAACAAGCACACAATTAAAGAATTACTGTTGTTACACTATTGTTTAGTTACACACTAACACATAAAAGTAGTGATGGGGTGTAAAAAGACCGATAAAATGAATGATTTCAAATGAATGAAATCAGGGTTGTTAGGTACAAATCATATACTTTTCCTTTTTTTTATAGATTTGTAGGGCGTAATCTCTTTAACTGCAAACCCGATTTAAAAATTATGCTACGAATAGAAAGGTACACTGTTGTTAAGTAACACAAGGCTATATTCTATCTACGCAAGTAAAACCGCGGTGCGCTAATAGTTTTGTATGTACTTACATAATTACAACAAATATTACGCAATTATGAATCTTAGGGTTCTAATTTAGAACATCTTCATAGAAATCGGTGCAGTCTTAGAACTTCTAAGACTGAACTGATTTCGATGAATCTTTCATGAATGCATTTTTTTGATAAATATTTTGTTTCTTAATTCGTGCGGTGGGGTGAGAAAAATAAAGAGCAGGAGAAGAATAGCGGCTGTTAGCAAATGTACTGCCCCACGCGGATTTGTATGGCTAGGAATTTAAAAAAATGATATTGTGGTGTTTAATATAAATGCATATTACATAATTTTTACACTATTGGTTTTTTAAAATGGACTAATTTATTGTAAATGTGACGTACACATTTCTTTGGATCTGTTTTTTTCATAAGAGATTCTAGTATCTGTATACTTTTGCATAACCAATCTTCCTAATTCCATATTGTGATTGACGAAATCATTATCATAGACATGTAGATCAATATTTGGAAACCTTTCCTTGGAAATAGTTCAATGATTTTGAAACTATATACGTTGTAGTTTAAGCATTAGAAGCCTCTTTGTATTATAAATTTAATATAATATTCAATCATTATCTACCTACGTGTACTGTATTGATATTTCAATCCACAGTCTATTTATAAAGAACTTGCTATGCACCGCAGTTTCATCCAAGTTGTGATGAAAAAAAGTTGTCCATGTCACTGGATAGTGATATGGGCTACTTTTTTTCATCTTACATACTTCACCAGCTGTACAAAATATCACGTTTATATGTTTCTGCGTTCAAAAAGTACAAAGCAAATAGCAATAAACAAACGACACAGCACCACAAAAATTTTAAGGGAGCTCCATAAATCGACATGTTGAAGGCAGAATGACAGAGACAATCGCAGCAAACTAGTTTTTATAAACAGTGACTGTTGACAAATGACTGTTCATGTACCTCGGACTGCGTACGCTCGGCTACTCCCGTTCTGAATGCTCCAAGTAATGTATTCCCTATAGAGATTACGAGTCCAATACAGAACCTCCTTTTTTTAAATCGGTTAAATATGGGTACAAAAAAACACATGGCATTTATTCATTCCATCATTTACTCAATCAATTTCATTCAATTAGTCCCCACACTACGCCTTCTACCAAGGAATTTATACTCACATTACTCACCTACACCCTCTACCAAGACGTTGGCGTCGTATTAAAACTGTCGCAACTGCTATTCCATTTGAATCGAAATTAGACAATATTACGAAAAACAATTGACAAAAATATCACTTACTTGTGATAGGAAATACCGTGGTACCTTAAGTTTGATGTCTCTGATCGTCTTTTACACCGTAATACCGTAAATTCACCATTTTCACTGAGCACTACTTCGCGACACAAAATGACAGCTAATGGTCGCGGTTACGAGTGTAGTAGTTTTATATAACGGGTATGGCCATATGGCCGGCAGAGGGGTACGCCTTGCGTTGACATCTCCGTTCTAGATACTCTAAGCCGTCGCCTATTCATTCTCATACTAGCTGTTCCCCTTGGTTTCACCCGTGATAAATGAAATTTCACATTTCTAGGGGGATAAAAATGTCTTTTTGTCCCGTAAATCTCCCATGGGAATTTGATGTTTTATCACGTCAAAAAGTAGCCTATGTTACTCTCCATCCTTTCAACTAACTCTATGCCAAAAATCAAGTCGATTGGTAGCTTAGGGCGTGAAGGATACAAGATACAAGATTTTACATATCATTTTACAATGAGGAAGGACGAACGAACAAACACACTTTGACGACGAACAAACGCATTTATATTATTAGTTAGGATTTACATTATTTACTGATGATACGTAGGGTGTGATTGATTCTAGATGTTCCAGGATGATGCACTTGCACTAATACTAGTATGATTTGGGTAGGTAGTTCAATTGCTGAATGCCTATTGTTGATTAATCCGTTGGGAAAAGTGAGGAGGTTTCGGCAAATACCTATAATAAAGGAATTTTCATAAATCCATTGGGCAGTTTGTGATATGTGAGTATGTGTCATAAGCTGTTTTTTAATGACTGTCATATTTTTATTTTTTACTAGCTGCAGCCGACGCCTTCGCTCGTCCGCGTTTTATCGGGATAAAAAATTGCCTATATGTTATTCCAGGTCCTGAACTACCAAATTTCAGCCATATCGGTTCAGTAGTTTTTACGTGAAAGAGTAACAAATATCCATCCTTACAAACTTTGTCATTTAATATTAGTAGGAAGTAGTATATTTAAGAAGGCTACGAACCTCTCCCTAACGGAAACGGATTTTCCCATGCGGTTTTTTTGTTGTTTCACGTAGAATGAAATGGGGCGAGCTATGAGTGTGAAACTTAGAGTGTCTTTGAAGTCTGTAGACGTGCGCGCCGCGCCGGCACGCGCCGCTGTTTTCTCACGCCGCCGCCGCCGTTTTCTCACGCCGCCGCCGCCGTCTCTATCAGTCGCGTCGGTGCGACGACCAGCAACCAGACCGGAGAATCTGTTCAAAACTCTCCAATAAACATATCATTTATCCCTCCAGTACTTAAGAATGTAGTCTCCTTCAAGGTTTTCTGTGATTGCGGTTGCTAGAAGCAGTAGAAATCTTCAGCGCACCACTGCTATGTTTCTTAAGACAGTTTTGATAAAACAGATTATCTATACAGTCTGGTCGCTGGTCGGCGCGCTGACTAGTCTTGTGTAGTTCAGGAATAATGTGAACTAAAATGAATTAGTTCCGACCAGTGAACTAGTAAGAACGATTCAGCTCAACTAGTTTCTTGTAGTTCACTTGCTCGTCAGTCACGAAATCTCGAAGCCACTAAAAAAGTTGGCGTCTGAATCACTATTTTCTATGACATAAAGTTTAAAATCTATTAACAAGAATAAAAAGAACTGTTTGAGAATGCATTTCGATTACTCGTTCCCTAGTACAATGTTTCTTCACTGTTACATTCCGTGATTCCGTGTCAGACGGAACTAGAAGACAAGGGAATAATTAAGGGAGAACAGAGATAGAGCGAGCGCATATTCCTCGGTAGTAAGAGAGACGGAGATATGCATCTAGTTCTCTAGTTCAGTAGGAACTTGTCTCAAAGGAACGAATAAGGTAGAACAGAGATAGACAGCGCATAATCCCCGGTACTAAAAGAGACGGAGGGGTAATAATGAATGAGAAACTTTATTTGTTTGAAGATAGAGATCAAATTGCGCTGTTAGTTTTTTATGTTTCCAACTTTTGTAAGTGTAATATGTATGTACCTACTTGTATTATTTTTGTTGCGAGCAAGGAAGGAGCATTGCATTTCGATATAGAATATAATAGAATAATTTATTCAGAATATTAGAATGAAGAAATATTGTGCAATGGATTTCCGCAAAGTAACGCCTGAATCTATTATTTATATTTAATTTATTCAGATAAAGAAAACAATACATTTTTGTTAAAAGTGCCTTAAAGCCTATGTTAGGTTTAACTAGACACAGAGTTCTCACCGGTAAGTAGGTACCTATATTAATAATATAAAATAACATTTTGACAGGCTTTTCATGAGCCAGCAATGCTTAACATTAAACATACATATCTATATATTTCGTCGGTAAATAGATATTTCATCCGTTTTCGTGTATGTTTCGGTGAAATAATATTATAATTAATATTCAGTAAATGTTAATAATATCCAATCTAGTTTCTGACACAAAGCAAACGATTGCGTATTTTGGAGCATTAAAATAGGAGCCCTTCTGTGATAAAAAGGTCCCGAAAGTTTTGCCGAGTGGGGTACTAAAAGAACTAGAAGTCCGAACTAGTACATTAGTGAGATTATACGAG
This sequence comes from Eupithecia insigniata, assembly GCA_947859395.1. NCBI lineage: Eukaryota > Metazoa > Arthropoda > Insecta > Lepidoptera > Geometridae > Eupithecia > Eupithecia insigniata. The sequence goes on along the minus strand of OX401998.1, from coordinate 14,738,305 downwards.
GACAGAGCGATCTCTTTACTGACCGAGCAAGAACAAGCCTAGCGCTGACTGATCGACTACACATGGGGCAGCGGCGGCGCGGCAGTGGATAGTCTCGAAAAAACGCTCGCTACTTTCGCTGTTATTACTAGAGATGAGTCCGGTATTCAATAACTAACTCAGTACCTGTTAGCATGGTCCTAAAATATCTAACGCTATTGTAAAATCCGCATACCGCTAGGGAATAACTCTGCAAAGCGAGCATCGCGCCTAACCGACCTTGATATTTAGTTTAAGGTACACAGTAATAACTAAGGATACGAGTTATTGAATATTTTGGGTACCGGTTATTAGTTGGGTATTTTGTTTCAATACCGCTAGTACCAACTGGTACCCAATAACGTTACAATACTCTATAGCTGTCCTGATTTCTACCCGATATATTTCTAACCGATTTGGTTAGAAATACCAAATACTTGTTGCAGCTCCATAACTTTACGGGTGAACGGTCCGCTAGTACCTATGCGTAGATGATAGTTAGGTAAGTATAGGTATTGAAGCGTTGGGTAGTTATGGCTCACGGTCGGTTAGGCGCGATGCTCGCTTTGCACAGTTATTCCCTAGCGGTATGCGGATTTTACAATAGCGTTAGATATTTTAGGACCATGCTAACAGGTACTGAGTTAGTTATTGAATACCGGACTCATCTCTACAGTAAGTGATATTTTTGTCAATTGTTTTTTGTGATATTGTTTAATTTAGATTCAAATGGAATAGCAGTTGCGACAGTTTTAATACGACGCCAACGTCTTGGTAGAGGGTGTAGGTGAGTAATGCGAGTATAAATTCCTTGGTAGAAGGCGTAGTGTGGGGACTAGTTGAATGAAATTGATTGAGTGAATGATAGAATGAATATGTTATTTAATTATTGTTAATGAAATTTTTTGTACCCATATTTAACCGATTTAAAAAAAGGAGGTCCTGTATTGGACTCGTAATGTATGTATACAACATCATTTCAAATTAGTTAACGAAACACGGGGAAAGGATCTCTATCGGGAATACATTACTTGGAGCATTCAGAACGGGAGTAGCCGAGCGTACGCAGTCCGAGCATGAACAGCCATTTGTGTCTGTTTATAAAAACTAGTTTGCTGCGATTGTCTCTGTCATTCTGCCTTCAACATGTCGATTTATGGAGCTCCCTTAAAATTTGGTGGTGCTGTCGTTTGTTTATTGCTATTTGCTGTGTACTTTTTGATCGCAGAAACATATAAACGTGACCTGTCTTAATACTAATCCGAAGGCCAAGACACTTACTAACATAATAGAGTCAGTTAATCTTAACATTATTAACTCTGAGCCCACACACCATACTGCGACTAGCAGCACGGTGCTGGATCTCATAATCGTTTCTGATACTGATCTTGTAGATGACTATGGTCAACTCTCTGCACCCGCTTTCTCCCACCATGACCTAATCTACTTGGCTTATAGAATTAAAGCTCCCAAACCGAAGCCAATAATTCTTAACCAGCGTAATTTTTCACGGATAGACATTTCAAAACTGGCCGAAGATGCTTCAAATATAATGTGGAACGATGTCCAATCAATGGTCTCCATAGAAAGCATGGTTGATTTTTTAAATTCGAATATTATTGCTTTATTCGATCGACATGCCCCCATCCACCCCGTTAAGTTGAAACACCCTCCCTCTCCTTGGATATCAGATCATATCTGCAAAGCTATGGCGAAACGGGATCGTGACTTTCGTAGGTTTAAACGTCATCGATGTGATGAAACCTGGACCATTTATAAAAAGAGTAGAAACAGATGTAACCTTCTAGTCCGAAACGCCAAAAAGAAGCATATTGCGGCGGAAATTCACCTCGCTACACCAGCTGGCCTTTGGAAATTTCTCCGGTCGCTCGGCATAGTAAAATCTAAAGCACACGAGTATAAGCATAACTTTGACCTAGACACCTTAAACATCCATTTCTCGTCGTGTGAAAAGATGGACCGTGCCGTTAAATTGGCAGCTCAAAATGAAATCGCAAATATGTCATCACCAGCCGTTGAGCCTTTCCAATTTATTCAAGTTAGTGAGGATATGATTCATAAGCACATCTTATCGCACAAAACCAAAGCCGTAGGTAGCGATGATATCGGTCGTTTGATGATCACACCCATTTTGAAATTTATTCTCCCCACTGTAACTCACATAGTTAACCTTTCTCTTACCCAGTCCCAGTTTCCGGATCAATGGCGTCAAGCGTATGTTATCCCCTTGCCAAAAGTACCTGTCCCCTCTATGCTGAAGCACTACCGACCAATATCAATATTACCTTTTTTCTCAAAAATAATTGAATCGGTAGCACATGCTCAGCTAACAGAGTTCCTATCAGCTAATCAGCTCTTCAACATAAATAATAGATTCAGGCGTTACTTTGCGGAAATCCATTGCACAATATTAGAATGAAGAAATATTTAGTAACAATTCCGCGTATAACCTTCTCTGATAGTATTCATCAAAGTAAGTTGTCTACTAGTTTCGTCTCTCCACGAGACATCTTCAGGACACCACAATACTCGACCTTGACATTGAGATTGGTAAGCACAGCAACACCGACAGAGTCCCGCCAGTGATGTTGCCTCTCCGAGCTCCGCGCGCCAAGTGAAGCATTGCCCGCAAAACCCCCCTTTATATAGTCACGGATCAAACAGTGCGCACACAAAGTTCATAGTGTGTGTGTGGCAGTACTATTGTTTGAAAAGATTCGTAATAACGGTGACCTAGGCAAACCTGTACTAAGTTCATTCAACAGTGTATTATTACTATATTTTGTAATTTCTAAATTTTCTAAGACTGACATCCTAAATCCCTTATCACAAGTATGTAAAATAGAAAAACAATGATTTTGACTTAAAGAATGACCAGATTCCAATAAATGTTTTGCAAAGTTAGATTTTTCTGGATAATTGTTTCTATAAGCAGCTAAATGTTCTTTATACCTAACCTGAAAACTACGACCCGTTTGACCTACATAAATACCATTACATTCGTCACATACCAACTTATAAACACCCGATTTTTTATTGTTATCTAACCTATCTTTACCGTTACAAATCTGTTTTAATAAATTGTTTGTTTTGAACGCTGCGTGTACTTTATGTTTAGACAAAACTCTTGAAACTCCGTCACTCAATGGACCTAAATAAGTTAAACTGCCCACAAATTTGTCTATCCTTTCTGGAGCTACGGGATACAATAAGGAACGGATAATGGTTTGTTGTTTACTTCTTATTAAACCATCAACCATCTTTCTACTATATCCATTACTTTCAGCCGTGTGGTAAATAATAGATAGCTCTCTGTTAAAGTTCTCCTGAGATAAGGGGACTGACATCATTCTATGGACAAAACTACGGTAAGCTGATAGCTTATGTTGGAATGGATGACAAGATGAATTTGGTATTGTAATATCTGTGTAAGTAGGTTTTCTGTAAATTTGAAAATCATGCCTATTGTTTAACCTAGTTATTGTCAAATCTAAAAAGTTCAGTGAACCTGGTCATTCTTTAAGTCAAAATCATTGTTTTTCTATTTTACATACTTGTGATAAGGGATTTAGGATGTCAGTCTTAGAAAATTTAGAAATTACAAAATATAGTAATAATACACTGTTGAATGAACTTAGTACAGGTTTGCCTAGGTCACCGTTATTACGAATCTTTTCAAACAATAGTACTGCCACACACACACTATGAACTTTGTGTGCGCACTGTTTGATCCGTGACTATATAAAGGGGGGTTTTGCGGGCAATGCTTCACTTGGCGCGCGGAGCTCGGAGAGGCAACATCACTGGCGGGACTCTGTCGGTGTTGCTGTGCTTACCAATCTCAATGTCAAGGTCGAGTATTGTGGTGTCCTGAAGATGTCTCGTGGAGAGACGAAACTAGTAGACAACTTACTTTGATGAATACTATCAGAGAAGGTTATACGCGGAATTGTTACTAAATATTTCTTCATTCTAATATTGTGCAGCTCTTCAACCCTTTTCAATCCGGTTTCAGGAAGGGGCATAGTACTTCTTCTGCCCTTTGCTAGCATGCTAGCTCGCAGATCTTCAGTTATATTTAACTGAAGATCTGCGAGCTAGCATGGAAAAAACTCATTTAACAGTGTTAGTCCTAATTGATTTCAGCAATGCGTTTAATGTAGTAGATCATGACCTTTTACTTGCAGCTCTTCCAAAACTTGGCCTGTCTGAATCAGCCGTGAACTGGTTCACTTCTTATCTAAGTAAAAGGCGTCAAAAAACTCGACATGGTCAAGATTTTTCAGAGTGGACGGACATTGAGGCAGGTGTACCTCAAGGAGGTATCTTATCCCCTCTCTTATTTACTCTATTCATTAACATGCTGTCTCCGCACCTCCTTTGCCAGTTTCATATGTACGCTGACGATCTTCAGCTATATAATTCCGCTCCCTTCAATGATTTAAATACTGCTATTCAAGCTATAAATGACGATCTTTCTCGTTTACAGTCCTGGTCCAACCTATTTGGCCTTAAAGTTAACCCAGACAAGTGCCAGGCTATAATCATTGGTGGTTCACGACAACTAGCTAAAATCACTTGCCATAACACCCTTCCCCAACTCTATTACAATGGACATCGAATTCCATTCACACCCACAGTCAAGAACCTTGGCATGATCTTCGATTCAAAGCTTAGCTGGATTCCTCATATAAAGGAAATTTCCCGAAAATTCTATGCTGCCCTTCACTCTATTATCCGTCTAAAAAATTTTCTGCCAACCACTACTAAACTCACTTTAGTGAACTCGCTTCTATTGCCAATCATAGACTATGCAGACGTAGCTTTCATTGATCTTAATCAAGATTTACTAAATAAACTCGACCGTCTCCTTAATACTGGCATTCGTTTCATCTTTTGTTTGCGCAAATATGACCATATAAGCGAATATCGAGCTAAGCTAAAGTGGCTCCCAATTCGCGAACGTAGGAGCGTGAGGGTACTTTGTCTTCTTTTCTCTGCTCTTAAAGATCCATCTGCTCCTGGCTACCTCAAGAACCGTTTTTCATTTCTGGCTGACTCACATACACATGACAGACCACTCAGATCATCAAGTAACCTTCTTGTAGAGATACCGGCACACAGCTCATCTTTTCGTGAAAAATCATTTTCTATTGAGGCTGTTAGACTATGGAACTCTCTTCCGTATGATATCAGGAAAGTCGAATCAAAGGATTGTTTTAAAAAGCTGACACGTGAGCATTTTTTAAGGAATCTCTACCCGACGCCTAGTTAAGTAACTCAACCATTTTTTTTTTTTTTTTACTGCTTGTTTTTTTTTTTTTTTTTTTGTTCCCTACCTTCCTTAAAAACATTGTAATTAGGTAATGTAATTATTAATTTCTATTATACTATTATAATATTGTATATATGTATTGTATATATCCATAAATATTATGTACTTTTGTTAAGTTTATTACTATGTTGCTGTAGTTTTCTCTAATGTAACTAATTAGACTTATTATTACATAGCTTAGATTTATTTATAGCACGCCTATTTGTTTTGTTTTCTACCATGTGTGGTTGGCAGGTAGAAAATGCCATTGGCATTATGCCCACCTTTTGTATATTTTATTAAATGTGTGCAATAAAGTATTTAAATAAAAAAATAAATTTTTTGTACAGCTGGTGTAGTATGTAAGCCGGATATTGTACATGGGCTACTTTTTTTTCATGACAACTTGGATGAAACTGCGGTGCATAGCTAGTTCTTTATAAATAGACTGTGGATTGAAATATCAATACGTACAAGTAGATAATTATTGAATATTATATTAAATTTATAATACAAAGATGCTCCTAATGCTTATAATGACACATTTATCATTTGTTACTTCAAATTAATATTAAAATAAGTTATCTGTTTTATAGATTTTCGAAAGACCCTCTTTTGCGAAAACAATGGGTTACGTTTTGCCAGAGTAGCGATGGTTGGGTTGGACAAGACTATTTACTCAGATCATTTTGACCCTGTTTCAAATTATGAACCATAAATAAAAAATATATATTGAATGAAAATGCCAAGCCAACTATATTAATTGAAGTAAGCATTTGGTGCTAGTTCTGTAGTAGTCAATCACAATATGGAATTAGGAAGATTGGTTATGCAAAAGTATACAGATACTAGAATCTCATTTCTTATGAAAAAAACAGAACCAAATAAATGTGTACGTCACATTTACAATTATTAAGTCCATTTTAAAAACCAATAGTGTAAATATTATGTAATATACATTTATATTAAACACCAAAAAGTCATATTTTTTTTTATTCCTAGCTTTTCATATCCGCTTGGGGCAGTACATTTGCTAACAGCCGCTATTCTTCTCCTGCTCTTTATTTTTCTCAATTGTTGTGGTGGGGCACAACAATTAAGAAACAAAATATTTATCTAAAAAATGCATTCATGAAAGATTCATCGAAATCAGTTCAGTCTTAGAAGTTCTACGACTGAACCGATTTCTATGAAGATGTTCTAAGTTAGAACCCTAAGATTCATAATTGCGTAATATTTTTTGTAATTAAGTAAGTACATACAATAACTATTAGCGCACCGCGGTTTTACTTGCGTAAATAGAATATATTTAGCCTTGTGTTACTCAACAACAGTGTAGCTTTCTATTCGTAGAATAATTTTGAAAATCGGTTCAGAAGTTAAAGAGATTACGTACGCCCTACAAATCTATAACGACGATCTATCACGACCGATGTGGCGCGGTGGGCGAAGGTCCGCCTGCGACGCAGGAGGTTGCGGTTTCGATTCCCGCCTCGGGACAAATGTTTGTACGATCTGCAAATATTTGTTTAGGGTGTTCTGGTCGTTTTTCTATGTATAATAAAAAATATCTATTTATGTAATATATTGTATTATGTATATCAGTTATCTAGTACCCATAACACAAGCTCTGCTTAGCTTGGGGCTAGATAATGCTGTGTGAATTGTACAACATTATTTATTTATTTATAAAAAAGTAAAAGTATATGATTTTGAACAACTCTGATTTCATTCATTTTATCGGTCTTTTTACACCCAATCACTACTTTTTTGTGTTAGTGTGTAACTAAACAATAGTGTAACAACAGTAATTCTTTAATTGTGTGCTTGTTTTGTGTTTGTGTACAGCTTTTACTTGCGTGTGCGTTTATAGGGACGCTTAATTTTTCTGCATTCTGCAAAACTGGCAGAATTATTTTAGTACTAAAAGTAGCGCTTGGCAACTCCCTTTCTAGATACTCTAAGGTGCGAAAGCGCGTCTAACCATCTAATACGAAGCTGTCATGTGGCTGTGTGCGTGTACTTGGTATTGGCACCATTTTTTGATATTTTTTCGTACTTTCCGATTAATTTTGAGTAAACGATTGATTTCAAAAATATTTTCGAATAAAGGCATAAAAAATCGATTGAAGATCGATTTGGTGGTCAAAATTTGTTTCGCTCTCATTTAAATACCTATCATGTTTTTTTCAAAAACTAAACTGCTGCAAACATTGCTATTTTTCATCCGATTACGTATGGAAAATTTCAATAAGATCGGGGACAGTTTCCAAATGAAGCGGAAAGTACGTTTGTATTAGACACATAAGTGATATTATAATGTGCTAGTGGTTTCTTTTTCACTTATTCCACTCGTGGACAAAAAATTGAAGTGAAGAGAATATCAAAACCACCTTATTGCTTATTTGATAATAATAACTTTGTTTATAGTATAAAATTTGACTTGTCCAAGTGCTTATTTTGTAAGCCTAAAGAAATAAAGTTATTAATTCTGATTCTGATTCTATGGGGAATAAGGCTATCCGTTCCGTTCTTAAGGCAGAGATGCGAGAACAGAGTTTGGTCACAGATTAGGTAATGTTACTTGGTGGCCACCAAGAGCAACTTCGTTTCTCTTTCTTAACCATACAAAACAAAACTATTGTTATTATATAAAATGTATTAAGAATAAATAGGTTGCGGCATAATATTTAATTTACAAAGTGTCATTATTATGGAAACCTGTGATTTTAGTCAAGATCATTTTATGGCGAGATATACCTACCTAATCCCAATTATTTTCCAGGGATGGAACGACGTCGGCTTCCACGGGTCCAATGCGATAAGAACCCCCAACATAGACGCACTTGCATACTCGGGGTTAATTCTGCAGAACTACTATGTACCTCCGATCTGTACACCGTCGCGCGCCGCGCTCATGACCGGCAAATATCCAATACATAATGGTCAGTTCAACGATCCTTTTATAAATAATCTAAATACCTAACTAAAGATAAAACCGGTTTTCCCCCACCTTTGGCACCGCTAACGAATGGAACTCGCTGCCTGCTTCAGTTTTTTCCGCTGAATTACAATCTGGGTCTCTTCACGACAATTGTGAACAGGTGTCTTCTAGACCTTCGTGATACAACATCGGCCACATCATCACTTTCCATCAGGTGAGATTGTGCTCAAACGAAGGTCTATAGACTATAAAAAAAAATCTAATGCTGGACAGTCCACACAGCATCATCTAGCCCCTAGCTAAGCAAAGCTTGTGTTATGGGTACTAGATTACTGATATACATAATACAATATATCCTACTAATATTATAAACGTCAAAGTTCGTGAGGATGGATATTTGTTACTCTTTCACGCTAAAACTTCTGAACCGATTAGGCTGAAATTTGGTATGGGTATAGTTTGGGACTTGGAGTAACATATATGCTATTTTTTATCCCGATAAAACGCGGGCGAAGGCGCGGGCAGCAGCTGGTTACATATTATGATGTTTTTATCATACCTATACATAGGAAATACCCCAGAACACCGAAAAAATATTTTCAGATCGTACAAACATTTATGTTGTTTATCGCGCACGCCATGTCCTAGGCGGGAATCGATCCCGCAACCTCCTGCGTCGCAAGCGGTCCTCTGCCCGTGGCGTCACATCGGTCGTCAAATCATAGTCTTCTAAGTCTGATATACAAGCACTATCGTATCTCATCAGCACAAATACCTACGCCCAATGGTGAACATGCATAAACACCCTCGATTGGGATTTGCCATAATCAACGTTTGGCAGGCACAGAAGGAAGCTGCTGGCCTTCCTCTGGTCCATTCCCTCCTTCACATACACCACCACACATACACAAACATCACCACATACAAAACACCACCCTCGCTCACACACAGACACACTACCACACATTTAGCTTTTAAAAAAACACTCCCAAACCCTGACACTTAGTAGATATTCATGTACTTCTATTATATTGAATTGTCCAGTATCAATGTTGATGCTCCTGTTGCCCGGACTCTCATGAGACCGGTGTCCTCAGGAGTACCTTAACCAGCACACAGGGGCAACCTACACATACACCACCACACACACACAACACACATTATCTCTTATACTCACCCTCACCAATCACATACACACACAAACACAATTATTTTTATACTAGGTACTTTTAAAGTACCAAATTTCAATGTACCTATCAAACCGAATGTTATAGAAGAGCGGGGTTCTCTAACACAAGCATAATCATGCTTAAAAGAGGACCCCCATATTATTGTAACGTATATACTAAGTAACAGAAATAAATATATTTTAATTTTTTTAATTCCCTCAATGGATTCTAATGACTTCCCCTTTCTTTTTTTCGGTTAAAATCCTAATTCGACGGGGCTAGAAAGATTTGCGCATAATATGCCCAAAATAACCACTAGTAATAAGACACATCAAAACCTTTGTAAGTACTAAAATATAGTCTGAAACCCTCAGGAATGCAACACGGAACAATATACGGCATGGAGCCGCGAGGTCTGCCGCTAACCGAGAAGATATTACCGCAGTATCTCAAGGAGCTGGGATACAAGACACATCTTGTGGGCAAGTGGCATCTCGGCTCTTACAAGAAAGAGTATCTTCCTATGAATAGAGGGTAAGATTACAGTATCCTATTAATATTTTGAAGGCGAAAGTTTGTACCGTTGTCATACGTGTAGTGTAGACAAGAACATAACATACCTTGAGCCCCGGACCGGCTCAAGGTCGCGACAAAATACTCAGTCTATCTCAGTCGGGCTCGCAGGAGTCGCCGGCAGCCCGACTGAGATACACTTAGTAGCCCGTTTAACGTGTAGTAGCGACCTTCCCTTCGAAGTTTCCTCTCTACGTATGTTCTTGTCTACTCGTATGCCGTTGTTAAGTTGTTTGTACGAGGACAACGCCAAAACTAATGAATGGATCGAGCTGCAATTTTCCACACATAATTGTTCTGGCGGAGACTTGAAGTGAGCGAAGGTCCTTCTCCACTTCGTCCTTCCACCTGTATCTGGGTCGGCGCTCCAAGGAAAGCCCGTTTTGCAGCTCAATCGATGTGAGTTTGTTTCGCCGGGCTGGATGGAGGCGGCGCAGGACAGAAGCAGATGGCGATCTGTTGTGTCGGAGGCCAAGATCCACTTCCGGTTCGATGCACTATAATAGTGAGTGTAGTTCTGGACCTGGAATAACATATAGGCTACTTTTTATTATTATTATTCATTTATTTTAAATATGATATCCATAGCACATTATTAAAATTAATTAAATGATTTAGAATTTAAAAATACACATTATAAACATCATATAGTACAAGTTAAACAAATAATACATGGACACAAGGAATGTCACGAATAGAAGAAAAATAACATTTTATTCCGAAAACGAAGAAGCCGGTCGTTATTGTAGCCTCTACAAGTCTTTATGCTTGTGTCACTGTCCTGCTGTTGTCATAATATGGACCATAATTTATGAATTTACGATCACATTAGTTTTAGGTGGAACTGGGCGTCAAATGTTCAGCCACAAGGCCGACATAGATGGCCGGACCTGATGCTCGTTGTTCAGACTGGTCCGCTAAGGCCCTGGATCCTTCTGGAATCCATAGGCATCAAAGTTTCAGCATTCAGCAAAGTAAATCTAATCTAATCAGCCCAATAGGATGCAGTCGGCTTATAACATTATCTATTTAGTTAGTTAGACAATGATTAGGTACCTACATGACTATATTTAGCATGGTAGTTACAGGTACCAAATGGGAATGGAATAAAGGAGAAGAAACATTACAAATATATAAATATAGGGTTAAAATAAAATTAAACGAATGGTAAAGGAAAAGACGACATTAACCTTTTAAATTAATGATCACTTAGCATCAATTTACCGCTAAGAGTGAATGGCTACATACATAATAATTATAGTTTGTTGTTACACAGGTTTGATTCACATTTCGGGTTTTGGACCGGTAAGATCGACATGTTTGAACACACCAACGCGGAACATGCCACTTGGGGATTCGATTTCAGAAGAGGTAATTATTTTAACGGTATATTAAGTATTCCATTGAGATGGCAAAGAGGAAGAATTATACCGAGTAGTGAAAGTTAACGGGTTTAGATATTTTTTTAGGGTGATCATACCCTCCAAGTTTATGAGATCTTGAGATAGATATAATTATACATAGTTTACGTTAAAAGCACAATAACTCCTGCGAAGCCGCGGGCAGAAACTAATAATATTACAAATATGAAAGTTTGGATGTTTCTTAAGTAACAAGCTTTCATGCCGTGGTCCTTACTTCTTCACGCCAAAACTATTGAATGGATTATAAACCTGTAATAAAATATACTCGTATAAAGGCCTGGCCTCCTTCTATTGCTTTTATCCCCTTACAACGCGTGGGAAGCTGCAGTTTGAAGCTAGTTCCTCCATTTTCAGACACATGACTTCTCCAGACATAGGTTCTAAGTCTTGCTATAATTTTTTTATAATCAATATCCCTTTATAAATAATAGATTCAGGCGTTACTTTGCAGAAATCCATTGCACAATATTAGAATGAATGAAACGAGCTCCTCGCGCCAAGACTCTTGGCGCGAAACTAGTAGACAACTTACTTTGATGAATACTATCAGAGAAGGTTATACGCGGAATTGTTACAAAATATTTTTTCATTCTAATATTGTGCAATATCCCTTTGTTTGACCACAATCTCCAATTCTGCGTTACATGTTACTTTATCGAGTGATATGTACTCATTATCACAGGATAAAAATATCATGTGATAAATATCGAGTACCGCCAAAAACTGCATTCTCGTGAGACCTATCGAGCAACAAATCAAAGAAAAACCCTCGATAAATATTGAATTGCAGATTTTGAGAATACGCTTGTTTATCACTCGATATTTTGACAGTTCTTGCCATATTTATCGAGTAGATATATTGCCAGAATTGCCCTTAAGGTTGTAATTAAATGTGATATTTTCCAGGTTACGAAGTAGCGCACGACCTCTATGGTCGCTACGCCACTGATGTTTACTCTGACGAAGCCGTTCGTGTGAGTTGAATATTAATTATACCTTTAGTTATCATCAATAATAGATAATACCTACCATGCATTCAATAATCTTCTCTTTACCATAGCTTAATCTTTAGTTGCCTAGAATAATCCAAACTTTAAGGCCGCTAAATCCAGAAACTTCTAAAATTAGAATTAAATTGACCTAACAACAAACTTTTTTCGATTTTAAAGTAAACATTGAATGAAGCACGAACTATGTACTTAAATTAGATTTTGAATTATATAATGATATCTATGTGGCATGACGACTGATTTTGAGAAACTGCACCGTGATATTTTTAGACATCTACTGAATGCAAAATAAATCATATTTCTGCAAAAAAAATGGACTTCAAAGGAAAAATACAGTTTTTAAAAATGCATTTTCAATTTCTCTCAAAAACGCTACAATACTCGTGGCGGCTGTCTATGACGTCATAGATGCAGGAACATCTGATGATACAGAATGATCATAATATTTCCAAGAGAAGCTTAACCAGCTATTCTGTGCCTTTACATTACATATTGTGACGGCATGACGTCACAGTTATGTATTCTCTGATTGGTGTTCAACGTGTCATGACGGAGTGCTGTATTTTGTAGATATATTTTATCAAAATAATAATTAATCTCGATTAAAACATAAAATATAATACGTGTTTTGTAATCTATGGCTCAGGTATAATTCGGTAAATACATCATTTTGGTGATTTTTAGTTACTGTCGTCATCCTAATTCCAGATAATTTCCAATCACAACGCGAGTGAACCTCTGTTCCTGATGGTGGCGCACTCGGCCGTGCACTCCGGGAACCCGCACGAGCCGATACGAGCGCCCGACAAGGACATTGAGACCTTCAAGTACATCAATAATACGCAGAGGATGAAATTCGCGGGTGAGATTTATACTCATACTAGCTGTTTTGCTACTCATACTAGCTGATTCATTGCTCATACTAGCTATTTTGCTACTCATACTAGCTGTTTCGCTACTCATACTAGCTGTTTCGCTACACATACTAGCTGTTTCGCTACTCATACTAGCTGTTTCGCTACTCATACTAGCTGTTTCGCTACTCATACTAGCTGTTTCATTGCTCATACTAGCTGTTTTGCTACTCATACTAGCTGTTTCGCTACTCATACTAGCTGTTTCGCTACACATACTAGCTGTTTCGCTATTCATACTAGCTGTTTCGCTACTCATACTAGCTGTTTCGCTACTCATACTAGCTGTTTCGCTACTCATACTAGCTGTTTCGCTACTCATACTAGCTGTTTTGCTACTCATACTAGCTGTTTCGCTACTCATATAACAAACATGTAAATATCCAAACTTTCACATTTGTAATATTAGTGCGATTTGCTTTAAATCTCACTATAGGTGTAATAGTAGATTGTTACACAAGTGTAGTAAGGGAGCTATTACAGAACAAGATCCAATTTGGCGCCAGTGCGAACTTTGCTCGCAAAGGGCCCTAAATTGGATGGAGTGCACCCGAGATATTTAGACGCCCGAGCGAAGCGAGGGCGAATATAGTCCGAGGGTGCACTCAATCCAATTTCGCGCCCTTGCGAGCGCTCGCAAAGGGCGCTAATGGATCGAGTGCACCCGAGAATATAGTTCGAGGGTGTAATAGCTACTTGCAACCGAGGTAAGCATTCTACTTTACATCATAATGGCGGGGCAAATAAAACATTAACTTTTAACTTTAGTTTATTACAGTTGCACAGATCAAATGAAATGAAATGTCGCCATTTCCACAGTTTTTTTCCCGTAAAAAGTTTTCTTATCATTTTATAAGAAAAGAGATTGTTTCACCAAGGAGTTTTGCATAGCTTTACAATTCAAACAAAGTGGGACGTAAAGAGATTTGAAAACGCAATTCCTATAAAAATGCATTGTGTTGCGAATACCATCTTACACAGCCTCTTTGCTTACTTAGTAAAACCTTCTTGCCGAGCATTATGATGTAAAAATAGTATAATTTCTAGTATGTCTGAGCGTCTGATTCAAACAGATAGGTACATATAAACGCTGGATGCATATAGCATCCTGAGCATAGGTACATTTTGTAATTTGTTTTAAGGCTTATTTTAAGTTTAATTTAAAAATTACATTTTATACGGATCATGTGTCTGAAATAAAAGTATTATTATTATAAGTATTACGTTCGAATGGATGTTTAGATGCCTGTTACCTTTTTACGCTACTGAATGAATCTGGCAGAAATTTAGCATAAGTATATGTAGAATAGTTCCCTTAGTCGTAAGAGCCGACTAAGGGAACTTACCAGAGGATGGGCAGCAGCTTCCTTCTGAGTATTTTTAAACACCCAACACTGCGATCACCAATCCGCCTGCCAAGCGTGGTGATTATGGCAAATCCCCCCCTACATGGGAGACCATCCACTCGGATGGACCGACGACATCGTAGCGGTCGCAGGGAGTCGATGGATGGAGGCGGCTCAGGACCGCTATTTCTGGCGTCGTACGGGGGAGGCCTATGTCCAGCAGTGGACGTGTAAAGGCTGATGATGATGATATGTAGAATAACATAATATTATATATTACCTTTTATCCCGGAAAGGCGCGTGCGAAATCGGGTGTAGAAGCTAGCTGATATACATAAGAGACGCAAAAGCTGGGATCATTAGACTGAGGGTAGGATAAAATGTGCGTAGGTAGGTGGATTTGGAACGCAAGTCTTATGGAAATGCGCAGGAGACTTGCTCATTCACTGGAACACATTACAACAATAAATACATGATTAAATGTTATTATTGATCAATAATAGATAAGTCTTTTGGTACCTATAGTAGTATTATTAGGTAATTTATTGTAAAAAAATTACAGCTGTTCTATCAAAGTTGGATGAATCAATCGGACAAGTTTTCAAAGCATTGAATTCCAAGGAATTGCTCCAGAACACGATCGTGATATTCAGCACCGATAACGGAGGCGCGGCGTCGGGCTTCAACGATAACGCAGCTTCGAACTTCCCTTTGAAAGGGGTAAGTTTTTACAATAACGCAGCTTCCAACTTCCCTTTGAAAGGTGTAAGTTTTTATGCCATAAGGCTGGTTCTAGAGTCACGCTGACCATCGGTGCTGATATGACAATATGTATGGTTGCTATAGAAGCGTTTTAGAATAACGCCAATCACTCAACGCTGACGAGCCTCAGTGCTGAGTGGGTCACGGCCGTACGCGCCGCGCATCAACGTTGTCTGGCTCAAGGTATAAGAAAACAAGGTATGGTCTTCTGAGGCACGATGGTCACGTGGGTGTCTCTTGCTTACGTCATCATCGTTATCGGCGAATGAGAAGACGATTTTTTCCTGGTGTTACCAGTAGCGTAAGATCGTAACTCCCCGAACTCCTTGTATTAGCTCCTGCATAGATTTTTTAAAACTATGTGGTTTTATTTTTACCGTGGTTTTATAATCCTCCTGGTGCGTCAATAAAATAGATCGCCATTAGCGGCGGCTCTCTCCTGCATCCATCCAGTCCGGTGCAAACTATTGTGAAGGTTCTTCAGCGCTTCATTCCCTAAAGAAAAATACACAGCATCATCTCGCCCCAAGCTAAGCAAAGCTTGTATTATGAGTAGGTACTAGATAACTGATATGTATAATACAATACACTTATAGGAATATATTTTTATACATAGAGAAAACCCGGAACAAATAACTGCAGATCGTACAAATATTTGTGCCGAGGCGGGAATCACACCCGCAAACTGCTGCGGCGCTGCTGGTGGACTTTCACTCACCGCGCCACAAAGGTCGTCTGTTTGTATCTAGTCATTGGCCAGAATTCAAGCTTTTATTAAATAAAAATTAAATGATTTTGCAAAGTTATTTTTTTTTTGCTGGCAAATATCTTATTTTATAAATTTCTGTTTATGCTCCTTTCAGGTTAAAAACACGCTCTGGGAAGGCGGAGTGCGCGGCGCCGGCTTGCTTTGGAGCCCACTGCTGGAGAAGAACATGCGCGTGGCTACACAGCGGCTGCACATCAGCGACTGGCTGCCCACGATACTTGGCGCAGCCGGAGCGGATACTACGTCAGTACCAACAATCATTTTTTATTGATGTTCGTGTATGAGAAATTCCCAAGTCCTTTATAAATTCTTATGGAAATAAAGACAATTCACTTACTGGCGTGGCGCAGTGACCCGAAGTGGATCTTGGCCTCCGACACTAGAGTTTACCAGTCTACTTTTCCGTTTTAGTCCAGTCGAGACGGCACGAACTTCTTACAGGTCTTTCGCTCCAGCGGAACCTCACTTGGCCAAATACAGACAAAGTTTTCTGATTGTTAATTTGTCACAAAGAATCAGAAAACATTTGGCTTGCTGGGACTTTGAAAATATCGCTCTTATAACTTAGAAATAAGGGCGCTCCTTGTACGTATAACTGAAACTGTATTTGTCTTTACAGCCAACTCTTATTATATTTTATCGTACGAGTAATTAAGGATTCACTGCCTGTCTGTTTTTCTTTCTGCGTACAATGCCTTATGGTGCTTCCTTTTTCCTGTCCTAATAATAACTTACAATAATAACTTGTTTATATAAATCAAATAAAATAAGACTATTACAGTCCTATATTATTTTATTTAGAAAATAACAACATCACGTGTATATGCCATACCTACGGTGGAAATAACAACATCACGTGTATATGCCATACCTACGGTGGAAATAACAACATCACGTGTATATGCCATACCTACGGTGGAAATAACAACATCACGTGTATATGCCATACCTACGGTGGAAATAACAACATCACTTGTATATACCATACCTACGGTGGAAATAACAACATCACGTGTATATGCCATACCTACGGTGGAAATAACAACATCACGTGTATATACCATACCTACGGTGGAAATAACAACATCACGTGTATATGCCATACCTACGGTGGAAATAACAACATCACGTGTATATGCCCTACCTACGGTGGAAATAACAACATCACGTGTATATGCTATACCTACGGTGGAAATAACAACATCACGTGTATATACCATACCTACGGTGGAAATAACAACATCACGTGTATATGCCATACCTACGGTGGAAATAACAACATCACGTGTATATGCCCTACCTACGGTGGAAATAACAACATCACGTGTATATACCATACCTACGGTGGAAATAACAACATCACGTGTATATGCCATACCTACGGTGGAAATAACAACATCACGTGTATATGCCATACCTACGGTGGAAATAACAACATCACGTGTATATGCCATACCTACGGTGGAAATAAATGAAACTGAAACTGAAATGATGACTCATCTTGTAAATATTTCAGAACACTCGACAACATAGATGGCATCAACCAATGGGAATGTCTATCGAAGGATCTGCCGACGAAGAGAAGCAGCGTCCTTCATAACATTGACGATATCTTCGGAAGTTCTGCCATTACTGTCGGCAAGTGGAAACTAGTCAAAGGTAACCTTTTCTTATACACTTACTACCTTTCAGACGCGTTTATTCGGGTTTATAAGTATTATAGGCCGATCCTTTCATACTCCGATTTAGAGTCCAAGATATTTTATGTCAACAAAGACATTTATGAATGATAACTTAACAAAAATTTATAACAATAACATAAAACAACAAGATAACAGCAAAGTTATCACTAAAAACTAATACACAAACTTCAACAACGCATAATCTCACATGTGTAGCAAAAAATGATTTTGAATGCGAAAACGAACGGGAGATAAATTTACTGATGAATTAAAGCTTTCAAAACGAAAAATTGTTTCGAGTTTTTGTGCTTTGCTTCCGATGTTAACAATGTATGATGTTAACATATTTTCCATCAATATTTCTTTGGTTTTGTAACCCCTTTGTATACAAAATATATCTAGTTTTTTTTTAATCGGAATATAGTACTTTTGACGTGAATACCTAACAAAAATCTATCCGAACTTTCGCATATATAATATTAGTGTTAATTAGTACATATATGATTCTACATGATTGACGTGTAAATTTGTTGTTTACTAATAAAATCTTGTATCTTGTACATGTCTAATAAAAAAACGGCTTACAGCGTTACGTGGCCTCAAACAAACGTAGCAACGGTATTTGGTTATTGACTGATCTTATTTAGGGGAAGGGTCTTTTTTATTTTTTTATCTAAAAACTTTATTGCACTAATGGTAACATTACCTAATCTGTGACCAAGGTACAAAATGTGAGCTTAATGCCGAGACATTTTTTACTTGCCAACCAAAAACACATGTTTTTAAATAAGAGAAAACCTATAACAGAAACACTTATTATTTAAAAGTATTTCTGTATATTTTGTAGGGAACGCTGTTAGTTTTCCACGTAAATAAAAATAAAATATTCCCAAAAAACAAAGAAAATTTACTAGGAATCTTTTCAGTGGGAATTACTGTCTGTTAATTATGTTTATTTATAGCTACCAAGTTTGTTGTTATTTCAGGAACGAACTACAAAGGCAAGTGGGACAATTGGTACGGGCCTGCGGAACGCGAGGGGCAGTATGATTCCTCTCTGGTATACTCGGATGTCGTCGGCTCAATTCTACAGAAACTGGGAATGTTGCCCGATGATCTCGTTATCAATGATTTAAGGTATGTACTTAAAATTTATCACGTATCCTAATATAGAAAGAAAATATATCCTAAAAATTCACGATTACGGCGGGACGGAAATATTTGGGATATCATTTAATTTCTTTCAGATTACCCCAACTGCGAGGACGCACTATAATAACAAAAACCTTATAATAATATAGGTAAACGTGTTCTTGAGTGGAGACCGTGACTCGGCAAACGTAGTGTAGGACGTCCTTCGGTCAGGTGCCATGGCGAATTGCGAAATACTGCAGGCAGATGCTGGATGCGGTACGCTGAAGACAGGACGCTATGACGGCCTATATATGTCCAGCTGTGGACTAATATAGACTGATGATGATGAATAATAATGCTGGACTATCCACTCGGCAAAGTAAGCAGCTTTTGATACTGATATTTACTAGATAACTGATATACTACAACGAATAGTTTTACTATACATAGAAAACAAACAGAACCACATATAAAAGCATTAAATATAAATGTAGAAAATTTTAAGACTGTACTTTGTAAAATGGGAAACCTTTAACAGGTCGGCTTCTAAAAATTAATTATTCTACCAACTGATATGGTCACGACGAGGGCAATAATGATGAGATGATAGCTTATTTAAAGGAAAGAATCTATTTCTGCACGGTGTGCAAAAATCTGCAATGTGCAAAAATGTTCAGTTTCTGTCTTTGAAGTCTTTATTATAACTTTCCAAATCAATTACGTCTGTTTGGTTTGATCAAAAAAAACCTTGATGTCTACCCTGTTCAGCTACTTTTGACTATATACATACACTATATAGATACATACATATACCAATCCTGTGCCTTGTTTCAGAAATACAGCAATAATAAATTGTACAAGCGAAAATTCGACGTCTTGTGAACCGCTGACCGCGCCGTGTCTGTACGACATCGACGCAGACCCTTGTGAATACAATAACCTGGCAGATTCGTAAGTTTCCTTTGCATCTCTATATAACACACTACTTACTCTCATCATCATCAGCCCATACACGTCCACTGCTGGATATAGACCTCCCCCATACGACGCCACAAATAGTGGTCCTGAGCCGCCTCCATCGATCGACTCCCTGCGACCGCTACGATGTCGTCGGTCCGAGTGGATGGTCTCATGTAGGGGGTGGTTGCCATAATCACCACGCTTGGCAGGCGGATTGGTGATCGCAGTGTTGGTGTTGAAAAATACTCAGTAAGAAGCTGCTGCCCTTCCTCTGGTAGGTTCCCTTAGTCGGCTCTTACGACATACGGGGTTGAGTTGGAGGGGTCGATATTCGTACGCCGCGGCCCCACGGCATTTACTCTACCTGTCGTTATAATGTGCTTCTGCTATAGCTTACAATCATAATGTGACGGTTTTTAATAAATAAATAATCCTGGAAAACCCATATAGCATTAACTAACCCAAAAACAAAACAGAGCAACTCCTTATGAGTACCTATCCTCTATAGAGTACCTATCCTCATAGAAAGCACCCAGAACACCCGGAACAAATACATGCATGTACTACAAACATTTGTCCCGTAGCGGCAATCTAACCCGCACTCTCCTGCGTCACAGGCGAACTTTCGCCTGCCGCGCTACATCCTCGTCAAATCTCCTTATAAAACACTTTTTGCCTGGAAGAGATCGCTTCTAACCGCCCATTGTACATTTTTTTCGTGGTGTACAATAAATAATTTTGTAACTTTTTGTTCTAGAAATCCGGAAATGCTTCAAGAACTGCTTTCAGAATTAGCTTTATTGAACACGACGGCGATTCCTCCTAACAACCAACGCAGCGATCAAATAGGAAACCCGAAGTACTGGGGCAGAGTCTGGACAAACTTTGCTGATTTTAATAGTTATAGTAAGTTTTTACTTTTTAACATTGTAGGCAAGACAGCAGAAGGAAATATCAAAATAAAAGACCATTTGTTAACATCAATTTATATTGTTTAATCAGTTTTATTATTATTAAACATATGCTTTTCAATCTTTTTCAGGAATACAATTCTCAAAGGACAATGAGGTTTCCGAATCAGACACAAATCTGTGATTAATTAATTAGGTAAATTAAGAGAAACGGTACAATGCAAAAAAAGTTTAAAGTAAATATTTTTAAATTAAGAAAATCTTTTAAAGTAATGTGCACTTAACTAAAACGTTCCTCTCTATTTATTATTAATCATCAGTAAAGGCTTTTCCAAATAGAAGACGTATAGCACGCTGCTCTCTAGCGCTGAATTGTGTTGTATTCAATATGATGTAAATTTATTGTCAAACAGATTTTTCGTTCAGGGATCTTCAACATTTTCGGCCATGCGAAATGCGGGTTAAGAATCGAACATAGGTTCTTCATTCTGGCCTCAACGTCGAGCGAAACATCACTCGAGTCGTGTAATTTCGCTTTGAGAGTCCTCCTGGTCTCTCCAAAGCTGTTCATTAGCCGATTGGCTGTGATGGTCAGCAAGAGCCGGAGCGTCATTGGGGGATACCAACAGTTCTCGGGATAGTGGTCACCATGAGTGTCAAACAGAGCGCCGGGCGCCAGCAGTACCCACGCAAAGCTCTGTTTGACAGTAAACGTACATCATCTTATACAACAGAATTCGAAGACGTCAGGCTAGCTCTCTAACGCGCGGTAAGTACTCGTTCTATTTGACGAATCCCTAAGAGTAACACTTTATAGTGCCCAATTTTCTTCTGGAAAGTAGTTTTCTATGTGAATTAAAGTTAGAATATCAATCAACGATATAAGTGGAAATCGATTCGTATTCAATTACTTAGCTTTGACCTTCTTGGTCTCTACGCCGCCATTATTTTCTTTTGCGGATTGTCTCTTGCGAGTCTTCCTACCAATCAAGTTCATATCTTTGACTGGGTTGTGATTTCCACTAAGTGGTAAGTCCTCCTCCATGTTTTGGCTGGATAGTATCGCGTCTTTATATTGCTGCAGGGTCGCGTCCTCTACAACTTTCTTTGTTGGTGGCTCGATCATTTTACCTAGAATATAAAACGTGCTTGGATGGGAAGTAGAAAACAGCACAAGAAATCCTAGTCCTACTAATATGATAAATGTCAAAGTTTGTACGGATGGAAGTATGGATATTTGTTACTCTTTCACGCAAAAACTACTCAACCGATTAGGCTGAAATTTGGTTTGGGTATAGTTTGGGACCTGGAATAACATATAGGCTATTTTTTATCAAGATAAAACGCGGGTGAAGGCGCGGGCAGCAGCTAGTACATCATCATAAGCCCGTACACGTCCACTGCTGAACATAGGCCTCCCCCAAACGACGCCACGAATAGCGGTCCTGAGCCGCCTCCATCCAACGACTCCCTGCGACCGCTGCGATGTCTTCGGTCCATCGAGTCGCCACTCGAGAACCTTTACTCCCCAACGGTTATCGGTTCTACGAGCTATATGGCCTGCCCATCGCCACTTCAGCCTGCTGATTCTGAGAGCTATGTCGGTAACTTTGGTTCTTCTACGAATTTCTGTATTCCGGACCCTACCGCGCAGAGGAACTCCGAGCATAGCTCTCTCCATAGCTCGCTGGGTGACTTTGAGCTTATGCACAAGGCCTATAATGAGCGACCACGTCTCGGATCCGTAAGTCATCACTGGTAACACACATTGGTTGAAGACATCTAGTACATCTACAATTTGTATTTTCGAACCTTGATCAAAAGACATGTATTGATACGTGATCCACAAAAAACTGGAAAAAAAATATGTAAGCTATCTCAAAAACCAAGGGAATATAAAATGAAAACTACAACATTTGGTTATTTCTTCGTTTCTTTTTATGTAAACGGCGTTCATTCAAAGAATTCTTATTTAGAAGCTAGATAGTCTAATTTCAGCTTTATCTGTTTAGTAGTTTTGGAGTGACGAAGTAACAAACATCCATTCATCCAAACATTCGCTATAAATGTTCTCCAACGTGAACAAAAAACCCTTACCTAGAACAGTAGCGTCCTGCAGACTGGCTCTCTCCCTGGGCCACAGCACCGCCCCCACGGGGTCACGCTGCGCCGGCGCCGGTACCGACAGGCCTTCAGACTCCAGCCGGTCCACCAGTTCGGACTCCTCCAGGTAGAACAGCTTCCTCATCGTCACATTAAGCTGCTCCTGGATTATCTTTCTAGGCTGCATGATGCTGTGGAAATGTACGAATTTGTTGTAAATATATAAATTGCGTAAGAGCTGGTGGTCGTGCCCTAGGAAAAGACTCCAACTGGGCTAGATTCTGAAGTCGACTCAAGGAACCTAAGGGTAGCAGCTTCCTTCTGTATGTTTTTAAGACCACTGTCACAATCCGCCGGCCAGGCGTGACAAAACCCCCCTTGTGGGGCCTTGGGGGCATATTAAGCAGTAGGTAGGTATGTGTGCTGTTGAGCAATAACTTGCGTGGCGGGTCTGGCGAAGAATACTTTTTTGGGCTTCTACATTTACTCCCGTGGATGATGGTAAAAGGTGATAGAGGATAGGCCACAGCATCTACCACAGTACCGTACCAATGCTGCGATCACCAATCTGCCAGTCAAACCGACCGTAACTCGGCAAACATAATGTAGGACGCCCTCCGGCCAGATGGGCTGGCGATGTGCGAAAGACTGCAGGAAGAAGCTGAGGACAGGGAGGCCTGATGTCCAGCAGTGGACTAGTAGGTATGTTGTTAAAGAGTAAAGTAGGTATAAAGATTAGTTACTGAATCTCACCCTTCTTCAGAATCCTCGAGCACGCCTATGGATATGAGTAGCCTGACCAACTTGTTAGCCTTTTCTTGCGAAATGTGGAACTGGTCACGCAGCGCGCACACATCGACGGACGCGCGCCGCGCGCAGTAACACAGCGAGCGGCGCAGCACGCACATAGACTGGAGATCAGTTATACAAGTTGGGGTTCGTCACGTGAGGCTCGGAGGGGGGTTCAGAAAACATCACGAAATATGACGGGGGGGGTATGATGGGGGAGTAATACGTGTGACGTGTGACCTATTATGATTTTTATCAGTATAAAGAATTTTATTTTCTCAAAAGAACAAAGTTTACTTAAATGAGAATGAACATTATTTATGATATTCTTAAACTTACTAACTTAACTAATTAATATGCTATAACTGTATTACATAAGTAGTTAGTAGTTTAAGTTATTCAGATTGATGTGTGGTACCGTTTGCATAACAAATTTTGTCATAAATATATTGCTTTATTCTTTTCATAAATATGTGTGGATAAGCACTTTTTAATATTATCAGGTAAGTTATTATATATCTGCACAACTTCATACAGGTTCTTTTCCCATTGTTTGTCCGTGGACTCCTTAGTTTTATCATATTTTATTTCATTTTTATTGAGGTAAGTATATCATCATCATCATATCAGCCCATACACGTCCACTGCTGGACATAGGCCTCCACCATACGACGCCACAAATAGCGGTCCTGAGCCGCCTCCATCCATCGACTCCCTGCGACCGCTACGATGTCATGTTCAGTATATATAGTTGGTTAATATAAAAAAAATTGGTTTCTTTGTAAATAGTGTGCGTGCTAGTTATGTACTCATATTTGTATAGAACTTTAATCCTTTGACCACCATAGTCCATATGCATGACATATCACCTGAGGACCCCTCAACGCCAACGACGTTTAGAATATCTTTTGTTTACTTTGTGCTTTGGCGTAGAGAACACGGGAATGCGTTTTCGGTGTGGTCAAAGGTAATTAATTTATTTTGAGATACTTGTAATGATTTTAATTTTATGCCAGTCGCAAACAACCTACAACTCTAATGTCAAACAGACGTCATACTATCACCTTGCTTAATTTACCTCTTGTTTCCTATCATTGAGTTCCAGCAGTCGTGCGTCGGCGCCGGGCGCGGGCCCGCAGCTCGCGCAGACGTGGTGGCGCGGCGCGCGCACGCGCCCGAAGCATGCGCCGTGCTGGAGGAAACCGCAGATGCTGGAACATCACATACGTTCTTGAGATAGCAGTCAAGTAGGTAGATACCTATACGACTGTTTTACTTACATTCGGATTTTATATATACGCTGCTGGGTACATAAAATACTCGTATAATACCCAAAAAGCCGCGAAGTTTGGGATCCCTCGCATCTTCATACAAGATTACTTTAGTAAGAGCGAGGATTCGACAACTTTAAAACAATATCAATTACTCTGTTTACATAGATACATAAGAATTTCAATGTAAGTTTATTTTTCTTGATGTCACTATTTCAAAAATAAATAACTATGTTTTACTTTTTGTTAAACTTTGTTTAGAGGTCAATGAGGATGTCAATAATAATTGGAATGTTTTGAAAAAACTTAAAACTGACTCCATTTTCCGAACATCACAGGTGCAATAATGGTCCAATTTCACAGTTGCTATTGATCGCGATCATCATATGACAAAGTCAGTTCAGCAGCGCTTTGCGCACATTGACGCGGTTCAAGCTGAACTTTGTTAGAAACGGTGAAATTGGACCTCAGTATTAATTGTTAAGTAAACTTTAGTTTTGTGGGATGAATTAATACTAATCCTTCGGGAATTATGGAACCATCTCGGGATGATTCTCAAGTATAGCTCTGCGAAAATACATAGAAAAACATACATGTCAAACATTTTTATGTTCGACGTGTATGTCTTTCCTCCTGTTTTAGAAGTAAATTAAAATACTTTTAAAGTTTGACAGGTACTTTTGCTGTTATAAGATTCCCTAACCTAACGTTTTAGCCAACCTGTAAAAATCGCGGCTCGCTCCGCTCTCCGCCCGATGACTCACAGACAGTCTATAGATCAGACAGATGGCCAAATCTCGCTCTACTAAAAAAGCTACAGAAGTTTAAAGAACTCACTCGCAGGTGAGCATTAGCCCTCCGTCGTCGTCTTCCTTCAAGCAAGGACAGCGCACGGCGCCGCGGCCCGCTGAACTAGCAGCTTGACCCTCGCTGTCTTGCTCACTCACATCCGTTTTAGAACCTACAATACACGGATACAGTTTATTAAACAAAATTATAGTAAGATAACAATAAATTTAAATAATATCTACCTAGTTATAAAGGATATTGAATCTTTATAATCGTGGAGTTCACACTGCATCATCTAGCTAACCCTAAGTAGGTAGGTAGTACGTAAATTATAATTATTTTACTTTTTAATTATATTTTAATCATATAGATATATTTTTCATTAGGTGCCTACAAGAAAACCTATGTTCACAGAGCTCATTAAGTTTTGCGATTACTCTACCTATTCACCGTCGTCGTCGATTTACTGTGGACGCCCGGCGCGGCGCGCTGCCTTGTCTATAGAGGTTCTAGGACAGTCAAGAAAGTCAAAGTACGTACTCACCGCCAAAATCATCCATTTGTGTCATCATCGGTACGTTTTCAGAAGGCTGAAAAATATACGTGAAAACTGTGAACTGTGTGAATATACGTGATATAAATAGCTTCAAATGTGGCTGATTGATAAAACTCCAATTAGATTTTTAAATGTCATCTATTTTCTGCTTACAATAATGGGGTACCTACATCTTATCATTACTGTGGCAGCACAGTTTAATTTTTTTATGGTAACACTAACGTATTTCGCAATATCTTCTCGTCACAGATACCGCAAAGCCTCAACACGAGTCTTTCACCAACGTGTGCTACCAGTGCTTACGGATCCGAGACGTCGTCCCTGAGTATAATGGCCCTTGTGCATAAGCTCAAAGTCACCCAGCGAGCTATAGAGAGAGCTGTGTATGCTCGGACTTTCTCTACGCGATAGGGTCCGGAATTCGGAAATCCGTAAAAGAACCAAGGTTACCGACATTGCTCTCAGAAATTAGAAGGCTGAAGTGGCAATGGACAGGCCGGATAGCTCGTAGAACCGATAACCGTTGGGGAGTAAAGGTGAGAACCTTTACTCCGTGGCGACCGCGATACAATGCGAAACGGAGTGAGGGAAGGCCTCCCATTCGATGGACCGACGACATTGTAGCGGTCGCAGGGAGTCGTTGGATGGAGGCGGCTCTTATCCGCGTTATGAAAACGGTCTTTTTTCCGTAAATCTCCCATGGGAATTTAATGTTTTACCAGGACAAAAAGTAGCCTTTATAGGCTACTGTGTGAGTAACATTTGTTACTCTCCATCCTTTCCGCTAACTCTATGCCACAAATCGATTGGTTGCTTGCTTAGGACGTCCAGGATTGACAAAGAGACACACTTTCGCATTTTTTTATTAGTTAGGAATGATTAGGATTATTTGTTACTACAAATCGTTAGGTTAGGTGCATCATACAGTGCCTGGTTTCGAAGCTTCTTACCTCAGGGTCATTGCTGGAAGGCATCGCTTGCCTGGCGTAGGAGTGTGCGAGGAAGCGATGGAACGGCGTTTGGACACAGCCCATTTTGACCGGACGGCCATTTTTGATCTGACTTAACTCGAGGTGGTCCTCAATTTCCGAGACAGGAAGAAATCCAGGAGGCTGGTAGCCTACTGGGGCCGCTGTAAGATAAAAGTACATTGTACTACTACTGTTTTTAAGGTTCCATACCGCAAGCGTTAAGTTTGATTCTAGAAGTACATAGTAAACAATTATTTAAATTAAACAAAGTTATTTCGATTAAAAATTAATCTAGATAAACTTAACTTAAAAATTAAAGAAGATTTCCCTTAGATTAGAGGGTACGAATTAGGCAAGTTTACCCTACTTTTTGATCTCCCCGACGTCGTCGTCCAGCTATTGGTAGGTTAGGTAGGTACTTATCGTTTAATATTACTTATAGTAGGTATTACTATATCTGGTATAATAGGTTAATATCTAAGTAGGTCCGACGTGAGCGAAGCCGCGGTCAAAAACTAGTCAAGTAGGTATAAGTTTACTTACCTTCATTGTAATAGAGCCTCAAACTGATATCATACGTCTCAGGGAGCTCAATCTGAGTTTCCATCAACGTAATGCAAGTTCGTATCATTTGAAGCATCGAGTCTCGCACGCGTTCGAATGTGTACTGAGACTTTACGCTGGGCCAGGACTTGGAACTGACATTCATTGTCACCCCGGTCTGGGCATACGAATACTCAAGAACTATGTATTCTATAAGGTTCTCGGCGTCACAGGCGTCCTCTTCGTAGAAGCAAAGTGCTAGTTTGTGAAGCTGAAATGAGTGAGGATAGGTATTATAAAAGGGCGGCGACCAAAGACATGTCTGGCGGCGCGGCGACGGCGGGGCGCAGGCTTGATGACCAAGAGAAGTTGTTTTTTTATAATAATAGGTACAGTACACATTACGTCGTCTTTTCGTAAAATACAACGAAAACGGAAGAAAAATATCGTGAAGAAAAATTTGTTAAAACTTGTACGTAACTAAAACAAATATCGTATCGAATTCTAAACAGAAAAAAAAATATCGTACCTACTTGATGTTGTACCTACCCACTAACTACCAATATATGTACATTGTACATATTAGCAACAAGCTGCTGCCCGCGCCTTCGCCCGCGTTTTATCGGGATATAAAATAGCCTCATAAGTTATTCCAGGTCCCAAACTATACCCATACCAAATTTCAGCCCAACCAGTTGAGTAGTTTTTGCGTGAAAGAGGAACAAACATCCATACTCACAAACTTTGACATTTATAATATTAGTAGAATAAATAAATGCGAAATTAAACTTGTAACCACCGCTGCACTCCACCCACCCCATTTTGTCTGACCCCCTTAGTATTAAATCACAATGTTTTTTTTTAAATAGGTGTGGTGGTATGAAGTTCGATAGGTAAATATGATTTAAAATAAAACTCACATATTTCTTATCGAAGGCGTCAAATGCTTGCACGAGTGCCGTGCTCACAAATTGGGCGAGCTCATCTTTGCAGTTCTTCTTCAGGATCTTCATTTGAATTCCATTTATATGTTCAGATTTGAAGTTTTCTTGGTCAAACACATTTTTTAAGTATGTGATCGTACTTATGGCTATCGTGGTTAGTTGTTTTATGAATAATACCGAACCTGCATAGGTCTCGGTAGCCTGTTTCATTAAAACTTCTAAGGACTGCTCCTAAAATAATATGGAATAAGTAAGTAGAGCTTGGTACATCTTGAAAAATCTACCGTGTTATTTATGATAAATAGGTGGTTTATGTAACACTTTTGACTTGAATTTGCAATAACCAAAATACCGTTCTAAGTGATTTTAGTACTTTAATACCTGAACTGTAGCCGTCATTTTTGATTTGAGAAAAAAAATCAAATTTGTGCACTAAAATAAACTATTGTGCTTTCCCGCCAAACAATAAAAAATTCATAGATCTCGCGGGCCATAGACAAGGCGGCAATGACATCATTATCCGTTTCCGTAAACCATGAACAAGAAAACTCCTTTTGAAGCCGTAGACGGAGGATTTATCTTACCCTAGTTTGAAGCTAATTTTTTTTTACTATTTGCAAAGAACGTTGGGTACTGGTTGAATTCAGTTTTTTACTTTTTCACTATTGACATGAAGTACGAACAAATGAATGAAGGCAATGTCAATAGAGTATATTTCGAAATAATTTAGACGTGCAATTTATAAAAAACAATTTTTTGAAAAACAATCAAAATGCTGTGTCCTGATGGTGAGCAATTCGAAAATGAAATAGATGATAAAGAAGATGACGAAATATGTGGGAGAACATCCAAAAAGATGCCAACTGAAGGAAGCGGTGGACCAGAAAGTATGAACTCATTCAAACACTTGAAGACATGGAAAAAGTCGATATCTAACTTCTTTCGAAATCAGCTTCGCTCAACTAAATCAAACGATGTAAGTTTTCGTAGGTACAACACGTAGATTAATAACGGAAGCCATCACCCCAGTTCCAGCCAAATTGCAGCAAACCTTGTGAATGATATTACCTAGACCTACGCCTACCTACCTGTATCCCTAATAGGTAATATTTATAGGTGTCTACCAACTGAACGGATCTGAATGTGGCAAAGAGGTAGAACATGCATAGAAGAGATAAAATCTACCTAGGTACATACCTAAGTATATTATAAATCTATATAGAGGTAGATAGATAGACAATATCCAGGGGAAACAAGGGCGCGTGCGAATCATAGCGCGCGGGCGCGCGGGCAGCGAAGCGGACGGAAGCTTGTGCTCTATAGATTTCGATGCAGGATTGAATTCCCTACTGACAAATTTGAGCCTCTGTCGTTAAATAAAAAAGTTAGTATATTTTGCGGTTTTTAATATATTCTGCGTATAATAAAATATAGAGGTTAATGGTTATGTACTTAAAAAATTAGTTGACTACTATAAACCAAGGAAAACTAACTTTGATTCATTTGTATTTTGGAAAATGTTGATTTTTAGCTCAAAATATCTTATTTTCCCAAACGCTCTAAAAAGCCATTGAACCGAAGTTGTATTTTTTTCATAAGCTAATAGAAATGGTTTATGATTTGCGGTACCTAGGTAAATTACTTTTCACCTAGTTTTATACATTGTAGAATGCAGAAAAAAAACAAAACTACAAAAAATTTTAAATACGCGCCAACCCGAAACGATTACTCGTAATTTAAGGTGAAGTGAGTCCCAAAACCCACGTTTTAACTGTACGAAAAATCAATTTTAAGGCAAAAAAACATTGAATTTTGTATTATTTTTTGATGAGCATCTAAAGTTTACAATTCTAGTTAGTAACTTATGGGATCTGAAACACGATTGACTAAACATGACTCGATAGAAAAAAATCGCGAAGTTTCCCTCTAAATCTTCATTTTTACAGAAAAACCTGTTTAATTTGCTGATTATTTAACATATTTCAATAAACTTTCATCTACGTGTTCTCAGATAAATACTTTAGAGGTTTATCAATCGTTTTATTTTGTTGCGAAAGAGTATTATGTGAGAGCAAAACCAAATTTTCAAAATAAAAACCGGTGAATTTGCGCGAGTGCCGGCCGTTCCGCGGCTCTTGCCTTCCATTCTCGCCTTCCCCGCGCGGTGTTTGCTCGCTCTTGTCGCGAAAAACCGAGCGCACTTCGCCTTAACATAATTATTTTTCTTTACAGGGAGATCGCCCCTCGGGCAGCAAAGATAACTTTGAGGAGAAAGAGATGAGTCCAGACCAGAAGTGGCAGTCGTTAGGGAAAATCTTTAAGCGTCAAAGCTTTGCAGAGTATTTGCCCAAGGGACCAACTCAAGAAGATCCTTCATCACATGGCAAACGTTTGGCTGTAAGAAAAGTTCTTTCCAGCTATTTTGGTAAAGCTCAAAAAGTACCACCAGCTCCTAGAGAGGAATAAACTATTGTTTTTTGAATAAACTGCTTGTTGTTATTCACTAGTAGTAGTAATACGCCCCGGTAGATTTTAATAGATACTTAGGTTTTTAATATCGGAACTTCACTACCTATGGGTAAAACTTGAATATCCTACTAGTCACTACCAATCGCAACCAACTGTATGATTTTAACTAGACTTGGTTGGTGCCAGATTGTCGCTTTCCATACGAATCAACCGCGATACTAGACTATCGAGTCGTCTAGACATAATATCAGGGGTTGCAAACATTAACGCCTACCTTGTATCTCATAAAATATTTGGACGTGTATTATAATTTTTATTTAAAAAAAAACGCGAATTTATGTACTTAAACGAAAAAAATATCGAAAATGTGATTAGAACTTTATCTAATTAAACAGTAGGTGGCATGGCACATTTAAGTATTACGCATAGAGTAGGTAAAGCAAATTCCTCGGATGAAGTATTAGTGGATAGCGCCTTTCAGTTCTACGCATGTCCTGTTTTTTGCTAGTGTGCAGTTGCAGATTTGTGATAGTTGCGTGACTAGGGATGTGACTTCGCTGTCAAGCCGAAGTGGTTTCGGCCCAAACTAGTCCGAATCAGGAAAATAAAATAGAATGCCGATTTCATTCCTGATTCGCCCCTAGTTTCCTCCGCTGTCTGTCTCTCTGTCGATCCATCGAGCTTTATTGTATCTTATGCTTCGTAAAAGGTAGACACTTGCATTTTTTGTGTGTATTTCAATTGCCGCTATAATAACATATTATCAAAATATATATTAAAATCAAAGGGGGCTCCACAAAAAACATGTTTTTTGGCCATTCATAGTTCCGCTCACGCCAACATAAATCTTTGAAAATTGAATGTTTGCTCCGCTTGCCGTTGCCTTACTTGCTTTGTCATTTTGGGCAAGTGCTCCTATAGAACTTGAAATTTCTTGCTCATCGTTATTATATAATTTCTGCGTGAACGCAATAAAAAATATAATAAGTGATTACTTATAGTTTTTGTATCTATTTTGCAAGCCGAATTAATCCACCTTCATCATTTGCACCGCTAAGGAATGGTACCCGCTGCCTGCTCCTGTTGTTTCGGCAAGTTACAACCTGGGTCTCTGAATAGGTGTCTTCTAGACCTTACTGATACAGCGTCGGCCACATCGTCACTTTCCATTCCAAGTCTATCGACTATAAAAAAGGTACCTATGTACTTAAGACTTAGCTCACAGCGCGTGATACAAACGAAGAAGAATGTTTGCATAGAGGTAGGATTAGGTTAGTATCAATGAGGTTATTAGTCATCATCATCAGCCCATACACGTCCACTGCTGGACATAGGCCTCCCCCGTACGACGCCACAAATAGCGGTCCTGAGCCGCCTCCATCCATCGACTCCCTGCGACCGCTACGATGTCGTCGGTCTATCGAGTGGATAATCTCCCATGTAAAGGGGGATTTGCCATAATCACCACGCTTGGCAGGCGGATTGGTGATCGCAGTGTTGGTGTTTAAAAATACTCAGAAGGAAGCTGCTGCCTTTCCTCTGGTAGGTTCCCTTAGTAGGCTTTTACGACATCCACGGGTTGAGTTGGAGGGGTTGATATTCGTACGCCGCGGCCCCACGGCAGGTTATTAGTCTAGAGCGCTAATTGAAAATATGAACTTGTATTCACGGGTGAGAAACATCCTTCAATCAGGGAGTCGTTATATGTAGAAGATGTATATACTTATAATAAAACTGTAACAGGTCCAATTCTTTACATTGAAAATATTTAGAAATTTTTTTTTGGAGGGCAATCTGTTATCCATACTTATGCCAAAAATGATTTTTTTCCATCATGTCTGTCTGTCTGTCTGTCTGACTGTCTGTCTGTATCTTGGCCGCGCATAGCTCCGAAACTACTGAACGTATTCAAATGAAACTTGGCAGGATTTCAATTCATACTACGAGGAAGAACATAGTATACTTTATATCCCGAATTTCAATAGGGTTCCCTTGGGAGAAGGGATGAAAGTCACATTTTTTGGCTGCGCGTAGCGCCGAAACTACTAGATGTATTAAAATGAAACTTGGTATGATTTAAGGTCATACTACGAGAAAGGTCATGTAATACTTTTTATCCTGGAATTCGTTAGAGTTCCCTTGGGAGTGGGGATGGAAGTAACATTTCTCGGCCTAAAATAGCGCAAAAACTACTGAATGGATTCGAATGATACTTAGCATGATTTGAGTTCATACTACGAGGAAGGACATTAAATACGAGTCCAAACCCAAAGTTAACACAATGATTACAAAATTGTTATTAGTGCCGATAAACGACCTACTGGAGAGTATCCGGTTGGTACAAAGCTCTCGCTAATGATGTTACCGTCGTCCTGGTAGATCAGCACTGTGACGGGCGGGACATTGTGCTGCGTACCTGGGATGACTGCTTGCAATGCATTAGCCAAACGCACCAGGCATTTGATACTCTTCAGTGTCTACTCGCTAATACCTACTGTCGTGGCGAAGACGGATACAACTTTGATCTTCGACATGTGAATCCGAAAACTGACGAGACTGGACACTAAAAAAGTTCCTGTAATGCAATTCTACGCCTAGATACATTTTACCAATAAGAGAAGGTCGCATTGCTCACCTGCAAAGGTTTCGAGGTTTGTTCAACCGTTTTCTGGTGGACACTTACGCTAAAATTAAAACGGAGCGTTTGGTATACATCAGAATAGGAGAAGACTGCGCGCTGAGATTTATGTGGATCTGCGAGACGCCATAAATCAAGATAGAAATTATGAAGATTTAGGACGACTGATGATTCTTCCTTACAATTTTAGAACTGGACAATAGATGTGTAGTGCCCTATTCTCCAGTAGTCAATTAAGTACTATCAAAAGCTTTAGAAACGCATAATATACCTAGGTAAATGTGGAGATGTGTGACGTCCAGTCAATAAAATCTAGGTATATGTAAATCTATACTATACTATATTAATAAAAATAAATAAGTTTTGTGAGGTTGTAAGGGGTACTCTGAATCTACTGAGCCGATTTTGAAAATTCTTTTAGCTATTGAAAACCCCCTTATTTGTGAGTATTATAGGCTATATTATGTATATTAACAACTAAAAATGTTCAACCCAACGAAGTGGGCACGGGACAGCTAGTATATACGTGTATATATATATATGTATGTCACTACTTTTGATCAAATTTTTTAATCGATGTCGATGTCCTTTTGTAAGCCTAAACATAAAATATTTCTTAATTTATAAAAAAATAGGGACAATAAATAAGATGCCACCTTACAATATTATTATTCTAGCTAAATGGGTGCGACTTTGTCCGCATGGTTGATTTAACATTGTTGTTTTTTGTAAATAATGTTTCTATTGGTGGCATCTTGATTGATGTATACATAGATATAATGTATAATGTTAATTTTCATCTTATAACCTAAATCAAATTACGTAACTTTTGGAACGAAAACTTACGGAAAAAAACCGCGTGAAAATAGTTCCAGGTTATTAAAGTTAATATCTTTTGTATTTCTACTTTCCTCGGCCTTTGACTTATATAAACTAGTTAAATAAATCTTACGGACAGTACTTTTCTGTAAAAAATCTTGAAATGGAACGAATCAGGAATGAAATCGGTGTACGTATAGCTATACTGCACTGTCAGTGTCAATCGTACGAGCTTGTAACTGACTAGTTAGTTCAAAGTTGTGGTAAGACTGATAAACTTTATTTAAATTCTAAGAAATTACTGCGTTTTACCTAAAACTTTGTTGAAAAAGTGAAAATATGTCGTGTTCTGCTGTGTTCTGTCCTTCAAGAAGCACAAAAGGTGGAGTAAAAGTCCCGGATTTGTCATTACATGCGTAAGTTGTTCGCTCAGTATAAATTCTAAAGTAATTATGTTTATTACTAGAAATCTGTAGTAACAACATTTTAACAATCTAGTTCATGTGTTCCTATGAGTCTAAGATACAAATAATGTCCAAAACCATGAATAATTATCCGAGATAAATTTAGCATCTGTGCTAGTCAGGGTTGGAAAAAAACAGTTTTTTTTTAAATTTTATAAAAAAACAGTTCAAATTGTTTTAAACAAGTGTTTGTTTTGTTTTTTTTGTCCTTTTTAGTTTAGGGCATTATTTTAAATTAATTCGACCTATAATGTTTCATTTCCAGACTAGATCTTTTGACTTTTCAAATTTTCTATAGTAAAATAAATATTGACAAAAAACGATCAATGGATAAACATTTATTTTATGTTGCGTATCTCTAATCACTACTAAACGATTTACATTCACCCTGAATGTTTCCTAGCAGGACTATACCGGCGGGGAAATACCTATAAACTATAAATTCTATTCTATGAATAGGGGCACCCCCAATATTTATTAATTAGTGATGGGCAGAATGTGGTTTGAACCGAATACGAATTTCGGCCGAACATTCGGTAAAAATCAAAAATGCCGAAGTTCGGTTTTTATTCTGCACTTATATGGTAACAACTAACAAACAACAATAAAATATACCTATAAGTAATTAATATATTGAATTTTCAAAAAGTTTATTTGATTCAAATCATAAGACTTCCTAATTTAATAAGAACTTATTGAATTTGATTTTTTAATTCTACAACTTAAGATTGAAATGTCGAAAAAGGAAACTGATAATAACCACTATTCCATTCGACAGCCATCCATTAGGGACTTTCCTAACGGGACTTTAACGGCGGTGAATTACTTAATATGAATTCTATAAATACGAGTGCCTTTCTTTCTCACATTTCATTTCATTATTAATTCTGCGACTGATAACACCTCATAAAAATGTCAACTCCAGGACGCAAAAAGCATGCAATTTGGGAACAATTCACATCGATCCCCCAAGAAAATACCACACTGAAGACCAATAGGGTGCGTTGCAGAAAATGTAAGAAAGAACTAGTTGGACTTGTTAAAAGAATGGAGGCACACTTCCAGCAATGTAGCACCACCACCGGTTCTAACACTGACGCAAATCTTGACGCGGACAGGGACGTGGAGGAGGAGTTGTTGAGTGATGCTGGTTCTTCCCGATCTTCAGATAATTCTTCTGCTACACCCACATCTTCTGTTACTACTCTTCAATCTAAAAATGCCAGTACCAGCAGCAGCGCGAGCGTGAACATTTCAATGAAAAGATTTATTATTGCTACAAGTCAAGAAGATAAGAAGAAAATTGATTTACAATTATCTCGTTATATGTTTGCTACTAACACGCCTTTTAACCACGTAGAACACCCAGAGTTACTGAAATGGAAATTTTACGCCCAGGATATAAACCTCCAAACCGCAAACAAATTGCTAGCAAGCTACTCGACGAAGTCTACAACTCGACTCAAGAAGCCGTAAAAAATGAATTGAAAAACAAAGTTGTTAATCTGGCAATTGATGGGTGGAGTAATGTCAGGCAGGACTCGATAGTTTGTGTGTGTGTTACCGATGTGTTGACAGACTCATCTCATTTAATTGATACAATAGACACAGGAGCCGAAAGCCATACAGCTGACTACTTGGTTAAAGTTACTACTGCGGCAATAAAACAATGTGAAACTTACAAATGTACGGTGCGAAGTGTAGTGACAGACAACGCAGCAAATATGAGCCGTATGAGACGAGATTTAGCCCAACAGGAAGAACTAGCTTCTCACGAGGATATACTTACATACGGCTGTTCATCACACATATTAAACCTTCTAGCAAAGGATTTGAATGCAGAAGATATTACTGATAAAGTTAAGTCGATAATGCGGTACTTCAAATACACTCACTTTGCATCTGCCAAATATAAAGAAGCTGGTGGAAAAGCAATTGTAACCACAACAGGTACGGTGGAACACAATGGCTGACTGCTTAAAAGTGTTATTAGAAAATTGGCATATAATGTCAGATATATGCTTAAATCATTCAACTGCTATAGATCTGTCAATTTCATTGAAAGTAAATGACATGGCGCTGAAGCAACAAGTCCAGGCTCTCTACAAAAAACTGGAAAACATCGCAGTTACACTTGACATCTCCCAAAAGACATCCTGCTGTATTGGCGAAGTGACTGAAGCATGGATAGAGCTTAAAAATATGTTTGAGGGAGAGAATGTACGACTGCGTGAGACCGAGTATTCATTGGATGATTTAAGGAAGTTCAAAGCTCGTTATGAAATGGCAATGTCTCCAGCTCATTTTGCAGCAAACTTACTACATCCTAAGTACAGGGGTGAAAAACTCACGAGTGAAGATATTTCTGAGGCTTTATTATTTATAGAAGCTTATCACAAAGAGGCGATGCCCTATGTTGTTAAATACAGGGCAATGACAGATCCCTTTCATAACTTTCTATTTGAAGATCATGTAGTAAATCAGGTCGGACCTCTCGAATGGTGGCAGTCATTAAAAAAACAAATTAATGGTCAAACAATGAACTTAGTGGCTCAGCTTCACACTGCTGTAGCTTCAAGTGCTGGAATTGAAAGACTGTTTTCAACATTTGGATTTATTCATTCTGACGTACGAAATAAACTGGGTACAGAGAAAGCTGCAAAACTTGTTACAGTTTTTAAATACCTTAATAAGGAAAAGAAAAAATAATTGTTATCTTGATCTTGTCATATTGTCTTACTCTCCTGACTGACAAACAATTTTGATTTTATAATGTTCATTAAATATAGGTAATTTTGTTTGTTATAATTTTGTTTTTGATTGATTTTAAATTGAAATTTTTAATATTCTATACTATCTAATGCATGTTTCAAAAATACGTGTTATCTTATCCCATTACCCACATTGTTTTAAACATGTGTTTTAAAACCATTTGTTTTAATCATGCCAACCCTGGTGCTAGTGATGCGCTTACCAATCAAATTTAGTTTTCGGGTTATACCGCATTCGACCCACTAGTTTCGGCCAAAACTGGTCCGAATCAGGAAAATAAAATCGATTGCTGATTTCATTCCTGATTCGTCCCATTTCACGATTTTGTACAGAAAAGTACTGTCTTTCACACTCTTCTCAAGCTATAATAGCAAGGATTTATTTAACTGGTTTATATAACTCAAAGTACGAGGAAAAAAGAAATACACAAGATAATTATTTAAACTGGAACTGGAATTATTTTCACGCGGTTTTTTCCGGAAGATTTCGTTCCAAAAGTTAGGTAATTTGATTTTAGTTAAAATCGTATGTATTTACTTTGTTTATATTTTTTTTTATTAAGGCACAAACGATACAATATCCTTAAAGTTAACAGTATATAAATATCTATGTATACATCAATCAAAATATCAATGCCACTTATATAAACATTATTTACAACAAAAACAACGTTAAATCAACCATGCGGGCAAAGCCGCGCGCATTTAGCTATATAATAATATATTGTAAGGTGACATCGACACCGATGTAAAATTTTGGGCAAAAACAACATATAAACAATTACAAATTTACGCAAAATAAGTCCTTATAGCTTATCCATTAGACTCCCTGAATGAAGGATGTTTCACACCCGTGACTATAAGTTCAAAATGTCAATTAGCGCTCTAGACTATACACGCAGGAATTGGAAGGAGGAGCAAAAACATCAGGTTTTATATCACTTGCCCAAAATCACCAAGAAACTAAGGCAACGGAAAGCGGAGCGAACAAAAGCTAGGGTCCCGTTGGTACCTTTTGTTTACTGAACCCTAAAAAAGTGCGTAGCTTTTCTATAAAATCTGTTAAGTTTTTCGAAACTCGTGTTCGATTGGTAGTGGTGGTCTCCATTGAATTAGTGTGGCATACTCGGTTCGCGATTCCGACACGCACATGGCCAAAATCAGCATCAGGTTATGTGTCACTAAAACGTGCCTGTTAAATATGGGACAAATCAGGAATGAAATCGGCATTCAAGTGTATTTTCCTGATTCGGACCAGTTTGGGCCGAAGCCAGTTCGGCTCGGCAGCAAAGTCACTTCCCTAGTACACACACACTATTACAAATCTGCAACTGCACACTAATAAAAACGGACATGCATAAAACTGAAAGTCCATAAAATTATTGGTCCTAGCTTAAATTGATATTGACAAAAGTGACAGTAAATGAACATGACATTTCAGCTGACTGACATTTTGATTTCTTTCTCCCTTTCTTGTTTCACTTCGGGATGTCTAATACCGCGTTGCCGGTGCGGATCTTTTTGGTCCGTTTCGGGCTTTCCTTTACCTCTGCGGATCTTTTGCTTGTCATGACGCTCTGCGAATCTTTACAAACCAAAATTCCAATCGCAACGGCATATCAACGTAAGATCTGCACTTCTCTATCACAATCACAACACTGCAGCTTTGAGAGGTAGTTTCAGGTATCCGGCGACGAAGTGCTGGAATAATATTCCACCCCCTATCCGCAATGCTAACACCAAGTATACATTTAAATTAAAGTTCAAATTTTTTTTATTGCAAAAGCAAATAGATGGTATTCCCAAGCACTTCGTAAGCCAAAAATAAAATTACCGTCAGTTATCACATTGCACTGTCCGACATGTATTCGTTTATATATAATTTCAATGTATTTGTTTATTTATACATTCAACTTAACTTTAAAATTCATGAGCACTACTCGCTACACAACCACAACAACTCATAGTTACACCTACACTGTCTTGCAACTCGTTTTGCTCGCTCTCGATCGGGTTTTGGCTGAAAATCAGAGTTTTTGCTCTTGGGAAAAAAAAATCACTGAGCCATCGCCTTTTGTCACGCTGCAACACACAAAATTACCTGCACTTATTGTTCTACGCTACAAATAATAATAATTTAAGTTTTACCGCTGTAATTAGTTACCTAAGTATGTATTTTATGTGTGTTTTATGTGACAAATAAATGATTTACTTACTTACTATATCACTATAATAATGCATATTTTGTACTGTTGTAGCAGAGAATATTATAATAATACTAACGTAGTAGTTATATACCGTCGTATTATAATTAGTCCATAAAGAAGGTTTGAATAACTACAGACAAGGACTGAATATAAACTACAATAATAATATTTAGACTGACCTAGTACTATGGAATTTATTCATGCCGATACTAATAAACCTTCCTGACCTCTCTAAGGCTTTTGATCGTGTAGATTATGGTACATTAATTAGAAAATTGAGACACTATGGAATTCAAAACAAGGCACTGGCACCTTATCCAATCATATTTATCTGATAGAGTTCAAAAAGTAGATATTGGCAAAGAAAGATCTAGGGGCTCAAAAATTTAATTAGGCGTCCCGCAAGGATAAATATTGGATCTTTTTTTTATTTTTAGTATACGTAAATGATCTCCCCTTTTTAGCAAAAGATCTGAGTGATATAGTCTTATTTGCTGATGATTCTTCACTGATTTTTTAAGTTGACAGAAATAAATGTAATTATGACGATGTAAATGATTCGCTTTCACACGTACTAGATTGGTTCACCACCGATAACCTCTTACTTAATGCTAAAAAAAACAAGTGCATTAAATTCATGTTACCAAATGTAAAAGAATTTCCAACTAAGATAATGCTTAAGGATGAGATTGTTCACTTTGTAGACTCTACTGTTTTCTTAGGGTTACATATTGATTCCACTCTTCAATGGAAACCGCAAATTGATGGTCTCGCAGGCAGACTTAGTTCAGCAGCCTATGCAGTTCGTACAATTAGATATATTACCGATCAAGATACAGATAGGTTAGTTTCTTTTAGTTACTTTCATAGTATTAATGTCTTATGGTATTTTGATTTGGGAAAAGGCAGCTGACATCCAGACTATCTTTGTTCTTCAAAAACGGGCTGTACGTGCAATTTATAAATTAAAGGCACGCGAATCTTTGAGGGAATTACATAAAGAAATAAATATTTTGGCAGTAATATCGCAATACATCTAGGAAAATCTAATGTATACGCACAAAAATAGAGATAGCTTTTTGAAAAAGTGTGATGTTCACAATAGAAATACAAGAAACAAGAACAAATTACACATCCCAGCATATAGATTACGAAACGTAGAGAAATCATTTAAGGGCAATTGCGTGCGCTTTTATAATAAGCTTCCATTTGAATAGAAATACAAGAAACAAGAACAAATTACACATCCCAGTATATAGATTACGAAAGGTAGGGAAATCATTTATGGGCAATTGCGTGCGCTTCTATAATAAGCTTCCATCTGAAGCAACTGAACTCCCTATTCGTAAATTTAATCAGTACATTAAACAAAATCTTATCAGGAAGGCCTTTTACTCCATAAATGATTACATCAATGATGTTAATGCTTGGCCAAATGTCGCTCCGTTCCACACTGTCAGTAGTAGGTATGTAAGAATTTCAATGTTCTGTTTAGCTTTATAGAAATATTGACATGTATCTAAATCGCAATAAATTTAGATTTAGATATGCAAAATAAACATGTATTAGACACAAAAGTGATATTATAAATGTGCTAGTGTTTCTTTTTCACTTCTTCCAATAATGGACAAGAAATTGAAGTGAAGAGAATATCAATAACACCTTATTTCTTATTTGATAATAATAACTATGTTTATAGTATAAAATTTGACTTGTTGTTTGACTTGAAAAAGTGACTCTAAGTGCTTATTTTGTAAGTCTAATGAAATATAGTAGATTGTTACACAAGGTTAGTAAGGGAGCTATTACAGAACAAGATCCAATTTGGCGCCAGTGCGAGCTCAGCTCGCAAAGGGCCCTAAATTGGATTGAGTGCACACAAGATATTTAGACGCCCGAGCGAAGCGAGGGCGAATATAGTTCGAGGGTGCACTCAATACAATTTCGCGCCCTTGCGAGCGCTCGCAAAGGGCGCTAATGGATCGAGTGCACCCGAGAACATAGTTCGAGGGTGTAATAGCTACTTGCAACCGAGGTAAGCATTCTACTTTACATCATAATGGCGAGGCAAATAAAACATTTATATACTTAGGTATGACAAAATGTAATTTTTATTAGAAAAAATAATTATTTATTAAAAGATTGTGTACAACATCTTCTGCTTCGAGATGACAGAAATCAGGCGTGCGGACCAGTTCTTCATCTGATGAAGTACTTGACATACTGAACTACCACTTTAAACGTGTTTATTACAGTTTCAACTTTAAACTTTAGTTTATTACAGTCGCACAAAACAAATCAAATGAAAGGCCGTCATTTCCACAGTTTTTTTTCAGTAATAGTTTTGTGGGGGGGGGGGGTTCATGTCATTTAATGTATTGTGTATCCTCTATTGGTAGATCTACATAAAAAATTTAATATGAAAATGTTATTATAATATAAAAACACTATCAAACGGTTGAATCCAATAAAAAAATCTGAAAACAGTCTTTTGAGCGTGAATGCGCGTGCGTGTTGTAACAAATACACAAAATACTTTTGCCATTTATACTTTTGCCTATGTATATAAGTGTATGAGAATAAGTTTCTCGGCTCATTCTATTTTTAGCTTTTATGCAATTTTTTGATATTTTAACAAAAAGGATTTTTATTTTTTCATAAATCATCGGACCTTTGCGTTCGGTCGGTTTGGAACTTTTTCATTTTGCCTGCTGGCAGCACTGGTCTACTTACTACTGCTACTACATACTACTACTATTGTATCTATCTCTCTACCTACCTACTTACTAGGGATGAGCAAACGAAAAAAATATCGATATATATTGTATCGATTTATCTTATTAGTATCGATATAATGCATATTAAAAATTTATGGCCATCATCATTCTGCAGGCAAAACGGAGCGTGTAGTGAGCCATAGATCAATGAAACTAACCCCAATCTACGGAACGTAGTCTAGTAGGATCTTTGAGCCCAAGAAGAAGGAAGAAAGACCAACATATCGACCACAACTTTGACACTTACATTCAAACGTAGACAATAAGTGCCACCAACACAAAATAAATAGGAATGTGTTGCC
This sequence comes from Eupithecia insigniata, assembly GCA_947859395.1. Classification (NCBI taxonomy): domain Eukaryota; kingdom Metazoa; phylum Arthropoda; class Insecta; order Lepidoptera; family Geometridae; genus Eupithecia; species Eupithecia insigniata. The sequence continues at coordinate 14,694,941 of OX401998.1, read as the reverse complement.
CCTTGTTCACATATTTTATGGATACCAATGAATAAGCTGTCCTACTATAATAATAATTGGTAATCGGAAATAGATAATTGTCTACAATGAAAAAATATCGATTTTGATATGAATTTTGATTCTCTGAAATAAATATCAAAAATCGATATATCGCTTTTAAAATATCGACTAATTATATCAATTAATTTCTGAAAAAATATCGAAATTTTGATATATCGATATTTTTTATCATCCCTATTACTTACGCTTGCTTGCTGTTCAGAAGAGCTCATTTTTACGAATTTTAGATAAAAATAACTTTCAATTCGCGCATCTTTTAAAAGATTTCACGTACCTATGTAATTAAACGTGTGAAAAATTATTTTATCCAAATTATGAGTATATGGTGAGACATGCGCTTGTATACGCCCTTGAAAAGTGTAAAATCTGCATAGCAACAGTGCTTCGATCTGTGTTACGGGCTGGTATTTCAACGAGTTTCGGTTGATGTTCTCTGAAGGAGTGTCTTTGTAAAGTGAGTCTTTCGTCAGAAATCATATTGCTTTCAGAAGTATTTGATTAACATGTATATTATTGACATTACCTAGGTCCTACTATATGGGCTATCCACCTTTGTTTGCTCAGTGATTTGTTAGGTGCTGATTGTTCTTATATTTACTAGGGTAGAACTTATAAATGGTGGGCATAATTTTTCTCTACATTGTAGATAGCTAAAAATCTTAATGCTGCACTAATATTGCTCCATTTCTATATTATTGGTGACTAATTATTAACTGTAGTACATACATATTGCATATAGAATTTCCATAATTAACCATTTTAATTATGTTAATCTCTTACTGGCTTTCAGATTGAAGTGAATTTTACGACCTTTGGTAATCTATATAGGTATCCTTTTAATTATGATAAATAATAATCTGTTGATACTTTCGAAGGTATTAATAATATGCCAACAATAGGTGCATATAAAAAGGTGTCACCACTGTCAGGCACCACAGTCATACATCACTCAGTATTGTTCCAATACAGACAACTGTAGCAAAATATTGTCCAGCAGGATTCAGCCCTTATTCGAAGGAAAGTCCCTACCAATAAAATTTCTAATAGTAGGTATCAAAATCCATGTGTTAACGAAGAAAAAACCCACAATAAAACTAAATAGGTACCTACCTAATTCTCATTTAGAACGTAAATACTTGTAAAGGAAATGTGATGCAACCTTGGTGAAGGTCCATTGATCACAGAGCCCTCAAGCCCTCAACCTTGTCAGTATGGTAATTAACTGTATTATAATTAGATTTGTTATGTACCTACTACTACATTTAAGGCTATAATAAGCATACTTTATGAGTGCAGCATGGAGGAAAAGCTAACATTTTGTATTATTGCTCAATGCAGCATCTTATAATGCCTTGTAAGTGTGGATCACAGAAACATATGGAGATAGAAGTAAATGTATGTACCTAGCGTGCTAAAAGTAGGGGCTGGAAAGCCAAGTTTCTCGCCACGAACTTCAGTCTGCCCCATATCATTTTCCGTGTGTCAGGTGTGTAAAAACAAAATGCCTTGTTGTTCAATAATAGGTAAATTGTTAAAACACCACCCAAAATATTGATGGAAGTAGTTCCTTTCATTGCTACTCTTTGTTTTAAATTAACTGTTATTATAAATTAATTACCTAATTTAGTCTCATTGTATTATTTTCATCAAAACAGTAGTGGGTGATTGTGTGTCCAATGCTACTTTTCCATTGCGGCTTTAATGTGATGTGACACACCAGACTTGGAGTGTATTGTAAACTAAAAATGTAATAATATGGTGTGTTTTAAAAAAACTGACTTCAAATACCTGAATAATGGTTTGGAAGTAACTTGAAACATTTGATAGTATGATATAATTTTTCAAGTGGCAACATCTAGTTACAATTTGAGTCTAGGTAACTTAGATTGATGACACATGTTTGAAGCGAAGAATAAAGGAAACACTGCTCAGGGGTCATCCATTAATTACATGATTGTTTTAGCATTTTTTTATCCCTCCCATCCTCCTGGTGATACCAGCAGTATCATAATTTTCATTGCCTCATGCATAATTTATTCAACAATTTTAATATATTTTTTTAGCTTGAATTTCATTCACATCATTTTAATTTCATGTAATAAATCCAATCATCCGTACATTTCCTAAGTTAAAATTGAATTACGGTCGAGTTAAACAATTCCCTAAAACTACGGAGATATTGTTATCTGGTAACCCTAATTTCATACCCATACGCCCTCATGTCAATCTCATCCAAGTGCCATAATTATAATCCCTGTAGTATTCTATATAATATGTTTTACGGTGGATATACATATAAATTCCATGAGAATCAAACTTTTATAGGCCCACATCAAAATCAACCTTTAGACAACAAACAACGAAAGAATCATCAAAATCTATTAAGAATTGGCGAAGATAAAACCACTTGCACCACAAAGCTTGACGGAATATATATACCTTCGTCCTAAATACTAAACTTTTATGAACAATTTTTTTTGGGGCCACCCAGGGATCATTTTGGGTGTTAGTGTAGGTACTTCCGAAAAGTAAATAACGTATTTTGTTCTCTTTATCACGAATATCATAACGAAAATTGGCGCAATCGCCATTTTGTATATTGTAGCAATCATCTGTTTGGAGGGAGACGGTAGCGGCGGCAGTATAACGTATTAGGCACTGGCGGCGCTTTAAGGTAGTCAAGCGATAGAAAATAAAGGTATCTAAGTAAGTAAGTACTTTGATTCACGACGCAGATGGACGACCGAAAGAATCGGTTTGCTGCGTGCTAATCGATGTTTTTATATCGTTTTCGCGGGGCTTATGTTTTACATCACTAAATTACACTCGAGACGTCAAAGTATCTACGCAATATGTTTCACGCTCGGTGCCAATACAAATCGACGAACTCTTAGCTTCTATCTCGATATAGTTCTATGGAAGTGCAGTGCCCTGCACAGGGCCTTTTAGATGGTAAATAATTTAGCAAATTGTGCAGGTTAAAAAGGGGGTTTATTTGTTACAGATGCATGAGGAGAATATGTGGCAATCCATCAAAACAAGAACATAGAGGTAGATATAAACATAAGTGTAACTAGGTGGTGCTTTTTAGTTTTAAGATGATCACGAGAAGATGGTTTCATCCCTCCCTCACAGGAGTTGAGGCTGAGAAGTTGTTAATAGAGCGAGGACACGATGGGTACTTTCTAGCGCGGCCCAGTATGAGCAATAAGGGGGACTTCACACTCTCCGTACGAAGAGGTAGTGAAGTCACGCACATCAAGATACAAAACAATGGCGAATATCTAGACCTGTATGGAGGGGAGAAATTCGCGACACTTTCTGAGCTTGTTCAATATTACATGGAGAATCAATGCCAACTTCGCGAGAAAAACGGCAATATTATAAGGCTTAAAACACCCCTCAACTGTGACGACCCAACGACGGAACGATGGTATCATGGACAGCTGACAGCAAAAGAGGCCGAAAAGCTAATGCTGGAAAACGGTAAAAATGGCTCTTTCTTAGTACGGGAATCCCAGCGGCAGCCCGGCGACTTCGTGCTATCGGTGCGGACGCGCGACCGTACCACGCACGTCATCATCCGGCGGCAAGACGATAAGTACGACGTCGGAGGTGGAGAACAGTTCTCAGATCTCGTATCCCTGATAGAACACTACAGGAACTTCCCCATGGTGGAGACGACGGGCGAGGTGTTGCGGCTCATCCAGCCGTTTAACGCCACCCGCATCCAAGTCAGACATTTTCACAGACGCGTCAAACAACTACAAAAAGAGAACGAAGGACCTATTGAAAGTATGGCCTACAAACAAGGCTTTTGGGAAGAGTTTGAAACGCTCCAAATGATGGAAAACTTACAACTCTTTGACAGAATGGAGGGTTCTAAACCGGAAAACATTCGGAAGAACAGGTATAAGAATATCATTCCTTTCGACCACACGCGTATCATTCTAAGGGACGTACCGCCGGACGCGCCAGCCGGATCAGATTACATCAATGCAAATTACATTCGCTGCGACAGCATCGATAATAACGACAAAGACAACGGCGTCGATGAGAACGGATCTCCGCCAAAAAGAGAATCAAAAAAGTCGTCACCGAACCACAGCGTCGTTGTAACAGAGGAAAAAGTCACCAGGAACGGCACGCAAAAGCTATCTGCTACGGCCACGTTTGAACCAAGCGTACTACGATCCAACCCCAACTACGTTAACACGACTATACCAAAATCTGCCGAAGAAACTGACGAAACAACGGAACGCGTCTACAATAAGGTTTACATCGCCACTCAAGGCTGTCTCACGAACACGATCTACCAGTTCTGGTCCATGATTTGGCAGGAAAACGTCTGCATCATAATAATGACGACGAAGGAGATAGAGCGCGGGAAAGTCAAATGCGAAAGGTACTGGCCCGACCTAAACAAAACGGACGCTATTAAAAAGTTCACCATCTTTAACGAATCGGAGTCCGCAACTCCGGATTACACGTTGCGACGTTTCCTAGTAACTAAGAAAGATGAGCCGAACGTGAAACGCACGATATACCACTTCCATTTCACTGCATGGCCGGACCACGGCGTGCCTTCGGAACCGGGGCGGGTGCTGAACATTCTGCTGGACGTGAACTACCGCCTGCAGCAGATCATGATGGGTGCCACGCCGCCGCCGCAGGCCGTCGTCTGCGTGCACTGCTCGGCTGGCATCGGCCGCACAGGAACTTTCATCGTCATCGACATGATCCTCGATCAGATCAGAAAAGAAGGATTCGATTGCGAAATCGACATTCACCGCACGGTGCAGATGGTCAGAGACCACAGATCCGGTATGGTGCAGAACGAAGCCCAGTATAAGTTTATTTACATGGCGGTTTTAGAGTTTATCGAGACGGAGAAGCAGAGGGTCGGCCTGGGCACCGAACCCAGTTTGGACTCTCCGCGGGTCCGGTCGCTCCCTATGCCCTTTTTATGAAGCAAAACACTACATTGTCTTCTTCAAATTGTAACATGTCGTTGTGAACCGAGATCACTTATAACTGGGTACTTAAGTACCTGTTTTTAATGAGTATTTACCCATTTCTTATGAAAAGTAAGTATCGATTTTATAAAAGGATGTTAGGTGTAGTAATTTGAGGCCTTAGGCCGCTGGTCCACTATCATGAATTATCTTCTGTTGTCTAAGTAAATGTGTAGGTATGTATACATTTTTAGCACACTGTTATTTTTATTAACATCTGTTTTTCGAATTTTACGTTAAGTCACTAGCTTGCCCAGCATCTGTATATATTTTAAAAGATAAGCTGTTTGCTAATATTACGCATCAATCACAAGCTTAGTGAAACAGCCTTCCCTGTTTTTGCAACACAACCTATTCCAATTATTTACACTAATTTAACTGCAATACTTATAGCTATAGGTCAGAATGTTATCAATAAGGTAAGTATACCTACTTATTTCCTGTCTGTATACTGTGTATGTTGCTGCATAGCAAGTTATATGCACAGAATTGAGAAATGCATTAAAGGGAAGGGTCAGCTAGATTAAAGAACTCATAATGGAATTATAAATTATCTAAGAAAAACTAGGTATGAACATCCCTAGGTTTCGAGTTACTTGGTAGTAAAATATATCGAAAACAAAAGTCGGTAAAAACTATAAAAACTGTACATTTCCTGAAGAATGTTTGTGGTTGTCTACATTCAAGTTAATTTTAGGTATTTTAACGATATAAAAATAACGGCGACCTGATTCTTTTATTGCTTTAAGTACGACAAAAAGTCGAGAGTATGACTTCAATGTGATCTCGAATTGGATTTTTAAAATGAATGTTTTATATTTTATGGTGGTACTATTTATTACCTACCTACATTTTCAGAATTTTGAGTGAGTTGTTCAAATATAATTGTTTTGTTTATAATAGGTACAGTAATGTTGTATGTAATACCTATAGATTTCGAAAATCATAGAATTTTATTTGCTTTTAATTAATTTGACTACTGACGTGTCTTACTTATAAGAGCCTAAGTAATCATTAAATAAAAACAATCATTGGCTTAAATTGAATTTGAATTGATGATTATTATTATTGTTAAAGAATTGTTTGTTGACATTTTAATAATGATCTTACATGCTAGACAAGTAGACTACATTTGGTACAGAGCGCGTCAGAATTAAGTATCCCAAACATTGAGATATGGGGGGGGGGGGGGGTACTTATTTGAGACGACCACTGTATATGTCAGTTTTTTTTATGTTTTAAGAGCATCTATGTTTTTTTCTTGTCAATGTAAAATTGGAGGTGCTTTTTATTGTGACGGTTTTTTTTTGATGGTGCGATATTTTTACGATTTGTTTGTATGTAATGAATGATAAATGATGTTAATATCCAAGATGTTTGTTTAATAAGATTTATCAGGCAGTGAATATTTTTAGACTATACATAACTGTCCAATGCCTACTTAAATTATTTTCCTGTTACACAATTCCAATAGACTCAATCAACAGTAGTAGCCACAAAATGAAAATATCTATCTTTAATTATAATAATAAAATTCACCACACTGCTTGATCAGTCTTATGTTGTTGGCATTTTAATTTAAAATAAATTATTCCAATTCACACTGACATAAAATTATGTTATATGATAAAGATAGGTATATGTTGTGTTATATTGATATAAATAATGAATAAAATGTGATATTGTATCTCTTACTATTTATTTGAACCTCCCATCATTTTAAATGTTATAATTGTTACTTGAAGACATAAATAATTAAGTCTTAATATAATATCTTAGTACAATTAATTACCTTGGACCTAAACCCACCCATACAGCAAAACAAACAGAATTTAAAACTCAAAACCAAACCTTTGCTACTGAAACTAGTTCTATTAACAAATATTCCACACTGGTGGCATTCACACAATGTTTTTACTCATAAGAGCTTATTTAATTATATGAGTATTAAAAAGCTTTTGGCAGTCATATGTTAAAATCATTAATCAGAATAGATGTTGTCTTGGTTAAGAGTATGATTAACCTGCTTTATGTTTAAAAAAAACACCTAATTTATCCGATTCTGTATCAAGATCAGATTTCATCTCTCAAAGTACAAGGCTGGTACTGAACCTAAATAGCACTTGAACATTTTCCTTGGAAATATTTCACATTATGCCTCCAATGTGGAAGTCATAACCAGTGTCTGATTTATTCCTCTGCATTCCCTGGATGTTCCTCAAGCCCGTCACTTTCTGTGACAAGAGCTCTTTCCAGGATAACACGACCTTCCTTGTATCTGGAAAGAATATAGACTAAAATGTTTCGTTTTACCTAACTTTCTCATTAGGGACCTATGCCTATGCAGACCTATGCCTATATTAATCCAGCAGTGGACTTATATGGGCTGTAGATAATGATGATAAAAAATTTAGTAGTACATAAAAACTTATTCAGCAGTTTAGTTGTGAAAAGAGAGTGACTTTCGCATTTTAGTATGCTTTAGTTGGACAAACTTGATGAATTTTCTTTTAGGGAACAAACCTTTGGTTCTCTTCAGTAGCAAACTCGTACACCCATCCAAGTTTGGTGCCACAATTCTTGCAGGAGACATCACGCACCATATGGCGCCCGGTCAGCATGACGCGGTCCTGGACTTCGGAATACACTAGGTTCACTACTTTGTGGAATAGGAACGCTCGACCTAAAGAAAGGGGTTGAAACGTAAGTAACCTTGGTAGATGATGTAGTTCTACAACTTAGTAGTACCTAGTAGGTAGCTGTCAATATTAAAAGCTTGAGAAAAGTTCATGCCTAGTACATATTGGGCACCTACACTAGACTAAATGATAATTACGAACCAGTAGCTCCCGTGAATCTCGTGCTGATGAGCTCAGAACGGTTGGTCAAGTTCACATCGCATGATGCACAGGAGAACAAACGCATCCCACCAATATGATCAAGAAAGATTTTTCCCATTTTTTTCTTTGTTTCCAAACAAAAACCTAAGCACTAGCAGCGCAAATTCACGAATTTTGTTATGACACATCAGCTGGTAATTTGACATTGACAGCTGTCTAGTTGATTTGTCTATGGTTACGGAGTTTATAGAGAATCGCAGCGTTTTGATTGGCTATCGTTACTCTTCAGGTCAATGTGCGTTAAAACAAAAAATCCGGGAAAATTTAAAATATATTTTGTTGAGAAGCGTCTTGGAGATTTTATAAGCCTATTTTTTGGCGAAAAAATAAGATAATTTAATTTTAAACCAAAGAAAAACCAATTTACTGCGATAACGTGATGAATATTTGCTCAAATTTGCTTAGGCAACTGTCAAAGAGAATACAATACTATCGCAACTGTCTAAAAATTGTTTATCAGTTACCAGAGCAACTGTGTCATTTCAATCATCCATAATTGTGAACAATGAAATTTCCTAAAAATAGTAAACACAGTTGCTTCTGTTATTTTATTTTTGCAAAATTGGCCTAGAATTATTCACTAGTTATGGAAGATTTAAAAGAAGATGCGGTCCATCAAACTGCGGTAAAATTAGCCGAAGAAATTAAAAACTTGACAATCTATAAATCGTTTTACAGTGATGTGCAGGCAAGTTGTTTGATTACAATGGATATCTATTGAATGAGCTTATTTTAATTGATTATCTTCATTCAATATTCTTATTTTAGAAGCTAGTTTCTTCACCAAATGTTAAGAAAGAGGATTTCAGGCAAACACTGCAACAAGCAATGAAGGAAAAAGGTTTGGACACAAAACTGCGAAACACGGTATTTCATTGGGTCAGGACACAAAATAAACATAATGTAAGGAAGTTTTATTTTCACTGTAGGTACTTTTTTAAAAGGTTTATCCTAAGCTCACTACCATAACTTGACGTCCTTTGAATGTCTCTGCATTTTGCATTGGTTTCAAATCACAGATACCTAGAAGATGTGGTGAATCCAAAATATGTTTTTTCTTACAGAAACTAGATCCAATAACGTCTTTGCTCAAAGCCAGCGCGCAATGGGAAAAGAGGATCCACAAATCATTAAACTCTATGTGCTCAGACTTAGAGACGTCTTTAGCGAAAATCAGATTACAGATTGAACACGAAGAGTTGACAGATAAATGGAATGAACTTAGCACATACAGTATAGGTAGGTATTTGAAAATATTCAGGTATACCCATTAATAACAGTCCGCTAGATCCCATCGTTGGGCAAAGGCAGTCTCATTCTTCCTCTCTTCCCTACTCTCACTCAATTAGTTTAATAGTAGCTACCTAATTTACCAAGTTGATTTTCAGATTTCCATAACTTTATTTCTACTAGTCAAATTTTATACTTGTATATAGCGGCACGTAACTTTAGCGCTGACCGATATTGCGCCGTATAAAATAAGGTAGCCACCTTACCTGGACGGTGCTAGCGGTACATTACCTACCCATGCGCAGCTATCCCCTCTGCGTATCGCTCAGCGCTAGACTAACGTGCCGCTACTTGTAATAAATAGCTTTATATAAAGTTATTACTTATGTATTATCAATTAAAAAGGTGTTATTGTATAGACGGTACAGAAACTCAAATACTACAGTCATTCCATAATCACCACAACAGCTATACTACGCCGTGTTGAAACATCGGGAAAATGTTATTTGATACCTACCAAGACCATTTTCAGATTTAACAAAATACAGACCAGTCTACGCGCCCAAGGACTTCCTGGAAGTTCTACTAACGTTATCTGGCTACGTTCCCTTCACGAAACCGTAAGTTTTTAACTGCGCTCTATCGTATTTTCTAGCATACCTACCTATCTAATAAAGGTACCTTTTGGGGTACCTACCTACCTACTATAAGTTATAATTAAGTTTAAGTTTATTTATAAAGTGTGTAAAACTGTTTGTTCTCCGAATAAAATAAAATTAATAAATAAAACTACTATTGGCATAAGATCTCTCCCTTTTCGTTTCTTATTAGTAAGTTTTAGTCTATTCCAGTCTCGGGTCTTCTGTGTCTCAACTCAACCATTTTGATGTTTTTAGGGACGAACCTAAATGGGAATTCGCACATTTGCCTCTACAAGTCAAGAATTTGGATGAATTGGTAAGATCTGTCCGAGTTCCTATTCTAGCTAGATTCTAAACTTAACGCTCTTTTAATAATGTATCTACTTAATAAAAAAAATAGGAAATCTGAAATGGATGGATGGCGCTTTAAATCTTTTAAGGCGAGAATTCGACTCCATTTTGGATTCTATTTTCTCACTTTCGTGTTTGTACTTACCACTACCCTACGTCTTTTTAACTGTCATGGATCATGTTTCTCAGACTTAGACATAATTCATCCTGATATAGTTAGGTCTACCTACCTAGATATTGGTCGTAATGTTATGAGAATCCTTCGATATCGATAGTTCAACTTTTCCCAGAGGAAAATCTACACAGAATGGAGCAGCGGCGAGGCCCTCCTAGGAGTCAACCCTTCTCTCAGCGGTGCCACCACCTCACTAGAATCCGAGAGAGTGGCTCTAGGTCTAAGAGTGGCTGCACTAGGCTACGCGCCTGTGGTGCAAGAGTTCCTGAAGAGAGGCAGCCCTCAAGCGCTGCGGGCCACCTTGTGGTCGCATGTACTGGGGTCGCAAGTAGAGGCACAGGTATGTAGCTCTACTAGCTAACACTGGAGAGAGTGACTCTCGGGCTGAGAGTAGCTGCACAAGGCTTCGCATACGAGGTGCAAGAATTCCTGAAGAGAATCAGCCCTCAGGCGCTGCGGTCCACCTTTCGGTCGCATGTACTGCGGTCGCAAATGGAGGCACATTGCAGGTATGTAACCAAATTAGTCAACATTGGAGAGAGTGGCTCTCGGGCTGAAAGTGGCTGCGCGAGGCTACGCACCCGTGGTGCAAGAATTCCTGAACATACGCAGCCCTCAGACGCTTCGGGCACCTCGTGGCTGCATGTATTGGGGTCGCAGCAGAGGCACCGGTAGCAGCCACACTCGCGCCACATGGCTCTAAGATTTAGAGTGTAGGCGGGCTCACTGTACCTAATATAATATGCGCCATCTTGAACCTTTGGTAGACAGGTACGTACCTAAGTTCGTACTTAGATTTTATCGCCCCCATTAATTTGGGTGCAATGCAAGATAATACAATGAATGGTAAATAGGAAGCACTGCGCCAATTTTTTGCTCAATAGTATATATTTTTTTAATCGTTAGACCTTGGAAAAACATTTTAGAAATTAAGCGGGGAGGGACTGACAGACAGTCGAACAGAACGAATTTGGCACCTAGCCTACCTACAAAACCCTAAAAAAAATCTAGTAGGTAAAGTGTGATCTTATCTTAGAATTTCTTTTCAGAAAATCTCCTACTTCAACCAGCTGAAGAAAAGCGTCCTCGACGTGGACCTAATGATCGACAAGTTGATCTTCAAGGACGTGCAGTTAACCGCCTCCAATGATGACCAGTATTTCGTCTTTGAAGATCTACTGTATCAGGTAAATTACCTGATACAGTAATCCAGCTGACACAGAGTTTCTAAACATTACCTGAGGTAGTGTTTAGAAACTATTTGTCAGCTGGAGACTACTTCTTGTAATAAATTTCCTAATTTAAATGGAAATAATAGGGAGCGCGAAATCAGTATATTTCAACTTATATGTTAAAGCAGGTGGGGGAGGCCTATGTCCAGCAGTGGACGTGTATGGGCTGATATGATGATGATATGTTGAAGCCATATAAAGCCTTCAATACAATTTTGGACCCTATTTGTCACTAAAAATCGGCAAGTCCTTCTGGCGGCGCTAGCAACAGCCTCGTACCTATAGTATTATAAAATCTGTGCAACAGCGCTGCAGCGCCGAAATATAGATAGATAGAAATACTTTAATTGCACACTTAAAACTGAGTATAAAACAAATGAATATAATTATATATAAATATAATACATGAATATAATTACAAAAAGTGACAGTTGATGGTCTTATCGGACAAGATATTATAGTAGATTAGATATACAAAAAAAAAACAATTTTGGTACCTTACCTACATCCGGGTTATATAGGTTTTACCAGATTAGTTTTTTCTATACATTGATAAACCAAAAAGTTCATTCTCAGGTTATGCTATGTTTCTCCCGCGACTGCGAGATACTGCAACAGCTACAAGGCAGCATCGGCAACCCGCTTTCTGTGGCGGTGAAGGGTAAACACACGACTACTGAGGTGTCCACTGTGTTTCCACCTAGCGGAATCATACCCTTCCACGGGTTTACTATGTATGGTGAGACCATAGACTAATTACCTCTAGTGTGTCTAAATACCTCTTATGTTTTGTTAGTCTATGGTGTGTCTTTTTTTTATTTGAACTAGGTACAGTATACAGGTAAAAATTACACTAATGGAATATAGACATAGGTTTAGAGCGCTTGTGTTTAACTAATTACAGGCGGTTGCATGGAACAAACAATTAAATCCAGGAGTTTAAATGCAGTTAAAACAACAACAGAATGAAATAAAAAGAGTGGATACATTACAGTAAAGTAAGACATAGGTAGGTAATGTAACTTTATAAAAGAAAAAGTGGTAATAACAGTAACTTGCTATAAAAATGTGCGGTTACATGGAACAAACAATAATAAAATCTAAGAGTTGACTAGGCACTAAAAAGAAAGTTGTTAATAGAATAACATGAAATGAGTGATGCACTTCATACTTTTAACAGAGACGCCATACGCCAGTCGTAGTAACTCGAGGAAGAACCAACCTTATCAAAGCTCCCTTGACGCGCTGGATCCGCACACTTAATACAATACAATACAAAACTCTTTATATACACCACAAAGACAAATAAAACACATAGACATTAACATAAACAAGTACAATGGGCGGCCTTATCGCTTAGAAGCGATTTCTTACTTAAGACTTAATTTACTTGCAGAGACGTGTTTGACTGCTCCCTGAACGAGTTGGCAAAAGCTTTGTTATATGTTATTTTAATGTCGAATGACCTATTTATTATTTCATTAAATATTATTTACTGATTATATAATTTAATTTTATGTGTCTAGATTTTTTTTTTAAATATTATTAGACAGGAATTTAATTATAGTAAAATGTGACCAATGTTGTCAATTTTTGCTTTATATATGTAGATTAGTAAGATTATGACTATAGATAGTACACTATCGAATTGGGTGTGCCTGTAAGGATAGTGTACAATATTTGGAACAATAAACAAGGCCCTTTGGTCGAGTAGTAAATTATGGTGTCGCTCTGTCCGTCCTTTTCCCCCTCTTGAATATACCTCAGCAACTACCAAAGTTTTTATATGCTTTTAACTTGAAATTTAATATAACAATAAATATCGTGCGCTTGTTAATTAAAATAACGATTAAATAAAAGCGATCTAAGGGTCGAATGGGATATCAATTGAAAGGTATCAGTATGAACATTTCCAAATAGGTTTTTAAAATTATTTATGTGCCTCCGAAGTTTGCAGAGCGGTCCATATGAAATGTACCTTCTGTTTTTAGATATTCAGTAGATAACAATGTTTGGTACCGATATCATCTTTTTTTTTCAAAACCTTCGGCGCGTGGGACCTTTTTGAACTTGACGGATCTCGTTTTTATAGTCAACTAGCATCTGCCCGCGTATTTTACCGGGGTAAAAAGTAGCCTATGTAGGTACGTCCCTGGGATAACGTCTACCTTTCAGCCGTTTATGCGTGAAAAGGTAACAAACAGTAGGACAGAGTTACTTTCGAACCCTTAGTAATATAAATGTCAAAGTTTGTGAGTGTGAATGTTTGTTCCTCTTTCACGAAAAAACTACTGAACTGATTGGGCTGAAATTTGGTATGGGTATAGTTTGGGACTTGGAATAACATAAAGGTTATTTTTTATCCAGATAAAACGCAAGCGAAGGCGCGGGCAGCGGCTAGTTTATAATATAAGTAAGGATAGACCTTCGCTTGACCACAATGTCACCCTATGGGGACGATGATCACGCACGATTGTCGATTACGCAATGTGATGCGTTGCCACTGCACACAGATAGATGTCGTAACAAAATTTTAATACGTCGTCTTTTTTCCAGCGACACCGTTCTGCTATTTGTACGACGATCCTGTCCAGCTTTACTACACTTTCAGAGCCTTTTACATCAGATACTGGCATCGGCTTCATTACATATCTACACATCCACAGGTAAATTTAAATGTCCACTTATTTCTCAAGTTTACTAAAACAAGAGAAAACTTGATAAATTTAGCTTAGAACTTAGAAATCATTTCGTGCGAGATTTTTTGATAGAAAGTGGGGTGTTTATTAATAATAATAATATAATATAGCCATTTATTCCCATTTCTTATAAAACATTAGATAAATTAGATTAGAAGTAAGATAATAAAAAAAGTATTTATTGCATGCATTATTTTACCTAATAAATATATTAATTTGATTTTACAACATTTATACGATTATAATCCTAATATTCTTTCTGGGACGTCCATTTATGAAGGTATGCCTCCTCCATCCTGCTCCACTCGTTCCTGTCCTGAGCTAGTCTTGTCCAGGTGGCGCCAGCGGGTTGTTTATTGGCTACCCTTAATCGTTATTTAACGAAGGGTATAATGAAATATAGGTAGCTACTACGCGATGATCATCATCATTAATTTATTTTAAATCGAGAAGTTTTTGGAATGCGAACTGCTTGTCTATTTGAGCCCTTTCCCACAATGCATATAAAACGACAATATTTTTTCAAACTCTACCATAGCAAAGAATATTTTGATTTGTACCTTAGGAATGACTTGAGTAGAAGTAAATGGAAGAACTTTGTTTCAGGGTATAGTTTCACTGTGCCTTTTGTACGAAAGGCTTTTGGAAGCGAACGAACCCTTACTGTGGGTACACTTTAGAAACATCAATATAAATCCGTGAGTATCACAAACACCTTCCAATATTATAAGGAAATTTTTATCACTACATAGTTTAAAACAAAGAAGCTTCCCGCTGTCTGTCTGTCCCTATGTATGCTTAGATGTTTAAAAAAAAGAAGCTTCCCGCTGTCTGTCTGTCCCTATGTATGCTTAGATGTTTAAAACAAAGAAGCTTCCCGCTGTCTGTCTGTCCCTATGTATGCTTAGATGTTTAAAACAAAGAAGCTTCCCGCTGTCTGTCTGTCCCTATGTATGCTTAGATGTTTAAAACAAAGAAGCTTCCCGCTGTCTGTCTGTCCCTATGTATGCTTAGATGTTTAAAACAAAGAAGCTTCCCGCTGTCTGTCTGTCCCTATGTATGCTTAGATGTTTAAAAAAAAGAAGCTTCCCGCTGTCTGTCTGTCCCTATGTATGCTTAGATGTTTAAAACAAAGAAGCTTCCCGCTGTCTGTCTGTCCCTATGTATGCTTAGATGTTTAAAACAAAGAAGCTTCCCGCTGTCTGTCTGTCCCTATGTATGCTTAGATGTTTAAAAAAAAGAAGCTTCCCGCTGTCTGTCTGTCCCTATGTATGCTTAGATGTTTAAAACAAAGAAGCTTCCCGCTGTCTGTCTGTCCCTATGTATGCTTAGATGTTTAAAAAAAAGAAGCTTCCCGCTGTCTGTCTGTCCCTATGTATGCTTAGATGTTTAAAACAAAGAAGCTTCCCGCTGTCTGTCTGTCCCTATGTATGCTTAGATGTTTAAAACAAAGAAGCTTCCCGCTGTCTGTCTGTCCCTATGTATGCTTAGATGTTTAAAACAAAGAAGCTTCCCGCTGTCTGTCTGTCCCTATGTATGCTTAGATGTTTAAAACAAAGAAGCTTCCCGCTGTCTGTCTGTCCCTATGTATGCTTAGATGTTTAAAACAAAGAAGCTTCCCGCTGTCTGTCTGTCCCTATGTATGCTTAGATGTTTAAAACAAAGAAGCTTCCCGCTGTCTGTACAGACAGACATAGGGACAGCCCTATGTATGCTTAGATGTTTAAAACAAAGAAGCTTCCCGCTGTCTGTCTGTCCCTATGTATGCTTAGATGTTTAAAACAAAGAAGCTTCCCGCTGTCTGTCTGTCCCTATGTATGCTTAGATGTTTAAAACAAAGAAGCTTCCCGCTGTCTGTCTGTCCCTATGTATGCTTAGATGTTTAAAACAAAGAAGCTTCCCGCTGTCTGTCTGTCCCTATGTATGCTTAGATGTTTAAAACAAAGTAGCTTCCCGCTGTCTGTCTGTCCCTATGTATGCTTAGATGTTTAAAACAAAGAAGCTTCCCGCTGTCTGTACAGACAGACATAGGGACAGCCCTATGTATGCTTAGATGTTTAAAACAAAGTAGCTTCCCGCTGTCTGTCTGTCCCTATGTATGCTTAGATGTTTAAAACAAAGTAGCTTCCCGCTGTCTGTCTGTCCCTATGTATGCTTAGATGTTTAAAACAAAGTAGCTTCCCGCTGTCTGTCTGTCCCTATGTATGCTTAGATGTTTAAAACAAAGTAGCTTCCCGCTGTCTGTCTGTCCCTATGTATGCTTAGATGTTTAAAACAAAGAAGCTTCCCGCTGTCTGTACAGACAGACATAGGGACAGCCCTATGTATGCTTAGATGTTTAAAACAAAGAAGCTTCCCGCTGTCTGTCTGTCCCTATGTATGCTTAGATGTTTAAAACTACACAACAGATTTTGTTGCGGATTTTTTTAATAGGTAGAGGAAGGCTTATATGTATAATTTAGTATCAGCATTGCACCCGTGCGAAGCCGGGGCGGGTCGCTAGTATAAAATATAACGCTGCGACCGACGCGTAGGTACATACGTATGACGTGGTGACGAAAGTCAATGAAACTCTGCAAAGTCAGTTAGCAGTATATGAAAACCTTATTTACTATAATTTAGATTTTTTGAGTAGAAATCGAAATCAATTTGACAATTATCCTTTGTTTCTAATTTCGGTTCTAGATGGCGTCGTTAAAAAACGCTAACTTCAAAATTTTTAACAATCTGCAGAGTCCGCGTAGTGTTCAAATGGCTGATGCGCGCGTTCAGCGGTCACCTGCCTCCGGACCAGCTCCTGCTGCTGTGGGACGCCATCCTCGGGTACGACTGCCTCGAGATACTACCTCTGTTGGCGCTCGCCATACTCAGCTTCAGGAAGGAGAATATATTTCAGGTAATTTCACAGACCTATCCATGATTTTAAAAATTTAAATTAGCTCCTAGCAGGTCGCCGGTCCCGTAGAGTAGAAATAATTTGTACTTCAGGTTCCCATAATGCAAGCTCTGCCTATTTTGTGGGTAGCTGTTAGCACAGACATGGTAAAGCTGCGCCTGCTGTTAAGTGAATGTTGTAGTGTGACATGCCCAGCAGGCAGCTCCTTGTAGCGGCGCAGACGCAGTCAAATGACGACACTTGAAGATAACAACGGCGTTAGACACGCTGACACATTGTATAAATTTGTATTTTCTGACCAGAATTATTTTGTATAAGTTTGTATTTTCTGACCGGAATTATTTTCTCAGGTGAACACCTTACAAAACGTAGATGCAGTGTTAGCGGATCTGTCAACAATATCTGTAATTCCGTTGCTGCAGCTTGCACTGATAAAACCGTAACCGCTGACCTTTAGACTGCTGACAAAGGATTGCTGACGTGATAACTTACTGCTTGAGCCAAGTGATATCACAATAGGTACACATCAGTGATGACACGCTTTCTTCGGCCAGCATGCAGTGGTAATTTATTGAATAAGAAAAACATTATTTTTGTTGTTTTTATACTTTTTTGAAAAGATCTACGTGATTCATTTTGATCATGTTCGTTCGAGACCTTCATTGTTTTTTGTATAGTGTTTTATAATTTTGTAGGCAACTTGTGATGTCAAATTGAAAAAAAGAGTACAAATCTGTTACCTAAATAACTACTTGGTTTTTACTACGTGCTTTGATAAAATGTAAAGAAAATGTTGTGTTTGTAATTTGTTATTTAAAAAATATAAAATACCTATTATGTAACAAAATATATATTTGTATAAATTAAAATTATTTCTATGTACAAATTATGATTTCTTACATATAACACACCAGTTTCCCTCCTCATAGAAGGTTTCCTCTATAACAAATCCTACCTCTTTACATAACGCGTCCAATTCACCCTCTTCAAACACGTGATAAAATCTTAGCAATGTGTTCTCAGCACCATCACTTTTTCCCGAGTCATCATCACCTTTTGGGAAGTTGCTATCGCTTTTCACCGAATTTTCACTATTTATCATGTTACTATCAATTTCGGATAGGTAATTTATTTCACTCACTTTAACATCACTTTTTGATACCCTACCATTATTATTCAACAGTTTATCACTAACCTTCCCATTATTTTTACTCTTGCATTTAGGATTCAGCTTCCATGGTACAAGCAAGTCCTTATGTTGAAACTGAGTTCTATTCTCATGCACATGAAGTTTAACTCCATTTACAGTGAATTGTTGGTTGGGGCTGGGGACTTTGTTCTTGGCTAGATAGTTGGAGCGCGATTGGTCCTTCGCCCAGACTGTGATTAGGGCTTTGCCTGATGGTCTCAGGAGGCGGTGGATGGTAGATATAGCTTGCAGTCTTCTGGCCTGTAAAATAATGAGTGAAGTATTATTTACTATCGGCTTCGCACGGGTACAATGCTGATACTAAATTATACACATAAAACTTCCTCTTGAATATCTCTATTTAAAAAAAAACCCATCAAAATCCGTTGCGTAGTTTTAAAGATCTAAGCATACATAGGGACAGACAGCGGGAACAGACTTTGTTTTATACTATGTAGTGATTGTGTGAAATACATGTACATAATGTGTTTTAGCTATAAATTTATTTCTACAGTTACGTGTGTATTATCATTCACGGGTTCGAGTCTCGCCGAATCTTTTGGGATATAATTTAATATCTTTGATTTTAACCCAAGTGCAAGGAAAAACAGTTCTGTCTTGGTAACAAATACATACCAGTAGATATGAAATAAACTAACGTAAAATTTACTAACAATTTACAAGATTTATAAAATTACCGATAGACCCATATCAAGAAAAATCAAAATATACAAGACAACTAATAAAAGAGAAAAATTAAAAACGTTTCTGATATATTTCTCAGAGATCCGAAACGGAAGGTTCCGGTGGTTAGCGCCTCCGAAGCTATTCGGTGGTACACCCGAAACTTCGCATTCCGTGTTTCAAAGTAGACCTCCTGCAGAAGTGCATAGAGTCTACTGTCCCAACATAATATAAAGATATAAGTACAACATACCTTAGTACTCATATGGTGAATCACCGCGATGCATATAACGGCGTCTGCGCAGGCGTCCCTCAGCGGCGCATTCAATAAGTCGAGTCGCACGCAACCCGCCGCGGAGATGCACCGAGTGTGCGCCGCGCATTCCGTTAGAAGGCCCATGCTGCGCTCGCCTGCTATCTGGAAAACAGTAGCATTGCAATATCAACTTTACTAGCTGCTGCCCGTGCCTTCGCCCGCTAATCAACAGCCTAAAAAATAAATACCAAACTTTTAAAAATGACGATACTTCTATCCATCCATTCATCATCAGCTCGTACACGTTCATTGCTGAACATAGGCCTCCCCCAAACGACGCCACGAATAGCGGTCCTGAGCCACCTCCATCCAACGACTCTCTGCTCGCTGTTAGCGAAACGGCTCGCTCAAAGTTACCTGCGCTCACCAAAAACTCAGTGCTTTATTTCCTTTAGACCTTACAGGACTCTTGGACACGTCCTTCTTCAGCCCCCTCGTCGGCCCCTTGGCTTACAATACCGTATCAGTAGGGCCTTGACACTATTGACACGTTTCTCTATTTTAGTTTCCTTCATATATACCTAGGTAATGGGAGACCATCCACTCGATGGACCGACGACATCGTAGCGGTTGCAGGGAGTCGATGGATGGAGGCGGCTCAGGACCGCTTTTGTGGCGTCGTACGGGGGAGGCCTATGTCCAGCAGTGGACGTGTATGGGCTGATAATGATGATACCTAGGTAAGATACTCTATGGGTAAAATAACAAAATGTGTCATTGCGTTGGATACCATCATCATAGTGAAGGGATGAGGAGAATGGGTCCCCTTTTCTTAGATAGTCAGCCCACTTGGCCGGATAACTTTTAAGGACCATTGGCCTATACCGACCTGCAGCATATCAGTCCGCGCCTGCACGTTCTTGCCATTACCCGCTCCGAGGTCTAACAGCACGGTCCCCGCGGGCACGCCACGTGAGAACTGCACGACGCGCGGCCACGCCGTGTGACGCGTGCTGCTGAAGTGGCCCGCTATTTGCTCGTACACCTGGAGCAATTATTTTACACCTGGATCAATTAGTTTTAATCTCTGACGCCTCAAGATAATTTTACAAATGTTATTCAAAACCAACATAACATTCGAACGATGATTTTTCTCAAATATAACAAATTTATTTCACATGGAATCTCACGGAATTTACAATTTTTTTTTTTATCAATGTCGGTTCATCTGAATGGTAGTAAAGATGGGACAATCAGATATAGGTAATCAGGATGAAACAGGTAACAGTGTGTGTGTACCTGTTTATGAATCAGTTTGGTTTTAAGATAAAATGTAGGTAGGTACTTAGGAAAACTATGCTTACTTGGTGCACATGTAACTCCTCTAGGTTAGAAGCCACACTGTCGTCCAGTTCTGTTTGCGTCCCGCCAGTGTCGCACAGGGCTTTGAACCCGCACTCACAGGGCCCTTTTCTAGTCCATCTGCAAATTATAACAAAAACAACTCTTATTACTAGGAACTTACTCCGCCATGGCTCTAGCGACCCGAACTAAATGTGTCTCGGCCCCCGATAGTCGACAAATCATTCTGTTTTGTGCAAATTTCCGACGTTACGCCCGCCGTGCGCCTTTTACGCACTTTTACATGGACGTAAATGCCGCTATTCGTGCCGTGTCATTTGGGGGAAGCCTATGCTGGTTGGCTGAGGCAACTATTATAGACATACTACCCGGGTACAATACCGCTCTTCGTCACAACTAAACAAAAGCGGTGGAGTCGTCATTTGTGTAAAAGATTCATATGCATGTACAACGTTCGATATAAAACTTGATGACGCAGACGGCTTAATTGTTACCGTAAACAACATAGTAACGGTGCTAGGTTGTCTTCTTCCCTCCATTTCTAAGCCGACTAGAGGCATGGCATGTCTGGATCATATCTTTATAAAATCCTATTTTAAGTCGGTGGGTACAGTTTGCACAGCAACTACTATCACTATCCTGTTCTAGCAGGCCTTCTACTCTCAAAGCATCATAAATTCACTTCGCGTTGGCGACTTAAAACAGATATTAATGCCGTAGCTTCTGAGTTATCTAAAACAGACTGGTCGGATGTAACTAATGACTCAAACATTAATAGTTCCATTTCATCATTCTATAGAATAATAAATAACAGTGTTAATGTGCACACGAAAAGAACTAAGATAGGTCGCACAAAAGTAAATTTAAAGCCCTGGATAACGGTAGGATTGATCAGATGCATGAAACATCGAGATAAACTTCACCAGGACTGTAAAGCATCACCCAAAGATCCCATTTGCCGAAACATCTACACTAGGTACAGAAATTTCTGTAATAACCTCCTACGGAAACTAAAAGCGGATTATAACAGTCGACTTATAACCGACAACAAAGACAACCCTAAGAAACTTTGGAAATCAATTAAGAATATCTGTCAACCATCAAATCGCAGTAATGACGCTGAAGAATTGCTAAAATCTAATCATGACGCAAAGGCGTCACTTAGTACATTTAATAGCCACTTTGTCACAGTTGGAAGTAAATACGCCGAATCTATTTTGTCTAGGCTGCAGGAGACAGAAGAATCTCTAACGGAGTCTTATAGGACATGTACAGCGAGCCCTAACTCATTGTATATGTACCCAACTGACCCATCTGAAATAACTTCAGCAATATTGAAACTCAACCAAGAAAGTGCTCCTGGCTTAGATAATCTAACCGTTCCACTATAGACAAAAGTCAAAGTCAACAAAAGTCTCTTTCCGCAATAGCCGCCCCTTTAGCTCATATCTTTAACCTAAGTCTAGAGAGTGGCGTATTCCCCGACTGCTGGAAGACTGCAGCTATCTCTCCCATTTTCAAATGCGGCTTAAAGAATTCTCCCGATAATTATAGACCGATAGCTCTTCTAAGTATCCTATCTAAGGTCCTGGAAAAAACCGTTAGTAGGCGCCTGGTGCCATTCTTAGAATCGCAGAAACTCATATCCGAAAGGCAATTTGGTTTCAGAAGAGGTAAATCGACCGAAGATGCGTTTGCGCTCTTCACTAACTTAGTGTCTGCTCACGTCGATAGCGGCAGGTGCAGTTTAGGTGTTTTTATTGACCTGTCGAAGGCATTCGACACCGTTTCGGTCGGACTACTCCTAAAGAAGCTGGAATCAGCCGGAATACGTAGGGTCGCGCACAACTGGTTCAAGAGCTACTTGTCAAATCGTAGGCAGTGCGTCAAAATATCGAATCAACTAAGCTCAGAGCTCCCAATCTGCCACAGGATACCCCCAGTGTAGTGTTTTAGGACCAACTCTTTTTAACCTATACATAAACGATATCCTACAACTTAAACTAAAAAACGCCGAACTTGTTGCGTACGCGGATGACACGGCAATTTTGTTTCATGGTGATAGCTGGGAGAACGTTTACTCAACCGCGGAAGAAGGCATGCTGGCAACAATGACGGCACGCAATAAGAACTTACTCACAATGAATGTGAAAAAAACTAAATATATAGCTTTTTCAAAAACTGTAGTGTTCAATCCGCCTATCTCATTAACCATCAGTGTTCCAAACTTCTCTGTAGGTATTAGCGCTGATGGAAACAGCGCTGTTAATGCTATCGACCGTACCACTAATATAAGATATCTGGGCGTTACTCTCGATGAGAACCTAACATACAAAACCCACATCACAGATATGGCTAGCCGAGTTAGAAAGCCAATTTTTGTCATGAAAAGACTACGAGATTGCACCCCTAGAGATATTCTGAAAACTGTGCATGTTTCGTTGTGTCAGTCGATTGTACAGTATTGCATTTCAGTGTGGGGCAGTGCAGGTAAAACGTTGTTCATGAAATTAGAGAGAGCTCAAAGGGCTCTAATAAAGGTCACTCTAAAAAGCCCTTCCGTTCGCCAACAGACGACCTATACAGAGAGTTTAAAGTCCTTCGGGTACGACAGCTCTTCGTCTTAAGTGCAGCCATTAAGACGCACAGAAGTATCAAAGCCCTCCCAAATTACGACGTAATTATTGCAAAACGCCTGTACAAAATCCCTCTGCCACAGATGCACACTCTGCAACTTTGCGACCTAAGAGATCAATCCTTATTCTCGTGTAAATCATTAATTAAAAACAAGCTTTTAGAACTGACCTATTCTGAAACAGAAGACCTCATCTGACTTAATACTCGCAGACCCAACACTCACACTCACTACACATACACACACTACTCACACACTCACCCTTCTTGCCAGACCTCTTGGAGACTCTGGTGTTTCAGGAGGCCCGATACACACATGCATCACACACACACACACACACACATTGAGTACACAGACACACATTCTAGGTACAATACACACTACACAATATCACAGCCCGAACTCATTAGCACTAGTGTAAATGCAGGATCTGCAATTGAATCACCTAAAATAAAATTATTATTCTAGGAATTTTTGCATGCTAGTTTTAATCCAGTTATTTAAATATTTCCTCATATTCTTTCGAGTTTTTCAAAAACTTAGATGATAGAATTATTAATTATCTGTAACCGTCTCTTAAATCCTATCTGTTAAACGCACTCACGGAACTCAAGATACAAGCATTCTTGCTTAGTTTGAGTTCCTCTGCCAATGTACTTTAAATTATTATGCATGTGATTTTGGTCAATAAATATTTTATTTTATTATTTATTTTATTTATTATTTATGTTCAGCAGTGGATGTATACAAGATGATGATGACATGGGCGTACCCGTATGTCGTAAATAAAAAGCTATTCCAATCAGCGGTTTTGCTATTCTGGGTCTATAATTAATTTAAGTGTGTTCACTGACGTCTATCGTACACTGGACTTCAGGTTTCAATAACTTTCTTTCTTTAGCCTCACAAAATAGCACTAGACTTCACATTATCGATGATAGAATGATGCCATTTCGTCATTTTGGCGCTGAACGTTTGCGTGACCGTCCATCGAATATGGTAAATTTTCATACTCTGAAACTCTTTGAATCAGCATAGAAAACAACTGTCATCTCGTATAAAATATTTAGTCCAGCGTAATTTTTTAATGGAGGTCAGTGAGCCGGGGGCCTGTCACAGTTGTTATAATTAATAATGAACAATTAACATTATTTAATAATGAATTCAATACGAAATAATGTCAGTGTAAGGTCTGGATGTTGTTGACCTTACATGAAAGATGATGTTGAGGATGTAGTTGTAGATAGGTACCACAAGTTGTATGGCACCACAATATATGTCTATCACTGAGTTCACTGATAGGTAAGTAGTTAAAGTTCATGCCAGTTAGTTTAAATGAGCACGACCACAAGATTCACAGTTAAAAGTTTCATTACAAGTTATGTAGGTATGTATGTAGGTACAAAGATGGCAAATCTTCCTTTGATATGTGTTTGGAGGCTACGAACCTCTCCAAAACGGAAACAGATTTTCCCATGCGGATTTGTTGTTGTTTCACGTAGAATGAAATGGGGCGCGCTATGAGTGAGAAAGCGCGTCTAACCATCATTCATGTTATATGGCTGTGAGCGTGTGCTTGTTGTTGGCACGATTTTTTAATATTTTTTCGTATTTTTCGATTAATTTTGAGTAAACGATTGATTTCAAAAATATTTTAAATTATTTATAATGTTGAACATATTTAGGATGTTTGCAGCGCGGTTTTCGAATAAAGGTGTCTATCATGCATAAAAAATCGCTTGAAGACGACTCGATTTGGTGGTCAAAATTAGTTTCGCTCTCATTTAAATATCATTATGTTTTTTCAAAAAGTAAACCGCTGCAAACATAGCTATTTTTCGTCCGATTACGTATGGAAAATTTCAATAAGATAAGGGACATAGTTTGCAAATGAAGCGGAGAGTACGTTTGTAAGGGGAATAAGGCTATCCGTTCCGTTAGTAGGTCAAGTACTGAATTTCGATATATAAAAATGATAACAATCAAAGTAAAATGTAACGTGCAAAATGACGCGTGCGCAAGTTGCTTATGTATGGTGGAACCGTACAGTCGCCAAACTGTGTGCCACAGAAATATGATTATTAAAACAAAATGGTATTTTGAATGATGTCAATATACTACTAATATTAAAAACTAACTAATATTATAATGTCAACTAACTAATATTATAATGTCTTATGGGGGAGGCCTATGTCCAGCAGTGGACATGTATGGGCTGATCTGATGATGATGAATATTATAAATGCGAAAGTGTGTTTGTTTGTCCTTCCTTCACGCCCTAACTACTAAGCAACCAATCGACTTGATTTTTGGCATAGAGTTAGTTGAAAGGATGGAGATTAACATAGGCTACTTTTTGTCCTGGTAAAACATCAATTCCCATGGGAGATTTACGGGAATATTCTTATTTTTATACGGAAATTCGCCCTTCCCCTAGAAATGTGAATTGTGTTCGAATCTAACGCGGGTGTAACCGCAGGTAACAGCTAGTAGTTTAGAATTTCGAAAATGATTTTAAGGTAAGCACCTGAAAGTGAGCGATATCCTGGTTTGCCGTGGCTGAGTGTCATTGGTAATGACTTTGACTGGCTTGCGAGTCTCTTCATCTATTCGCTCCTCGATGACAGGGTCGGTGGTGGTGGGCTGGATGCCGTGTTGCCAGTCATACCTAGAAAATCAAATGTTTATTTTTATTATAAATCCATCATCTTAAAACTATTTCGCAACAGTTAAAAATACCGACTGACAAAGAGCTACAGAGGCCGTAATTGAAAGGAACCAAGTATCAAGTTCTGTATCGATCGGAGGCAAGCAAGGCAATACCTACCCTCGAAGTTGTCGAACCAAGGTACATTAGGTAATGTTAATCTAACTAGGAAAGTCCAACTTCGAGAAAGAGGTCTATCACCGAATCCAGCTCGGATGGTCAGTGTTCGGGAAGCTACCTGGTGTCTTGTCGTCCCACTTGCCGCAGTATCTCAAGACGAAAGTCTTTAAGCAGTGTGTGTTGGCAAACATACACAGGCACTGACACGTGGTCCTTCACTATGGGTCTCGTCAAAAAGCTCAAGGTGGCACAAAGAGCAATAGAGAGGGTTATGCTCCGAGTCTCTCTGCGAGATCGAATCAGAAATTAGGGGATCCGCAAAAAATCCAATTTAACCGACAACATAGCTTTCAGAATTGCGAAACTCAAGTGGTAGTGGACAAGGCATACGGCTCTTAAGACCTACGGCCACTGAGGCCGCAAGGCTCTTGCGTGGCGAGCACGTACAGGAGGGCGTGGGTGGGGAAATTTTTGGATGCGGACAGCGCATAATAGGTCATTGTCGAGATGTTTAGGGGTTGCCTATGTCCACCAATGGATTAGCCTGATACAATGAACAGACAGAAATATTTACATTGATGTAGTTTCAGATGTAACATAAAGCCAGCCAAGCATTTAATCTCAAAAAACTACGTGCAAAACTGCTGGCAGAATCTAGTCTTTAGTTTAGTGTGGTTTGGATAGATATTAGTACAGACCTGGCTTCCCCCTGCATAATAAGTAAGGATCTAGCCGGCAGGAGAGTAGGTACACTCTTCCCACTGTGGTGCTTCCAATCCATAACTACTGAGGATCCCAGGGACAGGGACAGTATGGTGTCTCCGAATGGGCTGTGCCGGTCTACATGAGATGGTATTCCTGTGAAAAGACAATTTTGCAAAAGTTTGAACACGTTACAGAAAACGTAAACAATTGCTAAATGAGACATTCTTTCACAAGTAAATTTTTTAATTTATCACTGAGACTAGCTGATCTGTAATTAATGTCCTGTTTTGAGTGTCAATAAAAGCTGAAAAGGGCGGGATGGCTGCCATTTTGCCTAAACTAATAAAATTATTCAATTGACAAACACCTTCCTTTCCTTATTATTATTGTGGAATTGTTTTTTGGTATTGAGTACAAAAATGTTAAAAGAAGAGACAAAGTTGGAATATAAAACAAAAAGTATAAACTAATTTAAGGAAATTATAAACAGTATACATTTAACTTAAATGGCAGACAGGGCCTGCTAAGAGAAGTGGACAAAAATAATAACTGAATGGTACCCCCGAGGAAGCAAAAGAAGTAAAGGCAGGGGATACAAACAATGGGACAATGACATCAAAAGGGTGACCGGCCCTGAATGGACTAGCACTGTAAAGGACCGGGAATGGTGGAAGACCTTAGAGAAGGCCTATGTTGAAGAACAAGCTGGAAAAAAGGTGTAAATGAATAAGGATATAATATAAAAACCAAACTAGGTATATACTTCAGTATATACTATATACATTGAGTACAAAACAGGACATAGTTTTAAAATATACAAAGTTTTGTTTATTACCAATAATAAATTTTTATGAATCCTTTCTTACCATGCCCAGGGCTATATTTGTTTACAGTCAGCTGATCAGGCCGCCCCAAACCAAGGTCATGTTCTTTCAGCCTCTTCCATAAAATATCACATTCAGGAGGAATCTTTTCTGATAGCGGGCTCTCCAAGTCCACATCGTTACTGCCATATCTGAACGCAAACCCATAGTGTCTCACTTGACGGTTCTTGAGGATTCCTGCGTCTGGTTCGGTCCAATCAAAGACTTGCATGAACATAGTCTCTTCTTCTGATGTTATGAAGTTGTTAAGAATAGTCAAACCCTTTGGATCCTCATGGGGGCAAATTAATTCATTGTTTGGAATTGATTCTGGAAAACAACACAAAGAATTATTAAAAATTCACTGATTTTATTAATGGTTCTCTATCTGTGGATAATGAGGGAAGCTGTAAAGATGTAGTCTTAAAGCTTCTAACCCATGTAAACATAACAAAATACACTAGTTTAATGAAGAAGTTAAATTTTCTTAGTGATTTATCTTTATCATCAAATTTTAATAATTCTTGTATTAATAAAAAAGCCACTCTATACATTTAGTGACAACAGGCTATGTTTTATCGGGTTATTGCATGAGCAGAGTTGTGAACAGAAGCTAAGATTTTATATCTGTCTGTACCAAGTAATTTATGAATTTATTACCTTTTTCAACAAAGTTTAAATACATTGGAGTTCCAGACTTTTCTCTCAGGGCTTTGCCGTTGCATGCATCGAAGAAAAATACGGCTTGTTCAGTTCTTTGGAACACAATGAAAGAATAAGTTTCTGTCTTCTCGGCTATAATCTTGGGGATTTCGCTATCTGGGTTCATTGCTTTGATGATATCCAGAATATCGTTTTTTTCATACCCTGTGGCTCGGCCGACATTGCAGAGGATTATGTTCTGAATGAAATTATAAAAATTACTCTATGTAAAGCAGAAAAGGTAAATTATTAAAAAATAAGTTTTGCAATTAACCTACCGGTCCAGTGGTATCAGAGCAGATTATTCCTCTGGATTTTTTAAGGCGTGCAGCAAAGCGTTTTCTTTTACGTTCTGTCTTTCTGTCGTCATCCATTTCAGACCAATTGTATCCTCATAGATTCAGTTAAAAAAACAGGCAAATAACTCGGAAAATGAAAATCGGAATACACACAACCGTCACCGTATTACCGTAGTAGAGTAGAGAGAGATGCTAACGCATGTAGTAAGCAAAGAGAAATTAAGCAAAAATCCTCAATCTACGACAACCTATCCTTAGTATTCAGTCTCTTTCAGACCGCGGTTTTTGTAGAAGATCCTTCCTTCCAGTTACGTTAGTATAAAAATTCTTGTAGCCAATACACAAAAAGAAGTTGAAAGAAGATGATTGTTTGTCAGTCTTTGTCAGTATTTTATTCTCTTTGACAATACAATCAAACGAATCGAATCCATGTATTAGACTTAACAAATCCAGATGCAGAGCTAAAGCTAAAAGAAGAAGAAGACAACAAATATTGTTCCTAAATGCGCAATTCATACCTAACTGACACTGGCAGAATTGCAACAATCCAGATGCAGAACCAAAGCTAAAAGAAGAAAAAGAAGAAGACAAATACTTGCAAAATAATAAAGTTGTTTCTAGTGCCTGTTGGTTGCTTGGTTGCACAAACTATGTATATAGGAATACTACGTATCTTGGTTGCTTGTACGAGCGTCGCCGGTGCGGACCATTTTCTTGTACCAGCGTTGCCGGTGCGGACCATTTTGGTCCGTTTCGGACTTTTTTCTGCCTCTGCGGACCTTTTGCGGACCATGAGTATTTGCGGACCTTTTCGGACCAAAACGCCTATCCAATGGGCCTCAGTATCTCCCAGAGCATTCCTTAAGATTTGGAAAAACATCACCCAGTACTTATGAAAAAGGCCAGGAAGCATGGCCCAATAGGCTAGAGTATGTCCAGTAGGACAAATCAAGGACCACAATTTTTTTAAGGAGGTTTGTTTTTCGGTTCGTTGGTCCCTTCATCTTTTTGCAGTGAATGAATGGAATGGTGGACTATGAGATTTTGCTAATTCACGTTTCACTTACACACGTTTGAAATTTGAATGAATTTTATGAGTACTAGCTAGCAAGGAACATACTATAGATGTACTAGTACTAAAGGCAATACTGACTAAAGGCATACATACGTGGTTGAATGTTATTGCGTGACGCAGGGAGATAATATAGGTAAGTGGATAGATCCAGTTTATATAGAATATCATTGGATAGATCTTAGTGTTTTATTTATTGTTGTTTTCAGCATTTATTAAACCGGTTTTAACAGCATGTGCACATACGAACCAACCTCAACTTACCTTCATACATTATACTTGTTCGGGTAAACCGACCAACGCAGCAGATATGCATTTAGATGCGCTTGCATTTGAATGCGTATTTGCCCTCGTTTACCTAAACTTACTCAGTTCGCGATCGACCGCCATCGTCGCGGGTTCAAACCAGTATTACCATCTCAACCATTTTGTACCATTAAACCATTTATACCAGAAGTTGGCGGCAGTAGTTTAAGTTAACCAATAATTACCAGTGTCTTGTGAATACAGTCCGTACCATACCATACCAGTGACTTTCCTTGGCACCCACACCAAACAACCAATCACAAAGGGCTGTTTGGGGACCAACCAGTACCATCTACCACAACCCCCAAGCACAACCCTTTTCATGGTCCTTCGACAAAACCTACCAGCTCCTACCAAGTGATACAGTGGAGTGAAACCATACCATTGGATTACAGTGATTATTGAGGACAGACGCAGGTCGCAGAAAATAAGGTCAGACCAAACCATTTTATTTTATTGCTTTGTACTCGTACGTATCTATCACCATGGACAACCTTTTTATCAACCAGACCGAAATTTACGAGGCTATTAAAAAGCTGCTGACTAATTTCAAAAAAGATGGAGCGGATAGAAAGACGTATGACTATTGTAAGCGTAAGAATGACCTTTTGGAGAATTATTGGGCGACCTACCTTGATAATAATAGTCAGATGAGCAATTTAGCGGAACCCAACCATGTTTACTATACAAAAGGTTGTTACCAAACAGCTGAAGAAGTTTATATGGCTGCTAAAAGCTGTATTAAAAAAACCATTGACCAGTTAGGCAGCCTACGTGTACCGGAGGCCGAGGCGAGCCGACCAGGTACGTCTGCTCGACCAAGCACTCCCCAACCATTAGGGAGATCCTTGGCCGCAACGGGGAACACCAGCCAGCTGGACGAGTTGCTTAGGAAGCAAAGAATTAATATGAGGGCCTTCATGAGAACCCTAAGCGGGATAAAAAGTGATGAGTTAGAGAAGAAGTGGGAATTCGAGGACGCCTTGAAGTCCCTAGAATCTCGTTGGTCAGTCATAGACAAATTACATTGGGAAATAGAAGGTGAAAACGATTGTGAGGGTAGCCAATACCAGGAGGATTTTACTGATTACGAAAGCATTTTTAAAGAAACTAAGAAAGCCATCAATACCAAAATGTGGTCGGTATCCCATCGCGAAAAATCTACCCCACAAATTGACATACCTGTTTTCAATGGAAATTACAAGGGCTGGGTATCCTTCAAGGATCTCTTTACAGAAGCTATCCACAGCAACCCCTCCATGACCAGTGCGCAAAAAATGCAGTTTCTGAAGAGTAAGGTGACCGGTGAGGCCGACCGACTGATCCACCATCTACCGATCAGTTCGGAAAATTACGAAGCGTGTTGGGAACTACTCAATCATCGTTACGGTAACAAAAAACTAATTTTTACTTCTCATGTAAACATTCTTCTCGGCCTTCCAACCATGCAACAGCAATCCTATGCTATGATACAGAAACTGCACGACGTAACTAAGGAATGTCTTCATGGTATCCAAAATTTAGGTATTGACATAACCACTTGGGACCCGCTCCTAGTACACCTTCTTGCACAGAAGCTTGATAACACGTCGTTTACGGAGTACTTAGAGTCGGTGAAGAAACCCAGGGATCTTCCCTCTTTACAGGAATTCCTGGGATTTTTAGAAATAAAGTTTACAACCTTAGAAGCGGCCCGTCGTAAAACTGAGCCATCTAACCAAAAAACTAACCATCAGAATGCACCATCGGGCTCTTACCAAAAGTCAAACCAAAAAGGACAAAATAATCGACCATTCGATGATTCCAAAAATAAGTCAAATTTGAACGCCTTCCACGCATCTAGGTCAACGCCCTGCGGAATGTGTAACCTCGATCACCGCATGTGGCAATGTCAGCAGTTTATAAAGTCTACGCCCGAACAACGATTACAAAAAATAAATAAATTAAATTATTGTCAAAACTGCCTAATAAACCATTTCAACGAAAAATGTTCGTCCACGAAACGATGTCGCATGTGTTTAGGTACACATAATACCTTGCTTCATGACGCATTAACCAAACAAAATTCGCCTTCGCAACCACGACCTACTTCTAAGCCCACCAACAGAAAGGAAACAGTTTTAGGATCTTCGCACGCATCATGGGAAGACACGACTGAGATACTTTTGGCGACCGCCATGGTCCATATCACCGGAGTCGATGGCACCAGACACACCATGAGAATATTAGTAGACGGGGGAAGTCAAGTGTCTCTCATAGCTGAGCGTGCCGCTCAAATCTTAGGGTTAAAGAGAAAACAATGCAAGGGCACAATATTTGGCGTCGGCAAAAACCAAAATAATGCGAAGGGAATGATTAACATAGATGTGCATTCGATATACGATCAATTTTCTTTCAACACCGACGTCATAATTATGAATAGCTTGATTTTGAACTTACCAAATAGAACCCTACCCAAACCATCATGGGCACATATTCGGAACATAAGCTTAGCAGACCCTGAATTTAACGTAAGTCGACCAGTAGACTTACTTTTTGGTGCTGACATTTATAGCAAGATTGTGTTAGGAGGTATCCTAAAGGGTGATTCAGACGAACAACCAATCGCGCAGCAGACGAAGCTAGGATGGCTGCTCTGTGGCACAGTGAGGCCGCACTATAACTGTAATGTCGTTCTGCACAACACAGACGATTTGCTCAAGTTTTGGGAGCACGAAGATATTAACCAAATGAATAATCAAGAAGAAATGTCAAGCGACGACCAGGAGTGTTTGCAGTACTTTCTTGATACCACAACTAGGCTGGAGAACGGAAGATATGAAGTTCGCCTACCTTTTAAACCAGACCTCAAGGAAAAGCTAGGCGCTACCAAAACACAAGCTCTAGCCCAGTTTCGCAACATGGAGAAAAAATTGGAGAAAAATAGTCAATTAAAAACTGATTACCAAAAATTCATGTCCGATTACCTTGACCTTAACCATATGAAACCAGCTACCAGTAACCAACTTTCCGAGTGCTACCTACCACACCACGGCGTCATCAGGGCCGAGTCAACCACCACAAAGCTCAGAGTAGTCTTCAACGCTTCGGCGAAATCTTCAACAGGCTTAAGTCTTAACGATGTGTTGTACAGGGGTCCTAACTTACAACAGGACCTCCAGAAACTTATCCTTAAATGGCGCCAATACCAGTTTGTTTACACCGCCGACATAGAGAAAATGTATCGGCAGATACTCGTGCACAAGGATGACCAAGCTTTCCAGAGAATTTTCTGGAGATTTAGTCCAGATAAGAAGATCCAAACTTTCCAATTGACCACGTTAACCTACGGCACCAAGCCGGCTGGTTGGTTAGCGATGATGTGCTTAAAGAAACTGGCTACAGATGAAAGGGCTCGTTTCCCGGAAGCTGCACAAGAGTTAGAAGAGAACTTCTATATGGATGATTACTGTGGCGGTAGTCATACTATTGCGAAAGCTAACCAATTAAAAGCTGATCTTGTACAGCTACTAAACACGGCAGGATTGAACCTGAGAAAATGGTCCTCGAATAAAAAAGAGCTTTTATCAGGACTAGACATAGACCAATGCAACCTACCAACTTACGAATTTAAACAAACTGACTCAACCAAAACCCTGGGCCTTGGCCGGAACCCCCAAATGGATATATTTATATTCGAGTCAAAGATAGAACCAAAACCATCTTCTGAGGCTACGAAAAGATCACTTCTTTCAGACATCTCTAAGCTTTTTGATCCTTTAGGATGGCTGACCCCAGTGAGCACAACCATGAAAATTTTATTCCAAAAAGTTTGGCTAGAAAAGCTAGATTGGGATGAAAAGTTACCAAAAGAAATCGATACCGAGTGGAATAAGCTACGACAAGAGTTAAGCCTAATAAACACAATAGAAATAAATAGATGGCTAGGAATACGAGAGAGCGAAAGTATAGAACTACACGGTTTCTCCGACGCGTCAAACCTAGCGTACTCTTGTGTAATCTATTGCAAGGTCATTAAGAATGATAAAACCACAGTAACACTAGTAGCTGCAAAGGCCAGATTGAACCCCCTAAACAAGATCTTAAGCACGCCCAAACGTGAATTGATGGGTTCTCAACTCTTAACTCAACTTCTAGAAAAGGTCCAGAGCTGTTTAGTCGACTACCAAATAGAAATACACTGTTGGACTGACTCTACTGCAGTACTAGGGTGGATCCAGGGCGATCCCGCGAGATGGAAGCAGTTTGTGGCAAATCGCGTGAAAAAGATAACAAACGTTGTACCAGCAGAAAGATGGCGATATGTAAAGTCAAATGAAAACCCGGCGGATTGCGCAAGCCGCGGCCTTTATGTGCAACAACTTAAGGATCACGCACTATGGTGGCAAGGACCGGCGTGGCTACATTCATATAAACACCAAAATAATAACCAAACCATTTACGAAACCAATTTAGAAGAGAAAAAATCGTTCCTGGGCCAAACCAACGCAATAGTCCTAGAACAAAACTCACCAACCATTACCAACATAGTAAACCATTTATTAAACAAATTTAGTTGCATCACTAAAATAATACGTATTTTTGCATGGATACTACGTTTACCTAACAAGCAGCGAGTTCACCAACCTTATCTCAGGTTACACGAGCTGAAACACGCAAAAATGCTGATTATCAAAACAATTCAATACGATGAATTTTATAACGACCTGGTTTATTTACACAAAAACGAAAAAGTGCATTCGAAGAGTAAAATTTTAAATCTAAATCCGATTGTTGACAAGGATGGAATACTGAGAGTAGGAGGAAGATTGAGAAATGCACAGATAAGTGATGAGATGAAACATCCCATCATACTACCACATAACCATACAGCAACCACTTTACTCATCAGACAAGCTCATGAGTTGACCTTCCACGGTGGGGCGCGGTTAACTTTGGCGAATTTAAGGCGTAAATATTGGATAATCGGCGGCTATATGGCAACGAAAAAGTTTATTCGACAATGCGTGACGTGTAAGCGACATGACCCTGTAAAACAGTACCAACTTCAGGGGGACCTTCCGAGTTCAAGGGTAAATCCCGAAGACGCATTCTACCATTGTGGCGTAGATTATACTGGATTCGTGGAAATAAAGGCCAACAAAGGAAGAGGCGTCAAAACCACAAAGGGGTACATAGCCATTTTCGTGTGTATGGTAACCAAAGCCGTACACATAGAGCTTGTATCTGATATGAGTAGCGCAGCATTTTTGGCAGCACTGCACAGAATGGCTGCACGACGCGGAGCTCCACGACATGTCTACAGTGACAATGGCACCAACTTCGTGGGAGCAGATAGATTGCTTCAGGAGGCATATAACCAGCTTCTTCAAGAGGGTTTGAAAGAGATCACCGAAATGGGAATTGAATGGCATTTCAACGTGCCAAGCTGGCCAAATGCAGGAGGATTATGGGAAGGATCGGTCCGAAGCCTTAAACACCATTTAAAACGGGTCATCGGTCACCAAAAACTTACCTTCGAGGAATACAGCACGCTGTTAGCCAGAATAGAAGCGTGCCTAAACACTCGTCCTCTCTGCGCCCTAACAGAAGATCCAGATGATCTCGATTTTCTTACGCCAGCCCACTTTCTATCAGGACGACCAGGAATGACAATGATAGAAACCGAACAAGATGCTAGAACCAGGTGGCACTTGACCTCTAAAATATTCCAAGATTTGTGGAAAAAATGGAAGGTTGAATACCTAACCCAGCTCTCCGCAAGAAACAAGTGGAAGGATACCCAAAACAACATCACCATTGGGGATTTAGTAACCATTCACGATGAAAATACACCAGCTGGAAGATGGGCAATGGGCCGCGTCATTGACACTCACCCGGGCGATGATGGTCTAGTGCGAGCCGTGACACTCAAAACCAAAAACGGTTTGCTAAAAAGGCCAATCGTCAAACTGTCTATCTTACCTGTAAACCAAAATGCTCGTAATTTACCAGAAATCTACCAAAACCAGAAAAGCGAATCAGAAGACGAACCAGATACCAAACCGCAACCAAAACGGAGAAGATACCGACCAAAATTATTTACCATTGCTACAGCACTATTTTGTTTTATGACATTATTATCCCCAGCTCTCGGTCTATACAGTGTAAGAGAACTACCAAAAAACCAGACTCTCTATTTTGATCCCATATCGAAACTACAACTAATTCGAGATAAGTGGACGCTGATCGTATATCATGACATGAAACCGTATTGGTCAGGAATAGACGCATATCAAAAAATATCAAACTATTTAGATAAGCTATGCGCTACCATTGAAAACCAATCCCATTGTAATATTATCCTGCAACAAGCCCAACACGAGTTCAAGGAACTAAAATACTACAACGACCTTTTGCTAACTCAACATTATAATGTCCACGCTAGACGCCGGCGGCGCCGCGGTCTCATTGACGGTGTCGGGTATCTAGCTAATGAGTTATTCGGAGTACTAGATTCTCGGTTCGCAGACCAGTATACCAAGGACATAGAAACCATACAACATAACGAAAAACATCTTTCTAGCCTCTGGAAAAACCAAACCTCAGTTATTGAAGCGGAATTCAATCTCATGAAGAAAATGGAGCTGACAGTCGACAAACATCACAAGTTAATTAATAAAAAACTTAATGACATCCAAGAGAACACCAGCATTCTTCAACGAGAACTTCAAAACGTTTCTTACATTCAAGAGTTTACTCTTACAGCCATGGCCGGTAATACTTTATTACAAAGCTTAAGAAGATTGCAAGAAACGCTTATTGACACAATCACAGACATCTACCATGGTCAAATAAGTATGAACCTACTTACACCAACGCAACTGAAAAGTGAGCTTCAAACCATAAGCGGTCAGATGCCTACCGATCTCACTTTACCAATAAAAAATATAGATACCGACTTTCAAAACATTTACAAGCTTCTAAAGGTCAAGGCCAGAGCTACCAAAGCATACGTCATAATAGAAATAACATTTCCGCTCATAGCCAGAGAAAGCTACCAACTCTATAAATTACTGTCTGTACCTCACCAAATAGATACCAAGATGGTAAAAATATCACCGATCTCTGAATATGTAGCAGTAAACCTAAAAAGAGACTCCTACTTCACTGTAACCAATGATGAACTCATGGAATGCGTACACCATGGGCTGGCATATTTATGTCCGCAGCGCAAACCTATAAACATGTTAAATAGCGATAATAATTTTTGTTCAATAAATAAAGACACCAACAAATGTAATGTAAAAAGGTCAAACTGCGCAAACAATTGGGTCACGTTACGTTCGTCATCTCAGCATTTTTACTTTTGTTGTGACGCGTACACGATAAAGATAATATGTAATGACCAAGTTATCGTACGCCAGCTGAGTGGGAGTGGGGTCATTGCGACCAGCCAAGAGTGTATTCTCAAAGGCAATGACTTTACATTGTATACCATTCAGCACCAATCGAACCGAGTCAACGTGACACCGGACATCTACATTCCTGAACTAGACCAGATAAACCATCTAGTCAACGTAAAATTACCAAATTACGAGACTAACCAAGAAGGGAGCCTAAACTCATCCTTTACGAGTTTAGAAGACTCCATCAAAAAACTTAAGAATAGTAACACAGAAGTAGAAGAAATATCTTACCATGACATCCACCACTACGCCATCAGCTACATAACCTTAGCAGGTGTAGTGAGCGCTATAATAGTATGGATGTGGAGGAGTGGACGTTGCCGCCGGCGGGGATCTGCTGCTACGGGGCGCCGCGGCGAGGGTCGCTGCCCGCAGGACGCTGAGGCGGCGACCCCGCCGCCCTCCAGACCTCGGCGTAGACGCGGAAGTCACCGGACCACGGAGTGGGCTGAAACTTCCGCTCCGCCGAGGTCCACCAGTGTACCACCAGTTGAAGTGATTAGTGCTAGTGAATTAAATAGGCGCCCAGAGGGTCTAGAAGTGCTCAGTGCTAATCGGCTAAATAAAACAAGTGAAATCGGTTTTCAGCTCAATAGTTATACCAATCGTTGGCCGGACAGAGTGGCTAGGCAGGGGGGTAGAACGGACAGGGGGCTTGATAATAGCG
This sequence comes from Eupithecia insigniata, assembly GCA_947859395.1. NCBI lineage: Eukaryota > Metazoa > Arthropoda > Insecta > Lepidoptera > Geometridae > Eupithecia > Eupithecia insigniata. The sequence goes on along the minus strand of OX401998.1, from coordinate 14,656,727 downwards.
GTTTTGAGGAAGAGACAATATTTTAGAAATAAGTTTTATTTAAAGTTTATGCTATACCATTTGTTTGTTTATTACCATTTTACTAGTTATTATTAGATCAATACGTGCTTTTATATGTATATTTGCTTTTATACCAATTTGTATTTTCATCAATTTGTATTGTACCTATTCGATGACATTTATAAGATGTTAAATGTAATGTATCACCATCATTCGCCAAACCACATCATCCTCATTTTGTCGTCGGGAGTATGTTCGGGTAAACCGACCAACGCAGCAGATATGCATTTAGATGCGCTTGCATTTGAATGCGTATTTGCCCTCGTTTACCTAAACTTACTCAGTTCGCGATCGACCGCCATCGTCGCGGGTTCAAACCAGTATTACCATCTCAACCATTTTGTACCATTAAACCATTTATACCAGAAGTTGGCGGCAGTAGTTTAAGTTAACCAATAATTACCAGTGTCTTGTGAATACAGTCCGTACCATACCATACCAGTGACTTTCCTTGGCACCCACACCAAACAACCAATCACAAAGGGCTGTTTGGGGACCAACCAGTACCATCTACCACAACCCCCAAGCACAACCCTTTTCAATACTGGGTTACATATTTATAATTATAGAGGGTGATTTTTTGCATCAAAAACTTGCTGCAAGTTTTGTGAATTATCAGTTTAAGGTCAAACTTTTTTAAACTGTTTTTAAGAGTAGGTAGTATGTGTTTGAAGGTAGGTAGGGGGCTCGGGGATTATCAGTTATAATTGAAACCGTCAAATACCTAAATTGTTGAAATTGAGGTAGGTACCTTATTGTCTCTCGAAAGTTTACGTCGGACACTTTATGCTAAGTATTTACCATAAATACTTAGCTTTAAGTGTCCGAGTTTACTACCTTTCTATTTAACTAAGTAGGTACGTAAGGTACGTACGGTAAGTACCTTATCTAGTACAACGTACAGTTATTACGTACAACGTAAAAATAGAAAATATTTGGCCTTTATTTTATAGGTATCAATAATGGATGAATTTAATTATGATTATGACAATTGATATATTAAACAAAAATTTATAAAAGTAACATTATCATATCAGCCGATCGACATCCACTGCTGGACATAGGCTTCCCCTAAGGATCTCCACAATTACCGATTTTGCGCTGCCCGCATCCAGCGATTTCCCGCGACCTTCACTAGGTCGTCCGTCCATCGCGTGGGGGGCCTACCCACACCGCGCTTTCCGGTACGTGGTCGCCACTCTAGAGCCTTGCAGCCCCAGCGGCCGTCGTCGGTTCTATGAGCTATGTGCCCTGCCCACTGCCACTTGAGTTTCGCAACTCTGAGAGCTATGTCGGTTACCTTGGTTCTTCTGCGGATCTCCTCATTTCTGATTCGATCTCGCAGAGAGACTCCGAGCATAGCCCTCTCCATTGCTTTCTGTGTGAACTTGAGCTTTCTGACGAGGCCCATAGTAACGGAGCACGTTTCAGTGCCATCACTGGCAATACACACTGGTTGAAAACTTTCGTCTTGAGACACTGCTGTAAGTGGGACGAAAAGACACCACGTAGTTTCCCGAACGCTGCCCATCCGAGCTGGATTCGGCGGTTGAACTCCTTCTCGAACTTTCCTAGTTGGATGGTTTGTCCTATAGGTAGACATAATGGTCATCAACTTCGAGGCCTCGAGGCTTTCGCCTCCGAATAATACGGGAGTAGGTACTACATGGACATTTGACATGATTTTCGTCTTGTCCATGTTCATTCTAAGACCAACTCTTTCCGAGGCTCTACCGAGGTCACCGAGCATTGTACTAAGGCCATGGTCTCAGCCATGACTACGATGTCGTCTGTAAAACGAAGGTGAGTGATCACCACATACATTCGCTAAGGCAGGTGCCTTAGCGAATGTATGTGGTCTATGGTACTAAAGCCTTTCCGAAAACCGGCTTGTTCGGGGGGCTGGAAGTCGTCAAACCTGCGCGCAAGACGGTTAGTGATGACCCTGGAGAACAGCTTATAAACATGGCTCAGAAGCGAAATGGGCCTATAGTTCTTCAGTAGGGTGTTATCACCCTTCTTGAAGATTGGTACCACTACGCTTCCGTTCCATGCTTGTGGCGTTTTTCCCTCGAGGGTGATGGAATTGAACAGCTTTTCAAGGGCCTTAAGGATCGGTTATCCACCCGCCTTCAGAAGGTCAGGATTCCGTCCTCCCCCGTGCCTTGTTGTTCTTGAGCTGTTTAAGAGCCATACTAATTTCGTACAGGCTGACGTCCGGGATATCATCGGTGTAATGCCGGGTAAGTCTAGCTCTTGGATCTTTTGCTGAACTAGGGACGGGCTTTTGAACCGATGTGTACAGCTGTTCATAGAACTCCTCTACCTCCCTCAAAAGCTCGGGTTTCGACGAGGTAATCCTGCCGTCATTGGTCTTCAGTCTCGTCAGTTGGCTTTGCTCAATCGACAAATCCCTCGCGAACACTTTAGAGCCTTTGTTCCGCTCAATAGCCTCCTTAATACGGTTGGTGTTTTATTGGCGTACGTCGCGTTTGAGTGATTTTGAGATTTGTCTATTGAGCCGCCGGGAACTAAACTTGCAGTCTTCAGCGGGTGCGTCAGAGCACCCGCTGAAGACTGCAAGTTTAGTTCCCGTCTTTCCTCCATGAGCTTGAGGGTATGGTCAGAGAGTTTCTTAATTCTATTTATACGTCGTGCCAGGCATTCGAAGCGGTTTTGAAGCTCGAGCTCGAAAGTAACAAATTGAATTAATTTAGTTTTTAATGTGTAAGTGAAGTTCAATACTACGACTATTTAAGGATGTTTTCCTTCACTCGCATAAGGACACAATGAATGATTTGTCTCCATGTATAGTGCACCAGGGACGAGGGAAATTTTCGGACGTAGTCGCAGTAACAAATAAAATGAAGCACTCGATAGTCAGTCTACCCTCTGCACGTACGCTACACACTCACTAAGGATGGGAGTTATTGGATATTTTGGCTACCGGTTATTAGTTGGGTATTTTGTTTCAATACCGCTAGTACCAACTGGTACCCAATAACGTTACAATACTCTATACCTGTTCTGATTTCTACCCAATATATGTATTTCTAACCGATTTGGTTAGAAATACCATCTAACCGATTTGGTTAGAAATACCATCTAACCGTTTTGGTTAGAAATACCAAATACTTGTTGCAGCTACATAACTTTACGGGTGAACGGTCCGCTAGTACCTATGCGTAGATGATAGTTAGGTAAGTATAGGTATTGAAGCGTTGGGTAGTTATGGCTCACGGTCGGTTAGGCGCGATGCTCGCTTTGCACAGTTATTCCCTAGCGGTATGCGGATTTAACAATAGCGTTAGATATTTTAGGACCATGCTAACAGGTACTGAGTTAGTTATTGAATACCGGACTCATCTCTAACACTCACACATTGATATCAATAGTCAGCCCATCGTCCGCCATTACGGCTTTAAACACCAACAGATTTACACCACTGTACAAAATTAAAAATGCCTTTTTGTGTTGTCAAATGTTGCCGAAATCACAGTCGTTTCGTCAACAAGAAACACGGGATCACATTTCACAAGTCAATTTCCTAGGTCATCAACTTATCTCTTCGATTTGACGCACTATTATTATCAACAGAAAAATCACAATAAAATGACAAATCTCGACAGTGCTGCCAACATGTAGACATAAAAATTTCCGGGTAAGTTGGGAAACAAATTGAATCCTCATATTAACTAACCTTAAATTATTATTGAGGTAGGTAGGTACTTTAAATAGGTATAACTTAATAATTTTGGTTGTCTATGTAATGGAATTCAATGTTTTTTTTAAATAAATAAAATTTTACCTATGTTTTAAAATATAATAATGTAAATATAAACAGCTTTTACTTATAACAAAATACGATTTAATTCTATTTGTGTCAGCTAATCTAAATAACGGCTGGACCCATTTTGATAAAACTTTCACTGACAGCGCGTATACATAGAACGTCCGTTTTACGGGATCCTGTATATCGGATCCGTCGCTACTGGAAGTAGGTAAACCATTCACACATCATTTATAGGATCCATTTTATCGGAGGTAATATTCAAACAGCATTTACAGTATTCATTTTATCGGATCCGTTATATCGGATCCGTTTTCGGTGGGCGGTGGACGGTGGTACACGTCGTTGCACGGCGGTGCATGACGGTCCACGGCGGTGCACAATGATGCACGGTGGTACTCAAGAGTGCACGTCGGTGCATGGTCTCTGCAGTGCATGGTGGTGTACAGCACGTGCACAGCTAGGGCGGTGCACAACTGACTACTGCACGGTTCGCGAAGCTTGCGATGCACCATGGTGCACCACCATGCATCGCCATACTGCCGTACACCGCCGTGTCCCGTCGTGCACCAACGTGCACCGACATGCACCATCGTGTATCGACGTGCACCACCCCGTGCACCGGCGTGATGCTAGCTGGTGCCTGCGACTTCATCTGCGTAGGATTAGTACTTCGAGTAGCTTATTTTCTTCCGCGGGCGTAGCCGCGGTGTGGTCACCAATAACTTAGGAATACTGTACTGTATGTGAAATAGCTCATACAACTACATATGTACATACGCCATCACAACTGTGTCGGGTCGTGTAAAACGGATGCTGCATATTTTGTAGGTCCAGTATTTTTACGGGATCCGATATACTGTATTCTGTGTATCTTAACTAATCATAATTTTTTTGTTTTAAATTATATTCATAGATAATTTTTAGGACAACGATCTTAAAAACATGAAAATAATTGTTATTTTTTTCTTCAGTTGGCAACTCTCTAAAAGACTCACACTAAGTGACAGTCCGCCTTTGCTGTGCATCACTTTTGATTCGATAGAATTCCGTCCGAAAATTTTACTCGTCGATGTAGTGCACAGTGTGTATTTGAGTGGGGGAATATAAAAAAAATGGCAATTCTGCGGGGAGGTACAATTCAATGATATTCTAATACATGTACCTAAGTTACAATAATATATTTTTCAGTCCTTTAAATATACCTTGTCTTTCTATTTTCAGGTTTTCCTATCGTTATCTTTGAGGTAAAATGTATTCAAAAATAAGAAAAATCTGCGAAATTTATTGCAATTCTCATAGATAAAGCAGCATACAGTAAAATTCATAAGAAAGACTGATAAGTCCCCGCTATTAAATATTTTTGTGCAAAATGCAAAAACTGACCTTTTTGTCATATTTCGGACCATATTTGCGTTCGGATCGGACCTTTTTGAGTTTGACTGCCGGCAACACTGGCTTGTACTCCTCGTCAGTATTGTATTCTCTTTGGCTTGTACATATTTATTTAGGAAAGCTTCAGAATTCATTTGATTTGAGTATCTCTTCGTGTCGCAGTATTGTATTCTCTTTGGTGTCGCAAATGAATACGGTTACGGTACACCTAATTTGGTCTTCTTTGATAGCCTTTCAATTTTCCTTGTTTACAATTATATTTACTTTTCAGGGAATGAGAAAAAAGAAAAAACGGCATGTAATCTGCATGGCTTCAGACTTCTTTTATCCCAATACTGGAGGCGTTGAAGAGCATATCTACAATCTCTCACAATGTCTGATCAAAAGAGGGCACAAAGTCGTAGTTATGACTCACTCATACGGTCAGCGGGTCGGTATTCGGTACCTCACAGCAGGACTCAAAGTATACTACTTACCTATCAGAGTTTTCTATGCGCAATGTGTACTACCCACCATGATATGCAACATAGCTTTGATCCGCTATATCCTGTTACGAGAATGCATAGAAATAGTCCATGGCCACTCTGCATTCAGTGTTTTATGTCATGAGGTTTCAGTTATAGGGAAACTACTAGGTCTCAAGACTGTCTTTACAGATCATAGTTTATTTGGATTTGCAGATACTTCAGCAGTCCTAACTAACAAATTTCTACAAATAAGTCTATGTGAAAGTGATCACTGCCTTTGTGTGTCTCATACGGGGAAAGAAAATACAGTCCTGAGAGCAAAAGTCAAAGCTCACAAAGTTTCTGTGATTCCAAATGCAGTTGATGCATACAGTTTTACTCCAGACCCTAGTAAAAGAGATCCCAATGTGATAACTATAGTAATAATCTCCAGATTAGTCTATAGAAAAGGTGTTGATCTAATGGCTGCAGTGATAGCTGAGATGTGTCCAAAATACCCGAAACTAAGATTTATTATTGGTGGAGATGGCCCCAAGATGTGGCTTCTACAAGAAGTCAGAGAGAAGTTTGGTTTACAAGACTGTGTCACGCTGCTAGGCAGTCTCAAGCATTCAGATGTCAGAGATGTACTTGTGAAAGGAGATATATTCCTGAACACTTCACTTACAGAGGCATATTGCATGGCAATAGTGGAAGCTGCTTCATGTGGGTTGAAAGTTGTATCTACTAAAGTTGGTGGTATACCAGAGGTGTTACCAGAGAGTATGATTTACCTCACTGAGCCTAATGTAGGCAGTTTGATGATGGGAATAGAGAAGGCCATGGATGACATCAACCACGGGAATATCCTTTGCCCTTTTGAATGCAATATTATGGTAAGAAAGATGTACAATTGGATGGATGTCACTAGAAGAACAGAGATTGTTTACAATAAAATAATTACCAATAAAAATAAATGCTTAGGAGAACAGTTGAGGAGCTATCTTAATTGTGGTGTTTGGCCATTTCTTTTAGTTATAAGCCTTATGTATTTGCTATTGCAGTTATGTGAAAGAATTCATAAAAGAAAAAACATTGATATTGCTAAGGATATAAAAATGCCACCTTTATAAGGCTCTTAAAACAAGAAATTAAATTGTGATTAATACTTTTGTATATTTTGGAACAGAATTTTAATTGCCATCAAACAAATGTATGCTAGATATTACCAAAGTTTAAGTACAAAGATTTTATAATGGAATGATATATTTTTAATACTATAAAAATAAAATAAAAAAGAATCCTTGTAGCCATAACAATCTAAATAAAAACAATAATCATACTAAATAATACTTCCATTACATACACAGTTGCTATTATATTCCAGTATTATAACAGTTTTATATAATGTATTATTTTCTACTTTAAAATAATAATGTGATTATTCAAATTTCAAGACTGATAACATTAGTATGTGCCTATCAATCCAGTGGAGTAACAATTAATTAACCAATTCTTCTTGATTTATTCATGCTCTGTGGACAAAAAGAGAAACATTATTGTTATTTCTATCAAAGAAACTAGGTAATAAGGTTAATAAATGGGATAAGAAATATGGAACTAACTGAAAATTATTTAACCACCTACATATAGCTGATGATCTTTAGTTTTGCTTTACCAATCAAAAATCTCAGGGAACCATATTAAGAGTTAATTTGAGGAAATCATAGTTTCTGAGCTACAATAAAGGTAAGTAATTTGATTGTAACCATAAGAAAACCCAACTTGGTCCCTACTATTTTACTTATGCAAAATGAGGGAGCAGTGGCCTATAAAATGTATCTAAGAAAACTTCATCAGAATTAAGGCAAATGTTTTGATGCCTCATCTATTATAATCGCTTATTCCATTTTCTTGCTTTATGGTAATAGAGTCCCAGCCAACCAATATACATAATTAGGTATGTGGTTGGTGTATTACGCGCGAAAGACGTACCTCGCGGGTAATAAATAAAAAAGTAAACAAAGTGCATGATTTCGACTTAGTCTACTGTCGTAACTATTCAACCAATGCAAGTGCAGTAAATAATACTAATACCTACACTTTCGCCTGCCTCGGTGGGTGTTGAGGCCTTACGCCCGACTGTTTGAGCTGCAGCACGATGGACCGCAGCCTCGCTACGTCCCGGCCGCGCCTCGGCCCGAAGTCGCAAAGAGAAGCCACGCGCGCCCACTCGTTGCCTTCCTCTACGCCGTCTTCAGAACCTTTTGCCAGCGCGCGCTCTGCGTTCCTGGTACACAGTTGATATAACTATATGATGTATCACAAATATATAGTCGTGATTATCACCCAACACAAATAGGTAGTCATGACGTGACTATGACCGTAGTTTAACAGGACCAAAAATGTTGTCATCCCAACTTCCACTTTATAAAGATCGAAATAAAAACGATGGCATAAATTTTCAGTGAAATTATTTAGTTTTTGGTTGGTTTTGGCGACAACTATGTATAGACTACTGTGTCTCTCTCTCACTCTGTGTAGTGAGTATAAGGGCTGGACTCCACCAAAACGAGATATGTTTCAATTAACTAATATACCGTCGTTATTGATACATCACGTCTCTGCTCAGCTTCAGTATATACCACCCAGGGGGATGTATCATTTGTGTGGCGCGATCAAAGCGGAGCTGTGCCTCGCAACCTGGCGACGACGTCTCTCAGCGGAGGCGAAAAAAGATGTAAGCCGCGTGCAGGGAGCGGCGCCGCTCTTAGTAAACACCCAACGATCGCCGGCACAGCTCAGTTCCGCTCTAGTCGGCACACATCTTTGCTGTAGCCAGCACACATCTCAGCTTCAGTCTAGCCAGTACGCATCTTCAGTGGTTTGTTCGTTAATATATTTAGTGTTGGTCAAGGTGTCCGTGACCTATATGTAGCCATTAGCTGAATACCAGCGCTCAGCATGGCGACATGCTGTAGCATTAAGCTGAGCTACGGGCCATTTCTCTGCCACTATGTATTTCTTACTATTGACTATTTAAGCAACTGATTGAAATATCGTTTCGTTTTCCTATTTATTCGTTAGTTCTAATGTAAGTTTTCATTTTAAATTTCTGGCTTTTTTGTGGTTTATGAGAAATAAATTATTTTCCGGAAAATTATAAAGTGACCAGATATTTGAAATTTTACGGGTCTTACCAAAGAGGATACAATAACTACGAGTCTTACTAGATATCTGACGGTGACAGATAATACGTAGCTGAAAATGTCTTTACTCGTCCCCAAATTCCGCACATATCTGGTTTGGTGGAGTCTGGGCCTTAGAAACAAAGAGCCATAGATAAGAATTAATTATTGTCATTGAAATAAAACTTATCAGGTTCAGTCTCAAGAGCAACTCAAATGGTATTTACAGACCTAGCAATAGCTCTTGATGAGAACAACACCACCACAACTTACATTTTATAATCTGTTTATGTCACCTGAGATGCTATCTGCAGATATGGCCAACCTCATGTATGGTGAAAATGGCGAATTTTAACATTTTTGTAGGTGATTGTTAAATGAAACATGAACCAATAAAAAAATCTTAGTATAAAGTCTAAAAGCGAACCCTGTTTAGTTCCAAAACATCTAAAAACTAAACCAATAACACCATGATATTATTTAATTTCATAATTTTTTAAGCCAGGGTTAGTAGTTAGGGTTCACAACAACCTGAATTTTCATACAAATAGCTTTGCCAACTTACCAGCACCAAATCCAATTTGTTAGTACTAAATTCTATTTATAATAAAAACTTACTTAGCCGACTCCCTGACAGCATTGGAAAGAAAATAAAGCACATTAGTTGATTACAGTAAGCATGCAAAATATTTATAATTAAAAACTTGAGAGATAAACTATCAAAATAACTCATGCAGAACTACAATACTAAGCTTTAGATAGCAAAAAGGGTTTGAAATTTAAGGTTGAGCCCTGAATCAAAGACCCTTCCTATTGCATAGAAAATAAACAAGAATGTTTGAGGCATTGATATCAAAATCCATGCTATTCTAAAGCTAAGAACAAAGAAGACCACAATTGTAATAATTATATAAATACCTATTTGCAGCTTTAGTTTTGGCGATCTGCTCCTCATGTGTCTTATACCAATCTTCCAGTTCTTTTTTGGCTACTTTCAGCATCTCTTCTTTCTTTCTCTCCTCTTCAGCATCTGGAAAAAGAGCATTTGGTGGTATTTTGCATTTTGGGAAGAATATTACAACTAATATTTGAAACTTACAACTAATTTTGATATTTCAAACTTACAACTAATATTTGATCTAAACAATGAATACCTATTAAAATTATTAGTACTACTAATAAAAAAAATTATTCTAGTACGACTAATAATTTTATTATTAGTACTACTAATAAAACAGGTATTCATCACATTCATTTACATAAGTTTCCTGATGTTTCTATAGGTTTATACACTTTAGTAGTCTAGTCACCCCGTGACCACAACCATTGAAACCATTTATTCATTGTGATTGTGGTGCATAATTCATCAGGTCTTAAATATAATTTTTGATCAACACAATCTACTCCTTTGAGTGTACAAAGATTTTATAATTCGATTTTAAATAGCATGTAGTCATACATTGTAGAGATAAATTGTTAATTGTTTGCCATACTAATTCTAAATTTAATGATAACATAATAAAATCAATACTTAAAATGAAAATATAGCTTTCTAAGGTCACAATAATCAGAAGTCACAGTAATCAAAATAATAACAGTGAGTAAACTTGTTGCATAATCAGGAAAAATAAATGCAATAAATAAATACCCATAATAGTACAACTAATAAAAAGATCGAATTTAGGGAACTACCATCTGCATTGTCATTTTTTATGGGAGGGTAGGTATTGTGTAGTATCTGCTTAAACAACCTAAACCCTACAGGGGTTTAGGTTGTTTAAGTAGTGAAGTAAGACTTGGTACTTGACAGCTGTTATCCAGAATGAACAGAATTGGTGTGAAAGCTGTTTTACAATACACTTACAAAATAATTGTTTCATATACCTTTCTCTTCTAATCTCTTCTTCTGTTCCTCCCTCCAGATCTTTATCTTTTCCGGCTCCTCACGCTCCTGACGGAATACACTCGGCTGTGGCTCATCGTCCAGGAGTTCACTGGACTCAAATGCAGAGGCACTTGGCACTTCTACAATGAAATATGATAAAAGGGATAAGTAAATAAATACTTTATTGGAAACTTGGAATGAATAATTTTATGCAGGATGGAAGAGTGTTTTGAAGGTAGATTATGATAGATGAAGGGTGAATAACCAAAATTTTTATTTTGAGGGAGTAACAATGTGTGTTTTATTATTTTAGGTCTGTTACGGTCAATAACATTTATGACGTAGTAGATGTATGACGACTGAATCGTAAGAAACTTACCAACAAAATCATTACCAACGAAATCGTCTACCAATCCGTTTGCAGACGGAACAGGGGGTGGAGCGGAGGTTTCCAGTTCATCTTCAAGCCCTGCTAGGTTGTTCTGTTCTCGCGCGAGGAACTCTGCTGCAGGGTCAACTTCTGGCTGCACGAAATCATCTCCGAAGCCGTCCATGTCGAAGAATTTAGCTTATATTCAAGAAATCCGGAACTATACAGCTACAATCAAAACGTCGCAACTTAACCATAGACTAGTAGTTAAAGCATAGAGTAAATATGTAGGTAGAGGTAGCGTAAGTCATTTGCGGTCTTATATATATGTATCACCATAATTGTCATGTATCTTTGTCTCTCCGTCGAAGCCAAGCTATGAGTAAAAGAGATAGCTGGTGTACGTATAGCTATGCTGCACTGTGGTGTGAATCGTGTCAGGTGCTGACACAGTAGTTTGCTAAAGTTTTGGTCAGACTGATGAACTTTATTGAAATTCTAAGAAATTACTGCGTTTTACTCAAATTTTGTTGAAAATGTGAAAATATGTCGTGTTCAGCTGCGTACAGTCCTTCAAGAAGGACAAAAGGTGGAGTAAAATTCCCGGATTTGTCATTACATGCGTAAGTTTTTCGCTCAGTTTAAATACTAAAGTAATAATGTTTATTACTAGAAATTTGTAGTAACAACATTTTAACAATCTAGTTCATGTGTTCCTATGGGTCTAGGATACAAATAATGTCCAAAACCATTAATAATTAGCAGAGATACACTTCTCGTGCATGTAGTATTGGTTTATCATTATTCTTTCCGTAGGATTTAACTAATTTATACAACTCAAAATACGAGGAAAAAAGAAATAATACAAGATATTAACTTAAATAACCTGGAATTATTTTCACGCGGTTTTTTTCGGAAGTTTTCGTTCCTAAACTTACGTAATTTGATTTTAGTTATAAGAAAATTTTTTCGTAGGGTTTTCGTTTACTAAGGCACGAACAGTATACAATATGCTTGAAATTAACAGTAGGTATATATCTATGTATACATCATTCAAAATGCAACGTTAAATCAATGCGGGCAAAGCCACGCGCATTCAGCTATATAATAATATTGTAAGGTTATCCTATTTATTGTCCTTTATTATATATTTTCCAAAATTTTAATCTAAGTCTTAGAAAATGACATCGACATCGATGTAAAATTTTGGGCAAACACAACATATATACAATTATATGTCTTATCACGTTGATAGGCCTTCTTTGACCACAATCTCACCTAATGGAAAGTGACGATTTGGCCGACGACGGTGTATCAGGAAGGTCTAGAATGGTGGGTATACACGTACGTAGGTACATGTTCAATGAGCATGTTTCATCCGAGCATGGCTATCTATAAACATGCTTGACTCGCGTCTACACATAAAAGCTTGCTCGAAGAACATGTTTAGTGTGCGTTGAAACTCTTTGAGCATCGGACGATTCGTTGTTGTGTTTGGTGGGCATCGCCTGCTACGTTTACTGTCGGGGAAAAAATTAATTACAATTAGCCTGTAATGTCCCATTGTTGGGCAAATGTTACCATGAATTAGGACTCTGAGCCAGTTGGGCCCACGTTCTATCGAATGTGTCTAGTTCATCGCGCCATCGTTTCTTTAGTCTACCGCGATGCCTTACGCTGTATTATTTTCTGAATTAAAAATTTATGAATTATTTAAAATGATTGATTAAATAAATTAATAATTTAATTAATTTATAAATTTTTCCACAAAATATCGAGAAAATGAACGAAAGTCCGACATTATAGCTAACTAACATTCACAAAAATATCAATCACGACTAACATGCTCGACCCCCTTTCTACACGTACAAACATTTTTGTTTCGAACATCGAGCAAGAATTATGAACGTTTGAATCTTTGTTCGAATCGAACATTTTGGTTGGCTTCGAGAATTTGTCTTGAGTCTTGCATGGTCCACACGTTCGTACTTGCTCGAGATCGAGCAAGTTTATCGAGTATGTACGTACCTGTGTACCCACCGGAAGACACCTATTCACTTTTGTCTTAAAGAGACCCAGGTTATAATAGAAATTTATAGAAAATTCCTTTTCACCCATTTTTTTTCCTTTAAAGATTTAATTGGATTTATTATTTTAGTATTCTTGTGAATGGAGCAAAAAATGGTCAAAAAACATGTTTTTGTGGAGCTCCCTTTAATTTTAATATTTATTTTGATAATATGTTATTATATCGGTAAATGGAATACACACAAAAAATGCAGGTTACCTTTTACGAATCATGAGATACAATAAAGCTCGATAGATCGACAGAGAGACAGATAGCGGAGGAAATATGGGACGAATCAGGAATGAAATCGGCATAAAAATTTATTTTCCTGATTCGGATTAGTTTGGGCCGAAACCAGTCCGGCTTGACAGCGAAGTCACATCCCTAGTCATGCACACTATTAGAAATCTGCAACAGTACACTAACAAAAAACGGACATGCGTAGAACTGTGTCTGGCGGTATCCTTCTAATACTTCATCCGAGCGTAAAACTGAATGGCGGAGTCCATAAAATTATTGGTCCTAGCTGGCAGCAACGGCGCCATTAAAAAAGAAGTTGAAGTTGAAAGTTTTATAACCTCAAATTATCATCTGTCTGTTTATTTATATATAAGAATTACAAGAATATGAATTTGTGTGTAAAAGTGCGGGGCTTGCGGTCCAATTTAATAGGGCCCTTCTATCGGCTTTCAACTACTCCGTCTGAAGTAACTGAACCAACTGAAACTGTGCTAATCGACGACAGCGATGAAGCTCAGGCTCGCGAAGACGAAATAGAGAAGAAACGCAATGTATCTCGTCTCAACAAAGCGCATTACAATGTGATAAATGACCGAAGACCATACGATGAGCCGAAATCATTAGCTCACTTGACAGTCAAGTATAGTAGGAAGATGTACGGGAAGTATGGAGCTGCTAGTGGGGTCAATCCTAGTAAGTCAACAAAGCTATTCTAACTAACCACTATCTTGTGTAGGTAGTATTCTACGACTTACTGCATATACAATGTTTCAGGTTTATGCTGGCCATCTAAACAAGATATTCAAGAAACCCTTGAATATGAATCTGTTGCATACCCTTTCACAGTCAAAGAGATGATGGAAAATTCAAAAAGGAAGAGATTAGAAGAACAGCAGAAGATATTAGAGAGGGATAGGGATGTAGCTGCCAAGTATGCAAAGCTTGCTCAGTGGACAAAAGACTTAGATGATAAAATTTCAAAGAAGACAGCTGATGCTCAGGCAGCTAAAGTAATTATCTTCTAATATTTATTGTTTCAGGGAAGATTTATGCCCAGAAGTGGACTACCAATGGCTGTTGATGAAAAATGATACTTTAGTTTATGTAGAATGATCTTCTATTGATTAGTGTTAAAAATATCCTTATGAAGAAAATTTGTCTTTCAGGAAAAGAAAGAGCGTCTGGTAGAAGAAGTTAGAAGGCACTTTGGCTTCAAGCTAGACCCTCGTGATGAACGCTTCCAAGAGATGCTGGTCAAGCGTGAAAAAGAACAGAAGAAGAAAGAAAAAGTAGCCAAAAAGGAAGCTAAAGAAAAGATGATGATTGCAAAGCTCCAGCAGAAAAATGTTGAAATCAGTGATGGGAATATTGTTGAAAATAAATAATCTATTTTAGTTTGTATGGTGTGTAGTTCTAATAAAATAATTTAGATATTATCAAGTTGTAATTTTTTTTAGCCTGTATTCAAATTACCTTTGCCGTGGGGCCGCGGCGTGAGAATATCGACCCCTGCAACTCAACCCGTGGATGTCGTAAAAGGCGACTAAGGGAACCTACCAGAGGAAGGGCAGCAGCTTCCGTCTGAGTATTTTTAAACACCAACACTGCGATCACTAATCCACCTGCCAAGTGTGGTGATTATGGCAAATCCCCCCTACATGGGAGACCATCCACTCGATGGACTGACGACATCGTAGCGGTTGCAGAGAGTCGATGGATGGAGGCGGCTCGAGACCGCTATTTGTGGCGTCGTACGGGGGAGGCCTATGTCCAGCAGTGGACGTGTATGGGCTGATGATGATGATTCAAATTAGTAAACTCTAACAGTGAAATTGGAGGGACTGAGTTTTCGGTAAACAGAGAGTAGAGGATAACAGCAATTAACTTGGAATTTAGATTTTTTTTTCTCTCTTTTCTATTGCACAAATTAATGGCCTTCAGTCACTACAAAAACTTTCTTGTCATGCTTATGGTTCAAAAGTTTGAATGCAATTAAAAATATGATAAAGAAAAGAACCATTTGGTTGATAATATGTACAGTAATTAAACACATGCTGGCCAATTACAATAAACACATTTCTACGAATTGTGCATTATGCTGGTATTGTTTTGGAAGGTCAGTGAAATTGTTTAATGGAGTCTAAATAATAGGAATAAGAAGTCATTAAGACTTATTCTTTCGTTTTTGAGAGTGGATATTACATTATAAAGAATGTTCCAATATATGGTCAACAATGTAAATCAAACAAACCTTATTATTTAACTCCTATATACCTAAATAATAAGGTTTGTATAATTAATATACGAATGAAAAAATATTTAATATCAATTCTGCATACCTTCTCTGATAGTATAGAGTATTCATCCAAGTAGTTGTCAACTAGTTTCTATAATAGTCTAGTAGTAGGTTATATGCAGAATTGTTACAAAAAAATTAATCTTTTGTTCTAGTTGGCAATAATATTTTGGATTTCCGCAAACACCTGAATCTATTATACTAAGGAGTTTTTCACTAAAAAGAAGTTTGGTAGAGAGTTTATGTTGTACAATACATTCCTTTTGCCTACTTGCTTCAAATTCTATTACAAAATAAGAACTGTTACTTTCCTGATAATAATTAATTGAAAATTAACACTTCAATCCCATGAAAGGGATCTCATGTCTCCTGATAATACAAATTAATAAGCCTGGTGTCCATTTATCTCTTCTCAAAATCCTCCAAAGGATATTGGGAGTGTCCGACTTCTAGGCCTCCAGGTTGCTGACTAACTCATTGTACTAAATATAACTACATTTATACTAAAATTAAAAAAAGGAATACGGAATTGATCTTACAATATAATTTATTTTTATGCTACAAACTCATAGGGGATGGGCGCAAGTAGCACTGGCTTCTCCAATCCACTGACAATGTGAGCTGGCTTGGGAGGAGCGGGCTGTCTCTTCAAGTTGACGGTCTTGTTAGCAGCACGGGCTTCAGTCAACAGCCTCTCGTTTTCCTTCACTCGCTTGAGGAAGTCTTGTCTGCACTTTGAGTGTTTGACATGCTCGATGCGGATATTGATGCGCTTGGGTAGGATTCTGCCACGGACGCGCTTGTTGACAATCACACCGAGAGCGTGAGCTGTGACATTGTAGACGCGACCAGTCTTTCCATGGTACACTTTGTGTGGCATGCCCTTTTGAACTGCTCCATTACCCTGTAATAGAAAATGTTTGATGAGTGAACATTTTAGTGTCAAACTTACTGGGTTGTTTACATTTCGAAAGCCTATGAAAATATGTGGCCGAAGAGCTTTCCATCAAGTAGGACCTAGGAATAATCTTGAAGGATCATAGGTTGCATGACAAAATTACCTTGATGTCGACAATGTCTCCAACTTTGTACACTTTCATGTACGTGGAAAGGGGGATGGTTCCATGTGTGCGGAATTTGCGGGCGAACAAATCCCTAGTTCCGCGACGATAACCCTTGGAGTTCGTCATTTTAGCGCCTGAAAATCAAAGCGATACTTCGTTACAGGCGCCGAAAGCACAACACGTGGACTACTCGCTAAAATCACACACTGCACAAAGATCCTCCAACTACTTCATTAGAATCGTTGAGAACAATGAAAAAATTGTGGTTTTTAGGAATTTGATTCAATTCTTGCAATATTTTCGACGATTTTTCAAAAATTTTACGAAATTCACCTTGCAATACAAAGCTTGACGGATGAAGAAAGAGAGGTTATGTTGTCTATGAGGAAATCAAAGATTATTTTCATAGATTATAGAAAGCTGTCATTTTTTGACCGCGAAAAGCTAAAAGTGCTCGTGTGAACTAGCTTTAATCATAGACTAAAAATATTTATGGTCTCGAATCATGACGCGGGAAAAATAAAATGAAAAACTTTATAAATTTTCTTTACACCGAGATGTAGGCAGAATAGTGAGAACAGTTAGTGACCTGAGATCACAATCTGGACAAATTGGATTCACCTAAATCATTCACTATGAAACCGATTACCAGTTGAATACCTAAGTTAGACAATACCGATTACGTTCTGACTGGGTCGAAAACTGGTAATGGGCTTGAAGTTCACTGGTAATCGATTTCAAGTTACACAATAAGGCTGCTGATTGAAAAAATAACCCGGGCATTGAGAAAATAAAAAAAAAACGTCTCCAGAATGGGTCCAGGATCATGCTATTTTAGCACCTAAATATAATAGAGCAGGTACCTAATAAATAAAATCTGCTGAACTCATTTCAGGCTTCGGCGATGGAATATAATTTTATAAACGGACGATGCAGTTCATTATCCCGTTGAATTCCTACATTTCCTTATCCTCCTGGCACCTCACAAGTGTTACTTTAAAGTCGGCACGCCTGTTATATTATTGAGAAATATAAAACCTTTAATACTGTGCTACGAGACTGCAAATAACAGCCCTCCACAGACATATTACAGGCAAAGCTGGGCACTAACTTGTTAATCCGTTAATCGTTAATTAACGAAGTTAGAAATCTGCCTAACGGATAAACTTTTATGTTAACTTCAAAAAATGTTAAGGCTCTTGTTAACTTCCGTTAACTTTATTCCGTTAACTGTGACATGTGACTGTAAAAGTATTTATCAATATTCCTAGGGACATAAGAGAACTGCCTACTAGTAAATTCAAGACAAAACTCCGTAGGTGGCTCTTATAAAAATGTTTTTATGACATTGAAGAATTGTATTAATCAATAAATTACCTACCTAGTTATACTAAGTAGGTAAAATATTGTACGTCCATAATAAATGGATAAACTGTTGTTCCGATAGCTTTTAAGATCTTTTTTGTACAGTTTCTACAATAAATCCATTTCATTAGCTCTACCATGTCTGTGATTTCATTTCATTTCTACTATGTACCTAAGTCAAATTGACGTCCTCAACGGCATGGCAGCTTGAAGCTGTTACCTAAAACCCTCTCCAGTTTGCGAAAATGAGTTCAGCTTGCGTTAGTTGTGTAGTTTTATATTTTTTTAGCTGCGACCTCAGGTTGTCTTATTATCACATCAACATTTTGAATTATAATCCTTTGTTTTACTTTATAGCAAACACAGATTTTGCCTAAAGTTTTTCAGCACCAAAGTCACCGTTTTCAAACGATAGAGGTGACTTGGGTGATATACAGGCGTCCCACGGCCATGCCACATGGAGGGAAAGTATATTGGCTGGTTTGATTCCCAGTTTAGGCAGACGATTATTTAAAAATCTTTGAATGCAGTTTAGATTGTTTTTAAAATCATAATTAAGTGTTCTTTCAGTAAAATTTTCTATCTAAAATATTTAAGATATTTTCCCTCCATGTTGTGGCATGGCCGTGGGATGCCCTGTATATCTACTGTGAATTGAAGGGAGGTGAAGTAGAAAAAGTCAGTACATTGGTTTAACAGTTTGAAATACATTTATTCAAATAAGAAACCAAGAAAATCACAAACGTATTTGTTTTCAAATTACCCACACGGTTCAACGGCACTTCGTGAAGCGGTTCTTCATGTGGGACCTCAGGTATGATCGTAACAAGCTCCGTAGTCAATTCAACAGTTTTAGTTTCAAGTAAATGACACAAATAGTCCGTTTTATTGACACAACCGGTCTCTGAGCTAAAGACGTGATCCACTGGGCAGTCAATCCTTCTGGCTGTCACGATGCCATCAAACGCCATCACACAAGAAATAAAAGACGAGCAGCTTTCGCTGTCGTCGAAATTCCCAGGTTGAAAACAGGTATAGTTAGCGAAGCATTGATAGGCAGCTGAGGTTGTACATTGTTGTTCTATGTGGCTGTAAACGGAGCCTAGGGGGCAGGTCAGTTTGTAGTGGAACAAGGCGCCTCCTGCCCCTGGCAGACATACGGTGTAGCCCCGACAGTCAGCCTCGTTGTTGTTCGGGAACCTGCCACGCGAGGTACACTCGGCCTTGCTCGCGTGGAAGCATAAGCCCTGCAATATTGAATGTTTGTTTTGATTAAGTAGAGCAGTTTCTGGGAAATTGTTTTATTGTTGGTTGTAATGCATTCGAGATTATGAAGTCAGTGGAAAGTTTAGGTTGTATTGCATGAAATGTATTTTTGTGAAAAATGTATTTAGGTACTAGGTACCTATGTAGGCAAAAATTAGGCATTAATTCTAGGTATTATCATCATTGACCTTTCTTACATTAAATTATTAGTACCTACCAAGGTACCTAGGTACTAATAATTTAGGTAGGTACCTACAGGTAGGTAATTTATCATACCTATTGCGAATGATTGCGCTCTACTGTAGGTACTGGGCCAAATAAAAACATATCAACCAATAAATCAATGATTTTAGGGGAGGAAGAGTGAAAAGAGGCAAGGGATAATGTTAGCAAAATTTGTGGCCAAATAATAGTAAGGTAGATACCTCATTTGAAAAGGAAAGTGATAGGAATACTCACCAGAAGGAACAAGGAAAGCAAACAGATGCGCATTTTAAAATGAAACAAATCTAGAGACAACTCTACTCTCAAACCGACTGAAATTGTGCACTGTAGAACAGTAATGAGGTACTTGATAAAGTTAACCGTGTTACAGACTACTGTTTTATTACTGTTTTTAATAATTAAGTCTTATTGCTCTCAACACTGATATCAACCGGAGATAGCGGAAACTGAGGGATTCCTTCGTTGTGCGACATAGAGTTAGAGTTGTCACTTGAACTCCGAGTTTCTGAGTTTTTATCGATAAAATGCGACTTATATGTACCTAAATCTAAATGATACGAAACAATATTTTTGAAGATTCTCGTCGAAAGGTCTAAACCACACTTATTGAAATAAAGTAGTAATGAATGAAAGTAAAATTTCAATTTAAAAAATAATAAATTTATCATTCATATCATATCATTAAGAACATAGGTATACCTAAAGTAACGGGTGGCGCAAAAGTAATGTCATAATGTGTTTTACATACATTCGATCAACATAGATGTCAAGGTACTGTGATATTCGATACCATTTGCGGGATTGGAGCACATTCACAGTCTGGTGTCGATCAGACGCAGAGCCATTAAACCAAGAAACATTGAACATTCACAGTATGACAATGCACCACCCAACTGGGTAGCGCAAAAGTAATTTCATAGTATATTGACTTGAGAACCTCCTGCGTTTAGCGTCTGAAGATGATAAAAACTTTTTAAAGATGAAGAAAATTCAACAGCTTCATCTAGCTCCATTAAAGATTACTGCAGTCGTAGTAGTCAACACGTTGACTACTACGACTGCACTTTGAACACGTTTCTTGAGATTCAGTGCTGCGATTTATTCAATGATCCGACACCATTTACCTATGGTGTCTATAACTTACAAGTGATATTCAAGTTGGAAGTTCCCAATAGTACTTACATCGAAACTAATGTCTAAACAGGAAAACAATACATAATATCAATCTTCATCGATACCTAAGTCTTTCACAACACTAATTGATGTTTGAGCTAGATAAGGAAGATATACTTATTTGGTCATGTCTAAGCCTTACCTAGATACCCTCTATTACTTGTTTTACTCTCAGGTGGCATAAAAAAAATCCGAATTAGGCTGACCTCCAACGTCCCTAAAATTTTGCAGGCATTTTTTGATTTCGTTTTTTCATGCGTCTATTTAGTTAGATTGAGAAATAGGTGGCTATTACTCTAAATTTTTGACATATCTTGAAATGTTTTAATACCTACCTACTGGAAAATAATTATATTTAGCTTGCGCAGCGCATTAGCATTGCCATACAGCGTGGTAATGCAGCCAGCGTCTTGGCGACGTTTCCGACTGGTATTGATATAGACCAGTTGAGCCACCTGTAGATTGTCTGCAGTTCGCTCAATTGTTTTAATAGAAAAAACTAATTCTAATTTGTTTCTATTATTTGATTGTAATTTTCTTTGTTAATAATAGTATTTAGTAATAGTAGAGTGTTACACAAGGGTAGTAAGGGAGCTATTACAGAACAAGATCCAATTTGGCGCCAGTGCGAGCGCAGCTCGCAAAGGGCCCTAAATTGGATTGAGTGCACCCGAGATATTTAGCCGCCCGAGCAAAGCGAGGGCGAATATAGTTCGAGGGTGCACACAATCCAATTTCGCGCCCTTGCGAGCGCTCGCAAAGGGCGCTAATGGATCGAGTGCACCCGAGAATATAGTTCGAGGGTGTAATAGCTACTTGCAACCGAGGTAAGCATTCTACTTTACATCATAATGGCTAGGCAAATAAAATATTTATATACTTAGGTATGACAAAATGTAATTTTTATTAGAAAAAATAATTTTTCTACATGCCATTTATTGAAATCTTCGTAGGATTTTAGGTATCGGTCTCTGGATTTGTCCGGTAAAAGATGTTTTACAACATCTTCTGCTTCGAGATGACAGAAATCAGGCGTGCGGACCAGTTCTTCATCTGATGAAGTACTTGACATACTGAACTGCCACTTTAAACTTGTTTATTACAATTTTAACTTTTAACTTTAGTTTATTACAGTCGCACAGATCAACTGAAATGAAATGCCGCCATTTCCACAGTTTTTTTTTCAGTAAAAAGTTTTCGTATCCTTTTATAAGAGATTGCTTCCAAGGAGTTTTGCATAGCTTGAACTGTAAAGTCTTTACAATTCAAACAAAGTGTGATTGCGAATACCATCTTACACAGCCTCTTTGCTTACTTAGTAAAACCTTCGTGCCGAACATTATGATTTAAACTTACATTACTTAACCAATCAGTGAGGTACCTACCTAACTGTTAAAATATTACCTACTTAGGTAATATTTTGTAGGCATTCCTTCGATATGTACCTAAAAGCGCCTTTTTAATATAAATTATGTAGTATAACAAACATTTGTTTCTATCCTATCTTTACTAGGTAGGTATATAGTACTTACACATACACACTTCCTACCTTATAATAAAACACTAGAAACAGTATATATGCCGTAACAAGTTAATAATAAATAATGCTGGACAATTCCCACAGCATTATCTAGCCCCAAGCTAAGCAGAGCTTGTGTTATGGGTACTAGATAATTGATATACTTAATATAATACACTACATGGCACATATTTTTTATTATACATGGTCGTCAATAATAAATATCATTATAATATCAAATTTCAAACAAACTGATGTATTTTAGGGTTCCGTACCCAAAGGATAAAAACGGGAGCTTGTTATTATTAAACGAGCCTGTCCAGATGGGGCGTTTTACGCGCGTGTGCCCTCGCGCGTAAAACGCCCCATCTGGACAGGCTCGCCTCCGCTGTCTGTCTGTCCGTCCGCCCGTCATGCGTCAGCGGGCTGTCATCATGAACCGTAAAAGGTAGACTGTTGTTTCCACAGAATGTGTATTTCTTTGGCGGATATAACAACAAATAATATATACAGGTTGTCCCACGGACCGCACACATAAGCCACACATAGGAAATTTTCTTTCAGAAAATTTTCTATGTGTGGCATGAATACTTCATTTTGATTTTAAAAACAATTTAAACTGCATTCAAAGAAATTTGATTAATCGCCTGTCTGAACCGGGAATCGAAAACGTCAAAACTGTAAAAAATAAACACCACCACAATATACGATATCGATCAATAGGCACTTTTTTTTCTAAGTATTTTAAATAAAAGGACGATCATAAAATTTTACAGTTATTTAAAACAATTTCGTTTTGCTTCCAATTAATTTAATGTACCAAATGTTTAAAATGTGTCTTGAAGCTGCTGACCAAAACATTAATTTTGCTGATCAACAGCTATTTATTTGTTGATCAAAAATAATTAAGTTGCCGACCAAGTACCTACTGCTGATCGATTATATTTTATAGTCGACCAAAATATTACATGGCTGTCCAAATAGTTTTGTGGCTGATATTTCCGCCTGACCATATTTTTAAAATAAATAATAATAAATTTACTCCCATTTTTTATTTATCATCTGTGCCGAAAGACAAAGGCATTTATGGCTATACAGCCACCTGATCGCAATTTGTACTAAGCAAAGAGACTTACTTTGCCAAGAATGATAAAAGATATCCAACCAAAGAGCATATAATAACTCCAGCACGCCGTTTCATACAACATTGCTGGATCAAACCTTCTCTGGTTTAGAGTGTTTGAATAATTATAAGATTTATTAATAAAGAAATACAGAAATACAAATACAAATCGATATAATGTTACCAATTGATAAAACGCTCCTGCAATGGATTTTATTTTCTTTAACCGTAAATTCGATACTGCGCGTGTTCTTTTTTCGACAATAATGACAAAATTTCCATGCGTCTATGAGAAAAAAAAAATATTTATATTATTTATTGTTATAGTGGCAATACACACATCCTGTTAAAATTTCAACTGGTGAAAGATATACAGTCTTGACAAACGTAGATTTACTCTACATATTTTGTCAAGACTTTCCATGATAGCAAACAAAAATCAAGTGTTTTACGTAAGTATATGTATATGGGCTCCTCTATAGGCATGCGCTAAACGTGTCCGCGACTGCATCGGATCTGATCCGACTCCAGATGGGTTCGGATACGTATCCAGGATACGACTCCGCGGATCTGTTTGGATCCGCCTGCAGTTTCGGTTCCTACATGTCCATTAGATCTGTTTGAATCAGTGGATCTGGCGGATCTGTAAGAATCGCTTGCAGTAACGGTTCCTACATGTCCATTGGATCTGTTTGTATAGGACGCGTCTATGACAAATACTTTCCTGTTTTTTTACAATCATTGTTCTAGATTAGTGAGTAGGTAGTTACAAAACTTCTAGGTTCATAAGACTGTAGACTATAGTAGACTATAGTATTGTAATACCTACTTATTTAAATAAGTAGGTACATATATTATAGATTTATCTGGCAAATTATAATATGGTATAATTTGTCCGCAGTAGTTACTTGTTTACTCGTAAATGGATCCGGATCCGTCGATCGAACACGTCCGAACCCAAACCGAAGCTCAGATCCACACAGCTCCAATCGCTCGCTACATTCATTCGACTCGATAAACCGATACCGACGACGCGGCGCGGCTAACGTGTCCGCGGACACGCCAAGAACGCCAGTCCGGAGCGGAACCACACGGATCCAGGAGCGGACACGACTCCAGGATCCGTTTGACTCCGGATCTACACCTCTATATTTATTTTTAGTTATTGTAACAGCAAGAGAAATACACATTCTGTGAAAATTTCAAGTGTCTACGTTTTACGGTTCACGAGATATAGCCTGGTGAAGGACAGATGGACAGACGGACAAACAGTTAGCGGAGGCTTAGTAGGTAATAGGGTCCCGTTTTCACCCTGTGGGCACGGAACACTAAAAACAGTCAAACAAAATTCACGTATTTAACAATTATAGCCGCTATATTCATTAGTATAGAGATTAGTGAATAATCTGGATAACAGATAATCTTGTTGATATCAGATACATCTTGGTATAAATTCTAATTGTGATGATCAAGAGTAACAGAGCTTAGAGATGGATCACAGAGTCGGCATTTACGTGGTTCTCGTGAGTAATTTTTTAATCGATTATAAAATTGATTTTCATTAAAGTGGCAAAGAGAGGTTATAACAACTCGTACAATCTCGAATATAAGCCAAAGCTTTATGTGATTTTGTATATCTCTCCGTTTTCTGTCATAATAATCTTGAAAATGATATAGAAATTTTTAGATTCATCTTTTAGTTAACTTAATTAATTTTTTTACAATATTTTTTTAGACTCTAGCTTTGTCATTTGCGAGAAATGTTTAATATCCTTTGTCTCTTCTCATAGGTGCTTTGCGTCGCCTACCAACTATGGCAGGTAGAAGTGGACGCGCAGTGCACCGCCGCTGGCCGCTTTGCCAACACGTCGGACACCACCTGCCAGACCTACACCTACTGCGTCTATGTCAGCGCTAACACCAGCTATATCACCTACAACTACACGTGTCCCACCACTAGTGTCTTCAACCCTACCACCTCCCAATGCACTGCTGCCACCAACTACAACTGTACCAACACCGCTAACACCACCACTACCAACGACTGTACCGCTGAAGGCTTCTTCGCTGACCCCAACATTTCCGACTGCTCTTCCTACATCCAGTGCGTTGATCTCGGCAATGGAACGTATTCTGAGTCTACTCTCTCCTGCCCCACGACTACTTACTACGATCCATCTACGACGCTATGCGAGTCTAACTACACATGTTCTTTCACTTGTACTACAGCGGGAAGATTTGCTGACACCAGCGATAGCACTTGCCAGAGTTATTACTATTGTGTGCTGACGGCCGCTAGCACTTTTGTCCAGTATAACTATACTTGTCCTACAACTTCGGTTTTCAGCCCTATTACTAGTGTTTGTACTACTAGCTACACTTGTACGAGTTCTGGCTAAGGGCGGTATTAGGGGTTTCCTATATTTTATCTATACAGAACCTTAGTTCAGTATTGTCAAGAATGTTTGCGTTGTTTGTTCATGTTTTGTAGATACACGTTGTATTGTACCAGCCTGTTCATTTGATTTTTATGTCATTTATTGAGCAACTAATTAAACTAACCAATTACATTAAAGTGAAAAACTGAAATAAAATTTGACTTGATTTGATTAGTTACTAATAGATTAAGAATAAATTAAATTAATTATAGAGATCATTACACATTAAAATTAATCAAATAAATTAATTGAATTAATAGGTTGGTTCCTGTTCCTACTACATACTTTATAATAATTGCAGGGTGGGATCTGACCACTGGCAAGAGATAGAATTATTTTGATGTGTCCTAGAATATAGATACTAGATGTTTTATTCGCAATGGGATTTTTTTTGAGTTACGGAACCCTTTTTGATATGTATTTCGCTCTACATTAGTTAATGTAGAGCGAAATACATATCGTTAACCTTATTAGCCTATGAATGTTTTCAAGGTTTCATTCACAATGTTCGTGGAATTAAGGTAGGGTTACCTACTAAGGAACGTATATTTGTATGTCATTGATTGGCAGGATAATGGTTCCTTTCAAATATTTACTCTCACAATAATATTGTAAACCATATTTTACAAATAGAATATTATTAACAGATACCTACCTACCTACCTAGTTTAAATTTTACGCAGGGAGCTGATGAAAGTGGAAACAACTGATAGTGCATTCTAAAGTTATAGGTATTAACTGTAAATTAGCTACATATTAGGTTTTAAGTGCTTTTACTAAAATAAAATTCAAGCAATCACCTTTGTATTTTCAAATTATTTTTCTTTTGGTAATGCCTATTACTATACACCTTTTGTTTTCTTGCTGTTCGAACTTTAGGCATCCTATCCAACGCCAGGACGGACGCAAGTCTTCTTACTAAGTCTAAGTTCTGTTTAACTCTATCTCCTATCAGTGCTCTATCACCTTCGGAGTGGCTCGCGTACTCCTTAGATTCAGCGAGAGACAGCGGTAGCAGCTGCACTGCGTTTTTACTAGAATATAAAGATTGGAAGTAGTTCTCCCTCAATTTGTTTATCTCTGAAGCTTCTAAGGTATTCTTCTCATCACATACAGTAACAGATGTTTTAGGCTTTGTACGGGGGTTATCGTGTTTTCTTTCATTGTTCATCGAAATCACCTCCTCGTTTTTAAATATGTTTTGTTGGTTGATGTAATTCTCGTCTAATTGACTTGTCACGAGGTAGGCAGAGCTATTTAGGCGTCGAACCTGATAATTTCGAACACTATCTGCTGGTGTAACAAGAGAAACAGCAAATATTAAACTTTGTAGCAAAATAATAAAAAGAACAAATTGATTGCTCATCAGAATGTAGTCACATACATGATAGAGCTGCGCCTTGTTGTATTGTATTCTCTTTGATTAGAAACTTTCAGAATCGTTCTTATATATAAAAAGTTACTCTATGGTTCAGCATATTCTATTTTGACTTTTTGGTGTCGAAAATTCCATAGATAAGCCCATAGATTTGTCGAAATTATAAAAACCGCTTTGGTGTTGAAGATCTTTGATTGATGAAATGAACCTATTATTTGATATAAAAAAAATTCAAAGTTTTGTAGTGTCACAGAACAGGGACCCATACCCTAGCCAATCTCGAAGTAGAATGTTTGTAAATAAATCACCCATACTTAACCTAAAATGAAATCTTTTGCCGCGTCTTTATTTGTATATACGGAATTTGTTGGTATACTTGTCGATTTGAGATCATCTTTCACTAAATATTGCTTACAATTATAATAATCAAATATCTGAAACTCAAGGCCTTTCTGCCGTGGTTGGTTTACAAGCACTCCACATCGAGTTTGGCTAGTATATACATAGGTAGAAATAACACTCTAGGACAAGCAGAAGTACAGCGCAATATTTCGCTAGATGTAGAAAAATTCAAAATCAAAGAAAATCCAACACTAATAATTTGTAAGTACAAAGATTCAGAAGTGCACCCGTAGCGTGATCTCAAACCGTTGTAAAAAGTGAATGAAAATCACACAATGGGCGTGGAGAGTAGCTCCCACACACCAGAATCAAGGTCAATTTTGTCTAGCAAATCATCCAAATACATTTTGCATTTTCTTGCAGTAACATACTGCAAACAAGACTGTATCCCCCAGCCGTTAGAGTTTAAAATTGGATTACAGAAGTTCGGAGTACGTCAAGGTAAGAGCCTGGGACCGTTCTCGGAGTGTTATTGTCTTATTGCACGCTTATTGAGTAAACTGCTTTAATTGCAACTTCCGCAAAAGAAAGCTGCGAATGGGATGCCAAGTCAGGTGTGTATTAGATTATCGTTTGATTTTATCAGACACTGTTATGGAATAGGCGAATAATAACGTATTGTTGCTTTGCTAATTCTTTGGTTCGGGGATGCATACCTTGAACTCAGATAGAAGAATGGCCATTAATGCCATTCCTACATATAGTCGATATAACAATACAAAAATACGCAGAGGCTCATGCACAGAGGCTTCATCATCATGTGAACATCGAGGCGATCCAGCTCCTCGACAACACGGACATAGTGAGAAGGCTCAAAAGAACCAAACCTTTCGAGTTAGTGTAGTGATAGTTAAAGTTTAAGTGCATAAGGGCTAATTTTAAAGAACACATGAACCGAGTGTCTTCCCCTTAAGTAGAGACGATAAGAAAAGCCGATGGACACGTACTTAGTGATATATTTTTTATAAAATTAAGTTAAATCAAAATTAGCCATTAGCCAAATCTATGGCTAGATTGTAATGTAATTCTAGTGTATATAAATATGTATGGTAGAAAATAAAAAAATAAAAATTGTTTGTCTATAAGTGAATTTGTAAATTCTTAAGAGAAATAAATAAATATCTCAAACCAAAATAATGTTCACCTTTATGTATTTTTTGCCTGTCTACGTGTTATGTTGTAAGTACAAAGAATATCTTTTATTTCTGTACCAAAACTTTGTGTGTCTTAAATAATTTTCTTTGTTTACGTATAATTGTACATAAGCTTACTAAGTAAAGTAACATTACCTAATTTGTGCTATGGCGGGTATGTCTGGCCTCTACCTATCATTGGAATAAGTTTTGTTATACTCGTACTATGAGAAATCTTCAACAATATGATTTGAATCAAAGAAAGCGGCTGAATGGCAAATGGCCAAGCGAAAAGGTCTTGCTTTTAGGACCTTGTGAAAATTGCCATTTTATACCTTATCTTACTAAAGAGTGCTTTGATAGCCATAATGCAGTCTACAAGTGGATAAAACAATGTATAAGCTAATCCTAAGGTAATCCTACTATTATTATAAATTTCAAAGTTGATGAGAATGGATTGATGGATGTACGGATGTTTGTTCCTTTTTCACGCAAAAACTAAGAAAGAAAGAAAAGAAAAAAAAAAAATATATTTACAACTACAATCATTTTACTAATACAGACAACAAGTAGAAGCTTAAAACTAAGTATAACTGATTGTTATTATGAATTAGGAAACGGCTCAGCATGAATGATGCGTGTGCTGGTAAACCAAACGCACGCAGCGCTGATCTTCCGCCGTTTCCTACATACAGTGGCAGGTAGCATACACACTGACAATGTGCTCACACACTCACAGTTTAGACTTGGAATAAGATATAGGCAATTTTTTATCCCGATCAAACGCGGGTGAAGGCGCGGACAGCAGCTAGTAGGTAAGTAGGTAATAAATAGGTAAAGAAAGGAGATCGTAGGATTTCGCCACGCAGCACCCAGCTAAAAAATACTTCTCAGATGCAACGAAGGAAACCTTGCGTAATATTTGGAACTCGTTGCATCTTTGGAGTGCAGCCTGAATTTATATTAGCTCTTATAAAGTTTTACGTGATAACAATGTAGATCGTTATTTTGGTTGACCCAGTTATTTCAACAAGCTTATTGCCAATGTTTGCTAAATCAATATTTATCCGGAGCCAAAAATAAACATTAAAATAAAAAAAAAAATTATGTACACTACAATAGCGTTTCAGATAGGGTAAGCACATGGATAGACATCAGCCCATACACGTCCACTGCTGGACATAGGCCTCCCCAATACGACGCTACAAATAGCGGTCCTGAGCCGCCTCCATCCATCGACTCCCTGCGACCGATACGATGTCGTCGGTCCATCGAGTGGATGGTCTCCCATGTAGGGGGGGATTTGCCATAATCAACACGCATGGTAGGCGTATTGGTGATCGCATTGTTGGTGTTGAAAAATACTCAGAAGGAAGCTGCTGCCCTTCCTCTGGTAGGTTCCCTTAGTCGGCTCTTACGACATCCACGGGTTGAGTTGGAGGGGTCGATATTCTATGCCGCGGTCCCACAGCCTGTCCACACCATATCAATTGATCTACCTATCCATACCAATTGGGACAAAATTCATGACTCCTCTTAAAATCTCCATCCCTTTAAAGTTTTTTTTTAATATTTACCCAATTTCATTTTACCCACTCATGACAAAAAAAGGAAGTTACAATTTTTCCTTTGATAAATGAAGTTAATGACCGTACCTATTACATAATAATAATACAGTACGGAACCGTCTAATGCACACAAGCAATGCTTAAGCAAAATACAGCACAGTTATGTGCACTTCATCTGGTATATTATGTATTGTAAATATCAATATCTGTTTACCACCCTTACAGCGGGGCACTGATATAAAAGCCTATTTCTAAATCACAGCATGGCAAAAATATTCCGCTATCCATAAATTATTTTCAGATACATAGAAATAAGTTAGGTACCTACTTATTTCTAAGTTAGAAATTAATAAATATTATAAATATTATAAATATTTGAATCTATGGACCTGTATTGACAAAGAAAATAACAATCAAATAATATAAACAAATTAAACTAGTATTTACAATTGAAACAAATGAGCTAACTGCAGACTGTTGCAAACAATCTACAGATATTTTTCAGATGGATACAACAAAATATGTTGTGCACGCGTTTTTCCGGGATAAAAGAAGCCTTATTGCCCATTTCATATAAGTCGGTTATAGCACGTAAAATCTGTAAGTTACAATAAAAAGAACATATCGTCTATACTATTGCCGATCCGATAAGCTATTCTGGCGTGAAAAAGAAACTGACAGACAGAGTTTTATTATAAATAATTTGAATATTTCAAAAAACTAAAATAGAATCCCTTGTTTTTCCCTTTTTTATGTTTGGCGGGATACTAAATGGAAATAAAAAAAATTATGGGACCCCCTCGGAATCATTCTCTATATTATAGCGAAATACATATAATAGCATTCCCCTTTTATCAAAGTAGGTTAATAATCGCCCATATTATCTATCGCGACAAATTTATCTCATCAATTTGAAGACCTTTTAACTCATGTAGCCTTTTATTTATATTTGTGAATTCATTCCTTTTCTAACTAAAAAAAGTTTTAAACTGAACTAAAAATACTCAAAATCCTACTAATATTAGTAAGTTTGTATGGATGTATGGATATATATTCTTCTGAAACTTTTATACTTCAAGTACCAGTTCACTTTACTTCTTTCTCCGCCCATTCCTTTACTGCCCGGGCTGTACAACTATGGAACGCATTGCCAGTCTCAGTGCGAGGCGAGCAAAGTCGCACCACTATTAAAAACCATGGTGAAGGAGCACTATTTAGGCTGTTGTCATTGAACGCATACCTGTGTCCCTATGTATATGAGTAAATATATATACATATATATAATTTTATATATGTATGTAGTTTATTTTAGGTACATATAATATTTATTATGAGTATTTTTATTTATTAAATCTATACTAGCACACAGATTCCCTAGTACTATCCAACAATCCTATCCATCCACGGTTGTCTGGTAGAGATCACTCTCGAGAGATAAGACCGCCATTTGTAACTTAGTTTTAAAATTGTTGTTTTTGTATTTCTGTTTCTTACCAATAAGTGTACAATAAAGAATTTTCTATCAAAAAACTACTCAAACGATTAGACTGAAATTCGGTATGGGTTCCTTAGATTGGGACCTGGAATAACATATGTATAGGTCAATTTTTATCCCGATAAAACGCGGACGAAGGTGCGAGCAGCAGCTAGTCGTAAATATAAGACATATATACTCAAATGTGCCACAGTTATAGGCGACTAAAGCAACTTAAGTACTTGCACGATCGACGTGTTTAGAATAACTTTATTATTTACGAAAGCCTCTTGGCAAGTAATGTGCGTGCATGAAATTGTACGAGTAAAATTTATACATTTCTACTGGACCAGATTCGTACTGAATACAAAAATAATATATATCTGCCTGGCATTGCGATGGTTTGCGAAATTCGCAATGTTCTGAGATGCAGATTTCCTCGGTGTGTTCGAGAGATACGAAGATATAGCTTTTGCCCGCGACTTCGTTTGCTTGGTCTTTGAAAGGGGCCGGGCGGGTGGATAACTTTAGCACTGTGAGCACCTTAATTATTTTTTCTTTCTTGTTTAAGTGAAACTAGGGTATTGTTTTGTTAACCTCCCCTCAAAAAATAAAGCTAAACCTACGTACCCAACGAAGGAGGGTTGTAAATAATAAATAATGCTGGACTATCCACACAGCATTATCTAGCCCCAAGCTAAGCAGAGCTTGTGTTATGGGTACTAGATGACTGATATACATAATACAATACATACATAGATAGATAAATATTTTTTTATTATACATAGACCCATCTATCCCATCAGTTGTCTGGAAGAGATCGCTCTTAGCGATAAGGCCGCCCATCGTGTAACTATGTTAATTATATTTTCCTGTATTATTTTTATTCTCTTGGTGTGCTGAAAGTGAAGTGTAATGAATTGTATTGTATAGACCCAACACCAAGAACAGCAGGAACAAATATTTGCCGATCGTACAAAAAATTGTCCCAAGGCGGGAATCGAACCCACAACCTCCTGCGTCGCAGGTGGACCTTCGCCCGCTGCGCCACATCGGTCGTCTTATTATAAGTTGTAGATTCGTACTAGGCAATGTTTAGCCATCGTAATGCGAATGTTTACTTCCGTAGACAGGTAATAGGTATTTGCGGAAATTACAATCATCAGCTATTCGTGCGAATCGTGAAGACAGTGATCTATTACTTTGCTGATAGAGTAAGGAACACTATTGATATTGCCTACCTTACTTGTTTTCGTAATGTACAGATATATTTTTTCTTTCTCTCCTCATTATTTTCCTACATCCATAGGTTTAATTTCACTGATCCTTTCTTATAGCCTTATCACACTGGCGATTTGCGAGCGATCTGTTGCGAAGCGAAAACTACGCGACGCGACGACGACGACGCAGCTACCATGCCGCGACGATGACGACGCGCGCGTAGGTTTTGAACACTGTCGCTTCGTGCACGCTGCGCAGTCACCTCGCTATTAAATCGCTCGCAGGTTAAGAGCGTGATAAGCTCCCGTCACTATTATTTATTATGTGTGAGCAAAAATATATTTTCTTTAACGAGTTTTGACGAATTAAGTATCACTGCATAGTACAAATCAAAGCCGCTTGCCGCTGTCTGTCTGTCTGTCCCTATATATCCTTAGATCTTTAAAACTACGTAACGGATTATGATGCGGTTTTTTTAAATAGATAAAGTGATTTAAGAGGTAGGTTTCATGTATAATTTGCACCCGTGCAAAGCCGGGGCGGGTCGCTAGTTAAGGTATAAAATAAAGTAAACTATGTAGATTTTAATAAAATCAAAAATTGTATTTTGTTGAAACTGTGTACAAAAGATGTAATTAAACTAGCTGCCTACTAGAAACTAAAGTTGGTCCATTCATTAGAACGTCTCATCTATCTTAGTCTATGGCAACCCTTTTTTTTGAAGTACACATTGTAAACCCCTCATTCTTGACTAAATCTGTAAACTTTTTGTTATTATGTGTGTGTTTGTGTCCTTAAATATTTTTTTTCTTTCTTTCCGTCTTGATATCCGATTTTGGTGAAACTTCAAATCAGGTAGTCTTGCTTGCCATCTTTCTTGAACTATTTTAACAACACTTCTTCTGCATAGGTACCTCTTCATTTGTGTTTGATGTTGTGGACTGACGTTAACGATGTATCACTCAGTGACTTCAGGAAGTTATTACATAGCTTTTAAAAGAATATTGATCTTGGTTTTATACAAAGACTTTCTTTCTATGTACTACAAAATAAGGATAATGTACCATACCATACCCATAGCTATGGAGAGATGTTGAAATTTTGTCTAGCTACCAATATATGTTGGTACCGTAAAACGAGGTGAATAGAGACTCTAGGGTGAATAGAATTGGACGAAATACTGGGGTAAAACATCCTTTTGCAGAGGTCAGATCCACTGCTACACAGGAGGTGAATCACGGACTAAGGATACTTCCACTGCTGCAAGCTAGGTAATGTCTTGCTCCAGTATTTCGTCCATTTCTTTTCACCCTGAAGTCTCTATTCACTCCGTTTTACCCAGTACCTAGGTAAAATTGTGTCGCCGCCGCCGTGTGCCATCTCGTTGCTCGTTGGGAGCGCCTTCATTTCTCCGTACTGATTCGAACGCTCGCTGTGTTACATCACGCCTCGTAACGCCGGTCAGTACCTACCCACCTTTAGACACGAAAGATTACGGATGGTAAAATGTTTATAGGTATGGTCTGCAATTATTTTTCCTAACCTATCCAAATGTTTAGGTAAGTACCTATTTTTGTCTTCGGTTAATTATAGCATCATAGCCTGAGATAGTAGTGAGTTTTTACTCTATGATCATGGCATAATCTCTATTTTCTTGGACTATGTAGAGTCAAAATGTACAACATTTTCACCTTAACAATTACTATTAATTAAATATTCAGAGCCAAAACTCAAAGAAGTACTATTAATTGACGTTTTTGAAGTTTTCATAAATATTATACGTCAAAACTCATAGACGTAGCCGTAGACGTAGCTGCTAATTGTGCAATTAAAGGAATTTATGTATATACGTATACTAACGTAACTTAGTATACAAATTCCTTGGTGCAATTATCTTTCGAAAAATACCACCCATTAACCGGAACAACTTTAAAAATATAAAGATATTTTATCTATCAAGAGGAAGATATTTCAATACATTGACAATATTTTATTCTCAAATTATTACGAACTTAGAGTCGCTACGATCTACACTTCGCTGATACAAAAGACTTCAACGCGCATGTTCACTTTGCTCTCCTCACAAAATCATTTTTGATAGGTTTTATTTTTTAACACCAATGTTTTATGGTTCAAAGTAACACTTTTGTATTGTTAAGGTCGATGACTTTTGGGATAAGTATAGGTAATTTTAAATTCATTGAGTTTTGGACATTCCTTTAGTTACTAATTTAGCTCCAATCTTGATACCTCTTGAATTCTCAGATAGGTATGGTATCACGTATGTATTACTTCTGTAAAACAGAATCTACATTTTTAATATATACTTTCCATTTTAAAAAGAGAAGATCAAAAGCCACCAATAACAACAAAACACAAAAACAAAATAACAAACCCAAACCGGGTTAAATAAAATTCCGATCAACCCAAATGGGTCAGGCAGGTATGTATATGGGGGGTGGATGCGAGCGCGCTTCGCTTTTTGCTTACCTTTCGACTCTTGCGCATTGTTCAGTCGCATTTCTCCGGCGTGGGAATCAAGACCGGCGTGCTTTACGTAGCTTTATTCAACTCGCGATCGGCAGCGCATCAGTACTATGAACTCGTAGACAAGACCAGATAAAACTGGATTAATTTTGATAATTTACTATGAAACTATAGATACAAAAGGAAATTGCTGAGCTTAATATGAACGAACTTTTTCGTGATTTTTGTGATGAGTAGGATTATTGTGTTGTGATGGTTCTACAGTGAGCGGATCCTTAAAATCAAATATGGCGGCGCGGGTAAGTTTCAGCCTTCAGGAGCTTTTTTCGCAAACTGCGTAACATAAAATTTTACTAATAATTTTCCAGCCACAATAACTAAAAATCTGCTTAATTGGAAATTATATGGCATGTCTCCTTAGAAACTAGACTTTAATAATATGGCGTGTTTTAAAAAACGATAAACTGACTTCAAATTACTTTAACACTTATTTGTTTACAAGTAATTCGGGAAAAATACTAATCCCCTGGGATAAAAATTTTATGGGACCCCTTCGGGATCATATACTATACAATAGTGAAAGAATTTTCAAAATCGGTCCATAATTGGCGGAGGTATCGCGTAACATACATACAAAAAAAACATGCAGTCGAATTGACAACCTCCTCTTTTTGAAGTCGGTTAAAAATCAGATTTTTCCTTTTATCATAATATCAACTGTCACGTAAAATTGTTATTCAATACCTACCAAAAATAATCACCTAATCTATATTATTATTTCCATGATCACGGGCCATATAGTTACCCGGTCCTTTGGGAGGCATGCGTGGAGCCGAAGCCAACAGCACAGAGGCCCTTTATGAGAATTAATCTAAAGGCGAGAGCTACACATAGCGGGTATCATCCTTGGTTGCACAAAATGATACACCCGAAGATGATATCCGCCAGGTGTAGAGACTATTGCAAAGGAAAGTGAAAATAACAAAAAAGCCATGTTATTATGGTGAATGGATGGACTGGGTAAATGGGCTATGGGGGAGACTATGGACACCTGCCATAAACACTCTTATTAGTGTTACAAGCGGCAGATGGTGGCTTGCCGAATGCTGGATGGGTTCCTCAAAATATTGGCGTAAATGCCGGTAAAGGAACAACATCTGTGCAAACGACTAAAGGGTGTCGAGAGGTGCGGCCCCGATTTCACCATCACGAAGACACGTGAGCGGGTTTCCTCGTTATTACGCTATTAGACACTTCCACCCCCGAGTCTACATCCTAAGATGCATCTCTCGCGACTCCACTCAGACCGGCCAATGAAGGCAAGCAAGAGGTGGGGATCTGGTTGTCTTGGGATACCACTCCGCAAGCGGAGACGAGAACCAGGAACTTCCCCGGGAGCACTCGGTATACCCGTGGTGTCGCTACTCACCAACAGCTCGCCACAAGCTGCCCTGCAGGTTATTATATAAACACGACTATATAAACACGACTGCAAACTGCAAGTAGCATAAGTAGTTAATCAAGTCATTTACAAACAGCTTAACATATCCCACTATCAGTATTAAATCACCCTGTATATTTCATTTAAGTTTATCTAATTAGAATTAATTGTTTCAATTTTATTTAACTAGAACACGTTCAAAACTAAAATTAATGAGACGGTAATTTATCCCTTCATCTTAGGGCTCACGAAGTTTTTTTTATGCCGTCTTTATAAAGTTACTTAACTTTACTATGTTATTAAAATAAAGTAATTTGAAATCAAAAAACAAAAAGCTTCACTAAAAGCTTTCATCATTTTAAGCTACAAGCATATAAAATAACTTAAATGCATGTTTTGTTTAATAGCCCAATGCTTGAACGATACGAGAGAATATAATTCCATAACTCATAAATCTTTTAATTCACTGGCGGCAATCATCGTGGTACATATTAATCTGTATAGAAAATACAGGCATATAGGTAAAATGTATATAAAATGAAGACCAGCTTTCATTTTGAGTAATTGAGTCTATCTTCGAACAATGTGCTTCATTTATGTCGGACACTTTTGAATATTATAACTCCATACTTCATGTTTGATAGAAACCCTGAATTAACTGTTAGATACCACCTTAAAATTAGATTTTTAGCGGTAATTTTAACAATTATCTTAGTATGTATTAAAATTTTAAGCTTCAGAATCGTCTCCCGTACAAAATGATAAGTTTTATACTTGTTACTTTATTTCTCATAAAGTTAGCAGTTTCCAAATAATCTAACATCATGAAACAGCTTGTACAAATCATGTCGTTTTGTGCTTGCGAGCCTAAGTTTGGTTTGTCTATAATTTCTTTGATAGAAAGGTCAATTTTCCCTGACTAGCCTACACTTGCTTGCAACCATGGAATTTATATACTAACTTTAGTATATAAATTCTTTGCTTGCAATGCAATTAAAGGAATGCCGTAAAAACATAGACGAGAAATATAAAATAACCATAACTGCATCACTTTAAAAAAAAAAACAATAACGTTCTTCTGAAACCTTAGGATGCTTTTTTTGTCTCGAAAGTTTTCGGAAAGCAGCTTGTATAAGGGTTTTGTTTACACATTTTAACATCTTGTAAAATGGCTCTGCGTCTGGCTTGACGCAATTCTTTTCTCAATCGCTCAATTGTTTCAATTTTAAATATTAGTTGTTTCTATTATTTGATAGTAATTTTTTTAAGAATTTATTACATGAATAGATATTTTTTACTTTACATGAAAAATACTCAGAATACCCGAGACAAATATTTGAAGATCGTACAGACATTTGTCCCAATGCGGGAATTGAACCCTCTTGCGTCGCAGGCGGACCTTCGTCTGCCACGCCACATCGTGCATAGTATACATACTACTTATGCAACAAAACCCAGGACCTGCAGATCATCCGTTTGATCCGTAGCAGGAATCAAACCTGCAACTGAATTCCAGCTTTAATTCCCGCTTTCGGCTTCTGCGCCACTGAGGTCGTCTATATCTCAAATGACTTCACTCCAGTAGATAAGGCCAGTCTGCTTTATCTCGGTAACTTGTCACATTTCACGGGTCCCCGTGAAAAGGCTGGAGATAAGGCTCGACCGCCGTGAGTAATGTTTGTGTAGCACTTTCAAATCTTTGCTCGGTTTAAGTAAACGAGAAACAAAATACATGTAGGGCTGATTTTGCTAGAGCACGTTTTGTTTTATCCTCTGCCGTTATCATTCGTACCGGGAATCGCTGCCTCTTTCTGGTTTTCCTGGGTCTCTCCAGGACTTTCTAAGAGTGAATGACGTCTTTGGACCTTCGTGATACATCGTCGGCCACATCGTCGTTTACTATCAGGTGCGATTGTGGTCAAACAAAGTTCTATTACCGATGAAAAATATCTGTTAATAGATATTTTTTGTTAGTTATAAACTAGCTGCTGCCCACGCCTTCGCCCGCGTTTTATCGGGATAAAAAATAGCCTATTCCCGGTCCTAAACTATACCCATACCAAATTTCAGCCTAATCGGTTTAGTAGTTTTTACGTGAAAGAGTAACAAATATCCATACATCCATCCATACAAACTTTGACATTTATAATATTAGTAGGATAACTCTAAACGCCCGCGGATTTGCTTACGTGGTACTTTGATTAAACGTTTTTTTTTGTGTCTATCAAGGATAATAATCAACTAACTTTACTTAACTTAAAAAATATTAAAAAAATATTAGTGAACAAAAATAAAATTTTAATAACGGATGAGTCGATCCGCAGATTAAGTCCTACATACAAACTTACGAAAAAAAATATATGTATTGTTAATGCTAGAAATATGTATTGTTTAAAGCCAACATAATTACTCGTGTTTCGGACTTTTCATAATCTGTTTTGCATAATTTTAATAATAGTTAGATACAACGTAGCCTAGGGTTCGTATACTTGCGCTGAGTGGTGGGAAAAATAAATACCCTGTACACATCATGCCTAAAGGATATTTAAGCACTCTATTTTGAATATAAGTGTGTGGTTCTTTGAGGCGGATGCATTTTGACGGAATTTTAAAAGGATGCGATAAACCCCATTTATCGTCATGTCGACGTAACGCCTAGACTGGATTGCCCGTAAACAAGCTTTTAACTTTAAGCTGTTTAAGCTTATGTTTGGGAAAATTTATGTCTTTATGTCCTTCTGGTAAAGATAGTCTTTTTGGAAATTTTTAAGTAGATTAGAATTTACCTACTAACAACATTTTATGAGAGTACTAACTCACTGGTAAAAGCTGAGACAGCAGCCAGTTTTTACTCTATGGGCAAAAGCTTCTTTAGCTACAAGTGAACTTAGAAGAGTTTTGATTTCAAACCGTTTTCTTCAATAGGCCTGCATAGTATTAATTTCTTCTTCTCTAAAATCTTCGTGCGTGATTGTCTGATGTCTATCGGAATGTCTGAGCTCTGTGAGAGATCAGACATTCCGGATAGGTAATATTGAGGGTATGGAAGAGGAGTGAATCCGGAAGGGATTCACTCCTTATTTATTAGTTATTTAAATCTTATATTTAAAAGGGCTTCTAGCCAAACGCTGACTACGTCAGCCCTGTTAGTACATTAAATCTATTAACTTTTGACTTTTAAATAGATCTGCTGCATAAAACACGGTAATACTAGACATCTATTATTGGTACATGCTCCAGAGAAAGGGTCCTACAAAACGATGAAGGTGCTCTACCTCTACTCTCCATAGATCACAGTTCGAATACTTATACAAAACACACAGAAAACACGAAATTAGTCTCTCCATAGGTAGAGCCAGATTACCTAATGCAAATACTTAAATAAATAGTCGCATTTCGTACGCTTTCGATATCTTGTGTAGTGTAATGTGTAACAGATTATATGAATGGAAGAAAACATTTGTGGAAACATGTTCTGATCAAATTATTTAACGGTGTTTGAAAAGGAGTGAAGAAGAAGAAGTACAGTGAGGTGCTTGGACGAAGGAAATCACCTTTTTATCACTGCTGGGATGCACACTTGAGAATCCTTTCAGGGTAGGCTACTAAATAATAGCTTTTAGGTTGTTTCTTTGATAATAGTATCAAACCTTCTTGGAAAACCTCGAGGAGCCTCGTATCGTACCTCCTTGGTATTAAACGGCACCATCATGGATGCAACCTCAGAGGGAAAATAGTACAGACAAAGTATATCCTTGTCGTGCAGCCTTACAAATGGTACAACAGTCAAAAAACTAAAAGCAGCAAAGAGTTTTAAATTATACAATAACAATATTTTAATGGGCTTCTTGTCTACGCTATGCATTGGGAGACCAGGAGAGGGAGATCTCTGTATTGATTCGAACTTATACTACACCTATACCTTTATACTATACTTATACAACACCTTTATACTATATTTATACTACACCTATACCTTTGAGTTCGCGTAATTCGGCTCTCAGCCACAAACTAGGTCACAAAACTTTTCCGAAACCCGTCTAGCAACAAACTTCCGATCGATCACTCGGATCCTCATGTTTCATTCATAGAAGGCATTAATTATCAAATCGGTAGTGCCGTGCGCGCGCGCATGTACTTTCCATTTCTACGTTCTCGGAGGAAATGCAGGAAACGACTCGCTTTTGTTTGTAAATGTAGTTATAATGAGTATTACACAGTTTTTTATACGATCGGAAATATAATGTACCTAACTATTGACCGATATTTTCGCGTGTATATTTCGTGATTTAATGAAGAGAGAGGAATAAGAAAACATTAACAAAAATGGCGAACAAAAGTAGGACACTTCAAGAAGTCGCGGTGCACGGTGGGCTCAGATTTTCCAGAATTCAACGAATCTCATATTTATTTAACTTTACTGCTGAAACTTTGTGTCAGGTACATCAGCGTAAGAACATACATATATTTATTTAATTAGGACAACCAACTAGAGATGATAAAATAAGAGATCACAAAATTAATACCATAGAACTTAAAAAAGCCACAATATGCGTAAATAATATGGCGTGTTTTAAAAAACGATAAACCGACTTAAAATTCCCTTACTTTTACACTTATTTTTAGTTTTGCGGGATAAATACTAATCCACTGGGGATGAAAATTTTATGGGACCTCTTCGGGACCGTTTTCTATACAATAGTGAAATAATTTTCAAAATCGGTCCGTAATTGGCGGAGATATCGCGTAACAAAAATACAAAAAAAAAAGAAAAAAGAATTCATGATCTTATTGTGAATGCTAATCGTAACATGAATGTAAATAAAATTATAAATTAATAATATGATTAAATAATGCAATTAATAATATAATATAAACCTTTATTTCAAACTATTTACAAGTTATGCATACTATTAACAAAATGTTTTTTGAACATTTCTCATTTGTTTGCCGCTTGGCTTAGGCCTCCCCAGGTTAATTAATGCAATTATACATAATTAATATAAACACGACACGAGTACCTATGATACATATATACATAGCTGTTAGCGATACCAAGAGGGGTAGGTATAAAAATTGCGAAAGGTACCCGTGTTTGACTTAGGTATACATATATTGTTTTTTGATAGTGTACCGGTACATTATGTTCATAAACTTAAGTGTTCTCATTCTATTCAGAGTTAGAGACTACTGCCATATGAGTAGACAAGAAAATACGTAGAGGAGAAACTTCAGCCCCGGACCGGCAAAAGATCGCGACAAAATACTCATTTTAAGTCGGGCTCGCGGGCGTCGCCGGCAGCCCGACTGAGATAGACTGAGTAGCCCGTTTAACGTGTAGCCGCGACCTTCGAAGTTTCCTCTCTACATACATATGTTCTTGTCTACATACTATGCATGGTATAAGAAAACAAGGTATGCTCTTCTGAGACACGATGGTCACGTGGTGTCGCCAGCCTACGTCATCGATGCCATCGGCGAATGAGAAGACGACTCTATTTCCCGGTGATACCAGCAGCGTACAATCGTTACTCCCGGAGCTCCTGTATGAGTCTGATAAAACTATGTGGTTTTGTATTTGCCCATTATTTAACATATTGACTTGTATTTAACTAACGCTGTTTTGACTGATATAATTGACGATTGTAATTATCATATTTGTTTCCCAACTTCTATATTTTGTTGAAATACAGTGGCAACTGGACAGTCACGTCATCTGGCGACACTCCTGGAATAGCAGACCTGTTTTCTTGGATCATGCTCGTATGCTACTACCACAGATTTTATAATACTATACTTACTTGTTAGCTAGTGTAATTTAATTTGATTTTAATCACATTAGAATTTTAATTTCATAAATACAATACAATACAATACTACTATAGTTTACTACTACTGCCATAGGTACTACTTCTACACACATATGTATGTAGTTGTACCTTTTGCATAAATCTTCATTCATGAATAAACAAGCTATAGAGCTTCAAAAAGTACAAAGTAAAATATGATGTTATGTTATCTCAGTATATCTTACACAAAGTAAAGTTAGATAGAGAAGTGTTACAATAAAGCACAGAGGTAGAGTCAGTGCTCTTGACTTTGCCATTGTTCTGTGGGAATTCCATGAGAAAGCGCCTTTCCACAGCCAATGATAAAGTACATTTATAAAAATAGCGTTCACATGCTAACTTGTAATATATAATTGTTAGATATCATCTTTTTGTGGTGGCAAATGCGTGTCGGAAATCTTTGACCCTTTCACCCTTCACGAGAACTTTTAGAGAATTCCTACATCTCTTTATGATAGTTCGCAGATACAATTTAAAGTGATTTTTTGTGTTACATTTAGCACAAATACGTTAAGACTTGTGTCCCACTGCTGGGCAAAGACTTACTGATCTAACCATGTGTCTTGATAAGCCAGCTGGACCCATGCTTTATCAAGGTGACTAGTTCGTCACGCGACGCTAAAACTTCCTCGGTCTTCCGCGTTTAAAATTTATATAATTAAATATTTGCATAGTAAAATAGGAAGCACCTAGTAACATTAAATTAAACAAAATAAAAATAATTAACCTTGTTATAATTATTACATAATCCTCAATTTAATTCTACCAATTCCGTTAGTAAGTAAATTCCTTGGTTCTGATAAAAATGGAACCGGAGTAGAATCTAGCAAGAAATATTTTTTTTATGCAGAAGCGTCTTGGGGACGCTACCGATTTGGTATTGATATTGATATGGACCAGTTGAGCTACCTGTACATTGTTTGCAACAGTATGCAGTTAGCTCAATTGTTTCAATTGTAAATACTACATAGTTTAATTTGTTCATATTATTTCCTTGTCAATAAAGTTTTTTTTAATATGTAAAAAAAAATTATACAAGCATTTATATCATCTAAGATCAAATTGTTTGATAAAATAAATCCAACGAACCCATTAAGTCTCTCCGTTTAGGAGTTCCTATGGCCGCCTTCGGTTTCCAACATCAGACCAGCTCGATGGTACCATGACATTGCATTGTCACCGAACTTACAATCAGAATCAGAATCAATAACTTTATTTCTTTAGGCTTACAAAATAAGCACTTACATAAGTATGCCAAATTTCAGCTCAATCGGTTGAGGATAACTGGTCTAAAATTGAGTTGAAAGATTCCACCCGAACAAACATAGATACAATGCAAGTTATGTAAATAAGAGCTTGTAAAAAGATGTGTATATCAACGAGCTTGTACTGACTTGAGAACTGGACCATGCAGAGGGACCATGGGCAGTGGAAGTAAAAAATAATTTATACCTCCTCTTTTTTTAAGCCGGGTAAAAGGAAAGAATTTGCTTTCGTTCCTATAAGGAAGGTATGTAATTCCGCTCGCGGAAACGAATGCAGAAAATGCAAGGTTAATCAGATTAGTGGAACACATTGATAATTTACTTAAATGAGACTGAAATAGTGTATTTTTTGTTTGTAGTTGTAACAATCGGACTACGTGAAAGTCTCTAGGATGTGCTGTGTGGATTGTCCAGCACATAGAGTAAATAAAATTATTGGTCCTAGTCCAGCATTACGCATTTATTATTTATTTATGTATAAGACGAGTGTGAGACACAAGCATATTGTGGTTTAATGTCTCAACCTTGATAAGCACATGTATATTTTTCTTAATAAATATACACGTATTTAAAAATTGAATAAA
Organism: Eupithecia insigniata; assembly: GCA_947859395.1. NCBI lineage: Eukaryota > Metazoa > Arthropoda > Insecta > Lepidoptera > Geometridae > Eupithecia > Eupithecia insigniata. The sequence continues at coordinate 14,612,014 of OX401998.1, read as the reverse complement.
ATCGAATAGAGTTCAGTGATCTCATGTTTAGAGAAAGAACAAGGCTCTGTTAACTTTTCAGCTGAATGTCTAGACATTCTTACCCACTTACTTCTATAGTTTAGCTAGTCTAGACAAAGGTGAACAAACCTTTAAGTGTATTGTAGATGGACATAAGCGGAGCGGCGGCGGTGTGCGGCTTTTTAACCGACTTCAAAAGAAGGAGGTTATCAATTCGTCTGTATGTTTTTTTTGTATGTATGTTACGCGATATCTCCGCTAATTTTCGACCGATTTTAAAAATTCTTTCACTATTGTATAGAAAACGATCCCGAAGAGGTCCCATAATTTTTTATACCCAGGGGATTAGTTTTTATCCCACAAAACTTAAAATAAGAGAATTTGAAGTCGGTTTATCGGTTTTTAAAACACGCCATATTATTGTTGACGGCTATCATCATCATTGTCAGCATCATACTTAACTCCAGTAGCGGATACATGGCTGCCCTAATATAGTCCATTTTCCTCTGTCTCTGCTTTTACTGAAACCAGCTAAATTGTTTATGTCATGCGACCAATTTATATTTATTTTTGAGATGTATGTCCATATTATAAAGAGGAAAGATTTGATTGTTTGTTTGCATTGAAGAGATTCTGAAACTACTGAACCGATTTGAAAAATTCTTTCACTGTTGGGAAGCTACACTATCCCCGGGTGAGATAGGCTATATATATATTTAAAAAAAATTAGGGATCTTGAAATCTTTGTTAAATACCCATGCGATGCCGCAGCGGCCCACTAGTACCTACAATACTAAATCCGTAGGGTCCTAAACTAGCCTAGGCTGTATTTCAGGACCCAGGGCTTCTCCTTTAATGTTTTACGCATGTGTATCAATTAGAAAATTAAACCAATAACTAGAAGCATCGTGCTATGGGTCTCCCTCCGGCTGTCTATGGGAATATGACGGCCATGGTCCACCCAAACATCACATTGTAGTTTTACATGAAGGTGACCGATTAAAATCAATTAGAATTCCAGCAGCTAATAAGTGTAACAAAGTGCGGAAACGAGATAATCACCGCTCGTGACCAGCCACCGTAAAATACTGTAATTCTCGGCGCATTATGTCGTTTGTAGCATATTCTTTTCTATCACACACATTTTACTTCTGGTGCCTAATTATCATTATCGACTGGTGCTGGTTGCAGAGGAAATAAATTCGCACAGGACGCTTGCGTAGGGTACCGACAAAAATTACAATCCTAAACTCGGTTTGTAATTTTAATTAGATTTCAATAAGGCTTACTCTATAAGCATTTAGACAATTCAAATTAATCTTTTTAAAGAGTTTTATATATAACCTATGTGTTATTTAAAGTACCTATGTACATATATCAACACTAATGCCCAATCAATCTGTTCTGTAGTTTTGGCGTGAAGAAGTATCAAACATACATGCAATCCATCCAAACAAACTTTCGCATTTGTAATATTAAAGGAGATTACGTGATTAGATATGTCACATTATCCGTCTTCGCATTCGCATACCACTCAATGTAAATGGTGCATAGAAATTGTGTTTGTTGATTATTACCGTATATCCTAAAGAGTGCTTCAATACACGCATGATTATGCAAGAAGACCTTTCACCTTACAAGTATCATCTCATCAATATAATTCTGATGAGCATTCCCATTTCCTACACGACTCCGTTTCTTTTCATAATTGCGATCATTTATCTGATGTTGTACTGCATTTATGAATGTCAATGGTGTTCGTGTAACTAATGTTATGGTTAGTTTTATTATATAAGTAAGTACTTTGTTTAGTTTGTCTTATAATGGTTCTGATAAGAATTGCTTTCCTATTGCTAAATTTTCTAAAATATAATTTATTATTTTGTTGCGTAGGAACATCATGCAGGTTAGAAAATATTTCACAGGGTCTTTTAAATTCATGTGGTCTGGTCTGTTGAATGCTCACAAATTAAACAACAAAATATAAATATAAAACATTATAAACATCGCACGGGCCGATATGGGCGGTTTTTTCAAGTGCTTAGGCCTTTTAACAAAATTTTTTGTAAATAAATACTCGTAAATGATAGTGATGAAGTATCAAAAAAGGATCTGTCAATCAAAAATCTTAAGAGCTCACAATGATACACCAAAATGGATACTCAATGGACCACCATGACTAGACCACCATTGATTTTAAAAGATAGGATATCAGAATTAAAATCAGAACCAATAACTTTATTTCTTTAGGCTTACAAAATATACACTTAGACAAGTCAAGTTTTATACCATAAATAGTAATAAATATAGTTAAAAAGAAAAAAAAACAATTCTTGTTTCTTGTATATCTATTGGGAACATCACACTTTTTCAAAAAGCTATCTCTATTTTTGTGCCTATATATACATTAAATTTTCATAGATGTATTGCGATATTACTGTCAAAATATTTATTTCTTTAAATAATTCCCTCAAAGAGTCGCGTGCCTTTAATTTGTAAATTGCGCGTACCGCTCTTTTTTGGAGAACCAAGATAGTCTGGATGTCAGCTGCCTTTCCCCAAAGCAAAATACCATAAGACATAATACTATGAAAGTAGCAGATTTTTATGGAGTAGCCTATCCTGATCTCATGAAATATAGTAAACTGGTTTCTCTTTTCAAATCTTGAAGTTACACTGATCGGGCCAATTACAGGCCAATTTCAATACTTCCAGCTATAAGTAAAATTTTTGGAAAAAACATCTCACACAGTTCTCCTCTCTTTTCAACCTGAATAGGCTACTCCATAAAAATATTGACGACCGATGTGGCGCGGTGGGCGTAGGTCCGCTTGCGACGCAGGAGGTTGCGGGTTCGATTCCCGTCTCGGAACAAATATTTGTACGATCTGCAGATATTTGTTCAGGGTGTTCTGGTCGTTTTCTATGTATAATAAGAAATATCTATATATACAATATATTGTATTATGTATATCAGTTATCTAGTACCCATAACACAAGCTCTGCTTAGCTTGGGGCTAGATAATGTTGTGTGAATTGTCCAGCATTATTTTATTTTATTTTTATTATCACGTATTGTATATTTTGGCGCCAAAATAAACTTTACTCGTCATACAATACTACCAATCTTGCTTGTCTTTATTTATTTTTTGTATTGGATGCATGGTATGACAGACTCCTGTAGTAGTATTGATTTAATTATATAATGTATAATTAAATCAATACTACTACGGGATACTTTCAAAGTTTCATCTTTAAATGTAGGTACACTTTGTAATGTCCCTAACACCCTACAGCCCAGTATAACCTCTTCGTGAGAACGTCACCTGACGTCACGAATGAGCTTTCGCTTCCCAACTAATTATTCACGACAACACGATAAGGAGTCTTCCATCATTGTAATAGTTACTTTAAACTATTCTCTATAAAGACTATTGTCTTCTAAAGTATTATGAAAGATCACGATGTCTTCTTTGTACAACTATATTTTGAATGATTGAGTTGAGTCCAAGTATAAAATGATCGAGTTGACCATTGTCTTTGTTTGAAGAATCGTGATAATAGACTTAGCCATCTCGTGTATTTGAGTCTTTCGCTACTTACACTTTCTTCGTTATTGTGTATAACCTTGGTAATAAAAGCTAGGTGGAGGCGGCTCAGGACCGCTAGGTATTTGTTACGTACGTCGTATGGGGGAGGCCTATGTCCAGCAGTGGACGTATATGGGCTGATATGACGATGAAAAGCTACGCTGGTGTTTAAAATTGTTATAGATCAAACTTAATTTTTTTATTAAAATGTTCTTATATACAGTAAAGTCGATATATATGGACTTTTGAAGTTTACATAATTTTACTAGAAAGTCCCTTACACAATTAAATACATTTATAATGGAAAAAACAATTGCATAAGTAATTATAATAAAGATAACCTGATTATTAATTACCTGCTTCAAAGTGGTAAAAGATCTACTTATTTAAATCAAAGACGATTTTTATTCAAAATTCTTGACGAAAGTACTTCCTCTTTACCTCACTATTACTAACAATTAGTAGTAATCGTTAATAACCTTCTGTTTTCCTTAATAAAACTGTTATCAAATGTCCATTGGAATAATTATGAAGGAAATGAATATTGGTAGGTAATAAAGCTGATAATACCGGTCTTATTAAGATTGAAAAAGGTGATTGGGATGTAAGTGACGTAGATAGAGTGTACCCAGTAGCACATATTAGAAACACGGTCACAAAACTCATATTGTATCAACAGCAACTTTAAGTTATAGCGTTCACAATAACTTAAAGGAGTTTTTTGATAACTTGGTAATAATTGTTAATCGTGAGTAAAGTAATATAAGAGGTATTCGCTGTAAGTATAGATACCTAACTGTACAATTTATATTATTGTCTTGTTAAAATATAGTATGTCAGAAACGGATAAAATTGTTTTATACCAATTAAGATTTTAAGACCTTTGCTAAGAATGTTTTACACAAATATTTTTTTATTCTTATTAACAAAGCTAAAAATATGCTGTATTGGTAATCACTCGAGAGAAACTTTTTATTTTATTTTGTTGTATAGAGTAAACACACCATGTTTTTTTTTTAAAATAAAATGGGTGGTACTTCCATTTTACTCGATGGGACTTTCAAACAGAATTATTTCTGTTGAATAAAAATAAATACATACGAATAAGCTATACTAACTTGCCTATATTATTGTAGACGAGATAAATAAATTTATAATGTAAGTAGTAAAGAACCATGAAAACGAAAATCAACCGAATGTTACGATAGTAAGCAAAGTGACCAACGTCTACTTGCGACAAACTATTTCCTCTCCTAATACGAAAACCATGTAGGAAAATGTAAAGCGACGGGGCTGTGAGGAAATGCCATGGTTTATACATGAGAGCTTTATTTGCTTTCGATTCTTTTTGTTCTGTAGCAGTGCGTGACATGGCAGTTTCCAAGACTTTCCCCCTCAAATCTTCGTGACATCAATCAATGATGTAAAAGCCTTTGTAAGGTCAATAATTGTCAAAACGGATAAACAAGTTTTGGAGTATAAAGTCCCTAACGTCGGTGTTTCTTCCAACGCAAACTAGATTCTTAGTTCACCCGCTTACATTTATAATGAATTTTTGTGATACCTCAGGGCTGTTCAGTCATCACTTTCATTCGAAATGTACGCTCTAGTTTTTCAGTTGTTATAATCCTTCCTGCAATTTCCTTTTTGCGAAGCATCATCATCTTCAGCAGCCCGTATACGTCCACCGCTGAACGTAGGCTTCTCCCAAGCGACACCATGAATAGCGGTTCTGAGCCGCCTCCATCAAACGACCCTCGCCACTCGAGAACCTTTACGCCCCATCAGTTATCGGTTTTACGAGCTATATGGCCCGCCCATCGCCACTTCAGCCTGCTAAGTCGGTAACTTTAGTTCTTCTATGAATTTCCGTATTCCGGATTCTATCGCGTAGAGAAACTCCGAGCATTGCGAAGCATGTTTTTTAATTTGTCTCTTTTATTACCTAAGTAGGTAATTTATTACCTATGTAGATCTACCATGACACTACCGAGTGTTCTATAACTGTGTCAATAGCAAAATAAATGAAGATAACTTTCATCTTTGGTCAAATCAAGTCAAAGGCGACCACCACGTTCACGTCAATAAGAGAACTTATTTCCATTAAAATCACAGAACAACCGAACCATAACAAAATTAATCAAACGTCCATAAATTCAAAAGCTCGAGTCGATGTTGAAAGATATCATTCAAGATGAGTTTATTTGTAAAAAAAGTCACGAACGATTGCTCTGTCGAACCGACAACTCAATTACTGTTTGTATTGTGATCTGTGAGTAGTCACGGGAAATAGTTCCAGAATTTTGATCCTTTTAAAGAAATCGTAACGGTGACCTGTGTGATAGAGAAAAAAATATTGAAATGAGTATGAGTAACTTACCTACGTACCTTCTTTACGTTTCATCATCATCCTCCCGTATACGTCCACTGCTGGACATAGGCCTCCCCTAAACGACGATGACGCCACGAATGTTGTTGCCATCATATTGAGGGGTTGTCATAATTACCACATGCTTGGCAGGCGGATTGGTGATCACAGTAAGGAAGCTGCTGCCCTTCCTCTGGTAGGTTCCTTAAGTCCGCTCTTACGACATCCACGGGCTGAGTTGGAGGGGTCGATATTCTACGCCGCGGCCCCACGCCACGGCTACACGTTCTGCACATTTACTCAGTGAATTTCTCTGGCTGACTTGGACTCGCTCTTTCTCTGAACTATTGACCTTTGTACTTGTATACCTATGCAAGGAAACTTGTCCGCTTGAACTTTAAATTAAACTGTTGAATTATGAATTTAGTTAGTTTTAAATTAAGTACGTATTAATAAATAAATAAATAACAATAAATAATATTGGACAATGCACACAACTTCGTCTAGCCCCAAGCTAAGCAGAGCTTGTGTTATGGGTACTAGATGACTGATATACATAATACAATATATTACATAGATAGATATTTTTTATTATACATAGAAGATACCCAGAACACCCGAAACAAATATTTGCAGATCGTACAAACATTTGTCCCAAAGTGTAATGTTTATATTAATTTATTCTTGTTTTAAAATTATTGGTCATTCAGCTCAAAAACTCTAAGAAGTTAATCTAAGAAAATTATTTGTGCCCGAAAGGTGATAAAAACTATCGTTTGCTAGCTGATGATAAGGCTTTTGATCATGAATCATCCGAAAGTATCCAGTCATAGACAACTTGCCCGTGGTTGAAAGTATCCAGTCATAGACAACTTGCACTTGGTTGAAAGTATCCAGTCATAGACAACTTGCACGTGGTTCAAATGAATCCTAACTAATATTATAAATACGAAAATGTGTTTGTTGAAGCAACCACAGAAATCTACTAATAAAAAGGTACCTTATTATTTAGATTTCTGTGTAAGCAACCAATCGATTTGATTGTTGGCATACAGCTAGTTGAAAGGATGGAGAGTAACATAGGCTACTTTTTCTCGTGGTAAAACATCGTACGTACGAATTAAACGCGAGTGGAACCGCGGCGAACAGCTAGTTCTCAATAAACACAGCTCGGCGATATCCATAAAGTAATTATATAAAAAACTGGTTATCACAGATTCCGAAATCAGAATTTTTCTTCACCTAGTATCACTTTTACTTATGAGAAGACCTCATGTCATGAAGAAAGCATTGTTGGATTTAGCCACCAATTAAGTAAAAGTTCTTTTGAAGAGCGTGTGAAATCCTAGCCAGTGTTTGGCGTAATGACCTCTTGAGTAACTGTTTGTTTAGCACATAGCTTATTACCTAGTAATTGATAATGCCTTTGGCAGGTGTGTCCTGGAGAAAATGTACGAGTGAATTCATTCGAATAATGTGTCCTATGTCCTAGTACTTGTCATTCGTTATCAGTAACGACAACGGCTGTCATAAGTTGCATCAGTTGTTTATTTGTGCTTGATTTGTGCTTTTGGATACCGAGTTACATTAATATTATAATTAGGTACCAATGTTTAGATGTTTACGTTTAGATGGATGGATGTTTGTTACTTCTCCAGGCCAAAACTACTGAACAGATCGGGCTGAAATTTTGCATAGATGTATTTCTATAAATCAGTTCTCATAACTTTTAAACGTTTCCACACAAAAAAACGCGTGCGAGCCCGCGGGCATAGACAGGTAGTAGGTAATAACATGGTTGGTGTTTCTTAATTTTTAACCGAATTCAAAAGAAGGAGGTTATCAATTCGACTGTAGGTTTTTTTTATGTATTTTACGCGATAACCCCGCCACTTATGGACCGATTTTGAAAATTCTTTCACTATTGCATAGAAAACGATCCCGAAGGGGTTTTATCACGAGGGGATTAGTATTTATCCCGCAAAACTGAAAAGTGTAAAAGTAAGGGGATTTGAAGTCCGTTTATCGTTTTTTAAAACACGACATATTATCTTTTAAAATTTTAGAAGAAAACCATACGAAAACTCACAGGTTACTGTACATGGTGTTTGTTTTAATAAAACATGGATAATGTATGCTGCGGAAGGCTAATAAGGTGTTCCATTTTAAGGCAGATACTTTAGCTATTATAATTAAATTATTTAGCTTATTTTCCGTGACCTAGCTGATTAATTAATTGTAGTGTCCTAGCCGGGTCCATGTTTGTAACTATTTAAGACATTTTTAAACAACATGGTTTCAATAAATATTTTGTACTTTTACTTAGGAAAATATCTGTGAATATTTTCAGACTAATCCTATTTTTAAAAATAATGTCCGAAATATTGGCAACACTACTTGTAACAGAGACTCCGTCATAGTGACAGTGCTATTACATAATAAATTGCATGAGGTACCACCATTTTTGTAATTTCACTTTCCTAGAATCACCTATTTATTTAATGATGATGTGCCCGAATGTTTGGGTGAGATTGACCTAAAGCTTCTTGTCCATCACGTATAGCATCGCTTCTGCTGCATTTTACTTCAGATATATTATTTATTACTAGCTGACCCGCCCGCGGCTGCGCTCGCGTGGACTAAGAAGAATATCCCACGAGGCCACGATGCATTGTTTTGTTATATCTCAAAAGGATTAGGCAGCGTTTTCGATGAAAGCTCTCGGGCGCGGCTGGACTTTTTCCGACAATTGCAACAATTATCGCCAATTTACACAAAACCTTGAAAAATTATATATCTAAACTTTCCTCATGAATCACTCTATCGATTGGTTAAAACCGCATGAATCCGTTCAGTAGTTTTTATGGTTATTGCAAACAGACAGAGAAACAGACGGACGGGTCGGAGGACTTTTGTTTTATAATATGTAGTGATGTTCCAGAATACATAATTGAACATACTTGTACCTAGTAGGAACAATCACATCGTTCTATCAACTGGTCCATATCAATACCAGTCGGAAGCGTCCCCAAGACGCTGGCTGCAATGCCTCGCTGTATGGCAATGCTCATGCGCTGCGCCAGATACTCATCTGCTCTCGGGTCACGCGTCGCTTCAACCAGGCGCTCACATAATTTTTTGAAAACCCGGAGAGCCTCGGTACTCCACGGACCTAGGGTCTCGAGACCAAGGGGTGCCCGCCTAATTTTTGAAAAGTAAAAATCAGCTTCACATTTCTTAGTGTTTACTTAGGCGCAGGCTAGTATCATGTCTGTGGTATTTACACTATTTTTTATGTATTGCGGAATAAATACTAATTCTTCGGGAATATTTTTTTTTATGCGCCCACCTTTGGGCCTTTCTCCATCCAAAACAGAAAGCCTTTCAAAATAAATAATTGACGAAGAAATCGACGAACATACATAAAAAAACATGCATACAACCAAACATAGAACCTCCTGAGACGTTATGTATAATTATGCGAATGAATTTGCTCTACCAGTGAACACCAGGCTTAAGTTTCGAAATTTCCGGGCACGAGCTTTGAATGTACATTGCTGTTTTGCCGAATGCCAGTCATTTCGACTTCACTTTCGATGTTGTCTCGTGAAATTCGTCACACAAACAGGTTTTATGCAATGCTTTGTATTCCTTTATATTAAGCATGTAATCGATTGGGCATTTGTATTCGACGTGGTTTAATCGAACGTGAAGAACGTTAATGCTTTCTGAAGTTAAGCCATACCTACGTGATGCCTGCTTAGGCATACCTTCAAAGTCCTGCCTGAGATTCTAATCCTAACTTAAATTATAAATGCGAAAGTGTGTTTGTCCTTCCTTCACGCCCTAACTAAGAAACCAATCGACTTGATTTTTGGCATAGAGTTGTATGGACATAGGATACTTTTTGTCGTTTGAGATTTACGGGAAAAAATACCATTTTCATCATATTAGCCCATACACCTCCACTGCTGGACATGGACTCCCCCATACGACGCCACAAATAGCGGTCCCATCCATCGACTCCCTGCGACCGCTACAATGTCGTCGGTCCATCAGAGTGGATGGTCTCCCATGCATGGAAACCAGCTAGTTTCATATATTTCTTAGAATCTGTTTAAAGTTCTCTCGAGTGCCATGCCAACCATATAGCTCGGGTTCAAGCTAAAGAAGCCATTCAAGCTAATATAGGTCATTCACCGTCCACTAGTTTCTACGTCTAGATTATGATTGAATTGAACATGGCGCGTTCCGATCGTGAATCGACGGAATATTATTAGAAAAGAGAAAAGTGTAAAGAATAGCTGTCGTGGGAATCCCTCACAATAGCTCGGGTACGCCACACTGTTTCACCTTATTTTCTAAGCAATTATGAAATTCGTTTTAAAATCATTTATCTCATTCATCAAAGAAGTTACGACAATGCAATGTAACTTTAAGAAAAATCTAGTTTGTTCAGTGATAAAACTCAAAATAATGAGTTCAGTCCAGCCTAAAGCGACAAATTAATTATTATAAAGTTGCAAAGCTCCTAACGCTGGAATTTTCCGGGACATCCATTTTTCTCTGTAGTTTACTAAATTGCAATTAATTTCATGCATTAAACAAGTTTTTCCGTCTTTACAGGTGTACCTGATCTACCTGTTGGCGTTAGCGAGGTGTCGGTGTGAGCTCTCCACGGCTTACAGCAGCACCGCCGGCAGCGGCCAGTTTGGCAATTTGCTGAAGCCGCCTCCGCCTCCGCTGCAGCCCGTGCCGTTCCACGGGCCACGAAACCAGCGACAGAACCTCGACGTTGGCTACCAGTACCAGCCACCACCTCCGCCACCCCCGACGCAAATCACCCAGATCCCTTACCCAGCAGACTTCAAATTCCCAGCGCCTTTCTACAAACAATACAACTTCAACTTCGTCCCTCCCCCTCAACCATTCACAACGACTTCCTCCCCGACGCTGTTCCAGAAAGTCTCAACCTGGCTGTTTCCATCGCAACAGACGAGCTACGACGGAGGGTTCGATAATAACATAGGTCAGATAAAGAAAGATTGCAATCCCTGCAATTTAGTGCCATGGATACCAGTAATAAGATACAATTTAGGAGCTAAAAGTAATCAATATAATAGTAATAGCCCACCTTATGGCCCACCGAGCCCAACTGCTCAGCCCGAAAATGTTATCAAGTACCAGGCACAACCGTTCCAGCAGCAAAATACAGATCAAAGACCTCCACAGCTGTTGCCTGGAATACCTCACGCTGTGTATGGACCACCGACATCAACTTTTAACAGTTTCTCCCCTGGAGGAGCTGTGAGCTCTACATATGGCCCTCCAAGTCCAACGCATACCATTCCATCGCAAAATCCCATAAGCTCAACTTTCATTGCTTCTAGTTCTCCGTACTCTATTCCAAGTTCAAGTTATGGAGCACCTAGTACTTCTATAAGACAACCAGGTTCTTCATACCTCCCTTCATATTCCCAAGGAGCATCAGCAACATCTTACACCACTCCTTCTACGTATCGACCTCCTACGTTATTGTATACAACGCCAATAGCATCATACCAATCTCCATTTCCGGTTACTACTTACGGACCTCCGGTAACTCCACTGTATGAACCTGGCACTTTAAATAATGACCTGCCGCAGCAAAATGACATTGAACTTTTGGATGATAGTGGACCCGGAGGAGAACAACAGCTACCCAAGGTGGCTGCGCCTGTCGGCTTTAGGAACTCTTATGGAGAACCAATCCCAAATCCATACAGCCAAGATAGCCTGTATCCTGTGTCAGCTACAGCTGCAGAGTCAACTAAAGTAAAGACTCAGGTTTTGCCAAACGATTACTCAAGAACTCCAAATCAGTCATTATCTTTATCGAATCCAGCACCATTCACCTTAAACAGAGGTAGAAATATTCATACACTTCAACCAGTTGCATTACCAAATCTAAGTGTATCTCCACTGCCGCCCATATTCAACGCTCGTCCGTTTAGACCAGTTGTGTCTCCTTTCCCGCCTAGTATACTGCATAGTCTTAACCAAATGCAGCAAAAACCGAATGACGTTGACGTCTCTAAAAGTATCCCGCTAGCAGAGTTCACGCATTCGGTTGACTATCCAACTACTTTTTCCCAATCGCCTGTCATTGATATTGAATCACTACGACTGAACCAAACGAAGGCGTACAGAAATATTCCTAATCACTACGTCATAGATGAAATCAGAGACATATCTTCACAGGCTTCCGAAGATCACGTTCAAGCTACGAAAACTATCCCAGAAGCTAGTTTTGAAAGCACGGGAGGAGACGTTGGGAATACTATTTATGATACTGGGTTACCATCAGAATTTAATCCAAGCTCTTATGTACCACAAAATCATAAAACAAACCAAGACTTTGGAGACCTTAGAGGATACAAAGATGAAGATATAGATAAATATAGAACTGACAGTAATTTACAAAACATTGATTCACCGTTACTGTACTTGAAACCAAGTGCACCTCACAAAAGCTTCGGTAACTTTGTTTTTGCCGTATCAACTCCGGTAAATGACAACGAATTTGAAATATATGACGATGGTTCACAAAGTACTCCATCCCCACACCCTCCTACCATTACTGCTTGGGATGAGAGCAGAAATGAATACAGTGAAACTGCATCTCCTTCACATGTACAAAGCAACACATATCAACCAAAAATTGTTCAGATTATTGTTCCATATACTACTGGCAATAAACAATCTCAAAATACTGGCTACGAACAACAGCAATCTTGGGCGGATGATTCTGACCAGGAACACCAAGCGCGTAAAGTACCAACCAACACTGATTCTACATATCTAACTTTCCAAGAAAATTACGTCACGATTCCTACAACAACGGAAGACCCAATATCCACTGTAACAGAATATGATGAAAAACTAACTTCAGCCGCTATTCTTAATGATCTTTATGATGTGAAAGAACCACCTTTTGATATCGTCCAACTGCAACATACTATTGATGACTGGACAGAGCAAGAATATTCCAAATACAGACCTCCACAGCGGACTCGTAGTAGTGAAAAGTATGCAAAGAAAATACCCGACGAATATTTCACAACAACAATACCAACTAATTATGCAACTGAATCGGATAACTACTACGATCTGTATGACCACGAAGGATCAAGCAGTAACCATCACTCGGTAACTGATAAAAGTGACGAGGATTACAGACCTCGAAAAGAATACAACATTATCGAAAGAGTTAAAAGTAAACACAACAGTGCAAAGAATGAAGAGCAAGAAGAGATACAAAAGCTTCATATTTATACTGCAGCATCTTCTTTCCGAGCTGCTACTACTAGAGGCACTTCAACGACTACAACCCCTGCACCTTGGGGGAAAATACAGACCTCAATATCTCCTTTAACCAAAGAAAAAGTGTACGTTGTTACATCCAAGCCGTGGCGGGAACGAAACACCACAAAAAACTGGTACGAGCTAGAATTCGAATCGAGAAAAACTAAGGGGCCTTATCCTGACACATCTGCCTCTGACCTGCAATTTAAGTCTCCAAGGTTTATGCAAAGGCCGTCATTTGGCTTCACATCTGGAGGAAAGGTCGAATCTGCAAAATCAGATTCCACGTACGGTTTTTCAAGAAGCTGGTACCAAAGCAGTAAGTTGGAATTTATACAATTTAAGATATATGCTCGCTTTCCAAGATTCCATCGCCGAGTCAGACAAAGGAATAAACTTTTTGAATTCGTTGTATGAAATCAATCCTTTGAAATCTCGCAACTTAAACTTACTCAAACTCAAAATATTAGAATGCAGGCATTCGTTCATATGCTCGGATTTATGATCGGAAGACGATTGCTTTATTGTAATTATTCATTTCAGTAAACGAACTGGAGAAAAATAGTACAGCGGTACCAGAAGATTCTAGACGAGGAGTTACCTCGAGCTCAGATGAGGTTCAGTTTTATTAAACTAAGTATCTCAAGTGTCTGTCATCTCTCCTATTCTGTTTTCACTCTACTTCAATACTACTTCTCATCTTCTGGTTTAATGTAAGTATTTTTTACTCCTTATTTCTCCTATTTTTTTCTGTATTTATTTACCAAGATCCGGTTTCCACCATTGGCGCGGTGGCGAATATCTATAAAATCTACATAACCATACTAATAATAATTTCTTGTCACCTTGCAGATGTGTGTTTTTCCACATCTCTACTCTCTGGTTCTCCGCTGTTCTTTTCGGTTTTCATATAACCCATTTATATTTATCTTTCTTCTTAGCAAATCACACCATCCATATTTTTATTCCACCGAATGACCAAACTAGACAACTATGTATGTTACGTGGAAATATTTTTCAAGAGCAGCTATGATAGATTTAATTTCCATAAACTATGATTCGTATATTATTATACCATGCTTCTACCCAAAGGTTTGGTAACTATAGGTATATATATCGGTGGAACATTATCTCCCGCAGGAAAAACCTGGATTGCATTTTCTTTCAATCTGATAGCTAGAAACCACCAACTGTAAAGCATCTGTAAACAATGGAGCCTTCTTTCCATTCATACCGAACAATTTTATTCCGATTTCTAGTATCTAGAAGTTTATCCTCAAAATGACTATCATCGAGTGGATGGTCTCCCATGTAGGGGGGTTTTGCCATAATCCCCACGCTTGGCAGGCGGATTGGTGATCGCAGTGTTACATGGGAGACCATCCACTCGGTGCACCGGCGACATCGTAGCGGTCGCAGGGAGTCGATGGATGGAGGCTCAGGACCGCTATTTGTGGCGTCGTATGGGGGAGGCCTATGTCTAGCAGTGGACGTGTGTGGGCTAATATGATGATGATGACTATCAATCCCACATATCACTGCTAGGATTTGTTTCATATAGTTGTAACCATTCTCAAATAAAGTAATATTTCAATAATCACTGATTTACTGATTAAGCCTTTGCTTTTCAAGCTTTTATAAATTAAACCTAACTAGTCTATGAACGTAACTTCTGTACATATAATATATTTTACTATAACTGTTATAACTACCTAATGAAGAGGCAAAAAATCTGTTCCCTTTTTTGGTTTCACAATAATTCAAATTGTCTATTTCAGGAAACGGACACTTCTAACCGACATCGATATAAATAAAAGTGACTTTGAAACCCAGTGCGTAAACATGCAAGATTTCCTAGTGAGTGATCATGGTCACGGAAGGGAAAGTGCTCACTGTAGGAAGTTATAAAATATAAACAAACTAACGTTAACATATTGTGGACAATCCTAGTGCAGTGCTGAAATTAAAAACTATATAGGTCAGTGAATATGACCTGTATTCGCGTATCGAGACATTGATGGCAATAGCATTTTAAGGAAATATATTTTTAGATTTAAGGGGAGCAAATTAGGAAGAATACAACGTAAAAGATTGTTCTTTTTAATTTGATCAAAGAAGATATTAATTAACTGTAAGTTCTTATGTATAAGAATACCAAAGCATTTGGTAGTAATTTGGTTCAGCTGAAATCAATAGTATTATTAGAAAAAGTTATTAGTTTGTGTTTTCTGGTATTTAACAACGTATGTTGACTATGTTTAGTGTTTGACTACGATTTTTAACACAACCATAAGACTTAATTATTTAAGCAATTTGTAAATATCATTTGTAAATAAATGACTTTGTAATCAGTGTTGTAGTTTATAATCAATATGTGTTTTCTATGTTTTGTATTATACAGTACCACGAACTATATGCTTGCTATGCTCTGATCCTAGGGCTCCTTACGATATTTATTTTAATTTCTACTGAATTTTTGGTACATTCATCTTAAGCGTTAATTGTTTCAGCATCTTCAGCCTTTACGTTTTTCTTCATCTTGAAGTAAATGAACTCTCCGGTCCATAACACCACGGTGACCATTGTCACTACATTCAATACTTTAATGGGCATTTCGTAGGACCCTGACGTTTCACGAATACGACCTGAAATTGAGAAAGGAATGTTTAAGTCCTCAATTCTAAAAATGTTCCTACTGTACTTGCTTACAATAATACAACAGTAGGTATGTATGTCACGATTGTTTTAAAAGCGTTTTAAAATCAACAAGCATCTGGAAGCAATTTGTATTGTAACCATTATAACAGCTGTACCTATTTTCTTCAAACATAGTAAAAATATATATTCTATTTCTAAGTCTGACGACCTCTGTGGTGCGGTGGGCGAAGGTCCGGCTGCGACCCATGAGGTTGCGGGTTCGATTCCCGCCTCGGAACAAATATTTTGATCCGGTTGTTCAGGATATTTTCTATGTATACTTAAAAATATCTATCTATGTAGTCTATTGTATTACGTATATCAGTTACCTAGTACCCATAACACAAACTCTGCTTAGCATGGGGCTAGATGATGCTGTGTGGATTCTCCAGCAATATTATATTTATTATTTATATATGTATAAATGATGTATAACATCAAATCATCTTTGTACTTCATTGTTGTCAACTTTTCCTTCTCTATGTATTTTGTGTTGTGTGGTACAATAAAGAGTTTTCTATCTATCTATCTATCAAAATAATGTGCTTGTTTGTGCATATACATCGATGTAACCTTTTAATTTAAACAATATAAGCTTAATTTAAATTGGTTCAGCCAATTTGACATAATAAGCTTCATATTTATATTTACACACTATTTATACAGCCAGACACACTGGTACATACTCGAACTAATAACACCCCTCATTTCGGTGAACTATACCCCCCCTACATGGGAGACGATCCACTCGATGGACCGACGACATCGTAGCGGTCGCAGGGAGTCGATGGATGGAGGCGGCTCAGGACCGCTATTTGTGGCGTCGTATGGGGGAGGCCTATGTCCAGCCGTGGACGTGTATGGGCTGATATGATGATGATGATGAATGTGTTCTCACCTAAAAGAGATCCAATAGTGAATATAGTGATGCCATTGAAGAACATCTGGATGCCGGAGGCGAAGGCGAGTCTGTCGATCGGCACGTAGCTTGGGATTATAACGTTCATGTAGACAGTGCGGACTCCCTTGGTGATCCCGATGGCCAGGGTTATGAAGCACATGCCGAGGAACGTGGTTGTGTATAGCATTACTGGAACAAAAAGATTTGTGATAAGAAAACAGATTCCTTTAAAAAAATATTATTTATAAGTTTTGAAAAAACTATATTCAAATTTGAACACCTTAGTTTTAAACTGTTTTTTAAGTTTTGTAAGATAAATATGAAGTAATCTCTGGGGATTCAAATTTTCAAAAATATAATTTCGGGTTTATCGTCTATACCTAGAACTGTAAAACAATTATCCAAGTCGGTCCATAAATAACGGAAAATCTACAGAGATACATATAAAATACCTACACACTACATACAGACGAACTTAGAATCCTTTTTTCGAAGTTGGTAAACATATAGAAAAGACGTTTCGTCAAAACTCTACATAATAAACCGGTCGAAGAAGATCTAGGATGAAATATGCCTCAAAGCCTCAAAGAATCGCATAAATTAAACTTTGTGTTTAGTTTGTTCGTTTTAATTAGCAAATAATTAATTATAAATACTTCCAATAGGTTTTATATTTTTCTATTAAAACATTTTCTGACGACCTCTGTGGCGCGGCGGTCGAAGGTCCTACTGCGACGCAGGAGGTTGCGGGTTCGATTCCCGCCTCGGGACAAATGTTTGTACGATCTGCAAATATTTGTTCAGGGTGTTCTGGTCGTTTTCTATGTATAATAAAAAATATCTATCTATGTATGTATTGTATTACATTATGTATTGTATATCAGTTATCTAGTACCCATAACACAAGCTCTGCTTAGCTTGGGACTAGATAATGATGTGTGAATTGTCCAGCATTATTTATTTATTTATTTACTAATTACTATTTTCTGCCCATGGCTTCGCACGCGTTGTTTCTGTCATAATTATAATCTACCCGTGGACGTACCACTGCTGAACATCAGGCCTATGTTAAGCAGTGGACGTACACGCCAAACGACGCCACGAATAGCGGTCCTGAGCCGCCTACATCCATCGATTCCCTGCGACCGCTACGTTGTCGTCGGTCCATCGAATCGGAGGTCTTCCCACACTCCGTTTTACATTGCATCGCGGTCGCCACTCGAGAATGTTTACTCTTCAATGGTTATCGGTTCTACGATATATGGCCTACCCATCGCCACTTCAGCCTGCTCAAGAGAGCTATATCGGTTTCTTTGGTTCATATACGGATTAATGTATTCTGGATTCTATCGCGTAGAGGAATTCCAAGCATAGCTCTCTCCATAGCTCGCTTGGCAATTTTGAGCTTATGCACAAGGCCACGATCACGACCACGTCTCAGATCCGTAAGTCATAATGCAATGGTTAACATTGTTTCTATGGAAACGTTTAAAACTTGTTTATATCCCATGGGAACTGATTTATGGGATAAAACGTAGTCAATGCCTAATTCCAGGCCTAGAACTATATCTATGCAAAATTTCAACCAGATCCGTTCAGTAGTTTTGGCATGAAGAATGTAACAAACATCCATCCATCTAGCTAGACCATCCCCCACGTTTTATCGGGATAAAAAATAGCCTATACTGTTATTCGAAACTATACCCATACCAAATTCCAACCTAATCGGTTCCGTAGTTTTTGCGTGAAAGAGTAACAAATATCCATACATCTATACATCCATCCATAAAAACTTTGACATTTATAAGTTTAGTAGGATAAACTATAAGTACATTATAAGCTCTATCAGTTGTTCTCTACCTAAACATGATGCTGGCTACTTAATTGGGTGATCGTCATTGATCTTAGTAAAAAAAGGAAGATTGGACACCAACACCTTAAAAGTGGAAGGCTAAAACCAAGTTACACTAAGTTCACCCACCACAGTCACAGTCGGATCGGTGATTATACCACATTATGCAGACTTTGGCAAATATCTTATTACTTAATGTTTTACTTATCAGGAGATAATTCTATCAACTGATAAGTAGCTACTCACCTACATGATTGGTTACCAAACAATAACACATTATGGGATAAAACTTCTGAATCTATCATGGCTATTTACAATACTAAAGTTACTAATGGGATATTTAGCATGATTTGAGTTTTGAGTTCTCCAATATTTCGGCACAGTTACATGCGCCATGATCACGGAACAACGTTGAATACCATCAAATATATTATTTATGTGTCAATGAACTGGTGAGCTAATACGATTTCTTACTGGACAACTACAGAAGCAGTTATTCGACACTACATGTATAGGCAGTCAAGTTGCTGGGTATTCTTATGCATTAATAATATAGTTTTGTTATGAGTCAGAGCTAACGATTTCAGTGTCAGTAAAGTACCTAGAAATATCAGTAAAACTACACAAGTAATTTGATTATGTGATCAAACTGGTCAAGCATAGCTACCAATACATTAGGTACCTAAATGTACAAATGTAGGACGAACCGTAAGCATAAATTCTTATCAGTAGACGCTTGTGTTTTGTAAACAATTGATTTAAAACGTTTAACGCTTAGAGCGTGTAAATTAACTTATGTTATTATATTATAAGCACACCAGAGAATTCTAGAAGGTACTATGCTCTGCTATAGGCAATGACGACACAAATTATGTACTATACTTACTATAAAATGAAATAGGAAACTTACCAGTCCTTATAATAACGATTAATATTAACGCCCCCACGTACATAACTCTTGGAGGTTTTTTCAACCATTCTCCGAGAAACGGTGCCACTAGCCGGAACATCGTATCCGACAGTCCAACCACTGCCATTAGCTTTCCTATATCAGTTGTGTCAAATTGCATCAAGTCCTTCAGAATGATAGGGAATAGAAGAGAAAAGTTCGTTTCCACACACGCCGCTATTGACATACCAAACAGCATGTTCACAAAAACTGGATCTTTTAATAACGTGAGATCAAAGAACGCAACTATTTTTTGACATATCGTTTGGTTCTTTTTCTTCTCTTCAATCTTTTGTTCTACTTCTTTTACTTTCTTAACTTCTTCATTGAATATGTTTATAGAGCTCCCTAGATTAATCTCTTGGGATTCCCACCATTTGTATCTCGACTCGGTGAGTGAGGTTTCTGCCGATTTGTTTCGTACATCGGGGTGGGATATGGCATTTCTTGCCTGCAGACTAGAACTACTGTACAGTGATCTCATTGATGCACTTTTTGCTGGCAGCACCCCATTTCTCTCAACCTCACTTGGCAAAGACGGGACTCCTGAAAAGAGAACAGACTAGATTTTTAGAACTTCAGCTTAAAGATGCAGTTACATGTTGGCCGAGCTATTGCGGGTTTTGATTTGCTCGAGTATCCATAAGCTACCAAAATTAAAATTACCATTTTTGGAGGACCCATTCAGGCTTTCATTGATAAGTTGCACCTCTGTTTCTTTTAGAGGTACCATTTCCTCCGCGGTAGCAGTAGCTGGGACTACCCAGTACCATTTCGCCGGCCTCAGCAATAATGCGCCCACGAGAGAATGCAGGCAGATGGCACCAAGAATCAGTACTGCGTATCTCCACCCATAGGTGGACATTAGAAGACTCATGAGAAGTGGCATTAGAATTGCCCCAAGCCCGGTTATGGACATGCCGACTCCAATTGCTCTGCTTCTTTTCTCTTTGAAAAATGAATTGATTGCTAGAGTGAACGCTGACATCACTGATGCAACGCCCATGGCTGAAAAAAGGTTTGATGATTTAATTGAATTGTAGTTATTAAATAATTGGTTAGTATCTGGTGTGCACATGAGGGTAAGGCTTGATAGTTATAATGTTGAGTACTGGGTTCCTAGCGTATTTGTTGGACCTTTTTAATAAATCTTGCGTAGGTATTCTGGTTGACAGAATAATAACTTTCACAATGATAAAACCGATCTCTGTGGCACAGAGGGTGAATGTCCGCTTGAGATCCAGGTGGTTCGGGTTTTGCTGTTCCGCCGGGTCAAGTGTATCTATCTACATAAGTACTTACCTACCTATTATAAATATACATAGGTACGTGTAATAGTACTTCATAAAAGTATTAAAAACGTTAATTATTGAGGTACGTATGTAAGTATTTAAAAAATATTTATTGTAGTATCTTCGCCATCGGTTCCCACAGCTCTGCTTACTCGAGGGCTAGATGATACTGTATCAAATGTCTAGCATTGTTTAAAACCCTATATTATAATAATAGAAGCCGCTCTTGCAGACATTATATTATGTGGTTGGTGAACCTTTTTTACCCGACTACCGGAGGGTTATGATAATAAATAAATAATACTCACAATTAATAATACTGTATGACACTATAAACTGCCAAAAGCTCGTACACTGCGATGTGAGAATCAAACCAGCTGATATGCAGATGGCTCCAACTACCGCCACCTTCCTGTAACCGAACTGTCTGAGGAGTGGACCTCCGAAGAAAGACAGGAGCATCCCTATGCTGTGGTTCAGGATGATGACCTGAGTGCCCTGCGTGGCTGATAGATTGGTGTCTTCGAAGGCCTCTTGGAAAATGAGGCCGAAGCCAGCAATGAGAGGTAGGACCACCACCTGGAATGATTAATGATAATTTGTAGATTTTTACTATTCAATTTTTTCTATCGTTAGTAACTTCTTGAGAGGACTGGCGGGAAACTGCACAGGATAGAAATAAATAGCAAGTTTTCTTAACGGAGGCATACAGTCTTCATGAGACTGGGTTGCTGAACCACCACACCATTTGAGTGAGTAAGTGAGTTAGTAACTTCGATGTGAGCTCTTTTTTGTGGCATCATTATCATCACTCGTAGCCTGATTTAACCTACTTCTTTACTGTACATACCTCTTCTACATTCTTGTGTCAGTATACAGTCATGTGCTCTACTTATCTGGTAAGAGCGATATTATCCCGAACATTCGAGGTTTAGTTTTTGTTATATAAATTTACATATTATTTTTATTCTTTGTTGTAAGTATGTATAAGGCTGCCTTATGCACCACGGTCTCCACGGAAGACCAGCGTTATGGTATGATCTGCTCGACCATAGCATATGCTGAGTGGAGAGGCGATTTTGTCAGTTTTTCTTTTTATTTAAGGTTAATTTACTGTATATTACTCATCTGTTCTGGCAAATAAAAATCTTTTTACTTTTACTTACTTTTTACTTGTACATGATAGACAGTAAAAATACATTATAATTAACAATATATAATGTTAATGATAAAGTGTTAGGATAATGTGGGCTGCGTAGCCGATCAGTCATTACTGAGTAATACAAGTTGTAAAATATTTTATAAATACGCCTGTGTTTAGATACGATTCAGAGCTCACAAATTTTTATCTTATCATGTCCTCTAGATCGTTTATATACTACTAGCTACTGCCTGTGCCTTCGCCAGCGTTTTATCGGGATAAAAATAGCCTATATGTAATTCCAGGTCCCAAACTATACCCATACCAAATTTCAGCCTAATCGGTTCTGTAGTTTTTGCGTGAAAAAGTAACAAATATCCATACATACATCCATCCATACAAACTTTGACATTTATAATATTAGTAGGAAGTATACGTCTCATCACGGCTTAATAGCGAGGTACCTTGATTTCGATTAAAGTTCGCTCTGCAAACTAATGGTCACTTTTTGGACTCGTAATAAGAATCAGTTATTTGCTTAAAACATGAGTAATAACTTTTCAATATATTTCCAAAAAAAAAACCTACAAAACTGTTTTGAAACACAAATCAATCAATTTTATTTGATACTCTACTATCATATATTTATTTGATACACACGTACGTTATGGATATTTTATCTCAACATCATCATCCAGGTAGATCCTAGCACGTTAGAATTATTTATTAATACAAGATTAATATTTCCCAAAGTGCTTACTTTTACTCAGAACTGTGTGTAGTGTTTAAAATAAGCTTAATGGAGTTTTAGAAAAAGAAAAATGAAAGTATTTGAAACATAGATACCGAGTTATAAAGGCAGACGATGAACTAACTGCAATAGGTAATGGTATCGCTATGCAAACAGACACAAGATTAGGTAAACAGTAAATAACCGATAACCCAGAAGTTTAATCATTTGAAACAATTTTAGTGACTTTAAAATGTAGATGAAGATAACAAAGGATGGTAGTTAGATGATGATTAGCAACGAACATAACGATTCGTCTAACGTAACAATACCTGAAGAATTCACAGAAAACATAAACAGACGACAGATATAAAATATCAAATGACTTCAGAGGGTCAAATCACTAATTGAACTGTAGACTTTCACACTCATATTTTAGGTTTTGGATTATGTTATATAAAAAAAATTAGGAATGGATTCTCGTTGTCAATTTTTTATAAATTATGGGGACACAACTTAGACATCGGCGGCGAGAAACTTTCTTATTGAATTAATTTGCGTAGAAACATGTGAATAAGAAATATCTTTGTATGTGAGAGGCCACGCCCGAGTTATCGGTTTGTTTAAGTTACCTATTATGCAAATAGTAACATTGTCATTTCATTTTATACAACGCTACCGCTAGTTTGTTTTAGGTTTGTAAGTGTTTATCTATGAGATTCATAAATAGGTGGTGGTTAATCATGATCATCAGCATACGTCCAAAGCTGAACATTAGCTTCCATTCCCAGACGATGTCACAAATTAGTTACGATTGTAAGGGGGTCGTAGTATTATATTATCTTTGGGGGGTTTGCCTCACCATGGTTAACAAGCGTAGGATCATGATGCAGTGGAAATGTTAAATAAAAAAATGGAAGCTGTTGTCCTTCCTCTGGTGCATTCCCTTATTTGTCTTGTACTACATCGACGAACTTAGTTTTAATAATCGATTCTGTATTGGTAGTGACAAATGTGCACAACATTTTATGTACATTTTTCAATTCTGTTACTTTCTTGTAATTCCTTTATTGTACACAGTAACACATTGCATCAACTTATCTAATAAGATATTTACATAGACGAGCGTAACCCTGAAAATGAGTATTCTTCCAGGAAACCTTAGTTTCTAATGTCTGAATAAAAATTATATCCAATTTATTAAACTTTTTGAATTTATTCTTCAGTTTCGTACAACAATTAGGATGACTGCAGCAATTTAAAAGCATATGAGTTTGTTTATCAGGCGCAATGGAATTTTATCAACAATATGAAAGGAATAACAAATGGCAATGACCAAAAACAAAACTTACATTGTTGAGAGCATAGGCCAGCGTCACTATCCATCCATACCCTCCATCGGGAGGCACTTTGTCCACTTTCGCCATTCTGTACAATCACATCACAGAACTACAGGTATCGTCGGATATTATCAACAAACTGGCAAACAATACAACGTCCACATGTTGCTATCAATGCTTTCCGGTTCTAACACACGGATTAATGACCTCGTAGAGTTCACTGTAGTTGTTAATGTTGTTGTAGAGATATTCGCTCTTAGTTGAGGCTGTTGGGACAAGCCAGTTGTTCTTTATCACTTCCAGATTTTTTGTACCTTGTTCATCTGTGATGCCGAATGCTACAATCTGCAAATGTAAAAATACTTCTATGAGTTGGTTACGAATTTACATGAAATAGTTCAAACACTAAATCTAGCTCATTACAATTTTAAATCGCAGTTTGTTGCCCGTTTTAAATGTTTGTTTCGTCTATTGTTGCTGTTGTAGAATTTATAATTAGATTCAACATGTGATGATAGGATTTTTCTTTGTTTGATAGTGTCGTTGTTGTAGCACGAATATTTTAAACCTTTGCCAAGGTATATTACAAAGAATAGGTAAAAGAACAAATAAAAATATGAAGCTGATAAGCCATTAGTAGAGTACCTACCTCAGTAGAGGAAGATGTATCTATGAAATTAACGCAGTGACCTTATTTAATAATTTCTAAATTAACTTGAACGAGGTGATGATTACATGTTGATATTCTGATATCAAATGATAAATTGGTCACGCAGAGTTTAATATGATAAGTTTTATGATTATGATTATGAAACAATTTTGTCTGGTAGATACCCTAGGTATTCTTTTTCTTTCTTTTTCACTTCTTCCACTTGTGGACAAAAATTGAAGAGAAGAGAATATCAATAACACCTTATTTCTTATTTGATAATAATAACTATGTTTATAGTATAAAATTTGACATGTCTAAGTGCTTATTTTGTAAGCCTAAAGAAATAAAGTTATTGATTCTGATTCTGATTTACTTTGGTGTTCCTAGGATGATTGCAAAAACTAATTAACAAGTTCTTCATTTGCTTATGGCCAGTGAGCTTGTTTGTTTTCAATAAATTAGTTTGTCTTTTAAACCTGTCTTTACATAAAAATTACAATATCTATGAATTTCAATACTAAACATTAACATACCTAGGTACCTATATATTTATTATTTAAGTTGCTTTTTTATCAATTCATTATAACATTAACAGTTAAATTGCAATAAAATAATAGAAACGTATTAGAACTAGTAAACTATATATTTTTATGTAGGAAGGTAAATGTCGAAATTTTATTAACTAAGTAGGTATACTTATTCGTACCTTATCCTACTCCATATCATCATCATCATCATCAGTCTATATTAGTCCACCACTGGACATAGATCTCCCTTGATGAGCGTCTTCAGCTTGCTACCTACTTCGTATCATCTGTTGTGAATTCATAATTCTTTTCACACGGTTTACACTTATGTATATTTTACCTTGTATTGTACATTCAACTCTACCTACTGCTTACATAATTTACGTTTCTCGTTTTCCATAAATATCTTAGCCGTGCAAGCGCTCTTTACAAAAGATCAACATTAATAGACGAAGATCTTATCCAGAATTTCTTTTAATTTACTCTGGTTTGTTTACCTAAGCATATATATATACCCCAATTAAAAAACCTGGATATTTTTTGTATACAGAGGGGTTACAAAACCGCAAGAAAATTGGAGGAAAATATTTAACAACCTTGGT
This sequence comes from Eupithecia insigniata, assembly GCA_947859395.1. NCBI lineage: Eukaryota > Metazoa > Arthropoda > Insecta > Lepidoptera > Geometridae > Eupithecia > Eupithecia insigniata. The sequence continues at coordinate 14,586,029 of OX401998.1, read as the reverse complement.
AATATTGGTATCATCGAAGCACAGCACAGAAGCTCGAAAATGTTTTATTTTCTCTATTTAAAGGTATGTATTATTATTGGTACTGTTATCATCAAAATAAACGGACTTCAATGATATCAGAATTATTAGAAAAAGGCAAATAAAATAGTACTACCTAGACAAAAACGGTACAAACCGAACAAAAGATTTCAAAACTAAAAAAATTGGGGGCAGCTTGGTTCGAACACGCGTCGTTGGGCGCTTGGCAGGTACAGAAAACATTTCTCTCTGGTTAGTTCTTTACACTAATCTTTCTTAATATGTTACACGTATTCCATATTGTTTTAATCTTACCTTTTCAATAGTAACTTCTTCTATGCTATTAACAGTTTTAAATCAAATTTCCACTCAATAAAGTTTACTCTTAACTGTGAATAAACACAACACGTCACCGCTGGCGTAGATGCGCCGGAGTACTGAGCAACTTCATTATTTTGACCCTACTTGTGTGCATGCAGCTGCCGCCTGCCATGTCTGCCGTGGCCAGCGGTAAAGATTCTCTACCGGGCATTGCTATGGAGATAATTATAGTGGTTGTTTACAAAGGGCGTTCATTCCTACGTTCAGGCTGATATCCACTTGACTGGCTGCCTCCTTATCTAATTTACTAGTTGTCAAGGAGTAGGTAAGTTATTTATCCAGTCGTCGATGTCGTATCGGATGGAACCAATCTTTTTAACTCAGGTATCTACTTAAATGCTTCTACTAGCCGCCGCGCGCCGGCCGCCCATGGATAAAAAATACATTTGATGTATATAAGGATATCTTTATTAGCAAAGCAAATTAGAAGAAATGAAATAAAATTACACGCGCTGACTGGCTGCAACCCCGCTAAAGTGATGTGCCCGCTTTATGGCAATGCTGATGCTCCGCCAGATATACTAGTTCTCGGATCATGCCTCATCGTCGCTTCGATTATTTGTAAACTTATCCTTCCGAGCTTCCACTTGTTTTAATTACTTATGTGAATATCTCAGAAACCGACGCTTTAGAAAATTAAGTTATACTTATGTACATATGTAGGACTTTAAATTGAATGTAAGATCAGATGTTTGCGAACAAAGTGCGATCTTTTTTTTAAAGTGAGATCTTCAACCTTCAGGCTAGTGAATATTTAATAGGTTGCGTAAGCATTTATTTATAGTTTACCTAAATATATCCTGTGCATCTGTCCTATGACCCCATGGTATTATACCTTATTATTATCTTATTATCTATGCGTAGCCATATGCGGCTCATTCTGGATGAGAAAGTCTTCAAAATATCAAGACTATAGGTGAATTGACTTAATTTTGATTTTATTTTGGCTACATGACTTTTCTACCTAGCATATGGCTATTTTTATTCCAAGTTGTTTAATTTCTGTTACATCTTCTATTTAAGTTTAATGATGTGAAAATTGAAGGGAGCTTTTTGATAGGGTCTGAATTGTATAAATTTGGTTTTATTAATGTTAATTAGTAGAGTATGGTCTGTGACCCAAGTGTTAACAGTAGGTGTTATTTGCTATTGTTTCCTGCAGTCAACGTATTTGGGCATGTCATCAGCGAAAAGATGGCGAAAAGGATACACACTGGGTTTGTTATTTTGGGGAGGTGATTTATATACATCCTAACTAATAATATAAATGCGAAAGTGTGTTGTTTATTTATTTATTTGTCGTTCCTTCACGCCCTAACAAACAATCGACCTGATTTTTGGCATAGAGTTAGTTTAAAGGATGGAGAGTCAAGTCAAAAGTAAAATTAATTTATTTCAGTAAATACAAAAAATTTACACTAAGAAAAGGTCAAATTGTTAAAATTAAACACTGACATGGAAATAAAATGATATTTGGATTTCGGTCGCTTCGGTGTGTTAACTAAAGTAAAGAAGCAACGAAGAAACCTTTAGCCTGTGAGATGTTATTTTTCGAGTTGGAGCAAAATCCGTCCCAAGCTTTTGTATCTTCTAGATAGTCTGATATTTTTTGTAACATACATAGACTCCTTTTTGTCCTAATAAAATATTATATTCCTATGGAAGATTTGCGGGAATAGTTTACCTTTTTGTCTCCCTAGAAATGTGAAATTTGAATTTAACGCGGATGAAACCGCGGGGAACAGCTAGTTAAATATAAACCACATCCCAATACGCTACCTAGTACCTATAAGTACCTTTAAACACGGCAAAGCAGCGTATGTAAAGGAAAGCAACAAACATTCCCTGTACGGAGCAAATCTGTTATCAGGCGTGTGTTGGGTGTTAGTAATTTGGTCCCTCAGATTGAGTACTTATTTTAGATGGATCTCTAGTTTGGAAGTGCTTTTAATCGACTTCAAAAAGAGGAGGTTATCAATTCGTCTGTATGTTTTTTTTCGTATGTTACGCGCTATCTCCGCCATTTATGGACCAATTTTGAAAATTCTTTCACTATTGTATAGAAAATGATCCCGAAGGGGTCCCATAATTTTTTTATCTCCAGAGATTAGTATTTATTCCGCAAAACTTAAAATAAGTCCAAAAGTAAGGGAATTTGAAGTCGGTTTACGCCATATTATTGATAATTCAAGGATCTGCACCACGTGACGGGGCGGGCGCGGCGGCGGCGATGTGTCCCTGGGTCGCACTTTCGAGGCTGGGCAGTGAATGCGTCAGTATTAAAGGTCTGGTCTGCGCTGATAAATTCCTAGATTGAAGTAGGTATTGTTCTTTTCATCCCTACATAATCATCAACTACTCATGAATAAGTCAAGGCATGGCATGACTTTCTGCAGATATTTACCTACTACCTATTATACAATCTTTTACGAATCTTAGGTTTAGATATTAAGATATCAAATATGAGGTTAATGAAATAAGAACTCAATTAACTGATTCGTTTAATTTTATCGGGCTGATAATGTTACACGATGTGATTTATAAGTTAGAATAAGCAGACATGAGTTAAGTTAAAATAAGCAGACATGAGTTAAGTTAGAAGAAGCAGACATGAGTTAAGTTAGAATAAGCAGACATGAGTTAAGTTAGAATAAGCAGACATGAGTTAAGTTAAAATAAGCAGAGATGAGTTACGTTAAAATAAGCAGAGATGAGTTAGCTTTAAATAATAAAATAAAACGATTTTCTTTAAATATTAACAATTTATAACATAAATATTTTACAACTAACATAATGTAATATAAAATATGTATAAAACTCAAGGCCGTTCGTTTGCATCATCTCGGTAGCTTCGAATATGTTGTTGACAACTAATTGTTAAAAACATAACCCTTCTGGCGCAGTCGGGTATTTGACAAGTGTCTATAGATACGAATCAAGCACACTTCTAGTAAGATCAGTGTTTTTACAAAAATAATTTTGTTTTGTATAAATTTGTTTGTTTTAGTTTCTTATGTTGGCTAAGGCTCTCGCCACATTTAACGACGCAGAATCGTCCTTATTATCATAATTGCCTACTCTTATTTCACGTTCGGTACGGTCTTATAGCCCGGCTACACGCTCAAACATTTGTGCATGCAGATTGCGCAAACACAGTTTGTGCAAGCACGATAAGCCGGCCACACGCTCCATCTTGCTTGCGCACACCAGAGCCGGGCTATTAAGTAGGTACAAAGGAAGAAACTATAATTATTAATAAAAAATATATAATAAGTAGGTAGGTTGGTATCGTATACTGCTGTAAAAGATCGATCTCGCGGCTCATATAACTCTCAAATGTCATAATGAGCTACAAATTATGCGCGATTTCTGCTGGGATGAGTCTCCAAAATAGACATGTTGTATTGCGTTCTTAAAATTAAATGACCTTTTTATCATAGACTACGCTTTATCGATGACAATGTCGACAGTTGAGTTGGCTTGTCGCCGCGACCGTATGAACTTCTCCAAGCCCCACGAGAGTGCTGTCAACCAAGTGAAGATGTTCAGAGAGTACAGGGTAACAGCTGTTGATGCGTTGTCTTTCACCCATCCTGGAAGATCAAAGCTTATTGAAATTTATAACAATGTCAACCTATACTCTGATTCAAAAACCTGGATATTTTTGTATACAAAGGGGTTATAAAATCCAAGGAATATTGGTGGAAAATATTTAATGACATTGGTATCATCGATGCAATACACAAAAGCTCGAAACAATTCTGTTTTGAACATTTAATTTAACCGATTTCACTATCGCATAAGAATTTAAATTTAAAATTTTTGTTGCTACACCTGTGAGATTATGCGTTGATGAAGTTTGTGTTTTCGGTTTTAGTGATAACTTTGCTGTTATCTTGTTTTTTCTGTTATTGTTATAACTTTTCATTCATAAATTAATTAATAATTAATTTAATAGTCTTTATTGATATAAAATATCGTTTACGTTATAAGTATGCATCGTTTTCTCTTGAACCGCGTTTCAACTCCAATGAGTAACGATCCCATTCGTGAAAGAGAAATGGTAAGGTTATGGTTATTGATGTATAGTCTTACCCCCTTATTCATAATAGTTTGCTAACTTAGAGCATTGCTGATTCTCACTTTGTCTTCTTCTATTGACATAAGTAAGAGTGAGAAATAACACTGCTTAGCAGCTGTTACAGACCATTATCATCCAGATTTTTATGAATAAGGGGGTAAGAGTTCTTCCTTTTAGTCGGGATAAAATATGTTTTTATTCATTTATTTAAGTCAAAGTACAATAAAAATTACTACTTAAACGGGTAACGCAAGTGCAGCGGTAGCGTGCACTTGTTTTCTCGCAGTTACAGCCGACTACATCTTTATCAGAACATAAATTGAGTTGGCAGAGCATACAATTACATATTACACCAACAACAGGCACCAAACAGACAGAAGACACCACTTGTGATCAGCCGCCTGAAGCTCTGGGCAGATTGTAGATTGTAGAGGCACGTGAGTAGGAGTCACGATGGAGAGAGAGCCAACCGCAGCTTCAGACTTACCAACAACAGGCCCCAAACAGACATAGACAACGCCAGCTGTGATCAGCTGCAATCCGGATGCTCCGGGCAGCTTGTGTAAAGGAACGTGAGTAGGGATGACGAGTGCCATGAACACCGTGCGAAGGCCTTTGCCGAAGCCGATGACAACGGCCACGAAGATGATCACCCAGTAGGATTGGTTGTAAGCCAGCACTGAAAGTAAAATTGAAATATAGTTTCTGTGTAAGAGAACTTATTAAAAGAACAAGTAGGTAACAAATAATAGGTCACATTATTTTGTAGAATTAACATAGCAAAACGTAAGCCATTTTACTCGGAATTTAATCGGAAGATCTGGTTAAGAACTCAATAACGTTCCGTTCCCACTAAAATAACGAGAGGAAAAGATTTGAGCAAAAACTCATGTGACGCAATTTTATCACCACATTTTTTAATTTTTGCTGCTCTCTTCCTCTCCGATTCAGTGGAAACTGGGAATTACTGTCAAATGGTAGCAAGATAGGTCCCAATTATTCTGTACATCCTTACTAATATTATACGAAAGCAACTCTGTCTGTCTGTCTGTCGTCGTTGTGACGCCAAAACTACTGAACCGAATTAAATGAAATTTGGTACACAGATACTTCAGAGCCTGAGAAAGGACATAGGCTACTTTATAATGCGAAAAAAGGGATTGAAAGAGGGGTTGAAAGGTTGTGTAGAAGTATTGTCATTTTTAAAGCTAAAAGCATGGAATTTATTTTTTAGGCTCTCAATTAGATATAAATAAAAAGTTCATTTATAGTTTCTACTAATTTTACCCGCAAGGGGGTAAAATATCAAAGGGTAGGGGATTAAAGTTAAGCTAGTAAGTAATAATTGCAATTACCCATTCTCCCCGTAGCCATTATCAAAACGCCGAATAAGAAGAACGTATTGTTGTGCCATCCAATCTTCCCAGCAAGAAAAGGAACGCAGAACCTGATGCTTACATCTACTCCACCCAAAATAGATAGGAACAGAGCCACCTCAGACTTGGTTTTGCCATAATCCCCGAGAATGAAAGGAGTCAGTAACGAAAAGTTAAGCTCACTGAAGCAAGCTAACGTAAGCCCCAACATAAGGTTGATGAACGTGAAATCTTTAAGTAAATCTAGATCAAAGAATATTTGAATCTTTTCCCATAGTGTTAAGTCTTCTTCTTTTTCTTCATCTTCCTCCTTATTGGTATCAACTTTCTTTACTTCGAAGACATCGTCATCTTCCGACTCATTTATCTTATCTATCAGTAGTTTCATTTTCTCTGTCTGTTCCACTTCCTTTTCTTTTAAGTACTCCTCTAATTTAAGAGATGCCTGCTTAAGTACTTCACTTTCATAGTTGAAGTTGTTAGATTTTCTTCTTTGCTTTGCTGTTCTTTGGGACTGGTTGCTGTGATTGTCTTTTAGGTACTTCTTTTCGTCCAGATCATCCAGATTTTTATTTGATTTCTGTGAGATATTACTATGATTGTCTTTATTATATTTTGCGCCGTACAGATTATCAATTTTAAGTGATTTGAGACTTTTACTACCAGCGATATGTTTTTCGGCTCTCTCCGAGATGTCTTTAGCCTCTGTTGGGTCAATTTTTTCAACCACATCTTTTTCTTCATCTTTTAAATCTTGAGGAGCTTTAAGGGTCGGACAGTCTTCTATTTCAGATTCAGGAATTTGAGTTTCAATAGTGATTGAAGTTTTTCGCTTTGGCTTGATTGGTTCTCGCTCTTGTGCTAGAGCTTTGAGATTGCCTGATGAGCTTTTTTTAGATTTATCTCGATCTTGTGCGAGCGCACCGAGGTTTGTTGAAGAATTTCTTTTAGATCTGTCTAGGGCTCCTAAATTGGCTGTCGAGTTTTTCTTTGACTCATTTAAATACAGCGTTGATGATTTGCGAGACCTATTTTCCAACAAATTCGTCATCGAAGGCTTCTTTGAGTTCAGCCTAGATGTCTTCGCTGAGCCGTCTCTCGAAGATATTTTACTTTTAGACTGCCTCGACTGGCTGAAGTAGCCATCATTAGCCCGCAGCATCATCGGCACACCAGGGTCTGTGATCTCATATCCTGTGTTCACAGGGTCATCTTCGTTATACAAATACTGACTACCAAAGGAACTGAGGTTCTTTAGTTTCGTACTGAAATATCCACTCTCTGCTTTCTTTTCCGGCTCTGCATTTCCTGCTTTGAGTAGTTTTTCTGTGTCTTGTTCTTTCTGTATGTTTTTGGAGTGCCATTCCACTGGCTGGAGGAGTAGTGCACATGCGATGGCGTGGAGGGAGATTCCGCTTAGGATAAGAATAGCACCATCTTCCCCAAAGGCCGCGAAGAGGGCCGTGATGATCTGAGGCCATACGATGGGACCGAGGCCTGTGGTTGTCCAAGAGAGACCGGTGGCCAGTCTTCTTCTCTCCTTCCAATAAGTGTTTAGAGCTAGAGCGTTTGCTGAGCTGCTAATACCGTACCCGGCGCCTGAAATTTAAAATAAACATTAGATAAACATTTGTTTTTGGATCAAATTATTATGAATTAGCAAACACGGTCACCCTTGTTTAATAGAAAATCAAGAATTTCTTACCATAGAGAAGACCGAAGCATATAAGATAGGATGTGAAGTCATTTGCAAAGGTGTTCAGCATCAACGAGAAGAAAACCAGCGTAGCTCCAGCAAAGGAGACCTGGCGGTACGTGAACGTTCTGAATACTGGACCGTTGGCTAGGCCTGTAACGAGAGAATTTCGTTTGGTTACAGTTTGATCTTGAGTACTTATCAGCCACCACGTACGTCCACTGCTGGTCATGACTCCCCCAAACAAATTACCACGCTTGCCACAACGCCACACCACGCTTGGCAGGTGGAATGGTGATCGCAGTAGAGGTGTTCAAAATACACAGTGGGAAGGTGCTGCCCTTCCTCTGGTGGTTTTCCTAAGTTGGCTCTTACGACATCCACAGGCTGGCTGAGGCACGGCCGCAATTACAAGTGTTGCACGAGTGATGATGACCAACCATTTTATATGTAATCTCTTTTATACCCAATTTTATAAAAATTTCATCATTAAATATAGATTTTATACCAGCGACATCTCAGGCATCTGGCATCGTGATGGCACGGCAACTGTATTTAAGTATCTCCCTAAATATGCATAGCCAAGTTAAAGGTGAAGAACCAACTAAACAATTCTACTTCAGAATAACTAAATCCTAAAAAGCTCAAGCAAAATATTGCTTGAGTTTTTTAGGATCTTCCTCTCGTTGCCAGGCTAGCCGATGCAACCACATACTTAACTAAAGTTAATTTTTTTTTGCTTAAATTGATACGCGTGCTATTTGACATACAAATCAGTTACGATTTTCTTACATTTTAGTTTACAGATAATTTTAATTTATGATTGTTAAATATTTCTTTCATTTTATTTATTATTTTTTTAAACTAGCTGTAACACTTCGCTTTTATATTTGTTAAACAACGGTCCCATAGGCCCCAACAGAAAACCAGCGCAGGTTGTTAAAACCTGCTTAAGCTGACTTGGGACCATTTTGTAGTTAAACTAATTGTAAGATTAAGACCAATACATTTACACTTTCTTCTGTAATTTTTATTTACGGTTAATTTAATTTTGTTTATGTATGTTTAGTTCTAAATAAATATTTTTGATTTGTTTTGAAACTGATCATATGAACCGATGGGAATAACCCGCCACTTGGTATCAGCACGGGCGCGGCTGTATTTGCTTACCTTGATAATATAACGTACCTACTTACTCAACGGTGCCACTTATGCACACGATGTCTGCTTGTGCTTCTAATCAGAAAATGATAAAGAAGTGTGGAGGTGATTTAATAAGCCTATTTTCTTTGGTAGGTATGTAAGTCGGTTAATCTCCTAATAATTTTACCTTAGTATAATTATTTTGTCTGAGGTATATTTGGGATTTTATCGCGCTAATCACACTAAGTATTTTGAAACTGTAGGTTGGTCATAGAAACTTGTCGATGCATATCCCTTTTACAAATGTGCCTTTTCGAGACTGTATTTTTATTTGTTTTCGACTAACTAGGGCCACTTAGGTCGGTACGTAGGTAAAAAGCCGTCAAAAATGGGTTATTCCCGTTGACACTCAATGGGTCGTCCATTAATCACGTGATGTTTTTAACAACTTTTACCAGCCCCATTACCCTGGTGATACGTGGTGAGGTTTAAGGCTAACCCTCCCCCTACCCAGAATCACGTGTATTTTTATGTAGTTACAACTAAGTATCGAAAAATTTCTGAATATTGTCTCTCTATCATCTCTCTATATACAATTTTAATCTAATTCGCACTGCTAAGAAATGAAACTCACTGCCTGCTGCCGATTTTCTGGCCAGTAACAACCTGCCTGGAACTCTTCAAAACAAGAGTGATTAGGTGTCTTCTAGACCCTCGTGATTTCGTGTTACACCTTGCGGCACCGTCGTCGGCCTCATCGTCACTCCACCACACGTGAGATTGTGGTCAAACAAAAGATTAACAAAAATAAAAAAATCATTCTGGAAAATTAAGCATCGTGATAAAAATGGCTGTCTATTCAGTTTATATATCACGTGTTCAAAAAAACATGAATAGGTAGGTACACATAATATCTCACTACACCCCCTCCACTTACTTATTTGTCCCCAAGGGGGTCAACACGACTCTTTGTTAAGATGACCGTTCGTTATCGTTCGGATCGTTAAATTCATGCTTCAAGGTTCGCAAACCGTGATAAATAAATATACGAGTAGAGTTATCACCAAACCAATAATAAACATCTAATGTACATACAACATTCGATATGTGTGTTTAATCTAATAGCTAAATTGATTAGTCCGAGTACCTGATTACCTATTACCTACACATAATAGCACTCTAATAACAGCTAATAGAAAATAGGTCATTGAAGCAGAAACCACATGGGTTTCTGCTAATGCTAAGGTCAATCCCTACGTGATAAATACAAAGAAATAAATATAATGACAGTACCATGTCAATATATTTATGAAAACTTATTGTACACTCATAAAAATATCGATCGGTTCCCTAAAAATTGCGACATACATAATGTAAATACTAGAAATAAGAATAAACTCGCTGTGCCCAAAACTAGGTTACACAAGGTTAATGTATCTTTTAGAGGGCAATGTATACGCTTCTACAACAAAACCCCTAGCGAGTTGCAAAAACTTTCTATAAATAAATTCAAACAAGTTGTCAAACATATCCTTTGTAAAAAGGCTTATTACAAAATTTCAGACTATCTAGAAGATAAAAAAGCTTGGGACGGATTTTGCTCCAACTCGAAAAATAACTCTAAAAATAATACCTAACAGGCTAAAGGTTTCTTCGTCGCTTCTTTACTTTAGTCTACATACCGAAGCGAACGAAATCAAAATATCACTTTATTTCCAAATCAGTGTTTAATTTTAAGAATTTGACCTGTTCTAAGTGTACATTTATTGTATTTACGGAAATAAAGAAACTTTGACTTTGACTTTGACTTTGAAATCAGCCGAAACCACCTGAAAAATATTCTCTTGGTCCCCTTAAGAACAAGCCAGTAGGAACCTACCAGCTCAAGGGTCAACAGGATTTAAGCCATGATGATAAAAATATGTAAGATAAAGATGGATGAACGATATCGCGAACGTCAAATGATAAACCTCAATAGCACTAGCGCAGGACCGTTAGGGGTGGCCACAAATTTGCAGGCCTTTATACTCATCATGAGCGCAGTCGGATGGAGGGTGATGATGATGATAGTGATGATGGTATTAGTTACCATGCTTACACGTCACGCACCGACGACGGAGTTGAGGGCAGAGTGCATGTTGATGACCGTGGTGGTTTGAGAGCTGGAAATACCGAGACGCTCGAATCTATCTCGGAATATCAGACCGAACTGCTGGAAGATCGGGAGGGCGGAAAGCTGGAAACACAGATAAATTTTATGTTTTAGGATTCGAAAGAGTCCTACTAATATTATTAACGTCAAAGTTTTTATGTATGGATGTATGGATGTATGGATATTTGTTACTCTTTCACGCAAAAAACTTCTGAACCGATTAGGCTGAATTTGGTATGGGTATAGTTTAGAACCTGGAATAACGGCGGGTGAAGGCGCGGGCAGCAGCTAGTAATAAATAAAATAGAAGAAGATTGAAGTTGATTTTTCCATAGCGGTAAATTGATCTATGTCAGATTTATGACAAAGCTAGCAATAATAACCATTATGAGATTTAATAAATACCACGAGGATTTAAACGTTGGTACAAAGGTGACATGTTTGTATGTGCTTACTGTGTAGGTAATAGATGTCAGGGTCGTTATTTTAAATTGAAGATTGCTAAGCGTTTGGTCGCCATCTCATATATGCTGTATTAGCTAGGTGTAGTTAGATAGACAACACTAACTTTTAACTTATTTAATTCCTAAATTATCTTGTCGTTCAAAGTTCATCTACAGCTTGCCTGGAAGAGATCGCTTCGAAAAGATAAGGCTGCTCATGGTACTGATACGTTCTTCTAAGGTGGTTTTGTAGTGTACTGTATAATAAAGAAATCGTGTATGTATTTATATTGTTAAATACCTACCTATTTAGTAAAAACCGTTAATTTATGAGTAACTAAACTTGTACAGCCACTTGTAACTTAAAAAACACCACTTGTAACTAAATTTGTTATTTGTATTTTTTTTACCATCGATTTATACAATACAATACAAAAATTATTTATTGTACACCAGAAAAACAACATTACAGAGAGATGTTACATAGGACAAGTACAATGGGCGGCCTTATCGTTTAGAAGCGATCTCTTTCAGGAAACCTTTGGATGGAAAGAATTGTGAATTTAAGAAAGGCAGGGGTGTACTAAAGATGATTTAAGATAAATATTAACATAACATTATAAATACCTAATAATAATAATAATGGCATATAATTGGATCAAGGGTCAGATTCAAAAGGCGGTACTCCTGGACTCGGCGCGTATCGTCAGGAAGTTCCTCTCTCTGCAGCCCTAGTCACCGGCCGCTTGAGCCTAGCTTCGCGGCCGGTGATCCACCGTTTTGATATATTTTTTACTCTAGTTTTATATGTTATTGTATTTTCTATAGTAAAAAATGTACGTTTAGCGAGATTTAAAATAAATGAAGTGTTATAATAATAGGTAAATAAATAATTTTATAATCAATTGAAATATAAACCTACTAAAATATATTCAATATACTAAAAAGAAAAAAAATACCTACATAAATAAATAAATAGTCTATGTAAAGTACCAATATTCACTATGTGTGCAATAAAGAATTTTATATATATATATATATATATATATATATATATATATATATATATATATATATATATATCTACTTAGGATAGGCTTAGACTAACATAATATCTGTGTGTAGGTAGATAAAACATGCGTGACAATCATGCGTTATTTTGGCGACAGTTGCTATTTGAGATAACCTTCATTATCATTTACTTTGTTTGTATGTTTGCACTGAGCAAAGAGTAGTATTGCGGGATGAAGTTTAAATTAATCAATTTCAATGTTCTCAAAGAGAGATAAAAATAATGTAAACAGAGTCTGCCTAAAGATATGAGTAAGACTGTTACCAGGAAATAACATTTTCGCAGAATTTTAATGAAAACACTACAGTTACAGAAAACTGAATGATTCATATTCCACATAGATTTAACTACAAACAAATTGGTTTATAATACTTTGTAAGTATTTTGAATTGATTTTCTTTTGAGCCCCTTGCTCAAAAGAAAAAAAAAATACATGTAAAAATTCAAAGATCAGTAAAGATTTTATGTGTTTTTATATTTGTATACGTTGGTTAACTAAAACATATCTAACATAATCTTTACTAAATTTTACTGTTTTTGACCGACCTCAAAAATGAGTCTTTTTTATGTATCTGTCACGCGATATTTCCGCTAATTATGGACCGATTTTGAAAATTATTTCACTATTGTATAGACAATGATACCGAGGTGGTTCCCATGCATTAGTATTTATCCCGCAAAACTTAAAAAGTAACGGAAATTGAAGTCGGTTTATCGTTTTTTAAAATACGCCTAATTATTTGTAATATATGTATGGTCTATCTTTCGTTGCTGGTTCATTAAAGTTTGTGAGGTTGTAGGGGGTAATCTTTGGTTATAATGGACAGATTTTGAAAAAAAAAAAATATTGTGAGTGTCATAGGCTATATAGGCTAAACAAGTTATAATTTTTACCGCCTAAGCTAGTGGGAACGGGTCAGCTAGTTAATAATAAAAGTGTAATTTGCGTAGATCTACTTACATTAGAAAATCCAGCAGCCACCACGATCATCCATCCCCAGCCTCCGTCAGGGGGGATGAAGTCTCCATCTTTTCTCACTTTCAATTTAGTCTTCACCATTTTCTGAAATAATAAATAAGCAGATATTTTATAAAATAATACGAAGGTATTCATTTTTTGCTAGTTTGTTGATTTATTTTGTACCTCAGAAACCTGACACATAGTAACGACGAAAAATTAGATAGTTAGATAATTGATGATGTTGTGTGGATTGTCCAGCATTATTTATTAATTTTATGTAATTATGTAATAGAACATCACACAAACCTTTTTCGAAAAATCCCACACGTATCTTCCAAATATTTAACATACAAAAATATTATAAATGTTTTGCTCTACTGACATTAATGTTCATGAAAATTTTAAAACACAATAAAATAACTCAATTCAAATCCCTTAAAGATCGTTTTCTAAAAATATTTTATTCGTAACAATTAAAAAAAAATCATAATTTTCATATCCAATACAACAGTCTTTGAGAGACGAGGGAACAACACTGACACTGATAACTTGTCACATGCCTGCTAACTGCGTTGATTCATACCTATGTTTATTTACTAGTTAATAAACGTTTAAGTATAGGCATGTACGTGTAGGTAAGTGTACATGCAGTTTAATACAATGACGAGTCTGTTTATGCAATTTTTCCATTCCGGGGGAATTGATGAGAAAAAGGACTGACAAATCATCAAAAGGTTTATTCTTAAGTACGCCCACTTTTTCTCCCACTTGGAGTGGGGGTAGAGTTCAAATTCTGCGGTAGGTAATCTACCTGGGAAATAAAAGCCCTCAAAGCTCCCAAGTTTTATTAATTAAAAGTATAATTTATTTAATTATTTTGTATAAAATCCAGACAATTAAGGTTGACCGACCCACTTACCGACTGCAGGCAGGGGTTATCAAATTCTCCTTCTCAGTAAGGTATTCCGTATATTACAGTCTCATAAAATACGTAAGATTACAATGTAATGAATATTGAATATCTTTCTCGGAAAAGCAAAATATCCTCTTTTTATCAGGGTTAATATTTTCTGCTGTCTATAATTACTAATCTGCTACAAAACACAAGGCCCGTCTGTAAAAACTACTTTCTAAATGGAGCAGAGGCCAGAATTTTATCAGCTTATCGTTATCAAAGGATTGAGTAAAGCCCTTCGTAAGGCTATTAAATGAACATGTTTACTGCGTTGGTAAATTTACTTATTTGTTTGAAATTGGTTTTACACACAACACTGTTTCTAACCGCTGCAGAATAGCCTTTTCTTCATTATTATAGGCATTAATTGCGGTGACTTTCCCTGATCTGTGCTTACGCGATTAAAAGAAACGAACAAACGAAAGTTCAATTTAGTTTGCAAAAAAAAAATGTGCGTTTATAGATTTTCCTATTTGACATGCAAAAAATTACCTATGACGATCGCGCCTAATCCGCTAATGCGATACTAACTCTCAGAATAGGAAAAAGGGCTATTTTACCAACGGGACCTTCGAAAGAAAAACTACTCTTTTAATATTCGACGTAGACAATGTCTCGCCCAAAGAATACCACAAGATTTCCAATACAAACATTGTGCTAACGAATTATCTATTTTTCCGAGACTGACTGACCTGCTTTCGGGAAATGTAAAAACATTCACGGCCGACATGTTAGAGTTATTTGTAGAGCTAACGTTTATTCTATGGTAGAGATCGCAATTAAAATAAAACGTGTTTAGTTATGACTGACACGCGTCGACAACGTGTTTGTTCGGATTTTCGAAGAATGGAGAAACATCCTTGGACTCTAGTGTCTAGATAAACCTTGCTTAGGATTTAAAACGCTAATAATTTATTAGTTACTAGCTGACCCGTGCCCACTTCGTTGAGCGGTAAACATTTTTAGTAGTCTATAAAACCCGTAAATAACGTGGTTTAAACAATGCGTGTTTAAACAAATTCAATAAGTAAAAGAATTTTTAAAATTGTCTCAGTAGATTCAGAGATTACCCCCTACAACCACACAAACCTTACTTATTTTTATAAGTGTAGTATAGTATAGATTTAAATATACCTAGATTTTATTGACTGGACGTCACACAGCTCCACATTTACCTCGATATATTATGCTCTTCAAAATCTTTTGATAGTACCTACTGGAGAATAGGGCACTACACATCTATTGTCCAGTTCTAAAACTGGAAGGAAGAATCACCAGTCGTCCTAAATCTTCACAATTTCTATCTTGATTCATGGCGTCTCGCAGATCTACATAATTCTCAGCGCGCAGTCTTCTCTCATTAGTTCTGTTCTGATGTATACCAAACGCTTCGTTTTAATTTTGGCGTAAGTTTCCACCAGCCATTTTAATTTTGGCGTAAGTGTCCACCAGAAAACGGTTAACCAAACCTCGAAACCTTTGCAGGTGAGCAATGCAACCTTCTCTTATAGGTAAAACGTATCTAGGCGTAGAATTGCATTGCAGAAACTTTTTAGTGTCCAGTCTCGTCAGTTTTCGGATCTGTCTTCGCCACGACAGTAGGTATATAAGCGAGTAGAGACTGAAGAGCATCAAATGCCTGGTGCGTTTCGCCAATGCATTGCAAGCGGTCATCCCGGGTACGCAGCACAATGTCCGGCCTATGACAGTGCTGATCTACCAGGACGACGGCAACATCATTGGTAGCGAGAGCTTTGTACCAAAACCGGTGCTGTCCAGTAGGTCGTTTATTGTCACTAATAACCATTTTGTAATCATTTTCTTGGCTTTTGGGATATGGACTCGTATTTTATGTCCTTCCTCGTAGTATGAACTCAAATCATGCTAAGTATCATTCGAATCCATTCAGTAGTTTTTGCGCTATTTCAGGCCGAGAAATGTCACTTCCATCCCCACTCCCAAGGGAACCTTAACGAATTCCAGGATAAAAAGTATTACATGACCTTCCTCGTAGTATGAACTTAAATCATGCCAAGTTTCATTTGAATACATTCGGTAGTTTCAGCGCTATGCGCAGCCAAGAAATTTTACGCTGCTGCGGGGGGGTCACTACGGGGGGCTACTGGGGGTCCCACTGCTGGGCAATGTGGGGGCCCACTGCGGGGGCAAACTGTCGGGAGCCCCCACTGCTGGTGCCCTCCACTGTGGGGGCCTACTGAGTGGGTCCCACTGCGGGGGGTACTCCGGGGGGCTACTGAGGTTCCCACTGCGAGGAAATGTGGGGGCCCACTGCCGAGAGCTCCACTACCGGCGCCCCACTGCCGGTGCCCCCACTGTGGGGGACTAATCAGGGTTTACCACTGCGGGGCAATGTGGGGGGCCCGCTTTGGGGGGCCATCTGCCGGTGTACCCCACTGTGGGGGGCTACTGGGAAGGTCCGGTTGCGTGAAGGGCCCTACTGCTGGGGTCCTCACTTCTGGGGCCCCCACTGCCTGGGGCCTCAGTGCCAGTGCCCCCCACAATGGGGGGCTATCGCTCTCTACCGCCCTAGCCCCGCGCGCCATCCTGCAACGCGCAAAATTTCACTTCCTCTCTCATAAGGGAATCCTTCTGAATTCCGGGATAAAAAGTATTTTATGCCCTTTCTTGTAATATGAACTCAAATGATGCTAAATTTCATTTGAATATCTTCAGTAGTTTCGGCGCTATGCACAGCCAAGAAATTTTACTTTCATCCCCTCTCCCAAGGGAACCCCATTGAAATCCGGGATAAAAAGTATCCAGTCCTTTATCATAGTATGAACTCAAATCCTGCCAAGTTTCATTTGAATACATTTAATAGTTTCGGCGTTATGCGCAGCCAACAAATTTTACTTTCATCCCCTCTCCCAAAGGAACCCCATTGAAATCCGGGATAAAAAGTATCCATGTCCTTCATCATAGTATGAACTCAAATCCTGCCTAGTTTCATTTGAATACATTCAGTAGTTTCGGCGTTATGCGCAGCCAACAAATTTTACTTTCATACCCTCTCCCAAGGGAACCCTATTAAAATCTGGGATAAAGAGTATCCTATGCCCTTTCTCGTAATATGAACTTAAATCATGCTAAGTTTTATTTGAATACCTTCAGTAGTTTCGGTGCTATGCGCAGCCACGAAATTTTACTTTCATCCCCTCTCCCAAAGAAACCCTATTGAAATCCGGGATAAAAAGTATTCTATGTCCTTCCTCATAGTATGAACTCAAATCCTTCTAAGTTTCATATGAATACATTTAGTAGATCCGGCGCTATGCGCTGCCAAAAAATTTTACTTTCAGTCCCTCTCTCAAGGGAACCCTATTAAAATCCGGAATAAAAGGTATCCTATGTCCTTCCTCATAGTATGAACTCAAATTCTGATAAGTTTCATTTCAATACGTTTAGCAGTTTCGGCGCTACGCGCAGCCAAAAAATTTTACTTTCAGCCACTCTCCCAAGGGAACTCTATTGAAATCTCGGATAAAATGTATCCTATGTCCTACATCATAGTATGATCTCAAATCTTGCCAAGTTTCATTTGAATACATTCAGTAGTTCCGGCGCTATGCGCAGCCAACAGATTTTATTTCATCCCCTCTCCCAAGGGAACCCTATTGAAATCCGGGATAAAAAGTGTCCTATATCCTTCGTCGTAGTATGAACTCAAATACTGCCAAGTTTCATTTCAATACGTTCAGTAGTTTCGGAGCTATGCGCGGCCAAGATACAAACAGACAGACAGACATGATGGAAAAAAATTACATTTTCGGCATCCGCATCGATAATAGAGTGCACTCAAAAAATTTTTTTCAAAATATATTTAGCGTTAGCGTTTTATCGGGATAAAAACATAGCCTTATATGTTATTCCAGGTCCCAAGCTATACCTACCCATACCAAATTTCAGGCTAATCGGTTCAGTAGTTTTTGCGTGAAAGAGTAACAAATATACATACATCCTTACAAAATTTGACATTTAAAATGTTAAGTAGGAAGCAGGATTTATTATATTAATCTATCTATCTTGTGCTTTGGGTCTCTTTTCGGCACAACATGAACTCTTCCACTCTCCTCTATGTTGATAGAGGAGAGTGGAAGAGTTCATGTTCCATTCATTCCGTCATTTCAGTACCTACTGATCTTTCTTACCCATTTCCTCCTCTTTTACACAATTCATCGATTTTCTCTTTGGTCTTCCTCTCGCCTTAAATCCCTCCACATTCAAACCCTAGTGGTCTAGTTATCTACATAGATACATAAAAGCTCTAGTGCTCTAGGTAGGTATGTAAATTTTATTGTTACCATGTTGTTTCTTGGTCTTATGATAGAAAGCAGTTCCAAACATGGACCCGGCTAGGGTACTACAATATAATGTTGCTTATACCTAAAAGAAACATAGTAAAACCTTAAATCTAACACATCACGCACGACTATAAACAAATTAACAATTTTAGGAAATAACAATTAAATTCGAAATATAATATGTCGTGTTTTAAAAAACGGTAAACCGACTTCAAATTCCCTTACTTTTACACTTATTTTGAATGTTGCGGGTTAAATACTAATCCCCTGGCGATAAAAAATTTATGGGTCCCCTTCGAAATCATTTTCTATACAACGTGAAATAATTTTCAAAATCGGTCCATAATTGGAGGAGATATTGCGTAACATACATATAAAATAAAACTTTCAGACGAATTAAGAACCTCCTCCTTTTGAAGTTGGTTAAAATAATATACAAGGAAGTGCACTAAGTACCTACAGCTCCATGAACTCTTGTATGTTATAAAAACAGTTTTTAAGTAATTTTTTTTTATTACCTTCGTTTCTCGGCCTTCGTTACTTGCCACTCCAAACTTTTAGTTTCGAGTGGCAAGGAAAGTTTGAGTCAATCATTAAGATACATTTTCGTCTATGATAGTACATTAGTATGTTATAGTCGGCTGATTGTGTTCGTCAAGAGGAAACAGCTCTTACGATGCTAAGCCATCGTTGGCTTCCTTATTACAATTTTCCTACAGTTCAAATAAAACTTCTTTGTACCTATACCTTCTTCGCTAATTAATCGTCTTTAAATAGGCAAAGATGGCGCAATAGTCCATTAGAACTCTGCTGCTCTGTGTGATAGGAGGAGTACCTACTCAGAAGAACCTAGTTTTATTTTACGTAACTGGGTTACCTTTGTTTGTACATCAATGTTTATTATAGCGACTTTACCTATAAGTATCGGGGCTTATCAGATATAGTAAATACATTCGCTCGTAATAAATAGATTAGGCTCACTACTCAACAGTAATCTGTTTAAATGGAACTCTATCATCAAAGAGAAACCCTTATGTACATATACATTAGCCAAACTCGATGTGAAATGTTTGTTAACAAACTACGACCCCAAGAAGCTTAAGCTCACTTGCTCCAAGGTTGTCTAGTAGAGATCGCTCGTGAGCGATAAGACCGCCAATTGTCACATTTCTTTTGTGTATAAAATTGTTTGTAAACTGTTTTGTTAAGTTGTGCAATAAAGCATTTTCTATCTATCTATCTTGCTTGACGTCGAGTTTTAGACATAATTGTAAGAAATATTTATTGAAGGAGGGATCTCAAATCGACAAGTAATGTAAATTGCATATTTAATACGACGCGAATACAGTGAATTTTAGGTTAAGTATACTTGGCTGGATGGATCCGTCGTATGGGGGAGGCCTACGTCCAGTAGTGGACGTGTATGGGCTGATATGATGATACCTGGCAGTTTACAAAAATTGTTCATCTAATTTGGCTGGAATATAGTCTGTATGACATATGGTATCTGCACCAAGGAGGTATTTACCATCATCCACAACGTGCCTTCTCCCACCTGGTTTAATAGATGACTGAGGGATTAGCTTTGTTTTGTTTAGTTTTACATACCTGCTCACATTTTTTTATTATACACAAGGATTCATTTACCAACTTTTCAAAAGTTTTGTTTGAATAAAATAAAATAAAAAAGGGTCTGGGTTTACGGCACGCGCTTAAGATCAGTTTGTTAAATATTGAGATGATGGATGATTCATTAGTACATACTTAGGAAAGCTTACCCAAGTATTATATTGTACTAGGAATTTTCTGTAAAAGCAAAGTAAAAGCTGTTTCTTCCGTTCCCTTTAGTTGGTCTCTCTAAACACTTTAAGATAAACACTCTTGATTCATCGTAGATTTATGGTATTATTTTATCTATGGTATTTATTTAAGTACTTGAGTTATAGTTTGGTTCTAGTTCGTATACCGTCGCCTCACACAATTTCAAAATGGTTAAGTTTTATTTGATTAAAGTATGAATAAATTATGTACGACGCTCATTCAGCGATAAATAGGTGTGAAAACTACTAAAAACGATTCTATACTGACTATATGCCAAAGTCCACTATCGTGGTGTTATTGTGGTATTTCAAACATTCGGATGGTGTTTTGGATCGCCTGCCAAGTTTTGGCGATAAGAATGTCGGCCGCAATTTAATGATTTGTGGTATTACGAAAGTTCTTACCTACTTCTCTCCTGCTGCTCGTGCCTAATAAAATTATGACAGTAATAAAAAAAAAATTGTCGATCTTCGCCGAGCGCTCTGATATGTTTTCCCGCCGCCGCGCGCCACGCTGTGTTTCCTCGACGGAAGTGCGTAATCGGAAACAAATGTTGACAGATCTTCAATGACTTTGTAGGTAATGGCAACATGTGATGGATGTACGATGAACACCGGCATTTATATTGTCTCTGTCAACGTCAGTCTTTTTAGCTGTCAGTGACAAAATCTTTTTTTGACAACTCCAAACTACTTTTCATGTGTTGCCATGTTGTCCTTTATTCTTGCTACAAAGCGCGTATTTTCTGACATCTTTGTAACGCACAAAATTTTATTATTTGATTCGTGAATTTATTTTGAAACTATCATAAGTTGAATGTTAGTGTAAGTTAAAAAACTCCTTTTATGGGTTTTTTCGCTCCTAACACTTATTCTTTTTGTCGATTTGGAAAATATTAATTAGGTGGGGTAATTCTTATTATGACCCACACATCAGCTTACTTTGCGGCTAGAAGTCTCGCCTGGATACACCAGGACAGACAAAAAGGATGCTGCTCAATACACCACTATTCTTGGAGGAGCTATTGTTTTTTTTATAATTGATAACGTTAAAGCGTAAGTAAACACTTAAGAAAGCAAAGATGTGGCTTAAGATGGAGCACGCTTTCCCAGAAGGAACTTATTAACTCGGGATTTGAAGAATCCGAGATTGTAGGTACTCTTTCGGAAAAATTTGTTCCTGGATCTTTACTGGTCATCATCATCATCATCATCATCAGCCCATACACGTCCACTGCTGGACATAGGCCTCCCACGAGCGACGCCACAAATAGCATTCCTGAGCCGCCTCCATCCATCGACTCCCTGCGACCGATACGATGTCGTCGGTCCATCGAGTGGATGGTCTCCCATTTAGGGGGGATTTGCCAAAATCACCACGCTTGGCAGGCGGATTGGTGATCGCAGTGTTGGTGTTTAAAAATACTCAGAAGGAAGCTGCTGCCCTTCCTCTGGTAGGTTCCCTTAGTCGGCTCTTACGACATCCACGGGTTGAGTTGGAGGGGTCGATATTCGTACGCAACGGCCCCACGGCCAAGTCCCCGGCTGTCTTTACTGGTACTGATAACGAAATTTAAGCGGATAGGTTTGGTTTGAACTGCAATTCGCGGTGCTCTGTTCAAGGCTGTGCTCCACAATTATTGTAAGTATAGAAAAATAATAATAATTGTGGAGCTATAACATAGCGTTTTATTTAAATTAGTGCGCAATACCGCGGGGGGACGTTCTGTTGGTGTCACAGAATAATATAAAATAAATGAATGGGGTCCTAGGTCAATAAAACCTACCCAAAAATGGTGCAACTTACTTATTTTGCAAAATCTTTAATACGTCCTCTTAAACCTACCATCCCTTCAAACAGATGATAGCTACAATATGGAGGGCATTGACCGTGCGGCAACAGACAGTAGACCGCGCCGCACGTGCGATGAAACGTGAACTCTGTCTACAGCTCTGTCACTTTCACGTGGGGGTGTGGTGGGCCGTCGTCGGGTGAGGCGACTATGGCCGGAACGCATCAAAGAGGTGGTTGCAATATTTTAGGATGCCAATAATTTTTATAACAAAAATTTCAGCAAAAATAAAAAATCATATTTGACATTCGATTCTACATTATATGAGAGCCAAAGTTCAGGTTTGAGGTGAGCTTAACCCCAATAGGCTGAGACTGTTGGTGATGTGAAGCGCAGGATTAAACTCTAGCAGATTAACTCTGCAGCAAAGATACTCTTTGCTGCAAACCCACGTTTTCTTCATTTATTTATTTATTGTCAAACTGGGATTCTATTCTACTTGACAGTGATTTGGGTTGGACATGAAGGGTCATGTAACCTTTATCACTTATTTTTATTTATTTATAACTAAACGACTAAGCAACCAATTACACTAGTTATATACTTAGATTACAAATTATACAAAAAAAAGAATCTCGCTTTGTATTTTTGATGGAGCTGCACAAAAGTCAAGAGTAAATGTCAATTGTCATAAAATAAAGAACGAAACGGGTGCCATTTTACACATTTTTGGCAGATTTTTGACACTGAGTTTCATACAGTTATCATACCATCTATCTTAACCACTTTTTTAAATTTCACATTGAAAACCTCTCATTGTTTTCGACGAATTGTTCTCGGCGAATTTTCCACAAATCGGGGAAGACACAGACTAAATAATAATAATTATTTGAAAAACATTTATGGGGTAGATAGCTTTTATGGTTTAGCAAGAGTTGGCTACACAAATATCGTGTCACTAAATTAACTTCTGTCATTATCAATGTGACAGTGTGATTTGTTTTGTTTGGTTCGTTCGCTCGTTTCGTTTCGTCTCATCATAGACCGTATGTATACTTCGCGTCTCATCTCGTTCTTGAATTGACAGAATTGAATTCAATCGCGGGCAGCAGTACACGGGTAGGCAGTGATGCCTTTTATTTTGCTGCACTTTTCTTTCTCTGCTAATTAATTATATTGTGTTATCGCTAAAAGTGATCAAAACTTTAATTTGGGTAGGCACTTACAGAATTTCTGAAACTGCATTCTGGTTTTTTACCCTTCATAGTATTTTTTGCTGTAAGTGAAAGAAATTCTTTGTTACGCTCGCAACTAAAAAAATCGGCAAAGTTTTCGGTGCTATGCAGTTTATTTAGCTGAAGAAACTTTATGGGACACATCTTTGCACAGGTGAGTTTTGAGAACCTTAAAAAGTGGATTATTTCCCTCAGCAATGTACATAATAATGTTTCTAAGTTTATCAAAATATTTTACTTGAAGCAGCTTGAAGTTAAACTTTCAAGTCTAAAATCTGATTTTTTGCTTTTGATGTGGTTGCCTTCTATTAGACACAGACACACATCCACGGGCTTATTATTGAATGAGAATAAAATCATTTAATTTATTTGTGCTAACAGACCAATAACTGACATACAATAATTTAAACAACATAAAAATACTTATAAATGTATGCCTGAAAGACATAAAACAGTCTTAGAATGGGATGGTTGCTAGCAAGCTATTAACCAACGCTGGCCTTCCATCCGAGTCACAGACTGGATCAGTAAATTATAAAATAGGTTGGTAGAAAGGTAAAAACAAAATACAATTTTGAAAAACAACAGTCTGTATCCCTCGTCCATTGGTAGTCAGGTAAAAATAGTTACACATTAATTATTAGGTATTATTAAATTTATTCCATCTACATTAGAAAACAATATGTACAGTGTAATTAACTCTTCTATTGTTGTGTTTTTAAATTTGACCTTAAAAATTACCTATTTAAGTATCTACACATTTATGGCTATCATTATGTATATAATTTTGTATACAAAAAATCCTGCAGATACATTCAAAGAATCAAATGATATAATTTACTAAATGTACTTTCTTAAAAGGCTTCACTTAAATCACACCTTTAAGTACAAATGAGTAATAAAGTTATACT
The DNA here is from genome assembly GCA_947859395.1 of Eupithecia insigniata. NCBI lineage: Eukaryota > Metazoa > Arthropoda > Insecta > Lepidoptera > Geometridae > Eupithecia > Eupithecia insigniata. Next base: position 14,561,670 of record OX401998.1, on the reverse strand, counting down.
AAGATAATGTAGTAGTTTGTTTGTTCTGGACTGGTTTCTGCAACTAGGCCACAGGCACTTTTTGCGTGCCAGGTTAAAGCTATCTGACCTCCATAATAAGACATCGGATGTCTTTAGGATTGGAGACATGTGGTTATCACCCTGTTCTATTGTAGAAGAACTGATGATACATTTTTGTTTTTGTGTAGGTATTGTTTGCTTTAAAATTTTGTTTAGTCTTTATGTTTTCATCAGTAATGACTAGTGAATATATTTTATGACAATGAACAAAGAACGATTATTATTTATAACTCATGTTTTGTGGAAAACAAAAGTTGTTTTATTGTACAACTGATAAAGAAAAGTTGTGCCCAATAGAAAATGACATACCTACTTTTGATATTGATCTACAGGTATATAAAATTGTTTTATTATTATGGTGATTAAATCCACTGTGAAGTTTCTATTATCATTATTATCTATTACTAGCTGCTGCCTGCGCCTTCGCCCACGTTTTAACGGGATAGAAAATAGTTGTTATTAAATATATGTTACCTATATGTTATGCCAGGTCCCAAACTATCACCATAACAAATTTCAGCTCAATTGGTTCAGTAGTTATTTGCATGAAAGGGTAACAAATATTCATACATCCATTCATCCTTACAAACTTTGACATTTATAATATTGGTACGATGCCCCAGCATGGTGACTAAACTTCTATTATTTTATTACTACTTCAAGTTACATATTAAAAGTATCATTAATAGTCAAAGAGATGATACTAAGATGTTAGTGCAGAATCCATACCATTTGATATCACCATGTACATAATATGTATGTAAGTACATGGTGATTTCAAATGGTTGTTTATTGAACTACAATTACAAAAAAATATATAGTTAAAAACTAAAACCCGACTACATAAAAGTCTTAAACAAGCGTTCGCCTATTGTCCATAGCATCTTCTTTTGATACTTGGGTAGTCGGAGGCACCCACCCCATATACCTAGTGTATAATTAGTAACAAAGGCCTCCGACTACCTAAGTATCAAAAGAAAATGCTATGGACAATAGGTGAACGCTTGTTTAAGACTTTTATGTAGTCAGGTTTTAGTTTTTAACTATATTTTTTTACCATGAATATATCGATACAATATATGTATATCGATAAATTTTTTCATTTGCCCATCCTTAGATGTGCCATTGCCATGGTAACAAATAAACAAGAGGTCTCCATGGCAACGGGTGTGTCATCCTTCACTCATCACATCAAACTAAATTAGACTTGAACTGTAACTAGATGTCGTCTCTTGCAAAATTTTATCGCGCTATCGAAGTGGTCCAGGTGTAATTTAGACCCAGCTATCTCGTAAGACCCTCAGTTTTGTCGGACACCATATAGCCTATAACCACCGGGGTATTGAGACGAATCAATCGATACCTCACTTGTTGAAATCGAAGTAGTAGTTTCAGCGCTACGTGGGAACAAAGAAATCGGCTACATACATACATACATAGGGTGCTAAAATCATAACCCTCCGGTAGTCGAGTAAAAACCTAAAATAATGTTTTTTAATGATGTTGTTGATTGAAAATAGATTCTCATTTTAAAATTACCCACATCATCATCATATCAGCCGATCGACGTCCACTGCTGGACATAGGCCTCCCCTAAGGATCTCCACAATGACCGATTTTGCGCTGCCCGCATCCAGCGATTTCCCGCGACCTTCACTAGGTCGTCGTCGGTCCATCGCGTGGGGGGTCTACCTACACCGCGCTTTCCGGTACGTGGTCGCCACTCTAGAGCCTTATAAAATTACCCACATATGTACATTATATTTGACTAATTATACTATCTAATTTTAAGTGGGGTAGCTGTTTAAGTGGGGTGGCTGGGATCTCTTTATTGCATACCATGAAAATACAAAACACAGGAAAAAACAAATAATCTTACATATAATAATATTAAATAAATAAAAATCAATATTGCACAAGTTAATCATTTCATTATACTCCTATTATTATTTTACTTACTTAAATGGATGGCAAGATACCAAATTTTAGGTAAGTACAACTGGGACAACTTTTCTCCCAGTTGTCTTGTGCACAGGATAACTGGGACAAAAGTTATCCCAGTTGTCCTGTACAGAATAACCGCACAAAACAACTGGGTATAAGTGCGTAAGCTGATACCAAACCAGACCAATAAAGTGCAGTGATGTGAACTGATGTGTCATTATGTGATTGTAATGCAAATCAATGTATTGTTTAAATTGTGCACCTAAATTTAGTTTTTAAATCACCTACTTTGGGTTGTGTGTATACCTAACAGGTATACACACAACCCAAAGAAGAATCTTCTATTTAGTTAACCTATGTCTATGGAATAAATACATTTCTAGCAAGGAAAGTTCCCTATACCTAAAAAAAACCCCTTAGATGTATATAACATGTTCTGTATAAAGATTAATGATATGCAAAGAACATGCATACTGAATCTGACTTCTTGGAATCAAAATAAGGAAAACTGAGTCAACATTAAATATTAAATAAATATTAATAATAATATCACAGCTAATATTAAAGTTACTGGCGCGGTGGTGCAGTGACCCGGAGTGGAGGTTGGCCTCCAATACCAGAGATCTCCAGTTGTCCCATGCACATAAAATATAATATCCCAGACGAAGGCACAAATTTATTGGAATCATCGCCAAATCTACAGATTTCTAATATTTCAGATTCCCTTATCTACAGATTGTAATACTAAAGATTCCTGTATCTACAGATTCCCATGTCAACATCCCATCCCATGACAAACTTAAAGAATACCTTATCTCTAAATGTTACTACTCCGTTGACGAATTTCTAAATGATAAATCTAATCTGTAACTGTTTGACTGCCTGAGTTAAAAATTGACATAGTACCTACCTACACAATTGTTTTGATTCTTGTAACAGACATTGTCTATACTAAATAATTCAGGTTACCCCGATTGCGAGGGCTATACACTGTAAATACAAAAACTTTAGAATTGGCTATATTTTTCCGACTTCTTTGTTTGTAGCAATAAATAGATTAAATACCTATTGCAATAATCTTAAGATGAATTGCTGCCCCCTTACAGGGTGCATGTACTCACCTTTAAGCTAACTACCACCTAAGCTAAAACTATGTAAATGTATATGTATGCAATAAATAAATAAATAAATGTCTATGTAGATCTTTCTCAGATTCCCTTCAGCCACTTGGGCCACATTCACTCTGCTGGCTGCTTGATCCTCCCCCATTCATACTACATGCCCGCATGAGTCTCATTCATGGATTTGGTTTCTCCTGATTCTGATGTTCGGCTCGGATTAGTCCGAGCCTATCTTCTATTTTTGTAAAGTCTCCAGCTTCTATCCTCACATTGGGATGGTCCTATAATTTTTCGGTAGATCTTCCTTTCGGGCACTTGCAGTTAATGTTAGTATTTTTTGGCGGCAATTTTTTTTTCTTTATTTTATGAAGCCAGGCCTTTGCTCTGCAGTGGGACCATCCTGGCTGAAACTACAGGTCCGATTTTAAAATTATTTCTCTACAATTAGATGGCTATTATTATCCCTGAGTTACATGGGCTATTTATTTACTCTCCAGGTATCGCGTGAGTGAAGTCGCAAACAGCAGCTAGCTATCTATTTAAAAGCGCGTAGCACCGTGAACCGCCAGCTGACTGCTTTCACAATGCTTATCTAAAGCATTGTGAAAGCAGTCAGCTGGCGGCAGGACCATTAAACTTTGTTATCAGAACAGCTGTGTTGTAACTTAACTCAGTGCAGTTTATAGCATTAGGTCACACGGATCTTCTATCTGTGTAGATCAAATATGCTTGTCAAGCTTTTTGAAAGTAGAAGAACCAACTTTTACTTGCCAAAGTGATGAGGGGGAGTATCTTTTGTCGTATATATGTACATATATCTTTATCGTCACGTTTCTACCAACGGTCGAGGGTTATGTACAACCGTTATAATTATATCTACTGCCATTTCAATAAAAAAGGTATCATTTGATTCGTCTTATATATCTTAATACTCCGGTGCGGTGGTTGTAGGCTATCTCTATGATGACGTCGAAGAAAGATTGAGGATCGAAGAGGACAGATTCGTAGTTGTCCGATTTTTTACTGTTTTATGAATATGTTTAATGACTGAAGACAGTCTGCAAAATTTTATTGACTTTGGACCCTGATCAGAATTATTTTCATGATAAATCATAATAAATAAATAACGCTGGACAATTCACACAACATTATCTAGCCCCAGGCTAAGCAGAGCTTGTGTTATGGGTAACTAGGTAACTGATATACATAATACAGTATATTACATAGATAGATATTTTTTTTATTATACATAGAAAAACGACCAGAACACCCTGAACAAATATTTGCAGAACGTACAAATATTTGTCCCGAGGCGGATCGAACCCGCAACCTCCTGTATCGCAGGCGGACCTTCGCCCACCGCGCCAGAGAGGTCGTCCAAAAGTCGGAAGCTTGTGATTTCCCTCGTCAGAATATAAAAAATCGTTCCCTAACATGGGCAGCTGGATTATACCTGAGTGGCGTAGGGGGTTTCATAGGCTGTTTTACTCAGGGTACCTATCAAATAAACCAAGCCGTGGGAGGTCGCTAGCAATATCTCTTTCTCAGCATTGTCATCTCGGGAACCTTTCATTACCCCCTAAGAAACAGTTGGTGATTTACGAGCGATTTCAAAGCGTTGCGATTGCGTAGCGAGTATGCCGTGACGACGCAGTGAGCACGACGCGACGACGCCGCAGTCGCAGTCGACGGCGGCGCTAGTAGCTCGCGCGTGCCCGCGGTGTCTTCGATGCGTGCTCGCTGCGCAATCGCATCACGTTGAAGTAGCTCGCAAATCGCCAGTGTGGCCCTTTCTCGTCAATATTTCCGAACATCATTTCAGCTCATGATTGATAACTTGACGACCTACTCTTCTTTACCTGCAATGTTATCAACACAATAATACCTAAGTACCTCGTGATTGATAGAGAGAATACCGCTTGTGCAAGTAATAAGTCATTTGATAAGGACAATACGTATCTGTTTGTGATAAGAAGTGATAAGGCCGTGAATGGCCAGTTGACCGCGATTCAGCTTTTCTATCTGCAAATGTGATATCTCTAGGCAAACTTGTTGTACGTGACTTTGAATATTATTCAAATACTAGCTGGTGCCCGCGCCCTTGCCCGCGTTTTATCGGGATAAAAATAGCCTATATGCAATTCCAGGTCCCAAACTATACCCCATACCAAACACCCTAATCAGTTCAGTAGTTTTTGCGTGAAAGAGGAACAAACATCCATCTATCCATCCATCCATCTATCCATCCATCTATCCATCCATCTATCCATCCATCTATCCATCCATCTATCCATCTATCCATCTATCCATCCATCTATCCATCCATCTATCCATCCATCTATCCATCCATCCATCTATCCATCCATCTATCCATCCATCCATCCATCCATCTATCCATCCATCTATCCATCCATCTATCCATCCATCTATCCATCCATCTATCCATCCATCTATCCATCCATCTATCCATCCATCTATCCATCCATCTATCTATCCATCCATCCATCCATCTATTCTTGCGAACTTTGATATTTATAATAGGTATAGGATATTAACTAAAATATATTAGTAGGACTATATATAGTAGATAAACTGCTATGTAATAAATAAAGCATGAATAAGTCCTTGAAATGTATAATAGTAGATTCAACATCAAGATCAGAATCCAGATATTGTTTCGGTTTGACATAGGTTTTTATAGATTTGTGATATTGCGTGTTTTTTTATTATTCTATGAATTTTCAAGAATCGTGAGCGAAGTAGGTAGGTTTCTGAAATTCTTTCTTTTCTGAATGAATATACTTATTTCAAACAATTTGCACTATAACGTCTCAACAATCTAGAGTACCTACCTACTTGCTAGTTTCTAAAACTTTCTCTCAACGACTGCCAACGAAACGCAAATAAGTATTACTGGTGTCAGTTACTTATGGTTCTAGAATTTTAGATATTTTTTGTAAACAAAAGGGTATAAGGGTAGCAATATTTTTTTTATCTTAAAATACTATATTGCGACACTGGTATGATAGAAAATCGCCAATTTATCGTTTTGGAAAGTTTCATTCGCCTTTTGTTCCTTTTCGTTTTCGAACTCGAATTTGAACCTTTTTTACTCCACTTACAATTATGAGTTGCTGAAATTTGTATTTTGATTTTTTGCGTTAACCTTGCTATATTTTTTTTGTCTCCGTATTTTTATCAGTTGTTGTCAAGTTTCATCTATAAATGTCTTTTTTTTTCCATAAAATATTTTAGATATGATTATAAATAGTACCTACCTAGTACATTAGATTTACCTAGTTATATACATTAGATACCGTTTATTGGAGTGGTGCGTGGGCGATAATAAACAGGGTTTGTGTCAAAACAACCTTATCACTTTTAACGCATCAATTAATCTAACAAGGTGAGGTATGAGTGCATCACTCACTTTATTATGGTCTAGGTCTAGATAAAAATAATCTCAAGCTATAATTTTTCTCGAAACTTTGATGTTAAAGATTTAATAAAACCGGTGTGAGAGTGCGAGTTGACACGCACACACTGGATTCCGTACCATCGTACATTACCATTTCGCAAAAGGAACATAAAGAACAGATTTTTTAAATCGAAAAAAGCAAACATCTTACTTCACACTGTCACCCATCCAACTACTTGATCACGCCCGACGTTTCTTAACTTCGCTGATCGGTAATCAACTTGCTATGGATGTTGGACTTTTAAGAGTTGATACTATCTGAAATCAGTTATTTTCAACGATCATATCTTCCACAATTCTGTGTTTCGAACACCTGGTGTTTCCAAACCACTAGTGTTTCGAAAACACGATTACATGAAATTTTCTCTATAGAAAAAAAAACCAAAGTTCACTCTAAATTGTACTTTAAACCGTCGCTATTCAATAGATACGTTAAAATAAGCCTTGATACTTTGAACAGTAAACAATAAAAGTATAAAGCCGACGGTGTGTGTTTTAGATTTTCAAAATTACTATTATTTTTACCGTAAAAAAACAAAATCATTATTTTTGCGGTTATGACGTTCTACTCTGTCCCGCTCATATGAATGCGAAATCCCAAGCCTATCCTTTTCACACAATGGTGAGGTATTGTAGGCCCTTAATTAATAAATTTATATTATTTGTTTTTATAGCGTCAATGGTTATCAAAATTTCAACTGTACCTATTACTGTTCGTGAGATACAGCCCGCTGAAGGACGGGTGGAGGGACAGACAGCGGAGACTTAGTAAATATTGGGTACGGAACCCTAAATAGACTTAGCTTAGCTTGAAGGTAATGGTAATTTTGGGATTATCGTAAGACCTATATAGTATTATTTTTACATCTGTATAAGGATTTAAAGTGTGCTTATTGGTTTTGAAATAAGCCCGTAGATTTATTTTGTAGTGTGGCAACTACGCCGAAAATGAATGTAGCTCTATTTATAAATGCTATTCAAATAATAATTTCCGTAATATTTTTTTAAGTTTTGCCAAAAAAAGCCAAATCTAGAGGAAACAGCTCTGGGTAGAGACCTAATCTACCCAGAGCTGTTTCTTCTAGATTTGGCTGTCTCTGGGGACACCCATATACGGAGTAGATAACACATTCAATGTCATAATAGACATATTGAGACTTTCAATGTGTTATCTTCCCTTGATCAAACTTTAAGCAGATAATAATAATAATAATATATTTAAGTCTGTACGTAGATGTATGGGCGTGTGTTTTATCAATTGCTTATATCAGAAGGAAAGATCACGAGCAAACTCGCACGTAGGACTTTGTCAATCAAAATCACGTGGTAAAGACGCACTTTGACAATGAACAAATTAGTACCAGTTGTAAAAATGCGATTTGTTCGAATCATTGTTTTTTCTCCAGTTAATGCTTCTATAGATTTGTAGAGATCAAAAGCTTCTAGACAATTTATAGGGGTATCTTATAAATGTAGAGCCCGTGGAATCACAAAGGCCTTCGTTCCATAAAAGTTTTTTTGAACAGTCGGGGTGTCTCAAAATTTGGACGACAATAGCGTAATCTTTATGTATATTAAGAGATGGTTCTAATTCTTTAACTGCACTGGTAAAAATCATGCTTACATTTACATGGACTGTTAACCTACATTTGGAGTCGAAATGACGTCTGAACTGCGTCTGAAAGAAATGATGACCGAATTAAAGCGTCGTCAGCGTTCTTAGTTTCTCCAATAACAACATCACGTTTATTTGTTTACTTATTTATTGCATTGGTGGTAAGGGCGTTGCAACATTCTGAGTTTAGAGCTCTCAGTTATAAAAATAAATGTTTTACATTATTCATTTAGTCGTCATATAAAGCAAGTAAAGACACAAAAAATATACAATATATACAATTCGTCATCTATAAGTAAGTTTATCACAATTATTACATATGTCAAAAATATTAAAAATTAATTATAATGTCGTTTTAATATAGTAATATACTATGTCAATACATATTTATTTGGTGCACTAATAAAAAGCAGAGACACGTCGTCATATAAAACACAGGATGTACGAGTATTTATATATTTAGGCAGATCGTGTGTATATTTTAAAAATAGGTTGCATCCAAGAACGCAACCTCGGGGTATAGACGAATTCACACATTCACATTCACATCAGCCCATACACGTCCACTGCTGGACATAGGCCTCCCCCATACGACGCCACAAATAGCGGTCCTGAGCCGCCTCCATCCATCGACTCCCTGCGACCGCTACGATGCCGTCGGTCCATCGAGTGGATGGTCTCCCATGTAGGGGGGGATTTGCCATAATCACCACGCTTGGCAGGCGGATTGGTGATCGCAGTGTTGGTGTTTAAATACTCAGAAGGAAGCTGCTGCCCTTCCTCTGGTAGGTTCCCTTAGTCGGCTCTTACGACATCCACGGGTTGAGTTGGAGGGGTGGATATTCGTACGCCGCGGCCCCACGGCGATAGACGAATTAAAAGTAATTATTTCGGAATGTTTTTTTTTGTATTAATGTTACGAAATATTTCCGATATTTTCGGACCGATTTTGAAACTATTGACCTCATGCTTCACCCCGCAGCGTCCAAAGTTATGTAACCTTAATACAATACACTTTATTGCACACCAAGAAAATACAATATATAGGAAAATAGATAACAGAGTTGCAGAATGGGCGGTCCTATCGCTAAGAACGGTCTCTTCCAGATAACCTTGGGATGAAAACGAAGCAGTTGTACACGTGTATATATTAATTTGACACAGAATAGGTAAACTGTGAACCTCAACAACGTTTTAAATTCGAGATATTGGCATTCTAAAGCACGTTCGAACATCAACTTTAAAGTATCGAGCAAAGTAGTTTTAGAAAACACCTACCTACAGTGTGATAGTGTTTATTGTCTAACAATGATCTTCAATTAACTTTAACTCGAGCGTTTGAATCTAATGGTTTCAGAGCACGAGGTAGGTAGATTGAACGAGGAGTGGTCGAGCGGTTTCTTTATGGCTTCTCGTCGTATCATTACATATGGGTTTCTTGCTGAAAAGTTTCTAGAGTTCAATCGATAGAACGTAAAATATGTGAGGAGTGTGAACCAAACGGTACCTATTTAGAAGTCTTGAGAACGTGAAAATCGATAAAATCGATTTCCAGATTCCAATCTTGAGAACGTGAAAATCAATAAAATCGATTTCCACGTTCTCACACAACAGATATATGTGTCTGTAAAAAATCCATTTTATTATTTTTGAATTATTTATTTTTAATGTTGTTTTATAATATTAATCAATCCTAATAGTGCCTTAATCGTGTAAGTAAATCTATGTCTTTTTATATTAATGTAATGTGGTGTATACCGTATTAATTTTAGTAAAATAAATTTACGAGGGTATTTCGGCACAGTTTCATACGCCAATATTGAAGAGCTCAAATAAAACTCCAATCATAGTAAATATCCCGTTATAAATGACTTTAGTGTTGTAAATAACCATGATAGTTTCTAAAGTTTAATCGTATTCGATGGTTATTATTATGTATCATCTTTACCTGAAAACCATTTAAAGCAATATAACACGTGAAATCGTATACTTTTAATGTGCCCCTAATACGTACATACAGTAATAAAAAACCGCACTCGACAGTTTTTGTTGACTCTGACATCATCATGGGTGATTGTCCGGGAGCCTAGAGCCTTGGTTACTCCGAGTTGTTTTTTGCAGCTATCGATACCAGTAGCTGAGTACAATTATAGATACCTATTCGGTAAAAAAAAAATCTGGTTAGTCTTAGATGAAATCAGAAGATTGTAGAAGGTTTTGTAATTATAAGTAGAGAAGAATGATTTTTTTTTTTTTTTTTTTTTTTTTATTCTTAATTTTTAAGGGACTTTGAGTCATTGGAATGACTAAGTCAGCCCCGTATTATAACAAACAACTAGTTAAAACTAAATTATATCAAAAGCTAATCTAAATAATTTTACTGCCGCAACACTCAGTGGTGCGGCTAAAATAATTTGGATAACACCAGTATCCCTCAGGTTAACATCGTACAAATCATTAAGCTCTGATCTTATAGACTCGCTCCGCTCACACTCCACTAGAAGATGCTGCACATCTTCTAGGACGCCACATGTGTCACAATTGGGCGAGTTTGTGATTTTCATTAAATATTTAAATTTATTAAGGGGGATGTGCCCAGAGCGTAGTCTATGAGCCATTACAATATGCTTTCTCTTTAGTTTACAATTCATACCCCACCATGGTACATAACCAGGCTGCTCTTGTAAAATTTTATACCAAATTCCTTTATTAACCGATATAGAATCATACAACGACTTCCACTTTTCAAAAATTTTGTACCTGTATTTACATAAAATCTCTGAAATCTCCGGCATAACATAAATTTCTGAACCTATTTCCATAGCTTCCTTAGCTAATTTATCTGCTTCCTCATTTCCTTGAATACCTACATGTGACGGAATCCATTGTAACCTCAGGGCCACACCGTTTTCTTGGAGAAATAACGCCTTTTTTAGAATTTCATACGCTACAGAAGCACCTCGTACATCCGAGGCGCATCGAGTAATGTGTTGCAAAGCACTACGACTATCAGTAAAAACAACTACTTTTCTACAGTTCAAAGTGCGAATTAAAGATAGAGCCTCAGAAATCGCTAGTAACTCTACCGACATAATAGAATTTAAGTTGGACTTAATTTTATACAGGTCACTTGTTCTGTTTCTAGGGTCAAAAATTGCAGCACCAATACCGTCACTCATTTTAGAACCGTCTGTATACAATTGATACCAATCCCTATACACCACGTTAATCATATGCAAGGAATATTGCTTGAGTATTCTCGGGTCAGATTTATTTTTGGCCTGATTTATACCTTCCACTTCGGTGACAATAAAATCCGTACTTATTTGTGATACCCATACATGTAGCATATAAGAACACAAAGAGTTTTTGGTAACGATATTTTCAGATTTAGTCTCAGCGTAAACCGTCGCTAACAAAGGTTTTTTTCTTCTAGTCCAGTATCCAGAGTCACACAAATTATTAAGTTCTGTTATAATTTTAGTAGTAAATGAAGAGGAAAACCGAGCTTTCAAGCAGTATTTTGTAGCCAGGTAGTGACGTCTCAAATGAAGTGGGTGTATGCACAGTTCAACCTCCATGACGTGGATTGGCGTGCTTCGAATGAAACCACCTATTACACGCATGGAGATGTTCTGTACTTTATCTAATTTATATAAGTGAGACCTAGCAGCTGCATCATACAAAAAACAACCAAAATCCATCCTGCTACGTATTAATGCAATATACAACCTTCGAATGTGTTTCGGATGGAGACCCCAAGAAGAACCCGCCAAAACTTTCAGAAGATTGATAGTTCTAGTAGTTTTTGCAACTATCTCATTCACGTGCTTCCCCCATGTCAAAGATCTATCTAGCCACATACCCAAATACTTAACATGACTCACTATAGGTAAGTTACTATCATTAACCTTTATTTGGAACTGTTCCCTGACCATTCCTCTCTTAAAACAACAACACTGTGTTTTAGCAGAGGATACCTGAAGCCCCAGCTGATCGAGTAACCTAACAACACAACTAAGTGCATTTTGAATATATACCGCATTTAATTGTGCATCTCTTTTTTGTGCATATATAACAAAATCATCCGCGTATTGTAAAGCACAAACATTGGTCAGCTCTGAAGCTATTTTATGCGTTGCAATATTAAACAAAAGAGGTGATATAGGATCTCCTTGAGCTAATCCTCTTCTGGTTATCCTAATTTTGTCCCGTTCTCCTCCCTCATCACTACAGATTGTAAGAATTCTTTCATTTAAAAAGCTCCAGAAATAATTACATATTATATGCCCTACACCTAAGTTGTCCATTATTATTAATAGCTGGTCTATAAGAATATTGTTATATGCATTCTCCACGTCTAAAAAAACTGCCAACGTAGACAGCCCTTTCGAAAATCCTATCTGTATTTGGGAAACTAAGCGGGATAAACAATCTAAACAAGACTGGTTCCTCCTGAACCCAGAAGTAATAGGAGACAGGACTAGGTTTCGCTCCACAAACCATTCTAATCGCTTACAAATCATAATATGTAGAATTTTGCAGATACAAGAAATTAACGAAATAGGCCTTAGTTTAGGTACTGAATTAGGGTCACTATTGCCTTTCGGAATCGGGACTACTTTAATATTACGCCATTGACTAGGAATCCGGGACGACTTAAATATGACATTATATATTTTTAATAGATATAACTTACATTCTAGTGGTAAATAATAAAGCATAGAATAGGTGATGCCGTCCTCTCCAGGAGCTGTGTTTTTCTTTTTCAAGCTCTAGAGAAGAATGATAAACAATGCGTAAATTATTTCGGATGAAGTGTTTTTACTTTATATACCCAGTACGTAATAATAAATATGATTGAAAAAAAAAATACGGGCTATTCCTTCTCGGAAAATCGTTGTTTACGTATTGTTCTAGCTAGCAGTCCGACCGTACATTCGAATGAATCTATTTTCATGTTAAGAAACGTTGGACACATCAGGTATCCCCTAGCCAATCGCATCTCAAAATTGGTTAGAGAGAGAATCAATACACTATTTCCAACTCAAAAGGCTTGAGAGTTGGGCCAGATTCTGCTCCCAGTTGGCTACAAGGTCCAAACTCACAAAATAAGACTCTTGGAAATATTAAAGAGTCTTATTTTGTGCTTATATAGAATTTAAGAATACCAATTTGATTTCTCGATTGCTTTCTTGCAGTCCAAAGTATAAGGTATAAGCACATTATGGAAATTTACTATATATTTTTATTAGGTACTCGATCATAAGTCTAGACTAGACAGAAACCTAGTACGGACGAATTGACGTTTTATTTATGGCTGAACATATTAATGACACTTTACTATATTACTCCCATTTTCCTTGTATATTACATTCCAACTGGCGATATCAAAAGAATTGGAAGACGTGACTTGCGAGTCTTGTGACGGTCCTCTAATAGGTTGAGTATACTGATTCAGTAAATATATCGAAAGATCTAAGAAGTACGTAACCTTATCTTAAAGGACACACTAAGCACGTATAAACTTATAGAGAGCGCTCGATTAAATTTATTTGCGTTAAAACAGTTTATACAGGATAAAGAGAAACTAGAGATTTCTGGCGCCCCCATGATGGGTTGACGACAACGCCAAAGTCTCAGGGCACATCCTACTAATATTATAATGTCAAAGTTTGTGAGTATGAATTTATGGATGTATGGGTGTGTCTTCCTCTTTCACGCAAAAGCTACTACGATGCGCAACGCACGCGATTAGAACTGCACTCACCCTGAAGGAGTCCCTCGTTAAGGTTTTAAATAAACATCTAAAATAACATACCAAGCACATCTGGCATAGCAGTTAGTTTATTGTAGTCTAGTATTGTACTGTACACAACAACTGACCTTAGAATGCGATATCCCATGAGCTAATTTAGGATAGCCAACTGGACGGCCGGTGTTGTTCTAAATGTGTATCATTATTAGAAATAACTGTTATAAGTTACTATATCGTTCATGTTAAACTGTTTACATGTTTGTTGCGGTCATCTCCAATTACTTTTAATTGTTCATGAGAATTAGCGCGGAAATTATTAATTATGGTGACTCTGTTTTTAATTATCTACGTACTCATTGTTTTACTCAGTATCAGTTACGTAAGCTATTATTCCGTAAATCGGAAATGTTGTAATTACGGAAGGGAAAACTCTAAATTCCTAATACATATGTATGTATATCGTAGTTAGTAGTAATTTTGGTCATTTGGCTTGGCGATCCAAGCTTGGCTTGGAGCAAGCTTTGCGTTTTGGCGTTGAAAACGTCACCAGGTATTTCAGTTTTGAGTTGTCTTTCAATAAGTAGATAATTCTGGACTTTCTCGTATTTTACCAAACCCTATGACGTTTCTGCGCTGCTGCATAGATGCAGCATCAAAAACCTTTAAACATTACAACCTGGGTAAGAGGACGACGACGATGAGGCCGACGGTGAACCGTCGGCCTCATCGTCACTTTCCATCAGGGGTTATTGTGGTCAAACGAAGGTCGACTATAAAAAACATGCTTGTAACACCATTCATGAGGAGAGGAAGGAAATAGTGTCAAAACATGTTTGTCCTCATAATATAAAAGAACATGTAACATTTAGACTGCCATTGAGTTCCAACTCCAGTGCTATGAAAATTATTCATGAGGAGAGGAAGACAATAGTGTCGAAACATGTTTGTCCTCATAATATAAAAGAATATGTAACATTTAGACTGCCATTGAGTTCCAACTCCAGTGCTATGAAAATTATTCATGAGGAGAGGAAGACAATAGTGTCGAAACATGTTTGTCCTCATAATATAAAAGAATATGTAACATTTAGACTGCCATTGAGTTCCAACTCCAGTGCTATGAAAATTATTCATGAGGAGAGGAAGGCAATAGTGTCGAAACATGTTTGTCCTCTAATATAAAAGAACATGTAACATTTAGACTGCCATTGAGTTCCAACTCCAGTGCTATGAAAATTATTCATGAGGAGAGGAAGACAATAGTGTCGAAACATGTTTGTCCTCATAATATAAAAGAACATGTAACATTTAGACTGCCATTGAGTTCCAACTCCAGTGCTATGAAAATTATTCATGAGGAGAGGAAGACAATAGTGTTGAAACATGTTTGTCCTCATAATATAAAAGAACATGTAACATTTAGACTGCCATTGAGTTCCAACTCCAAGGCTATGAAAATTACAATGCCCTTTAGAATGACCAAAAGTGCACAGTGTTCAAATGCCATTGTATAAGAATGCAATGGGTTCAACCTCAATGATATTTATAATTATTTATAAGGTCGTTCAAAATTAACTAACAATGTTATACATTTAAAAATAACAATTATGGCTAATTGCCCGCAAAGCGGAGCGAATATGTGTAAAATCGATGAATAGGATCTCGAGAACCATACGTACCTTGATGGTCAATCTAACGCTACATAGACATTGACACCGGCTTTTGGTTATTTTTGCCCGCGAGGTTTATGTTTTTCTAATATTTCAATGTCGTTGACCGGTACCTAATAAAATAACAACGATATACTATCGTGCACTCGTGACACTGGCACTGCCTGTGTGACAGTCACAGATATATTTAGTTTCTGTCACTGTGAAATAGCGCCAATTTTCTATACCTGTGACTTTTATCAGTGACGAAAAATACGCCTCAAGCCTAATTTCAACGCCCTACAACCCCTTTTTCGCAAAGTATGCATGTCCTTTCTCAGGCTCTAAAGTATCTGTGTACCAAATTTCACTTAAATCGGTTCAGTAGTTTTGGCGTGAAAACGTGACAGAGAGAGTTACTTTCGCATTTTTAATATTTATATGTATACTGTTGTTTCATGTGCTACATCTAGTTCTTATGAGTAGTGGTAACAAATTTTACTTCCACCTAAACTTACGTCTCAGCTCGTAAATTTCGTGAATCCTATGTGAATATTGGGTTAATATTTCGTCTTGAGAACTCCAGATAATTACCTATCGTTAATAAAACAGGTGTTACACGAGGGTCAGGCCAGATAAACTGTAGGTCAGCTTTTGTCCCCTAGGGCTATTAGTAACTGTAAGTAAAACCGATAGTTTATCATTTTAAGCGCTCATTAAGAGCTCATTAGGAAACGTTTATTTTTGCTAACTGGCTTCTGCCATCAGCACTCAGAAACAAAGTGCCAATAATCCTCAGGAATAATACAGCTAGCTAATCGACCAACTTTTTCCTAAAATAGTTTTCAGAATCAGACCAACCAATATTTCCGGAAATACATTTCAAAGTAACAAATTAGATAACACGATCGTCCGTGCCAACACTTGGCCACGTCACCCACCATGCCTGTGGAATTGAAAGTAACCACATGAAAGTAAGCAATTGAGAAAACATACTTATTTAATGGTATAATGACTACCTTTATCAATCTTTTTTCTCATCTAGAACATTCAGAAATTTTGTTTAGTTTTCGTTCGGGCGTAGTATGCGGAGACGAAGATTTTAGAGTCCAAGTTTAACAAGACAAAAAATAACCACGGCGTTAAGATATTCTAAGGTTTTCCTGTAAACCATCAAGATCGGGAACGTCTTCCACGAAGTAACGGACAGACGTCCACCTGGTACTATCTACTACATGTCCCTGTTACTAAGCCGTCTTTCAAACGATATTTGTGATGAAATATTTCTGTTTAAAATGGCAAGAAGCATTTCACAATCCTGTTTAATTTTCTGTCTTTTGTAATCCTTACAAGATAAAGTTTGTGTCAAATTCCAACAAATAGTTAAAATGTTTGCCGTGTCTAATTTAAAGTAGGTACTCTTTCTGTACTAGACAAAAAACACCTTGGTGACCAACAAAGTATTTTACAATAACACATACCAGGGGGCCAATTCTGCGTATCACGCTATACTTTATCGAGTGATACCTACTCATTATCACGGGATAAAAATATCATGTGATAAATATCGAGTACCGTCAAAAACTGCATTCTCGTGCGACTTATCGAGCAACTCGTCAAAGAAAATCCCTCGATAAATATCGAATTGCAGATTTTGAGAATATGCTTGTTTATTACTCGATAATTTGACGGATTTTGCTATATTTATCGAGTAGATATATTGGCAGAATTGCCTTCCAGGTCCATGCTTACGGGAGTAAGTAGTATGAAATGGACAATATGGACATTATTGGATGTTACATATTCATAAGATGGCAGTGATGGCAAGCTAGCGACGGTGTACGGTACGAGGTCACATCGGATGGTGTACAGTCAGTACAGTGCATGACTAAGGCTATCTTTAGAACGTATTATTTGAGTGCAGGAAAAGAGGGATGTCTATTGTTTTTACTGCAGTTCGTGTCTAGATGAACCGTGGTGATCCAGCGAACATAGACTTGGTAACCAGGTATTTTGAGCTAAGTTACGAAGATCCTGACGAAAAGCTACCGTACTGAAAAAAAAAAATGATTTTTGTTATACTAACAGATTTGTATTGCTTAGCAGAAAATCAACATACAAATCCAACTCCTTTACTTCATCGGTTTTTTAAGGTCTTACAAATATGATGTTCGGTATTGGAACAAACTTTAAAATAAAATAATAGTTTAGATCGACATGGCTTTAATTATGTGAGAAATTACAATTTCTAAAATCTTAGAGACGTGGCACATTTTTGGTCAAAGCTTGAAGTGACAGCTAATCTCCTTCGTTCAAAAACACATGTAGGTTGCGTTCGGAAACCGATCGGCGTAGACATCCTCCCGGCCGTTGAAAGCTTTAGTGAGCTTTCAAGCCTTAATTTCGCTGTCCTCAGAATTAGGAAGCAGGACCAGCCGATTAAGGGCTCTCCTTACCGTGCCATTGGCCGTTGCTATGTCGGCTACTCTAGGCGTGTGGTCAGATCCCGGATACGACTGACCCTCCCTAGGCGCCAGGATAAAGGCGGCGTTTGAGTTTCTTTTATCAAAACAAGGTCATCCAGCTTAAGATCTCTCGACTTCACTCGCCACTTGGTTCTTTGTTGAAGCTCAGCGATGTACTCTGAGGACCATCTGCTCCAGAAGTGCTGCTTGACTTGCTCCAAGCGCTGGAACCGATTGAGGCTATGCGTATTGCAGTCTAGATAGTTTGACGAGGGGATCGCCATCATTTGTCTGCCAATCAAAAAGTGAGCTGGAGTAAGGGACTGGAAATCATTAGGTGATGGGCTCAAAGGACTATGTCCTTTGTGCCTGCTATTTAGGATAGCTTCTATCTGTGTAAATACAGAGGTCAATTCCTCAAAGGTTAGGTGAGATTGACCTAAAGTGCGATGTAAGTGATGTTTTGCTGACTTAACGCCGGCCTCGGCCAAACCGGAGCGTGAGGAGCGTATACGGGAGAGAAACGAAATTCAATGCCCCGACTGGCAGCAAAGTCACAAATAGATTCACAATTAGACTGTAGAAAATTGCCTAGTTCTTTAGCGGCCGTTACAAAGTTCCGACCATTGTCACAATAAATAATCTTAGGCATTCCTCTACGAGAAATAAATAGTTTTAAGGTAAGTATAAACGCATCTTTGCTGAGTTCACTAACCACTTCTAAGTGAAGGCACTTATATCGAAAACAAACAAAAATGCATAGGTAACATTTTGTTATCTTGCACCCTCGACCCTTACGGTCTGTAATTAATAACGGGCCTGCAAAGTCGGTCCCCACAGTACTGAAAGGGAAGTCAGGTTCTACTCTATGAGCGGGTAAGCCCCCCATTATATTAGTCATCGTTTCGCCCTTAAATCGACGACAAACAAGACAGTGTCGTACAACTTCTCTAGCGAGCCTTCGACCTCCGATAGGCCAATAACGCTCTCGGACTGAAGCGAGTATATGCTGAGGGCCAGCATGCAAAAGTTTGGAATGTTCAGCTTCAAAAATTAGTTTAGTTAGATAATGATTAGATTTTAAAACAACAGGGTGTCTTTTTTCATAGGGATAGGAAGAGGTATCAATACGACCTCCAACGCGAAGTACACCTTTATCATCAAGAAATGGGCTCAACGAGCAGAGATGAGTATTTGGTTTGAGAGATTTATTTGATTTTAGTGTAAGGATCTCTTTTGAAAAATTATCATTTTGGGCAATTTTAATGAGAACAGTTATGGACTTGTCTAGTTCATGAACTTGTAGGGTTCCCGTTAGCTTATTGGTTGGTTTTTTACAATTGTGAATAAATCTGTAAACTTGGGCTACAACTCTTTGTAGGACCGAAAGTTTCGAAAATCTTTGCAAATTAAAGTCTGGTACCGGAGGTACATCCTCCGCCACCAAAGCGGGCATCGCTTTTAATTTAGATAGCTCTATATTCCGTTCCATAGAAAGATTAGGCCAGGATGACTCGGGTTGTTTGAGAAATGTAGGCCCGTGCCACCATAATGTCAAGTTGTTAACTTCCTTTGGTTCTACACCTCTCGAGGCAAGATCTGGGCTTGCTGGGTTTTGAGAAGTAGGAACATGACGCCAAGCATCAGAATCGGTAGGTTCTCGTATAGCGGCCACTCTATTTGCTACAAAGGTTTTAGTTTTGTTGGGGGATTTTAGCCAGCCAAGCACAACACTGGAGTCGGTCCAGAACACAGAGCGTTTCAGCTCGATCCTCAAAGCCCCTTTGACAGCGGAACTTAATTCAGCTCCTAGAAGAGTGCTACATAATTCTAAGCGAGGGATCGAACAAGCCTTGATGGGTGCTACACGAGCCTTTGCTCATAGTAGGTTGACGTGCACATGGCCATTTCTGTCTACAGATTTAAGATAGATACAGCTTCCATAGGCCAGCTGGGAAGCGTCATAGAAACAATGAAGTTCAGCATCAACGGTGTTTTTAGCTAGGACATGTCTTTGGATTTTAAGAGACGATAAAGTGCTGATTTGTTGACTGAATTTTGAAAAAATTCAGTCAAAAATTCAGGGACAGGTTCATCCCAATCTATTTTTTCGGCCCAAATTTTTTGCAGAGAAGAAGTCGAATTCTGGATAACTTCATCGCAAGCTTGCTGATTCCTACAGTAAAAATGCTTTCAAATGTCATTATTGTCTCTAGATATGTTTTAAACTTAGTAACGCGTCCCTTGATGGAACTACGCCTTGTAGTTAAATCTTTCAAACTTAGTTCAGAAGTCATTGCGAAGAAGTATAAGAACAACAAGTAAATACTTAGATTTGTATACAATACGCTCCTTGTTTCATCGGTGGGCAATAGAGGTTGGCCCGACGCCTTGTCAGCAAGCACAGGAACAGCTGAGCACATTTTTGGTCAAAGCTTGAAGTGACAGCTAATCTCCTTCGTTCAAAAACACGTGTAGGTTGCGTTCGGAAACCGATCGGCGCAAACATATGATAATGTTCTTCTTGATTTTCAAAGTTACTTCAAGCAAAGTTACCTACTCCAACATCAATTTTCATCATTTTCATTTGAAACAATTTTTTACGCTTGGTAGTCAGTGTGAATTGGAGACGGCTATTTCCATCTGCTTTTAATATATTCTCTGCAAACGGGTCCGAAGTCCGTGACTCGAGTCGAGACATTTCAATCTTTGACATTGCGATATTGATTCTTTATGTTACTTATATAAAAACTCTTTAAGTTCCAACCTCAAATTACAGCCACAGGGAGTATTCTGTAATCTAAGGCAATGTGTCCTGCCTGAATTTCAAACAATAACACAGTACAAATAGCAATCGATTCGCGTATATTTAGGCACGCATCTTGTTTTATTAAAACCGGTCGGGTCGCCATGCGAAACCGCAAGCGCACGTGTGACCGGCTTCTGCTGACCACCACGTGGTGTCTGCATGCATCGTGATACCCCGTCCTTTTCTTACGCACATGACCTCGCCTCTATCTAGCCTCGTTTTAGGCCGGCCGGTAACCGAATCAAAACAACGCTATCGTTGTTGATACCGCATCTTGGTGTGTTGCTATAAACGCTATAATCCATTATCACGTGATATCGTATAATTAATTAGTCAAGCATGAGATGATGTCGTGACGGGACGTCAATCAAGTTAGTATTTTTATTCGCATGCAAGATTTTATGGACACTCATTTTCATTGCGACCAATGCAGTTGCGTAAGAACATGTACATAATGTATTATGTTATTTTATGACGGTCTCTCTAAAAGGTGATCCGAGTAAATGAGCACCTAAATACGTATTGCCTAACCACACCTAGTTTTCGAAGTTAGTTAGGTACTAAAATACAATCTTTCACCTATCGATTGTACTAATCTGGAGTCTCTAGTAGACCCTAAAGTTCTAAGATTCTAATCTCTTATGGCACGTTAAGTTCTTTGAATCGAGATCAACACGTGGTTCAAGTGAGATTTACAACGAGTTACATCCCGGGCACGACAAATTACCTGTGCTACATTTCATATGGTTTTTACTGCGACTAGAAAAGCAACATCGCTAAAAAGAGATATCTTGGCAGAGATGTTCACGTTATTCTACCTCCTTGCAAAAGTTATCTTCGGTAAAGTTGCTTCCCATTCTCAAAACAGTTTCTATTGTTGCAGACATTGAGGTGACAAAAGCTGAAAATGACGGTGGAGAAGAGCAAAGGTCATGACGCGAAGATCCCGGCAACGCGGAAAGTCGCCCCGGACGGAGGCTGGGCTTGGATGGTCTGCCTCGGAGTCAGCTTAGTTAATGTGAGTATCAGCAGCCTTTAAAATGACACGGCTTCATGTTGTGCTCATGTTGTGCTTGCTGAAACGTCGGAAAAAATGAAAGATGGTGGTAAAAATGACCGTGGATAGTTAAATTACAACTGACATCCTTGTTACTTTACTATTGAACTAGCTTTTGCTATCATCATGGATATAACACAGCATAATATAGCCTTCAGGGATAATGTAGAGAAAAATACGTGAAATATAGAATCGTACCAGCAGCACGGAGTTCTGGGGTTTAGGTACACGTTAAAAACAAACTTCAAGTATAGGTTCAATAATTAAACTTTCAGCTAAAGATGCGCGACTGTGAATGATTTCATTCGAATTATTCGACTTGACAAGTCATTCGAACGATTCGAATGACTAGAGCAAATTAGTAACTATTTTGGTTAGTAATCGCGAGTCATTCGTTCGACTGCCTGAGTCGGTTTCGATTCAATCCCCGCAGGAGCGACGAATAATTCATTCATCACTCAAAACCATCGGTCGACTAACAAAGTCGAATCGGAGCCATGAATGATCCATTCATAGAGACATTAGTAATTACTAATTAGTAGTTTCATTCGACTTTGAAGATTAGTATATTACTAATATTCAAGGTGATTAAGGAAATTAGTAGTTATTCATCATTCGACTAGACAGATAATTCGCAGTCGCGCATCTTTACTTTCAGCTGTGGTCGTGCAAGATATGACTAAGAATATAGTTTTGACAAAGAATCCATGTGCTCTACTTTTGAAAATAGAAAAGAACAGTTCTAATCTTCTTTATTCAAATCATCTATACTTACCCATAGACTTATGTTATATATTGTTTTTTTTCCTACGAAATCTATACCTATATCTGGGTCAAAGAAAAGCTGGGTGAAGACTATTGTGCGCGTTATTGTGAAATTCACGACCAAATGCAGTAATTTCCTAATTTTGTACTAGTTTTGTGTTTCTAGATACAAATTCCACAACATGTACATTACAAATAGCTTAACTTATAAATTGCAAGCCCAGTCTAGCAAATCCCGTGTTGTGGGAGACTTTTCAAGGTTTCTTGGTCCTTAAATCCGCAATGTCCATTTGGTAATGCCAGCTGAGGTTGTTTATACCTTTTGAATCTCTTGAGTGGGCTGGTAATGTAGGCTTGAGTATACATTTATTTTTAATATTTCCAGGCAGTTGAGTATTTCTGAAGCTTTAATTTTATTAAAACCATTGTCTTGTCCTTAGGGTGGATGTACTCTGATGTACTCTGAGGCCTTCGTCGGTCGGTTAACTTTGACGTGTAATATTTGATAACTTCTGTCTAAAACGTCAATCAAATTGCAACCGTGTGATTATCTTTCATTAGAAGAATACTGGCTGTCTCAGCTTATCGTTTAATCTAACTAATAATGTTAAAATACAACAAAATATAAATCAAGAAACCTAATGTGATTGATTTGTCAATTATAATGTATGTGTCAATGCCTAATTTGCTTCGTATAATTTCAATGCACAATGATGATGTAATATTAATGTAACTAACGACGCGTATCACCGTAGGCATTGAACTTTGTACCTAATACATTTTGCAACGGGTCACTGAACCCGATGTCAGCAAAATTTGTCGCTTTAAGGGTAGGTAAAGAAAGCTTTTGTCAAAACACGGCGAAATAATACTAAAATCATGTAACGGTATTTTCGACCCAAAAACAATAAACCTTGAAAAGCTTAGCACGCCTTGCCTTGTGAAAGGTCTTAGTATACGCTTGAACTCTGACCTAATAAGACCTGCCGAAAATGGATTTGTTGTAAATATTGCGTAATATTTTGTGAAAGGACGAAGTGTCGTTTCCATTCTATGAGTATCCTCATGCTACGATGACAAATACTTTGCGTGTTTAAGTGTAGATAGAAGAATCCATTTTCATACTCGTAGACTATGTATTCTCTAGCTGTTGTTGACAAAGCTCAAGTTCTAAAACTTGATGCTCAGGCGTCAGATTCTATTTACGATACTTACTTCGTTAGCCCAGCCGAAAGGCACTTGTAGAATGAGATATTGGTGATTTATATCATTTCATTTTGTGGACAATTGATCGACGAGAAAAAGAAAAGATACGCTATGTACCTATATAGGTACTCTTAGAATCCAAGATATTTTATGAATGAAAACTTTTATTATTAATTTAATGATAAATAAAAGAAACCAAAATTGTTTCAAATTTCTGTGCTTTGCTTCGATTATACCAATGTCGTTAAATATTTTTCACCGATATTCCTTGGGTTTTGTGACCCTTTTTAGTCAAAAAATGTCCAGGTTTTTGAATCGGAGTATAGTATATCCAGTAACTAATAAATAACACAAGCTCTGCTTAGATTGGGTATGAGTATGATGTAGTAAATTGTCGTGAATTGCAGCGTGAAAAACTGTCAGACATTTTACGCATTCGTTTTTATTTTGCTTCGTCGGACCTGGCCAAATGGTTTAGTTGATCATGCTAAGCCTGTAGCTATGTTTGTGGGCTAGGGGAAAGATTGAAGCGTTGTTGGTTGTGGATGAAATTTTTTATACTACATGACATGCTATAAATTGGTCTGTGCAAATTTAGTTTGCACGTGCTTACTTGAGCGTATGGAGGTTCATTCAAGCCGCGCTCCAGTCCAGCAAAATTATTAATATTAAAATAAATAATGTCGGACAATCCATACAGCATCCACACAAAATATGGTAGTACATGCGTACTACCATATTTTATTATAGGTACATAGAAAACACCCAGAACACCTGGAACAAATAATTACAGATCGTACAGTGATGAGATTGTTCGCTTTGTAGACTCTACTGTTTTCTTAGGGTTACATATTGAATCCAATCTTTTTGATTAAAAAATTGATTCAATGGAAACTGCAAATTGATGCTCTTGCAGGCAGACTTAGTTCAGCAGCCTATGCAGTTCGAACAATTAGATTATTGCCGATGAAGATACAGCTAGGTTAGTTTATTTCAGTTACTTTCATAGTATTATGGCTTATGGTATTGTATTTTGCTTTGAAAACAGGCAGCTGACATCTAGCCTATTTAAAGAAATGAATATTTTGACAGTAATTATAGCAATACATCTATGAAATCTAATGCATACGCACAAAAATAGAGATGGCTTTTAAAAAGTGCGATATTCACAATAGAAATACAAGAAACAAGAACAAATTAGACATCCCAGCATATAGATTACAAAAGGCAGGGAAATCATTTATGGCCAATTGCGTGCGCTTCTATTATAAGCTTCCATCTGAAGCAACTGAATTCCCTTTTCGTAAATCGATGGCTTTTTACTCCATAGATGATTACATCAATGATGTTAATGCTTGGCCAGATGTCGCTACGTTCCGCCCTGACGATAGTATGTAAGAAATTTAAGCTTAGCTTTATATAAATAATGACATGTATCTAAATCGCATTAAATCTAGATTTAGATAGACAAAATAAGCATGTATTAGACACATAAGTGATATATAAATGTACTAGTGGTTTTTTTTTCACTTTTTCCACTAGTGGACAAAAAAATTAAGTGAAGAGAAAATCAATAACACCTTGTTTCTTTTTTGATAATAATAACTAAATTTATAACTGTTTATAGTATAAAATTTGACTTGTCTGAGTGCTTATTTTGTAAGCTTAAATAAATAAAGTTATTGATTCTGTTTCAGAGATATTTTTATTTCTATTGCCATATAAATAATCTTTAATAATTTAATCTAGTTAAATGTTATTTTCAAATTAAATTTATAGTTAGTTTATTTATTAAATGCATGTATTTGTATGGAAGAGCTGGATATCCTGGTATAAGTATTTTTACATATATACTTAAAAGGATGCCCTAAAAACTGTCTATCATGTAGCAAACATACTGTATACAAATCAACAATTTTCATTTAATTTTCATTCTAACAGTAGCAATGTCGCTACTGCGCGCTGGTTTTATGCGACACTGGACACCATATCAATCAACTGTCATAAAAATAAACATTATGGTTGCACAACAACCACATGACATACATATGTATATGTGTGGATATGCTGACATAGGCACTTAAGCTTAATGAAAACAGAGAACATGCTTCTTCAACGCATTTTATTACAAAACAATTTTCCTTTGAAAACAACTTTGGCGATGATGTTTCGATTTCAAGGGAATATTGTTATGGCGATGTTTATTATTTTATGCGGCTTCCAGCTTATTGTTTTCTAGAGGTATTTTAAAATAAAAACGTCAAAGTTACTTCACATAAAATCAGAATCAAAGATATGATAGCCTGTTAACTCTTTAGGATATGCAGGGCTGGACACTTAGAGATTTAGTTGCGGCAGGTGGAGTGGTGTAGAAAATAAACCTAGCGCTGATAGCACACCGTCAATGATAGTAAGTACTAAGACCAAAATATGACCTACGCCTACCTGTCACAATTTCACCTAATCCTCCCATCCTAAAATTTACTTTCTTAAGCCATTTCATGACCTTCACGCGTCCCATCCATCAAACACAATGGATGCTTGCTATTCTCACCCAAATCGGGCTGATTTGGCTGATGAAGGAAACAAAATCAGTGTTTTGACAAGTAAAAATAATTATACAGGCCTGTGGAACCCGAATGGATTCTTATCCTATTTCCAAGTGTCAAATTTGCCTGCTATCCCATCCATGATGAATCTATGAATGGTAAATTTAGTGTGATCGTACTACTGGATGAGATCAGCCGTGAACAGTGGCACTAAATGTACACCCAAAAATTATTTGACCGCCGAGTGAACCTTTTTTGCCTTCCCTGTAACCAGTCCGTTCCAAATGATACGGATATGTTGCATAGCATTTCTAGATTGCAAACGTGTAAAAATTTCAGGCGTTTCGTTCGTGAAATGAACAAACTACTTACTTCTAAAACAACAAAGCATGTTTAAACAGCTGGCTTCACAATTTACACGTTTTAAGATAATTAAAGTCGAGTCGTAAGAGTATCGTAGAGATAGAGTAATTGCCGCCAACTGGAATAAATAAAAGTCATTGCCCTCTCGCTTTGATTTTTCGCGCTGCCAAGAACAAGAAGTGAATAGTTTTATTTTGTCTTATGTTTTGATTTGGTTTGAGTGGAGAATTTTCTCTGACATCTTGTTTAATATTCCTAAGCATACAAATACAGCAACCTTATTACATATGTAGTTTAGAACCTAAAGATCAAATTAAAGTTAGGCACAGAATTATCTATATCTCCACGGAGTGTGCAAGTAACTACGTCGGAATCATGGGTGACAATGACAACAGAGTAATAAATAGCAATAATATCTACTAAATCTCGAAGACCAATCTAGAATTAGAATTAATATCTTTATCAAGGACCAATAGTAGTAATTTTCTGTGTTGTTTTTATCTTCTTGTTTACTTCCTACAATTCTCATGACCCACTTTACGACTGTGTCTTGGCAGGAATGTGGTCATGTGATATTGTTAAAGCTAATTAGTTATATCGTTTCAGGCGAATGCATCATAATTATCAGTATTGTACATCATATGTACTCTGGAACAAAGTTTACGAGCTGCATTATAATCATAACGAATTTTATCGATTCAGGCTCTGCTGTACTCTTTACCCATAAATATTAACAATTTTAAAGATTGCTTCACCCGGCGACATATACCACGGTCACCACGGTGGTGTTCCGCTTAGCGTCATTCAAAAACATCAAAAACAAACTAAAGATAGGCTCATCGAGGAGGTCGAGGATTTTCTATATAAAAAATTGTGATGTGACATAAAAAAAACATTATTACCTATTGTATTAATTATTTTTTACTATATAATGAACTAATTTTATTTTTACATTGGGTACATTGACAATAATTGATTATTATTTTAGTATGTTATTTTTTTTATTTAATTAGTACCAACTTTAATTTTATTAACTGTAAATATGATTTTACCAATAAAATGACTATCTGTTCCGATACATATACCTGTATGTATAAGTGTGTAAAAGTACCAAATGGTTTTGAAATAAAAAAGGCAGCATATACTTAATTATCTTAACCAGCCGTGCGCAATTTATTATTCACGGAAGCCTAATCCTGGATAATATTCATCAGTAGATATAGTTTATTTATGTATTTTAATTTGTTTCTGTGTTGATTTAAAATGATCCTCGTTATATGGACTGTGTGTGTAAGCTATGCTAGGTATGTCTGAAATTTTGATCTATTGCATATTCAAATCATCATCATCATCACAACAGCCCATACACGTCCACGGCTGGACGTAGGCCTCCCCCATACGACGCCACAAATAGCGGTCCTGAGCCGCCTCCATCCTGCGACCGCTACGATGTCGTTGGTCCATCGAGTGGATTGTCTCCCATGTAGTGGTTTGCAATAATCACCACGCTTGGCAGGGGGATTGATGATCGCAGTGTTAGTGTTGGAAAATTCTCAGAAGGAAGCTACTGCCCTTCCTCTGGTAATATTCAAATGTAATAAAATATTTAATATTTATCGCAATGGGTAACTTCACTTTAACGTAGTCCCTGCAGTCTCGTGTCTTCAACTAGGTATTAACTTTTATTGAATGACATATGAGTATGTCTGAAACAAAGAAGTATTTAAGCTACGTCTGACTGAAAGCAATAAAAGTAACCGCATGATCCCTTAACAAATATGCATTAAGGGAATCTATGTCTCACGACATCTGCATCTTGGTGTATAAAGTATAAAATATCGAAGAAATAAAATTGTAAATATAATTACATAGTACAGGAAACCTAACGTGACAGTATAAAGTTTGTATACATATGTTTAAAGGAAAATAACGCTACAAACGATAAACTTATACAATAATAGGTTAGGTTGTATTTCAAGTCAAATATTTGTCAGTAGCCACATTCACGAATGCCATACTGCACATATAACCTACTTTATGTGATTTCCTTCAACGGAAATTCCGCAGAAGGACCGCTGTTGTTAAAAATATTGTAAATCCCACATTCATTGAGACATGAAGTATGACCATTGATCATTAAGTGTTAACTTCCGAGTAATCAATCTTTACTGTACTGACTAATTCCACATACAAATCATATTACTGTCTGATAATATAATCCATTAACGGACTATAGTTCAATTATAATAAAACAAAGCTATAACTGTGTAGCAGTAAATGTATGTAGGTAATGAGCATTATACCTAATACACACAGTATTAGTACATTAGTAGTAATGACAGGGACACAGGTCAATGCATTATCAAAATGCATTTGATTGAAAATATCATCACCATCATCAGAAGTGTAGTATCCACTGCATTGGCTCCACATTTGCCATTCTTTCCGCCATTTTTTTTTATTTAATATTTTGTGGAACGTTATACCTAGACTTACGGATGTCATCGACCCATTGGATCAGTCTACGTCACCTATTTCGAAACACCTGTCTCTTTTCGATTTGGTCCAGCTGCCATGACTCCGATTATATATTCATGCGTCTTGCCAGAAATAAGTTTTACAAAATACTCAATATACACTTTTATACTGATGTTACTTGCAACAT
The DNA here is from genome assembly GCA_947859395.1 of Eupithecia insigniata. Taxonomy (NCBI): domain Eukaryota; kingdom Metazoa; phylum Arthropoda; class Insecta; order Lepidoptera; family Geometridae; genus Eupithecia; species Eupithecia insigniata. The sequence goes on along the minus strand of OX401998.1, from coordinate 14,532,166 downwards.
CAGTATAAATGCACCCTTTGGACGCTTGCATCCAAAGGGTGCGGTAACTGCTTCCCATCAAGCAGACTGCTTTCTTGTTTGCCGTTGTAACCTTTGTGCTATAAATACATGAAGGTGCTGGACAATCCACACAGCATCATCTAGCCCCAAGTTAAGCAGAGCTTGTGTTATAGGTACTAGATGATTGATATGCTACTAATATTATAAATGTCATAGTTTGTCAGTGTGGATGTTTGTTCCTCTTTCACGCAAAATCTACTGAACTGATTGGGCTGGAATTACATATAAGCTATTTATTATCCCGGTAAAACACGCGCGAAGGCGCGGGCAATAGATAGTACTTAATATTAATACAATAAAAATACATAGATAGTTTAGATAAATAACTTCTATCAACAATACTTAAGACATTTATCAAATAGGTATATCCTTGATTTTATTTTGTTCTTTTCCAGTTTTCCACACGTTCACTGGAGCCATCATTTGGGCTCCTATTCAAAGACTTATTAGACGACCTCGGCGTCAAGACCACGGGTGCTTCTGTCATAGCCAGCACTCTGGACTCCGTGGTGAATTTCTCCGGCTTCTTCGTTGGGCCGGTTATAAAGACCTTCTCGTATAGAAAGGTCTGCGTGGTCGGGTCTGCAATATGTGCGCTGGGATTGCTGCTTACCGCACCGGCTAACAGCATGGGGCATATATTGGCTACATACAGTATTTTAGGAGGTGAGTTGCTTTACTTTAATTTTTTATTCGCAGTTCATACACATAGAGGCCCAGCTGTGGGTCGACAAGGGCTGATGATGTTGATGGAGGGTTAGTAAAGTATGTCAATCCTCTTAAAAATAATGAAAGTCCTGTATTGCGAAAGTTTTCTTGTTCACTTGTGGCCCTGAAAACTATTTCACCTAAGCAATTATTATTCTTATTCAATCAAGGTTTATTTATACATGCTTTATTTATTGGGTAGAGTCAGCTTTTTGGTTAGAGTCAGCTTTTTTCGTCATCTATTTTTTCCTTTACCTACCAATCTATTCTTCTGAAAAATTTGTGGTTCAAGTTTTATTACTTTTTGCAACATAGTTTTTGCAACACCTAAAAACAAGTCTATTCCAGTCTATTCAAGTTACCATTTAGTTAGACCATTTGCGTATACAGCATATTTACAAAGTAACAGCTTATCAAAACCCTGACATAAAACAGGTTCTGTCTAGTAAGTTAGATGGAACTGTTCTAGATTGCATTATCATCTAAGGCCGCGGGTCGTCTCTAACTTGACTTATTCAATGAGTAATGCTCAAGTATTTCTTATTTACGTAACAGTCACTGATTAAGAACGGCATGGAAAACATGCGAGGTAATTTTCCTTTAAAGCAGGTGTGCAAACCGGAACTAAATACTGGATGCTGTCAGCTTTTCAGCAGATCAGATTCGAATCACTATTTTATAATAAGATTGAAACGAAGACAAATAAAATGCCTCTTTTTAAACTGACTTCAAACAAAAGAGGAGGTTCCATGTTCGGCTGTAGGTTACTTATGTTTGCCGATATTTTCGTCAATTGTGGACCGATTTTAATGATGATTATTTTGCTTTATGGAGAATAATCCCGTGAATAAATCGCCCCCGCCCCATAAAATAAATTCCCGAGCTATCCGTTTTTGTCCCGCAAAACATAAAAAACAGCGTCAATATTAAGGTCAGTTTTTAATTTTTTCAAAACAATCAAATTATTTCTGTGGTGTTTGGTTATTAAATATGATAAGTCAAAAAACCATTATTTACAGGGCGCGCATTTGAAGTTTAAATATTTCGTTATTGAAGGGAAAAGACACTTAGTATTTTTTTTTATTGAAATCATATATTATAGTCGTTTGTCCCCCAAACGACTACCTATCGTGTACGGGCTGATGATGATGATGATGATATTATATTATATAATGTTTTATTTTTTGTTGTTATGATTGCGTCTTTTCCTTTCAGTAAGGAAATTTTTAAACTTTAATGCCCGTCCTGTAAATAACGGTTTTTGGACTTATCATATTTATACCAAACGCCACAGATTTTCAGTCTTTAGTTAAAGTTCTTTTATGATAGTCCTCTACGATATGGAGGAAAATAATCGATACAGAATCATTGATTCTAAATAACGAATAAACGCAAAAGATTTCCATGACATGTCATCAGTAAATGTGATAATGTTCTGGATAAAGGATCTTTTCATGAATAACTTGCATAACGCTTGCAAACTGTAATGGTCGGACAAGGACATACAGGCTTTCAATGTATTTGGTGGTATTTGGCTGTGATTTTAGTATCAAATAAAACCGGCTTATCGCGGGTTGTGTAATCTGTTGTTTATAGCAATGACACGTGCCTCGGATTAAAAAATTTACCTTATTTAAATACAATCACCGCTGGCTATGTTTGATATCTATCAAACATAGCCAGCTAGTGTGTGTAGTGATAACCACAGCCTAAAAATCACAGTCTAAAATCTAAAAGACGTGACTGATTGTTTAAGTAAATAAATAAATAATGCTGGACAATTCACACAGCATTATCTAGCCCCTAGCTAAGCAGAGCTTGTGTTATGGGTACTAGATAACTGATATAAATAATACAATATATTACATAGATAGATATTTTTTATTATACATAGAAAAACGACCAGAACACCCTGAACAAATATTTGCAGATCATACAATATATTTGCTCCGAGGCGGGAATCGAACCCCCAACCTCCTGCGTCGCAGGCGGACCTTCGCCCACCGCGCCACATCAGTCGTCAAAAGTACTTCGAGTACCTACTTAAAAGGTTTTAACAGAAGTCTAAGATTGAAGTTATATAGCAGGTTTTGCTATTTTAATCACGCTGATTAATAAAAAGTCAGAATGTACATAATGTAAGTACTTGCGCAATTATGTTGAAATTTTAAACATTCGTCCATTTTATGTGACCTCGTGGTCGTGAAGTGGTGTAAACAAAACAATTCATTTCTCACTCGTTTTTTGATTGAAACGAGTTTTAATTTGTGTTTGCTTCGCTTCGACTTAAATTACCTAGTAGTATTAGCACTTATTCCATGCTATATTAACTTTCTTAATAATTCATACAAATAAAAAAGCCTTGGTAGCGGCGTATGAAAGCCCTGGCTGTTCTGGCGTAAAAATCGACCCCAGAACCTGTAAGAGAAAGGGCAGCAGCTTCCTTCTATGTATTTTTAACACATCTACTGCTACTAATCCGCCTGCAAAACGTGCAGGTGCTTATGGTAACATAGCACTCCTCTTATTTGGGAGAGGCACGTTCCGCAGTAAACTGTAAAAAATATTTATTACAGCAAAATACATCTATAAATTATTGACAAAGAAAATAACAATCAAATAATATAAACAAATTAAACTAGTATTTACTATTGAAACAATTGAGTTAACTGCAGACTGTTGCAAACTATCTACAGATAGCTCAACTGGTCCGTATAAATACCAGTCGGAAGCGTCCCCAAGACGCTGGCTGGCTGTATAGCCCCGCTGTATGGCAATGCTAATGCGCTGCGCCAGATACTCACCAGCTCTCGGGTCACGCGTCGCTTCGACCAGGCGTTCAGTGAATTTTTTGAACACCCGGAGATCCTCGGTACCCCACGGACCTAGGCTACTTAATTTTTTTTTTATTATACTTTGAAAATACCCAGATCACCCGAGACAATTATTTGCAGATCCTACAAACTTTGTCCCTAGGTGGGAATCGAATCCGCAACCTCTTGCGTCGGCGGCAGATCTTAGCCCGCCGCGCCACATCGGTCAACAGATAGCCGCGTTGATAAGATACGCTCTCGGAGTTGTTTTGGAATTAAACAGCACGGCATAGCTATTATCGGGAGGTGTGGTTTACACGTGTCTAACACGTTTTCATGCTAATTTATTTAATAAATCAGATAATAAAATAATCATAATTATCAGATAATAAATAGGTTATAGATTTAGCGTTGACACAAAATCTGACATCAGACAGAAACGTGCCGCTCACTCAATACGAATTATACGTACATATCTTTAAGCTACGGCCAAAATTGCGCGTCAAACACGCAGGATTCGGGACGAAGCGGGAGCGTCAGCCGCGCGGCGGATGCTGCAATGGCGATTCCATGTTGCCTTGCACACCAACCCGACCGAGACGCAAGAACTTTTTAAGTTCGCGTTGCGCCGCCTGGGCTGTATAATAGTACAATACATTGTACACCTAGGCGAGAAAGTGCCCAATTCCTATCGAGTGTGACATTTGAGGCCCGAGGTGCAGCCGAGGGCCTTAAAACACTCGAGGTAGGAATCACACTTTCTGCGAGGAAAATAAAAAGCAGAATGAATCTTTTATTTCTGGCGTTGTCATTAAACTTTCACTGTCATTCGCTGACATTCTGTAGAATTAATAAAATTGCCTACATAAAATTCAAATTTTGAAGAATTTCCCGCGCCACGCTTTATCACTTGGTTTCGGAAATCGAAAGAAGCATAAGCGGACTTGGAGTTAACACTTTTTGTCGTTTACCTATAATGAAAATAGCTACCGGCCGACATTTAGGAAATTAAAAAAAAAACACGTTAGAAATGGATTTCCATACACTTTTCCCTCCCGCTAAAAGGCGTGAAAATGAAATTCCATAGAGTTTTTCCAGATTCCTATACGCCTGCAATGACTTAATTTCTATCTTGTATTTGGAAAAAGAATAGGCCACTTTCCGAGCAGGTGTAGTATAAAAGCTTTTATATCATCTAGTCAAAGACCCAAGTCTTAGAACGAACCCAAACTCGACGTGGTTGTCGTTTCGTTTAGGAGTTCCTATGGCCACCTTCGGCTTCCATCATCAGACCAGCTCGATGGTACCATGACATTGAATTGTCACCGAACTTACATAAGTATGCGAAATTTCAGCTCAATCGGTTGAGGATAATTGGTCTAAAATTAAGTTGCAAGATTGCACCCGAACGCAAGTTAAATAAAAGCTTGTAAAATACCCTTTCTCTTCCAGGATTCGGCGTAGGCCTAGCGTCCTCATCATCCTTCGTATCCCTGAACCACTACTTCTCGAAGAAGCGCGGTCAGGCCGTGGGGCTGTCGATGGCAGGCACCGGCTTCGGACTCATGGTGATGCCGCAGCTAGTTAAACTGCTGCTGGTGGAGTATGGCTTCAGGTAAACACCATCGAGGAACTTCATGACTTGATCCCTCCATTTCCCTTCCACTCCAGGACAAACAGACGGACGGCACAATACCATCCTTATCTGGTGGATGGAGGAAAACCGCTTAGTAAGAGTGGATGGTATCATCCACTCGTACTAAGCGGTTTTCCTCCACCTTCATCATTCGCACCGCTAAGGAATGGAACTCGCTGCCTGCTACTGTTTTTCCAGTCAATTACAATCTGGGTCTCTTCAAGACAAGAGTGAATAGGTGTCTTCTAGACCTTCGTGATACACCGTCAGCCACATCGTCACTTTCCATCAGGTGAGACAGGTCAAACCAAGGTCTATCGACGAAAAAATTTGTTTTCATTTAGCTGAGAGTACCAATTAAATAATACAACAACAACAAAATATTATTACTAGTCTCCGTTTATTTATTTATTTATTTATTGTTTATTTAATTTATACGGTTATTAAACCAATTACATTAATTAAAAGAAAAAAATCATAAAACAGTCAATACAATTAGAGGTTTAATTCGGACTCTGAATTTCAGAGCCTCTCACGCCCACACTGCATATTGACGAATTTTTTTTTTTTTTTTACTTCAGGGGCTAACCCAACCTAAATCAGCGCATCCACCTATTTTATCGTACGTAGCTATGTTTGTAGCGGTTTAGTTTTTCAAAAAATATAATCTTTAAATGAGAGCGAAACTAATTTTGACCACCAAATCGAGTCATCAAGGGCAGCTCTATTATGTCTGTGTTTTCAAGCGATTTTATGCAGAAACCTTTATTCGAAAATCTGTCGCGTCGAACATCCTAAATATATTCAACATATCATATGATAATAATCAAAAATATTTCTGAAATCAACCGTTTATTCAGAATTGGAAAGTACGAAAAAATATCAAAAAACGGTTCCGACACCGAGCACACGCACACAGCCACATGACAGCCTCGTATTTAAAACTTTTTAAACTTTTGCGATTTGTTGACAGAAGTAAAGATTATTTATCGGGTATTTATCGCGTACCTTTTGTCGTCGCCCCGTGACCACGATCGCTGTAACGCGATGGAAACGTAGGGGAAAATATAACAAAAGGTACGCGATAAATACCCGATAAATAATCTTTAAGCTTCGTATTTGATGATTAGACGTGCTTTCTCACTCATAGCGCGCCCCATTTCATTCGGCGTGAAACAACAACAAATCCGCATGGGCCGATCCATTTCCGTTTGGGAGAGGTTCGTAGCCTTTTTAATTACTTTGAAATAAAAACTATATTATTGTCTGTTATTTCCAGATGGACAGTAGTGATCCTCGGCGCGCTGGCCTTCCACGCGGTGCTGGGCGCCTGCTTCCTGCAGCCCATCAAGCGGCATCTCAAGGAGGTGCCTGTCGACTGCGAAATGCAGACTGTGAAGGTACGATACTACGTTCTAAACGACTTTAAAAAAGAAGAAGGTTTTAAGTTACTTGATTAGGTTTAAATTGTTTAAGTACCTAATGCTACAAATAAAGATTTCTTATTCTATGTTCGGCTTATATAACTTTTTTAAGTTGTTCGTTGATTTTTCCGTCTGTTTGCAACGATTTTGAAAAAAAAAACGCTATTTACTTTTTACTCTTGCGGGACAATAATAATTATTATACCTGAGGGTTTAGTATTTATTCCGGTAAACGTAAAACAGTGTAAAATTAAGGGATTCGACGATTTAGTTTTCTCAAATCAATCAAATTTATTTTTCTCGTTCAGTGAAATCCAATCCATTGATTTATTTTTCATATCTTATTTTTTTGTATTAAACTTTCCAGGAAATGGAGTGTATACTAGAAAGCGACGAAGAAGGCGAAGACAAGTTCGAAATAAACCCCCTAGTGAAGAAAAACCTGCCAAAGTTAACGACCCAGCGGTCCCACACCAACATGAACCATCCGTCTGTCCGCACGATAGGGCTGCCGCGCGCCAAAACTTGCGATAAACCTCTGCAGGACTTTGGCAACCCTAAACTGTATGGTAAGTCCATTTCATTTTCTTATTTTGCTTACTTATTTGTTATTATTTATTGATCTAGTACAGAAATAGCTTTCCAATAACACTAGTCTTACATGTACATTTATACAGCCTAGGTCTTAATGTTAGCTTAGGTCAATAGTACATGCACCCTGTAGGGCACTGCAACAGAATTTATATAAAATAACAAGCTAAATATATCAAGTTTAGATTAATATAGATAGGTATCAAGTAGTTATTTCAAGGTCAAGTAAATCATGCAAGTCAATGTTAATGAAAATTAAGTAATCCGAGTTATAAACAAAAATACAACAAAAATAGCTATGTTTATAGCTAAATGATACTCATATGGTGATGCCATTTAGGGTCATTTAAACAAACTGCAATGTAAACAATGTATAAGATCGTGTTAGTTGTCTTGTGCACAGTACAACTGGGACAAAAGTTGTAAACTATGTCCCCGATGTTATTGAAATTTTCCATACGTAATCGGATGAAAAATAGCTATGTTTGCAGCTGTTTAGTTTTTGAAAAAACATAAATCTTTAAATGAGAGCGAAACTAGAATTTGCCACATTTTGATCACCAAATCGAGTCATTTTCAAGCGATTTTTTATGCATGATAGACCTTTATTAGAAAATCTGTCGCGCTGCAAACGTCCTAAATATGTCATCTCACCTTATTACTTTCTACGACAAGTACTTTTCCATCCAGGCCATAAGGTTGTGGAATGCACTACCAGAGTTGACGAGAATAGTACTATCCTTGCCAGTTTTTAAAAGTCGTGTCAAGGAGTTTTTCGCACAAGTGAATATTGGTCGTTTACATAAACTATTTATTTATTTATTTATATATAGGTTTATATTTCAATTGATTATATTTATTTATCTATTATTATTAATAAGTATTTATAATGTTATGTTAATATTTATCTTAAGTCATCATTGGTACACCCCCTGCCTTTCTTAAATTCACAATTCTTTCCATCCAAAGGTTGCCTGGAAGAGATTGCTTCTAAGCGATAAGGCCACCCATTGTACTTGTCGTATCTAAAATCTCTCTGTAATGTTGTTTTTTGTGTACACTAAAGAATTTTTGTATTTTATTGTATAGTAAAATATTGATTCATAGAATAATAGCATTTACTAAAAATATATTCATATAATATAAGTTTCCAGATAGGTTCTTTAGATTCTCTGGTAAATTATTAAATATTTTTATCGTAATATAGTAGGATTGTTGCTGTGTCATTGTTAATTTATACTTTGTTGTTGGCAATTCCCGTTAGTACGTCTAAATCTAAAGTCAACGAACCCACAGGTCTAACAACAGCAGCGTCAGTAGCCGCCATGCCGCGAGTGACATCTAGCGGCAGCATGAGCGAGGCCGCGCGACGGCGGAAGGTGTCCGTCATCTCCAACATATCTAACATGGACTTCACGGGCAGCTATCTACAGCTGTACCTAGACGTAAGTGTTGCTTCTGTCAGGTCAACGATGGCAGCGGCAGTGGCTGCCAGTCATGCTAAGAGTGACATCTGCCGGCAGCATGAGCGAGGCGGCGCGATGACGGCGGAAGGTGTCCGTCATCTCCAATATATCTATCATGGACATCACGGGCAGCTATCTACAGCTGTACGTAAGTGTTGCTTCTGTCAGGTCTACGATGGCGGCGGCAGTGGTTGCCAAAACAAAATTCTAGTTCTATGGGTTGCCCGCATAGATTTAGGATGAAAAAATTATCTAGGCCTATGGTTGCCAGCCACGCTACGAGTGACATCTAGCGACACTTGGCTTAAAAACTGCGTACAAAGCTGGCTAATCTAGTCTAATATCTACTACTCTATCTAAAACTCCGTTGCAAAAATTATCAATAAATACATTCATACATCCTTTGTAAAAAGGCTAACTACAAAATATCAGATTATCTAGCTAGATGTGAAAACTCTCAAGTAAGCTCGCTTATCGGACAAACTCAGAAACAACAGTAGGTTTAGTCCTCGTATAAAATATGGTCTCGTCGTAGGTAATAATAGATATAAAAGATAAGGCAATAAATCTATTAAGGTTGTATTAATTTCTAGACTGCAGACGATGATAAAGCCATCCAGATGAAAGCCATTAAGAAGACAGAGCCGGAGAAGGTGGAACAGCCCAAGAGCTTCATCCGCAAGTTCATTGACCTCATGGATCTGGATCTACTGAAGGACTGGTCCTTCCTCAACCTGCTTCTAGGACTTTCTCTATTCTGGAGCGGGGAACTGCAGTTCAGGTAATAATAATTACGATAGCAAATAGCTCTGCGTTCCTACTGCTGGCCAGGAAACCCTGGTCTACGCAGGTCGATGTAAAACCAGGTGAACCAAAGTTTAATCAAAGGCCTCCAGTTCGTCACGTTATCGCTTTTTCGGTCCGTCTTCTCATACCTGCTAAATAACAGAGATGAGAAGGTGGAACAGCCCAAGAGCATCATCCGCAAGTTCATTGACCTCATGGATCTGGAGGACTGGTCCTTCCTCAACGCACTTCTAAGAGTTTCTCTATTCTGGAGCGAAGAACTACAGTTCAGGTAGTTGCCATCATTTAAAAAAAAGACAAGGCAAAGATCGCCCGCAAGGATCGGTCATCGAAGGTCACATTCGCAGGCGGGGATGATCGCAGTATTCCTGTTAAGTGTTCAGGTAGATGTTGCTGCAAGCTTTTCCTTTTTCGTTTTTCTGCGTCTATTCTGTGTCCGCCATAGTGACAGAACGACGAAGCGAAAGATTGCCGCGGCATTGAATTAGCATGCCGAACAAAATTAATATGATGTATGTTACCACCGTCAACGTTTTCGGGTGTAACATTCGACTTTTTTCCTTCCTTAAAAAAATCGAATAAATCCTCAATTACTTAAAATGCACATTATAAATAAATCATTTATATCAGGCAACACAGGTAGATTTTAAATCATTTGTGGAATACGCACCACAAATGATTTATAATCATTATGACGCGACTCCAACCGCTCGACCCTCACCAAGGTGGTGGTCTTCCTCTTCACATACTCCACGATCTCCTCAACCTTCGTGGTATAGTGAAGCCTAGACACGTAGATTAGATAGATACATGGTTTATTTGGTTCACAAACATAGACAGCACAAGACAAAAAAATAAACATAGACATTGTAGTAGGTAGGTATCAGTAAAATATACTTAACAATAACATAGGTACATATTTTTATGTACTTAGATTAACGTCGAAGGCACGGCCGGGCGTAACAAGTAGTTAGGTCCGGTCGGAGCGGCGCCATACTGATTTTGGCTGCTGGGCTTCCTTTTCCTCCGCACTACCTCAGTAAGCCCTTCAGAATCACACGGCTTTCTCTCACAAGAAGCCGGAACGGGCGCAGGGGCGCGAACAGATTCACACGTTAAATAACGACTTATATTCTGAGTGATAGACCTGCAAAGTAACAAGAACTTCTTTATTCAGACTTATCTTCTAAATTCTGACATATTGTTCTGTTTCAGAATGTTAACACCGTTCTTCATCCAGAGTCTGGGTTACAACATGAACGACACCGCCTTCTGTTTGTCAATGACCGCGATCACAGACATCCTGGTTCGGCTGATCCTACCGCCGATTTTCGACCGGACCACTATCTCTAAGAAGATGATCTTCTTTGTGTCTGCTTTCTTTTTGGCGGCGACGAGATCTGGTAAGATTCTTACTGGCATGTATTTATTTTGAAGACATAAATGATTACTTATGCAAGATCTTAGTTACCTAATTAGTTATGATTATTGCGTGCTAGAATATAGTGAGACATGAGTGCATTATTTAGACTTATACACCACCTTTATACCATGTTTGACGAAATAAATATCTTTGAAATCTTGAAATCTGACTGCAAATTTGCCAGGTTCCCCATTGCAAATTGTGCAGTTCGCGTGCAGTTCCAACTGCACGTTGGGACTGCACGCGAACTGCACACCGACTAGTTAGTACAACTGCAATCGGGCTGCACGGTTGGTGTTCAGTTATACGTATATTGCAGTTGTACTAACTGCATTCAAACTGCATGTTTGCAGTCAGACTGTCTGGCTAGATCTCTAGTCTAAAACTTAAAAATTTATTCATTCATTCTTCTTTCTGCAGAAAAAGTTTCCCTTCTTTTGTTATGCCTGGTCCAGAATAAGATCTATGGATATTGCATAATAGTTTCTTAGTTTAGTGTACAAAAATATTTTTCTGTCTCTATTTTTTCACTTCTTCCACTAGTGGACAAAAAATTGAAGTGAAGAAAATATCAATAACACCTTATTTCTTATTTGATAATAATAACTATGTTTATAGTATACAATTTGACTTGTAAGTGACTAAGTGCTTATTTTGTAAGCCTAAAGAAATAAAGTTATTGATTCTGATTCTATCTCATTTCGGTGTGGTCCGTTCGGTTCTAGTATTTTGTGGTGAAGTACTACTATGAAAACAAATATTAAAAGTCACACAATACCCGCAGCCGCTTAGCACATCTCTGGTAGAAAAGCTTATGTAGTAGTTTGATAGCTTTATTACCCATCTCTTTGTCTTCCAGCCCTAGCAGAGCAAACAGAATGGGTCCCTCTCATGGTGTGGCTGTCGATCTGCGGGTTCTTCCGAGGCATGTGCCTGTCCAACTTCACGCTTACAATCTCGGAATACTGTCCGCTCGAGAAGCTACCCGCCGCCTTCGGACTGCACATGGTCAGCAAAGGGGTGTTCGTGGTTATTATTGGACCCATCATAGGTGAGAATTTTACCTAATACTTTAATGTGGAGTATTTTAGGGTTCCCTACTATATAAGGTAAAAACGAACCTTTACAGTAACACTTTGTTGTCCGTCTGTCAACCCTCTTTTCTCAGGAACGCGTGGAGCTATCAAGTTGGCAACAAATACTTAGGTCCGTAACCTCTTGGAACCGTGATATAAATCAATCTTCTAACAAAGTCAATCAATAGTTATAGCAGTTTATGCCCATTTTTTTTTATTTCTTTGGGAATCACTTGCACACAAAACCTATAGGGTACTTCCCGTTGACCTAGAATTATGAAATTTTGGAAAAAGCAAGGATTTATAGCATAAGTAAGGGGAAAACATCCTAAAACCGTAAATTTATAGTGTTTTCATAAAAAAACTTGTTTTATTTTGCAAGGGACCAAAACCTGTACATACGGTAAATAGGAATAGGTCTTCAGCTTCAGTACTTTCCGTTGACCTAGAATCATGGCAAGAAGCAAGGTCTTATAATTATACGGAACCCTAGGTGCGCTAGTCTGACTCGCACTTTTTATATATGAGAAAACTAGGTATAAAAAGTGGTGCACTTTCTCAACAGTGAACAAAACGTAACGCTTATCAGGCGTTATCAGTCTTGTTTACGGTTTTAAAAAGAACATCATTTCAAATTAATTCATATTATGTTTTATGGTTTGTTAGAAGGAAACACCCTCTTTAAAACCATGAAAAGACATTCCTTTGACCACAATCGTTGGAGATGGACACAGACATTATAGAGCTGCGCCTGAGATGGAGTATTTTTATGATTACCTAGCTTCATCTGCTGTTTTAATCATGTGTTACTTAGATAAAAAGTAGCGACTGGGTTGTAGATTAAATTACGTTATGGTCTACGCTTCTATCCCAGAACGTTACACCGAAAAAACATTTTAGAGGCCAAAAAGCATTACATACTAAAAAAAATTGCCACTAAAACTCATCTTTCCTTACAGGATACGTCCGAGACTTCACAGGAAGCTTCGCAATTTGCATCCACGTGCAAAACGCGCTCATAATGTCTTGCGTCGTTGTTTGGGGCATCGAATACGCGCTAACCTACAGCCGGAGTAGAAAGGTGGTGCAAATATAGTGTACACTGCTAGCAAGATTACGGACAAAGTTTATTCAAGTCTCACAATTTGTGAAGGTGACTACTGGCTTTTTTATTTAAATAGTGTACTACGCTGCTTGTAAAATCTATGGACGTAGCTTAGTCGGAAGGTCTTCCAGATATGTACACTGCTAGCACGATATAGGACAAAACGTGCTGAAGTCTCGAAAAGATTTGTAATGGACTACTGTATTTTTTCGTTGAAAATGTACACTGCTTGCAAGATCCATGGGAATTGCCTAAACGGAAGATCTTCCAAATATAGTGTACACTGCTAGCAAGATATTGGAAAAAGTATATTCAGGGCTATTGAATATTTTTCTTCATTACTTCATCTTCCGTAAGCAAAATTGCTTACAAGTTTATCGTTAAACTTTCAGTGCCAAATTTTATATTTGGACTTTCAACATATTTATATTCAAATGTTACTATGACAGAATTTATGTAACATGACAAATATCATGACACCATTAAAACCAAGACATGGAAAATAAATCAAATTAATATGACAAATATTTAGAATTAGGCTTGACTAAACATGAATTTTAACAAATGTGCCAAGCATTATACAATTTTATAATCATTTATGCTTATTGTTTTTGTTTAATATTTATATTGTAATCTAGCGATATTTCGCTTTAGGGACTTAAATGATGAATTCTTCAATTCTTATCAAGGAGATTATTAACCCTTTGGCTGCCATAGTCACCTATACATAACACATCACCAGAGGACCCCTCAGCGCCAACAACGTTTAGTATATCTTTTGTTCACCTTGTGCTTTGGCGTAGAGAACACGGGAATACGTTACGGCGTGGCGCCCAAAGGGTTAAGAATGCTCCTATTATATATCTTATTAAGAATCCTCTATTAAGTGAATTCAAAAGCATATTGGTTCTCAAAACAATATTCCATATCAGAATCATATCGGAAAATTTTATTTGAAGAATTTACCATTTTTGTGTAACCGTTCTTCCTTAATATTGTGGCAAAAATATATATAAAATCTAATGTTCTTCCAAAAATCTGTCAAAAAACCAGTGATTTTTATTTATATTAATCGAACTATGTGATTTTTAAGCTCTTCGATCAAATACATGTATAAACGAAGTATGTACAACTGTTATATTTGAGACTTATAATTTGTACACAGAATCTCTTGAGAGTAAATACAAAACACATTATTTGGTCGAATAGCTACATATGAAGACTTGTACAGTGAAATATGATAGTACATTATAAAAAGTACAGATATAACGATTATGACGTGGTATTTAGAGAATATAAGACATCAATTTGAACTAGATTTTTAGATTACTTGACTATTAATTACATTAATTCATTTCAAGATACGCACACCACTTGTTTAAATATTTGCGCGAAGTATAAAAATTATTCGCCCAAATATAAAGTAGCAAGCATATGTTTTTCATTCGGACGCAGATGATCGTCGAGATGTCTATACTTCGCAAAAATCGCATTAGTTGTAACATTTTCTACATTGATTTTCAATAATAATATTTTTAGACGGCTGTATGTATTTAACTATTTGTATTTTAGATGATTATTTGTATAGAAGTTTAGAATTCCATATTATAACCCTTTTGGACGATTTTATAGTCTTTATACTATTGACTATTTGAACTTGAATGTGTATGACGAACGCCTGGTACGACCAAAGAGCAGAGTTCGGTTTGACGATAGTATCGAGACGATAATGAGACGATATCGTCTCATTTTTCTAACTTAAGAATTTGGCATAGCGGTTCTATGCAGACATATGTAGACGTACGCAAATCGAAACGTTGCGATGACCTCTGGATACTATCGTCGGCCGAAGTCGGACTCTGAAGAGGTGTAAATGAACCAATAGAATCTCGAATAATGTCGTATTGGGCATGTGACGCTATTTTGACACTATGCTATTGGTTATTCGACATCTTTGTTGCGCTTGGATGGAACTCGGCCTTAGGGCGCTATGCAGACAGAGCAACTATTGCGGCAATTCGCAACTAGCTGTTTACATAAAAAAGTACATAAGAATTATACTAAAACATTTAAACGTTGAAAATATGTCCAATTAAAGTTGCTGTCTGCATAGGACCTTATGTTACGCAGACGACTTGCGATAGCGTTTCGTTTTGTATAGGTCATAACCTACTTTTAACACTTGTTATGAGTTACAAAAGAAGTTGTTGTCATATCCAATTCATATGGCACAAAAACTAAACAAAATTGATAGCACTAAATACTGTTGTCGTCCCTTTCTTTTCGGTCGAATAGAAAAGATTTGCCTAATTTTATGCTAACAAATAAGTTCGGTTTAGTTTTTTGCCATCTAAATTGATCATTTAACGTACTTACTTACACTTTGTAAGCATTATGTACTTATAACTTATAATTTTCATATCTGAATAATAATGGCTAACAATAATATTAATATAGTACCTATGTAATATAATATAATATAATATAATATAATATAATATAATATAATATAATATAATATAATATAATATAATATAATATATTAGTTTATGTTAATGGTTAGTCATTATTTTGAGATATATTAGAATGGACGTACTGATAATTTTCATAAATCTAAATTATAATGGCTATCAATGATAGTCATTACTTTTAGATACGTATATTGAAATGGACTTCGGCAATGTAACATTATCATTATTTATATTTATTTACATACATTATATATATTTTTTTATTATAAATTGAAATGATTCCGTAGTATGTCCTATGACGCTTCTGTATTCCAAAATTGTAAAGGTCTATTCATACTTTAATGTATCCTACAAAATGGCCGTAGTGTGGATGAACCTTGGTGCTTTTAATGTGATTATATTGACCAAATATTATTTGATATGACAAAATTATAACAACCATGTACTTATTGTCAGTTTCCTTCAACTTTTATATGAAACTGACTAAACATTCAATCTCTGACTCAAGCAATGAAAGTACTTAATGTATTTTTTATTATAAGTTAGTTCCAATAAATCAAATTGTTTTATTATGAGTAAGTATATTATTATTAACTCTGAATCTATAAAGGAAAGTATTCTTAGTATATTTTCATTAACTGTAGGTATAACTGCCGTGGGGTCGCGGCGTACGAATATCGACCCCTCCAACTCAACCCGTGGATGTCGTAAGAGCGGACTAAGGGAACCTACCAGAGGAAGGGCAGCAGCTTCCGACAGAGTATTTTTAAACACCAACACTGCGATCACCAATCCGCCCGCCAAGCGTGGTGATTATGGCAAATCCCCCCCTACATGGGAGACCATCCACTCGATGGACCGACGACATCGTAGCGGTCGCAGGGAGTCGATGGATGGAGGCGGCTCAGGACCGCTATTTGTGGCGTCGTACGGGGGAGGCCTATGTCCAGCAGTGGACGTGTATGGGCTGATGATGATGATGATGAGGTATAACTACAAAAACATTTTAACCCCTAGAATACAATACAATACAAAAATTCTTTATTGTACACCAGAAAAACAACATTACAGAGAGATATTACATGGACGGACAAGTACAATGGGTGGCCTTATCGCTTAGAAGCGATCTCTTCCAGGCAACCTTTGGATGGAGAGATGGATGGATGGATAGAAATACATTGTTGGGTCTTTTGGTCCCTCTCTCTCAAAGCTCAAGGTCTCTGGTCCAATGGTATTCTTTCCCATAAATCTCCTACGGAAATATCATGTTTTACCAGGACAAAAAGTAGCCTTTGTTACTCTCCATCCTTTCAACTAACTCTATGCCAAAAATCAAGTCGATTGGTTGCTTAGTTGGGGTGTGAAGAAAGGACAAACAAACAGACACTATCGCATTAATAATATTAGTATGGATTAAGTATATCAGTGGTGATTATGGCAAAACACCCCCTACATGGGAGACCATCCACTCTATGGACCGACTACATCGTAGCGGTCGCAGGGAGCCGATTGATGGAGGGGGTTCAGGACCGCTATTTGTGGCGTCGTCGTATGGGGGATGCCTATGTCCAGCTGTGGGCATCTATGGGCTGATATGATGATGATGAAGTATATCAGTCCAATGACCGGCGCAAATATATCTAAAATATGAGTGGTAAAGGAAAGCATCTGAATCGAATAGCTGATGTTAGCTCGAATAGTGAATAACTAAGAAACTATTACGCCATTTTATACAATTACTAGCTGACCCGCCAAACGTTGTTTTGCCTTCAACCCTTATCACCTAGGGGTATGGAAAATAGATAGTAGCCGATTGTCAGACCTACTCAATACGCATATAAAATTTGGTAAAAATCGGTAAAGCCGTTTCGGAGGAGTACGTTAACTAATATTGTGACATGGAAATTTTATATATAAGATTACTATACCTACACATCAGTAGGTACTTAAAAATATAAAACTGAAATAAAAATGGCGAAACGTAAACGCGTTTTGTTTACGCAGACTCATGATATCAGGGGCCAATTCTGCTCACCAATTTACTATAACAATATGGTATCATCGCAGAACCGTCATGTACGTAGATTGAGGATTTTTGCTTACCCTAGGTCACGTAGAATCCTTAGATGAAAGAAACTCTGGATAGTGCGTGCGGTGCTATTTCCACGGAAATAGATAAAATGGTCCAATCTTGACACTTTTGACGCATCTGTTTCTTTCATCTAAGGTTAAATTGTAGTGAAGAGAACATCAATAACACCTTATTTCTTATTCGATAATAAGCGCTATACCTATTTATAGCTGTTTATAGCATATAGTTTGACTTATCCAAGTGCTTATTTTTTAAGCGTAAACAAATATATTTATTGAAATCTGAATACCAAAATTAATGTGCCATGCTGTGACGATACCATTGTCACAGTGAAGCGATAAGTTTAGCAAAATAGAGCCCCAGAAATGTCACGCAGGCCGGAACTTTTGCAAATTAATGCAAATATTTTTAAAACTTGTAGGTACAAAAACCTGTTACACAGACGCATTATAAAAAAAAACAAGTAGGTTATACTTTAAAAAAATAAAACTATTTGCAACTGGTTTGTCAAGATTGTTACTAAGTTCAATATTGTTTTAAAGTGCAGAATACTAATTAATGGAATTTTAACTCAAAATCAATGAAAACATAAAAAATTTCGTTCCTTTATATATATAATAATATTACAATAAATAATGTTTCTTTGATAATCGGTTTAAGGTTCCGTGCGAAATTATAAAAACGAAACCCGAAAAACCCAAAGCCCATTTCATCATTAATATTATTTATAAATCACCCTCTTTCATATTAATAATCTTAATTCAAACTTTATCAGTTTGTTTAATTTCAGGAATTCTTTATCTCAAGAGGCGCAAATATGCAGGTCTCGACAGAGCCTACGCATTTGCTCCCCTTGGAGTCGAGACCCTAGGTCCGTGGGGTACCGAGGCTCTCAAAAAATTATCTGCACGCCCCGCCTGGTCGAAGCGACGCGTGACCCGAGAGCTGGTGAGTATCTGGCGCAGCGCATTAGCATTGCCATACAGCGGGGCAATGCAGCCAGCGTCTTGGGGACGCTTCCGACTGGTATTGATATGGACCAGTTGAGCTATCTGTAGATTGTCTGCAACAGTCTGCAGTTAGCTCAATTGTTTCAATTGTAAATACTAGTTTAATTTCTTTATATTATTTGATTGTTATTTTCTTTGTCAATAAAGACATTATTTCAGGAATAATTATTAAACTTATTGATTTTCATAATATATTTTCATCATCATCATCGTCATCAGCCCATACACGTCCACTGCTGGACATAGGCTTCCCCCGTACGACGCCACAAAAGCGGTCCTGAGCCGCCTCCATCCATCGACCGCTACGATGTCGTCGTTCCATCGAGTGGATGGTCTCCCATGTAGTGGGGGATTTGCCATAATCACCACGCTTGGCAGGCGGATTGGTGATCGCAGTGTTGGTGTTGAAAAATACTCAGAAGGAAGCTGCTGCCCTTCCTCTGGTAGGTAGGTATAATATATTTTATTCATAACATTTTAAGAGGAAATTTACTTTTTCATATGTCTAACAAAAGGCCAACACAGACGTAGCTATATATATTAATATAAATCAGGCATACATAGCGCAATATATTTTCTATAAAGCACGGTATATTACTATATTAAATAAAGCCACGTCTGTGATGGGCTTGATGCTCGTTCACCCATAGCTTCGAGGCGTCATCGTGAAGTCCCATTTTTGTATGGGTAGTAGTTCTGTGTCCGCACGCTAGAGGCGCTGCACACAGGCGAAAAATTTAAAATTCCTGGTCAAAATAAAAGCTGGTCAATTTATTTATGTTTGACTTCCTACCTATTATAAATAATATATTCTATTCAAATAATATTAACATTTCGACAAATCAGATGTAAAAGAAATGAAACAACCGAAATATACAAGAATTAAAAAATACATTTTTTGTTATATATTTGGTTCTTTAATTATTGCCCCTTGTGGCAATGGCATACAATTAGCTTTTTTTTTTCGGGCAGTTTTTAGTTTCAGCACTTTTTAAGGGCAGATAGATGATAATGACGGGTTTCCCTCTCAGAAAATTAAACAAATCGGCTACAACAAAGTTACACCTGAACTAACACTGATCCGAAACGCCTTTTTAGGGTTTCGTGTTCAGGTACGAAATAAAATAAAAAATGGTCAAGTGCGAGTTGGACTCGCGCACCGAGGGTTCCGTTAATTATAAGACCTTGTTTCTTGCTAAATTTCATGATTCTAGGTCAACGGGAAGTAGGTTTTGATTGCTTACAAAAAGCAAAAAAAATTATCTTGTGAATAATCTACAAATTTACTGTTTTCGGATTTTTCCCTTTGTGCTATAAGGCCTTGCTTCTTGCCAAATTTCATGATTCCAGGTCAACGGGAAGTACCCTATAGATTTTCGGTCCACAATGAGAATCAAAATTTTTTTTTGATAATGAGCTACTAATTTACGATTTTCGGATTTTTCTCTTTAGTTGTGCTATAAGACCTTGCTTCTTGGCAAATTTCATGGTCCTACGTCAACGGGAAGTACCCTATAGATTTTGTGTATAAGTGATTCCATTCGAAATTTCAAAAAAAAAAAAAAAATTATAATCGTCTGTAACTTTTGATTGCGTTGACTGAAGATTGATATTAATCACGGCTCCAAGAGCTTACGGGCCTGGATATTTAATGGTAATTTCAACTTGATAGCTCCACGCGTTTCTGAGAAATGAGGGTGAACGCTAAAAATTTAAAAACTAAAATTCGATCACCTCAATTTTGTAATAAAAAAATGTGGTGATCGAAAATCAAAAAAGGTATAAGTTTGTACATTTCAAAATAGTTTTTGTAAGTTTTCAGGGTTTCATACTTTTTCAAATATTTGGGAAAAGTAGAAAAAAATACTGTCAATCTATGAAGTACGCAGAGCAAAACATAATGAGCATAATGCATTTTATATTAAAAGGGGTTTCCTTAATCATGTGGTATATGATATTGTATAAGTGGGGTATCGATGTGTACATTCCAAGTTTTAGAATGTTTTCCATGTTTCATACTTTTTGAAATAGTACATTGAAAAAATTCGAAAAATTTACCATTATTCTCTACATTTGAAGAGCGATCCAACTGAGATGTATTTACCTACTGTTTTTAGATATTCATTAAATAGCGAAGTCTGTAACTGGTACCTTTTTGTATAGGTAATGGGCCAAAGTTCGTAACCCTTGGCCTGCGTGGCACACTCGCACTTGACGGATCTTGTTTCATAAGTTTATCCAAATTCTTTTGGTATTTAAATATAGCTTTGCAAAAACTGACAAGAATCGTCTGCTAAAATCAATGAGATCTGCACGCCTATTCTAACTCGATCCAAAAGTTTCCGTGAATCGAAATCTGAGTCAAATCCGCGCGAAATTCAAATATTTTAGCGGTTTTTAATATTTTCTGCGTTCTACAAGCAATATCAATTTGCAGAAAAATAGCTTACCATAAATTGTAAAACATTTGCTATGAACCCATGTTTTAACTAATTTCGACTTTTGGAGAAATAATAATTTATTATTACTAAAATCAACCTTATAACCAAAAGCCCCATTAATCGTACTTCATTGGCACATGGGTTCATAGAAAATCGTAAGCGATTTATGAAAAACTACTTTTTAGGTAGTTTTATTCCTTGTAGAACGAAGAAAATTAAAAAACCGCTAAAATATTTCAATTTCGCGCGGATATGTGTCAGATCACGAGTCGCGGAAACTTTTCGATCGAGTTAGAATAGCCCTGCTGACCAATGAATATGTAATAGGCATTCAAATCTGGATTTTTATCTCAAATTTTATCTTTATCTATCCTGAATGTATTTTTCTGGGGGTCATGGTCGACTGAAGTTGGAACAGAAAATATGTAGATTTCCTGCAGGGGTAGGTAACATCATGTGATATAAGAGATAGGTGGTGCAAACAATTTTGTAAGAGAGATAAAAAATAAACTAGGTATGAAAATCTTATGGTCGCCTAGAAATATTGTATACGGTACTTAGATTCCATGAATAGACGTAGGTAAGTAATGAACCTCAAAATAAGTTCCAGAACCAGTTCATTGAATAAAATATATTTTAAAATGATCAATGAACGAATAAATACTTCCTTATTTCGTTATCCGTAGCGATAATACATGAAAATAGGCTCATAATAATATAATTCAATCTTAAATAAAGGCAATAAACTGTCTTACTAAGAGCTAATAATAATTTATGAGCAAGTTAACAGCTTATATGCAAATAAACTCATAAAATATAGATAGAGGTGTAACAAATGTTGACATTTTACAATTATCTTGTGATTAATCTGAACTAATGAAGCCGTGGGGTCGCGGCGTACGAATATCGACCCCTCCAACTCAACCCGTGGATGTCGTAAGAGCCGACTTAGGGAACCTACCAGAGGAAGGGTAGCAGCTTCCTTCTGAGTATTTTTAAACACCAACACTGCGATCACCAATCCGCCTGCCAAGCGTGGTGATTATGGCAAATCCCCCCCTACATGGGAGACCATCCACTCGATGGACCGACGACATCGTAGCGGTCGCAGGGAGTCGATGGATGGAGGCGGCTCAGGACCGCTATTTGTGGCGTCGTACGGGGGAGGCCTATGTCCAGCAGTGGACGTGTATGGGCTGATGATGATGATGATAATCTGAACTATCAAAGGGAAAACATGGATATAATTTTCACTTCAAACAGTTTCATATGTGTAATGATTTATTTCATATAAAGTGTATTTGTACAGGATTAACAGCTTTATTAGGGTTCCGCACCTAAATTGTATCAGCTAGATAACAAATAGTAAAAAAAAATGTCTCTCCACTCTGACAACTAAACGTACCAAACTAACTGAAACAGATCAACTATTTTTCTTTCTCAACGATACAACTGTTTAGTTGGTTCGATAGGAATATAATAATAGATAATGGTAAATACCCAATTATGAACCCGTAAAAATAAAAATGGGTTGGTCCAGGGTGAATAGAAATGGACGACATAATGGACCAGGCATTACCTGGCTTGTATTGTAGCAGTGGAAGTATCCTTAATCCATGACTGTTCACCTCCTGTGTCAGTGGACCTGACCTCTGCAAAAGGATGTTTTTCCTCAGTATTACGTCCATTTCTATTCACCCTGGAGTCTCAATTCACCCCGTTTTACGGTAGCTATTTATTGTAGTGAGGTAGGAACCTTAGTGCGCGAGGCCAAGTCGCACTTGTCTGGTTTATTTTGGTTTTACAGGTTTTCAAAGAGGTACCTACGATAACGCGATTGGTAGGCCTTCATCATCATCATCATCATATCAGCCCATACACGTCCACTGCTGGACATAGGCCTCCCCCATACGACGCCACAAATAGCGGTCCTAAGCCGCCTCCCTGCGACCTTGGTAAGCCTTATCGTAGTTAAATGGATCGTGTGAATAGGTACATTTAGATTTTCACGAAGGAAGCGCGATAATTTTTCTAATTAAAAAAAAATCTACGTCACCCCTCTTTTTGCGTTTTGTGAAAACTCAGACCACGTTATTATCACTTAAGGCGCATAGTAATGCGACACTAGCGCCATTTTTTATTTTTTCTTTTATTATCGTTATGGAAAAGAATTACCAAAAGTTCTCACCGCCAATTGATAATACCCAGTAAGTATAAACAATTTTTCGTTACCTCTGTAACAGTTTTGTTTCATTTACCATTTTCTACTAATACTAAATGAAACAAAATTGTTACAGAGGTTGTTACAAACAAAGAATAAAAATAAAATTTAAATTTAAATAACAAAAAACAAAGAAAATAATATTATAAAATTAAGGTATAATATAAGATAAGGAATTATCTATGTACATTTCAAAATAAATTTAGTTATACATTATCAACATTTTTGAACTAAATGAGGCAAGGAATTAAGAGCTTATTTGAACTGCATAAATTCAGTTCAAATAAGCTTAATTCCTTTGAGATTCAAATAATACTTATTTTGAGTGATTTTTGAAATAATAAACGGACTGAGAATTTCTTAATGGTGGTGGCAGATTGTTCCAAAATATCGTGGCAGAGTATCTAAAACTGCCACGAAACGCAGCCGTTCTATGTGTCGGACAGATTAATCAAATAGCGATACTGATATGGCGGTTACAAATAAATAGTTTTTCAAACAAAGAGCTGGGCTGATCATGCTAATTAATTCCGTAGAGAAGTGTTGCAAAATGGAGTGTTCGGCGAGACGACATATTAAGCAATCCACTGGCATTAATATAGGGAGAAATGTGAGCGCGTCGGGGAATAGGGAAGCTAAGACCACACAAGCGTTTTTTAGACGCTGAATAGCTTCTTTGACCTTGAAAAATTTAAATGTTGTTTAACTTATCTTATACAAATAAAAATTACACAATCTCCAGACTGACTGTCAATATGCCTATTCACTTTAATTAGGTTGGTATGTACATATAATTAAGTAAATAGATATATTTTACACTACTAGATAACATTCGTAGGTGTAATGTAGGTTAGTTATGTACCTACCTATAGGCACATACGGTAGGTATAGGTACCTATAATTTTTGTTTAGAAACTTTCGTAGTTTGACGAATTCATTATGAATGTGAGCGGGATAACTCACCCTGATTAAGTCCCTCGTTAAGGGTTGAAACATTGTGTGTTCTTTTCTTCCCACACAAACTAGGTATGTAAGCGGGTTAACGCTTACATACTTATTATATTGAACGAGGCTAAGATCTACGTCTTTTTTTTTGCATTGTGGAATTTCGTACACTTATGCAGATGGTATTACCGTATGTTCTTGTCTCCTCATATGGCCTTACCTACTAGGTACATATTAATCCAAATATTAGCTAATTGGATATATAGTCGGACCTTAACAACAATTGGTTATTCAAGTTTGACTTGGACACCTGCAACTAAAAGGGACCGATGGCGAAGCCTTTCACGAGCAGCCGTTCACCAGGAAGACCATATAACCACGACCACCCTGCCAAGAGTGAACGACTAAGAAGAAGACCATTACGATTAAGTATCGTTATGGAAGGTTGTTTTCCAGAAAACCAAGCAAACATGATCATTGGGATACCATCACCATGCGCAATTCGTACGTAGATATAGGTTGCGTCATGGTTTAATAGCGCTGACCTTGATGCGCAGAACTCCACTTTCACCAAGCGCTATTAATTCGTGACGAGACGTGAACCTACCAAAATCAATCAGAAACGTCTATTTTACGTATCCCCTATACGTCTCTGATCATATTAAACGAAGAAGAAACTAAAAAAAAAGGACCAGTGCATTGTTTTTAATTTCATAATGTCTCAATTGTCCAAGTAATGTACCTACCATGATCTACATAATCAAAAAGAAAGGTCATAAAATATACCAATAGCGTTTTTCGCTTTATCACGGCATCCAATATCAATATGCTTTAAAAAAACCTAGTGTGGTTTAATGGTGCAACATTTATAAACACATGTATACCCTATAAATAAATAAGTATTCCACTCCTATAGCTCATCCTTTACCGTACATGACATTAAACTGTGGAATGCCTTACCCACTTCAATAAGACATGCTAAGTCTCTCCCTATATTCAAAAATATGGTCTACGAACATTTCCTTACCTCGACATCAAATAGTTAGGTAATATTATATATTTATTATATTTCTTTATGTTATTTATTAAATATATACTTATACTATATTTATGTAGAGTATATAAGTATTTATTTCTATTTATTTATATACCTCCTAGAAAAAAAATATATTCTGTTTACACGCCACCGTCTATTATTTTCGATCACCTCTTGTCCATCCTAAGGTTGCCTGGAAGAGATCGCTTTCAGCGATAAGGCCGTCCATTGTACATGATCTGTATTTGTTTTTGTGTTCTCTATTATTTTTTATATTTGGTTTGCAATAAAGAATATTTCTATTCTTTTCTGTCGATTTTCTGTACCAGCATCGGGTGAAGCCAAATCTTGAGGTTGAAATGAGAGGACATAAAAAATATTTGAAAAATATATTTTTTTTAAATTAATATTTTTTTTTTAAAGTATTGTAATTGGCCTGTAATTATTTTAACCTATTTTAAACACCTCTGCTGCGTGTTGTGATTCCGCCTGCCAAGTGTGGTCATTATTGGGAAGGCAAGATCAGGAGTGGACGTGGACTTTGAATGTGTGTGGGCTGAGAGGCATAATTCATTTACTAATGATCAATGACAAATTGTCTTATAAGTAGGTAAGCTTAACAAATACTTATAAGACAATTTGCCATCTACGGTTCCCAACGTTATTCGGTTTAAAGATTATATATTTCCAAAAAAAAAAAACGCACAACCTATACAGTACCAGTTCAAGAAGATAAGAAAACAAACGCTTGACACGCAACTCTACGTTTCCACTACGCCGTGATAATCGGGGATGTGGTGAAATACCTGCGAAGTTGGAGTCATGCCGTACTGTGTGAACTTCGCTTCAATTATGGTGAGAGTGCCGACGGATCGTCTCTCAACGTTTATGGATAGCGGATTTTGGCCGAAGGGTGTCGTGTCTGGGAAGTTCTGTGGAAGGCTGATACGCGACACCGCGCGTACGTCATCGACCCAGTGCCAATGACACGATTCGTATAAGTTTTTATAATTATGTATGTTAGTCTCTAAGGTATTTATTATATGGGCCCTAGTTAGATTACTATGTATGTACTTGCTTGTGATGCCTGAAATAAATGATTATTTTTTTATTTAAAACTAGTACTTATATGTAAATTTCTATTTTAGCACGCCTACCTATTTACATAATGTTTTTTTTTATTGGTATGTAAAAACGTTGTAATGGTAAAGCGTTTGACCGCCATCTCACTCGAGAAAGTGAAGATGTGGCCTAAGATGCTGCACGCTTTCCCAGAAGGAACTTTCACTCGGGATTTGAAGACTCTTAGATTATATGTGTACTCTACTGGAAAAACAGAAGCAGGAAGTTCGTTCCACTCTTTACCGGTACTTATAATGAAAGTAGAGCGAAAACGTTTGGTTCGACACGGTGGTATGTCGACTAATGTCGACTAGGTATGGGTGGTATTTACCAGTACGTCTGCTTGTCCGGTGGAAGAAGGGGAGGTCGGGATAAGGTCATGTATATCCTGGGCACAGTCACCAAAGTGATACTTGTAGAACACCGACAGTCTGGCAACGCGCCGTCTGTATTCAAGGCTGTGCAAGTTGTTCTCCACAAGCGAATTATCGCCTATGAGCCTAACAGCGCGTCGCTTAATCGAGTCAAGGGCTTCAAGCTGGTATTTGGCCGAGCCGTCCCAGAGTTGGCAGTAGTACTCTATGCACAATCGGACCTGTGCTTTGTAGAGATTAAGAAGCAGTCCCGGTGTGAAGTACCGCCGAACTTTAGCTAGGATGCCCAGCTTCAGTGCAGCATATTACATTAACTTATTCTAACAAAAGTAGGAACAAAACTCATTCAGTATATACCTGCATAAAGAAAACCCACTATCCATCATTTTCTATAGACCTAGGGTTATTCTCCACTTTACCACAAATTAAATTAGTGGAAACGACCCATTTCAAATTAGTTAAATAACTTGTGCAATTTGTTTTGCTAAAACGTAGGTATCAACTGTATTAACCGCGTCAATGGAACTGGAACCTATCGGGTGACAGCCAAAATTTGAGTAGACTCGGTGAAGCGCGATGATTGGGAAGCCCCATAGATACCCTATACTTAATCCGGATAAAGTCAGAGTAACTATCTACCTATAGAGTACTACGATATAGTGCGCATCGGAACGTGACCGGGCTACGTCCTATCTATTTCCGGGAAACCATTTTTTTTTAAATTTACCCGGTAAACTCTGTCACCGAATAGGAAGATCATTCCAAGACCCCTTTAGGATTAAGAGAACAAAGAGTACCTACACAAGGTGGCTTTTGAGATTTTCCCACTACAAATTAAGCTCATGTCTCCTATGTATCACTCTACCTTAAATAGTTTCAGATTTCCCCCACCAGTGTGGTTAAAAAAGCCATCCTGTTTAATACAATTATTACATGTTTTTGATACTGGTACTAAAATATTATTTTCATGTTTCCGTTGTACCGGAGTGTTTTCCGTCATCTCTACAAAGTATAAAACAAAGTCGATTCCCGCTGTCTGTCCCTATGTATGCTTAGATCTTTAAAACTACGCAACGGATTTTGATACGGTTTTTTTAATAGATAGAGTGATTCAAGAGGAAGGTTAATATGTATAATTTAGTATCAGCATTGCACCCGTGCGAGCCGAGGCGAGTCGCTAATAGCTACAGAATTGACGGAAAACGCTCTTACTACGTACTTATGTACATTAACGCTGAAAAATTAAAAGCATAGATATTAATAGCAAGATGCCTATTTCCTAGTTTCTTCCTTACGTTACTTCGGAAATCAGTTATCTTGAGGACTGTGTAACTACCTACATATATAGATAGTCGGTGTTAGGTAATCCTCAATGTTCTTATGGCTTCCTGGAATTAAAATTTCACTTGCAGTCCACCTTCAATTAATCAATTAAAAATGCAACAAGCTGTGCAATTTTCACTTTTCACTTACTTATACATCACAAGACATTTGTTGTCGATCTGAAACTTGTCAATCAGATAGTGACCGAGCTATTGAGTTCATTAGTTTTCAGCCACGAAGTAAGACAGTCATACCCGGTCTCGGCTGCCCGGCGCTCGTAGATTATGATTTATATTTTGTGCCTTAGCGTCTCTTACTGTGTTATCGGCTCGTAAATATATATAAAAAATGATATAACACACCTATATTGTTCCTAAATTGCAAAAAAAACAAAGCTTTATTTTACAAATAAGTCTAGGCATTCGTTAAAAAATTGTATTTTTAGAATTAAATTATATTCGAAAGTGTGTTAATTAGTTGGTAGAATATTTATATAAAATCACGGATATATTATTGCAAAACGATAGAGTTTTGATCTCAAATTTACTGCACAAAGCAACTTCGTTTTTTTTTGTAATATATCGAATAGTTGAGTAAGAATATGGACGAAGCCTTTGCACATATTGAGGGAAATGCGAAGAGCAGCAAGAAAGGGATGGTGCCCCCGGACGGGGGCTGGGGGTACGTCGTGGGCCTCGGAGTTGGATTCACTTTTGTAAGTTCATTTTTCGTTTCTTTCTTAACAACTTTGTTGGACTGGACATAGGCCTCCCCCATACGACGCCACAAATAGGAGGGTCCAGAGCCGCCTCCATCTATTGACTCCCTGCGACCGCTACGATGTCGTCGGTCTATCGAGTAGATGGTATCCCATGTAGGCTTGGCAGGCGGATTGGTGATCGCAGTGTTGGTGTTGAAAATACAAAGAAGGAAGCTGCTGGCCTTCCTCTGGTAGACGGAGGCACCCACGCCATATACCTACGGTACAATGAGTAACGAAGGCCTCCGACTACCTAAGTATGAAAAGAAAATCGGGTTTTAGTTTTTAACAATATTTTTTTGACACATTATAACATCATAATATTTATAATGAGCTTTTCTGTGCTTTTTCATGAAATAAGTTGATTTTATCACTCACTTTTTTAACTTTAACTTACTTTGTGAACGTAAAACTTACACTGACATCGAACTCCTGAACTCTGTCACCACAGAGTAAGCGCGCCAAAATGACCGCGTTTCAAACACCTGAAAATAATAGTGTTTTTTTTTAGCTTAATGGTTTATATTTTGCGTGAGTTATATTTATTTTTGGTAATTAATATAAAAACTAGTAGAAACGTTTAAAAAATAAAAATACATGCATATTCCCTATAAGAGACAGCTGGCGTCAATGGCGTTTTGACTAAAGATTACCCAGTGGCTCTGGCTTTCTCAAAATCTGTCAAAAAAAAGAGTTTTTACTAGCAGAATAAGAAGCTGGCTGTCTGACAACGCAATAAATGATTTGATTTTAAATTTTGATGTTTTTGATTTTGAGTGAAAAGTTTTGTGTTTTCATTTAAAATTTACACAGAAATCTAATAGGGAAGCAGAATCAACATTTCTAAAACTATGCCTACCTACCTATTACACCTACATACAAATATCACGTACACATGGACAATCTATGGGCCGAACTCAGGGACAAGGGGGCGGGGGCATTACAAATGTGGCATTATAATCTATTCCAATAAATATACTGCCACATTTACAAACAAATAAACACAGGTTGTATGTTCTTTATTTTAAAACAAAATAATTGTTTTAATGATTTCTTTCCGTTGAATTGCTTTGCTTAGCATTAAGTTTTATTCTTAAATCTACATAAAATTTAACAATAGCCTAAATCAATAAATGCATATGAACAAAATCGTGTTCGTTACTGGTCTTATAATCACAAAAATAAATAATTAGATTATTAAGCTATATTTACATAATCACAGTAATAAAGTGAATTTCCTTTAATCTGTTCTTCTTTTTCCAATTTATTTATTTCATGTTTACCAACCAAGTATTCGTTTGGTTTTCATGCTGTGGAAACCTGAAAAATGTTAATATTGTAAATAAATATATTATTCAGTCTATTTGATACCTATCAAAGGGTTTCTCAAGAATGGATACTAAACCATAAAACTGCAAATAAAACTTCGTTACACACACTTCTAAAACAGCTGGACCCAGGCTGGACCTTGATGCGGCCCTTGAAAATCATACAAGTATTATGAAAAGTCAAAACAAAGCAACAATGTTTAAAAAACTGATAAATGTTATTACAGGACAATTTATAAACGACCTTAGTACATGTTTTACGAGATCCTGGACATAGAACAGTTAGTCACTGTTTAAATAATACCGAATTATAGCCAAATATCCACACAGTAATCCAAAAACAATTTGTAAGGCACAACAAAACTTACCGATGAAAAGTAATTTCGGGTGTTTTCCAATACGATGCCTTGCCGTACAAAGGTGCACTACACTTCGCCATTTATTTCAGTCTTTTTCGAACATATTTCATGAGATTTATATAAAATAAAGAAGTAACAACACGCACAATACTTTCATATCATGACAATTGGCTGACATTTGTCGCTTGTTGCTTAGCAACATATCATGGCAATTTGCTTCACCTTCAATTTTGTATATGGTGAGATAGCGTCATTACAGTAAAAAGAGGTGAGATAGGCTTATTCATTTTTAGTTAGAGAGAAAGTGACCAGAACATTATGTGATTCTTTTCTATGTAATTGTGAAAATATGTTTGGTCTGCTTTAGGCGCAGCTCTACCATGTCTGTGAAAATTTAACATATAATACATATATATCCAGTTAAGTTCCTATTCAATTTATATGAGAGACGAAAGATCTTTATTTTGTTGATATTTTTTTTTTTATATTTATTCAGAGAAAAGAGAGCTGTTGTTAGTTTATAAAAAGTTGAAGTTATTTATTTAATACTCTGAAAAGAAGAAAAAATTGTGATTTGTGTATGTAAGTAAGAGATCTTATTGATTGTTCTCCAATTTCAATAAATATTAATGCTCTAACGATGTTTGCTTTACCTTTTTTCATGATGAATAAAAATTTCTCGAATTCCCGGGAAATTGAGTTCGAGATTTCTCGAGTCCCGAGAAATAAAAGACCTCGAGAAACCATAAACCCTAGCTGCGACAGATACCATGCACTAAGTAACTAAGTACTTATTGCTGTACTATTTCTTAGTAGTAAAAGGTCTGCAATTTTTCACTTTTAAAAATTAATGTCGAATTTTTATATTGATATTTTTACTGATTGCTCAATATATTGCAAGATTTAAAACAACCTTAATTAACACTTAGCGACTAAGTGTTTCGGTTTCTGTTTTTTAGGGTTCCGTACCTCAAAAGGAAAAAGGGACCCTTATAGGATCAATTTGTTGTTCGTTTGTCCGTCCGTCTACGAGTATGAACCCTCTTTTCTAAGGAACGCGTAGAGCTATCGAGTTGAAATTAACATCAAATATTCAAGTCCGTAACTTCTTGGAGCCGTGATATAAATAAAACTTCTAAGTCAACGCGATCAAAAGTTACAGCCGTTTTATTTTTATTTCCTAAGGAATCACATGCATACAAAACCTATAGGGTACTTCCAGTTCACCTAGAATCATGAAATTTGGCAAGAAGTAAGGTCTTATAGCACAACTAAAGAAATCCGAAACTACACGTAGTTTATTCACATGAAAATTAATGATTTTAACCGTGGACCGAAAACCTCTAGGGTACTTCTCATTTAACTAGAACTTCAAGACAAGAGTGAACAGAACAGGTGTCTTATACAACGTCGGCCACATCATCTCTTTCCATTGGGTGAAATTGTGGTCAAACGAAGGTCTATATACTATAAAAAAAACTAGAATCATGAAATTCGGCAAGAAGTAGCGCCTTATAACACAAGTAAAGAAATTTCAATACTGTAAAATAGTTTATAATTTTTTTTTGTTTTTCGAAAAGGACCAAAACCTATGTGGTACCTACCTATATCCCGTTGACCTAGAATCATGAAATTTGATGAGAAGCAAGGTCTTATAATTACGGAACCCTCGGTGCGTGAGTCAACTCGCCCTTGATGTTTTTTATTTCATCAATAGAAACATTTAGGAGTTTGACCGTGGCCTTGTGTATAAAATTTTATGTAGATAGGTAGTAGAGGAAGTCTTCCACCCACCACCGTAGAAAACGTAACTAGATGAGCTTTCTACGCACCTTGAAAATTATTCTCAAGAACAGTAATAGGTAGAGCGAATAGATCGGAGACTCTCTAGATATTTAGAATCAGGGCATCCCCTCAAGAACGAAAATTTACCGATATCATCCCATTGACACTTTTACAAACTACGAGTAAAGTGACACCGGACAGGAGATATATAAATAATAAAAATAATAAATAATAATGTTGGACAATTCACACAACATTATCTAGCCCCAAGCTAAGCAGAGCTTGTGTTATGGGTACTAGATAACAGATATACAAATATATATAATACAGTAAATAGATGTATTTCTTTATTGACAAAGAAAATAACAATCAAATAATATAAACAAACCAAACCAGATACATAGATAGATATTTTTTTAATATACATAGGAAACATCCGGAACACCTTGAACAAATATCTGCAGATCGTACAAACATTTGTCCCGAGGCGGGAATCGAACCCGCAACCTCCTGCGTCGCAGGCGGACCTTCGCCCACCGCGCCACGGAGGTCGTCAAATATAGTTAGGTTTATGGTACAAAATTAGATGTCTAAATGCTTATTTTGTAAGCCTATAGAAATAAAGTTATTTATTCTGATTCTGATATGTGTATGTACATATGTAGATTGCTGAACAGTCGGGGGATTCAGTTCTGTATCAGTTTATTTATTGTATAGGAACATACAGAACACGGTTCGGAAATGTCATGGTCTTATGGTCCCACACCACGCAGGAAAACGGAGCATGGGAATTATAGGTGGAAATCATATTACATTATTAATGCTTACTATGTTGTAAACTGTAAAAAAAATATGGTTTTTGAGCAATGTATAAGACCTAGGTACTAAGAAAATTCCAATGTCTTTAGGTATTTTGTTCGAAAGATTATTTTTTTCTGAGCAAATAAGGAAACGATTTTAATATCTTTGAATAAATAAATTATCCATTTAATAGCCATAATATTATTAATAAATACAAGTTATGCAGTCACCTTATCAGACTGATCTAATCAAGATCTAATATATTTTTGCATATTATTGTGGTTTGGTAGGCTAAGTCTGGCTTTCTGAAGGAATCTTATAGCGCAAAGTCGTAAAGGAAAAACGAGACGAATAAATAAATAATAAGCAGGCACTATAATGAAATCCACTTCAGGACAAGCAGATGGACGGCAAAATACCATCCTTGGTATATATACATACCATTCACTCATACTAAGTGGTTTTCTTGCACCTTCATCATTCGCATCGCTAAGGAATAGATCTCGCTGCCTGCTTTTGTTTTCCGGCCTATTACAATCTGGGTCTCTTCAAGTCAAAAGTGAATTGGTGTCTTCTAGACCTTTGTGATACACTTTCGGTCACAAATAAATAATACTGGACAATCCACACCAACCAAAATTGGTCGCCAACGCTTAACCATCACCAATTTAAAAAAAAACATAGCGTCATCTAGCCACTAGTTAGATGTTGATGATGATGTCTGTTTACTGTATTCTTACCTCGATGGTCGTACAACGGATAATAATTACGCCCAATTTTCATAGTAAATTATACATTACAAACTTCCTCCTCTCCGTAAAGGACGAAGTGATTTTTGAGAACCTTTGTTGTAAACCGTATGAAATTCAGTAGCGTAGTTTCTGAGTTTATCGCGTTCCAGGCAGACGTGACAGGGAATTTTGTTTTGTGCGTAGTGATACAGTTGTATATTACTGATCTATTAAATATTTTCCTGAGATGTCAGACACAATTGGTACAGGTCGCGTCACGGTTTAATAGCGCTGACCTTTATGCGCAGAAGTCGATTTTTAGATTTTTACACCGCTTTACACCTGCGCAGAACCCCCCTCCACTTTCGGTGACGAGACGTGTAGAGTCAGCGTCAAATTGATATGAGCGTCTAGAATAGTCAAAATGATTTGAAAAACATAAAAGCAATTTGATATACGTAGTTCGAATCACCATATTGTTGTAAGCACCCAAAGTGTTCAAAATATCTTACTACTCATTGTTTCATATTTATATGAACAGTCAGGGTATTCAAAATTATCTTAGCAAACAAAGCTCTTTTATGTTTTTCAGATCATTTTGACTACTCTAGACGTTCATATCAATTTGACGCTGTACCTACCTATTGGTCATTTGTCTACCGGGGGTACCTAGACAGACTACTGACTTATTTGCTGCAGATGCTGTGAGAAGATGCCCGGTATTCGTCATATATCGAGATAAAATGAATTATCTCGAAATAAGATGGTCAAGGCCGGGTTAAGGAAACAAGTAGAGAGGAACAAGGTCGAGAAGGAATATAAATATAGATTAAGAATATATCCTCCTTATTTATAAGCAGGATATATTTCTTATTTATTGAAGGTTGCGGGTTCGATTCCCGCCGCGGGACAAATGTTTGTACGATCTGCAGATATTTGTTCAGGGTGTTCAGGATGTTTTCTATGTATAATAGAAAAGATCTATCTATGATTGTATTATATTATGTATATCAGTTATCTAGTACCCATAACACAAGCTCTGGTTAGCTTGGGGCTATATAATACTGTGTGAATTGTCCAGCATTATTATTTATTTATTCGCTACAGTGCAACAGTGATAAAAGTATTATTTATTTTCTTACTCCAGGTAAAACGTAAAAAATTAGAGCAATGACCTGTAAGTGGGTCTTATCTGCAGAATTAATGACCAACTAGCTGAGTTAAAAGTAAATAAACGAATGCATCACTTTCACATTATTACATTATTAATATTAAATGCGACTGTCAGGATGTACGGATGTCTGTTACTAATGTGAGTAAGGTTCTGGTTGCCTACTGCTTATTTTAGAAGTAAAAGTCGATTCATGCGAAAGCTACTCAACTAATCGTACTGAAATGCTTCCACTGTACCGGAATCGGAGAGTAGGTACACAACGTCGGTATTTACAATACATACGATAGGGTACGTCTACTGCTTTAGACTTTAGCATCGGCAATATAGGTATTTTTTATGCGCTCCTGTTTGCCGATGACGTCATCGGCAGAAATACTGGTGTCTGGTATTAGTGTCAGCAGATATGCCGATCACGCTGTACCATAGAAACATTACAAAGGAACAAATCCTTACGCTGCGTACGTTCTGATACCGATCTAGTGGAGCTGTATGAAGATATCATTCTAGATCTAGAAATCTAAGTAGTATAACTTACGTAGTAACATTACCTAATCTGTGGTATAACGGTGTAAATCTACGTAACATTTCAACAGTATGTGACAGACGAGCCCTTTATTCCGGAAAAACACATGCAAAGTCGCGGACACAGTAATATATCTTATTAAAATGTATTTTTAGCGAGGGAACGTGTGGCAAAACATTTGAAACTAGAAAAATTAAAAGAAAAATAATTTCCTAACTCAAGGTCCTATATTCGTAGAGCCCTAAACGCTACGAAGTTTCGTGGCGTACGAGGGTCTACGACGTAGACCCTGTTCGGAAATGTAAGAAAAATTATTAAAATTTAAAAGTAACTCAAAGTTTTTTAGTTTATCTCGCAAGTTCTATACTCATAAGAGCTAGGGAGACATCGTGGTTTTATCCGACTGCGTTAAAGAAGAGTTATGTTTTGTGCTTTCTGTTGGCGTTTTCAGTAATGAGATGTATGATATAAAATCTTAAAACTAGTTAAATTGAACGTAATCCGAATTTGCTGTCTAGTTTTGAAAGAATAAATAAAATAATAATGAATGAATGATATAAGAATTACAATGCAAGTTTTCCTCCTAGTAAGCGGTTTTAACAATAGTTTTGTGATACATAAATATTATACTGCCCACAAAGAAATATTCCACATAAATATGCAAATCAGACAAATATTTATGCCATAGGGACTGATAAGGCTGTTGATTTATGTATACAAAAATTTGTCTCGCAACTTTTCATTTCAACGCTTCATTACTCGATGATTCTACATAATGTATGTGTAATGTCCAATTTTATTTATTTATGTATATAATATTTCCGTTTTCCCAGATGCTCGGTTTTGGTTCATCGAACGCCTTCGGGATCCTGTTCCACAATTTTTTCCAAGAGCAGGACAGTGGCAGCGGCCTACCGCTTGTCATAGGCGTCTACAATGGAGCACTGTCTATTGCAGGTATGTAAATAAAATACATATGTGCATATCAGCACAAAACGTCTACTGCTGAACACGTCCCGAAACGAGGATTTTGTCATGATCACCCTTGTCGAACAAATTGGTAATAGCAGTGGAGCTGTTACAAATACACAGAACAATGCTGCAGCCCCTCTTCTGGTAGGTAAGTGAGTGGGTGATAGACGTACGAAATTGAAGTACGCGGTTTTTAAGATCGCGAACTTATTCCGCTCCACGTCGGTGACACACGTGAAGTTTACTCACTCTGTATTGCTCAAGTTCGCGAAGTTACTCGCACGTCTATAACCCACTTTAGCTCTTAAGATATCCACGGGCTGAGGTGGAAGCGCCAGTTCTTGGCCCGCGACTGCCATGTCTATCATCTAATCACTCTGCTAAACATATCACATCTAGTCCAAAGTTAGAAGAACACGAAGACAACAGCTAGCGTGATGGGTTCCAGAAAAATAATACTTATCAGTTTTCTTCGTCTAGCTAGTCTATCGTCTATCAAGAGACTCTCTAGTAGAGAGGAGTCATACCTAGTTATTAGTAATTGGCATTAGTAGTTTCTTTTTATATAAATTTATAAGCATTTAATTGAGCCCTTAGCATCTCTCACGTGGAACTTAGATAAAGCGCAGCGTACTCGTGACACATAATGTTGTAATGTAACTACCATTTGTGTAAAGGATAGAGTCTGAATTGATGCCCCAGGAACACAATTTCTGAAAATAGCAATCCAATTTTTATAGGTTAACTATGTAACCTTAACTAAATCATAACTACATTGCGATTTTCAGACCTAGATTCTAGAATTTTTAACACGTACCTGAAGCGACTATCCGGACTGTACACTTATACTTTCAGAGGACATAGTAAAAACTATTTTTCCACAGTTTTTAATATTTTTTTTCGCGCGGCGGGCTTTATACTATTAAAAATATCAAAACACATATTATGTGGTAAAAAATTTGCTCACTCTACCCACTCAAACTCTAAAAACTCTAAGCATTCGGCCCCGTTACCCAATAAGCGCATCTCGATCAATTTGTGCCACAAGACCACAACATTGTCGCTAATTAGGAACAGAAATTTAAGACCTATATTTATCCATCGATACCCAATACGCTGTAAGTGAAATTGGATCCAGCCGGTAACTAGCTAACGTAGCTAGGTAAAGCTTGGTGAGCAGGGGAAAATAATGTGAAAATTTTCTTCACTTATTGTTTGATTTCCTAAAATGATCGACTATCATCCTTACCTTGGTGGATTTACCATGCACTCGTACTAAGCGGTTTTTCTCCACATTCATCATTTGCACCGCATAGGAATGGAACTCGCTGCCTGCTTCTGTTTTTTCCGGTCAATTACAATCTGGGTCTTTTCAAAACAAGAGTGAATAGGTGTATTCTAGACCTTCGTGAAACACCGTCGGCCACATAGTCACTTGACATTAGGTGAGATTGTGGTGAAACGAATACGAAAGAACGAAAGTTTTTCGACTATAAAAAAATTGTGTTTTGTACAAACGATAAGCGGACTACTACTTAGATTATTAGAGTGAATGCTGTCTTTTCACATATTTTTTAAGGTTTAACACCATCTTTGAGAAGTAACAATGGCGGGTAGGGAAAAAATATAGTGTAATCGCTGGGTGCAGGTTGGACCTTAAAACAAAGAACTGAGTCGAGGAATCTATATAGGCGATAGAAGTAAAGTAAGGCAGAAAAATTTGGCACAGTAGCATTAGCATCATAGAAATCGCATTGAGATGTAGAATAGGGCAGTATTTCATTGCAAGGGTATCAAATTCCAGTGGTATAGTTTATGTAACCCGACTGGGGTCGCAGATTTTACTTTCTCAGTTTACATGGTGTTGGGTTCGCGGAACTGGTCTAGGTGACAAATCTGCTTTGTGCTTGACTAGATTATGCGTACGGCTTCGTTTAGTTACAAAATACATAAAGTTAATATTTATACCACTGTACTGGACACTGTGTTGGATTTTAATTGGCCCTGGTTCCTTTATACTCTTGCTAAGGGATGTTGAGGCTCTTGTCAGGGGATGCTTTTGTCCAGCAGTGGACAAAAGGCTGTTGATGATAATGAGCGGATGCTGTACTGTTTGTGTGTAGTCCATCTTCTGGCGAGGGACCTTTATCGAACCATATCTTCTAGAGTCCTTTGAAGACATCCTCAAGTTAATTAGGGTAATGCTATACCTAACTGCAAATGTTTTTACTATAAAAATTGTGATGTAATAGCTGATCTTTTAACTAATTCATCAACAGAAGAGAGTCTTTGTCTCAAGAGTACCAAAAATGTGCGAGTTGTTTGTGGGCCCTTTTCAAAGGTCAAGGACATCATTGCTGCGAAAATTATAGGCTGATTCATGAAATTCACAGAGTGATTTGTCAAACATACCAACCTAATGGCCTCTTCATTACGATCAATTAAATTTTTCGATTGTCGGAATCGATTCAATAGACATTTGATATTCATCAATTAATTTTTATAGGCTTAGTTCTGCCACCCATGAGATTTTACCGTAGGTCACTGAAACTCTGTTTAAAAGGGTAGCAATTGACCAATTTGGCATAACTAGGAAAATGATTGTGAAACAATAACCTATCTAATGAAAATTAGAACATTCCAAAGGAGAAATATCTGCGGACCTAGATAAAAAGCGCGTGTGACGTCCATGGTCAGATATACATATGTACTGTTTCATTTATTTTTGACATAATAATTAATCCTAAAACTCTTACCGATTTATGTCATGTGTCTGAAGAAGCAGTACTAAAAACAAGATCTTCCACAGGTTTCCTCGGAGGGATAGCGTTGAAGAAATACTCGTTTCGTCAAGTGGGGTTGGTAGGCGCTGGTCTCTTTGTACTGGGTGATGTACTGACCATCTTCGTGCAGAGGACTTACCAGCTGGTCTTCACTTTTGGAGTGGTCAGAGGTAGGTTGATTAGAATCTATAGCGTTTACTCCCTGTAGGCGAAGCGCCTCCTTCGTTTTGCCATAGTCCGGCGTCACTCGGTTATACTCCCTTAGTTAGATAGAAAATACTTTATTGTACACTTAAATCGAAGGTAGAAAAAATACAACAAAACAACTTAAAATCTAAGTTACAAACGGTGGTATTATCGCTCAAGAGCGCGATCTCTACCAGACAACCGTGGATGGTCCTTAGCCCGAAGAATCGCCATTTTTTATATTCAAGTGACTAACAAGAAAAAAATTCTAGGTATATGGTCTAACATGCACTTAGATATTGTTCTTACGCGAGAGGAGAAATTACCAGGTCCAAAGGATGACTCAAGGGACAACTAGAAAAGTCAATTTAGAGCATTTCAAAGTTTTATCTACTAAGCTGGAAAAACGTGCTAACAAGCTAGAATAAGGAAGTGAAAATTCACACAATTGTTGGACAATCAACCTCTCTATCGACATTTTTTACAGATGCTACTGCCCATTGTTAAACATGATTTTCATAAGAAATTGGAATGCTGTAAGCACGGCATGCTTGGCAAGCGAATTGATCGGCCACCGTAGGTATCGCGAACACTTCTTAGTCGATACATAGTACCGAAAGATTTGATTCAAAATTCTTCTGCCAAGCCACTGGAAAAAATACAGTTATACTTATTTTTTGGGACCACCGTTCTCTCGTGCTAAGTCAAGCTTCTTATTATTTCAGGGGCTGGGTTTGGCGTAATGATCCCAGTAAGCTTCACAGCTTTCAACTGCTACTTCACCTCCAAGCGCACCACGATGATGTCTGCCAACCAGACCCTCAGCAGTATGGCATCCATAACCTTCCCGATCCTCGTTACCTTTCTCCTCTCGGAGTATGGATTCAGATGGACTCTAGCTCTGATCATGGCGGTGGATTTACATCTATTATTTGCAATGTTGGTTATGCATCCTGTGGAGTGGCATTTGGTGAAGGCTGAGCTGGATGATACAGGTAAATACTGCTTCGATCTATCATCAACGCGAATGCTCAGTGTGGGGATTATGGGCATTACCCCCATACGATGAAGCCAATAAAGCGCTTACGAGGGAGGCCTGCGTCCATCTCGGCAGCAGCTAGTTTTACTATAAAAACCTTCGTACTTCGACGAATTTATTATGAACTAGCTGCCCGCGCCTTCGCCCGCGTTTTATCGGGATCAAAATCCAGGTCCCAAACTATACCCATATCAAATTTCAGCCCAATCGGTTCAGTACTTTTCGCGTGAAAGAGTAACAAATATCCATACAGCCATACATAGATTGCTTTGTTTGCTAGGAAGACGCTATAGAAGCGTGGCTTGGCGAAAACTGCTATCAGCTGTTATTTCTAGCTTTCTTTGTTCAGTACAGTATGCATTAAAACGGTGTCTTGTGTTGCTTTTATTTAGAAAGAAATAAACAGATACATTTCTGAAGTTTGCTATAGCTATTATTTTATGATTCACAAAGTAATTTTTACTTATTGACATCATAACAGGTTTTTTAAATAAATAAATATATAATCTATAAAGATATTATATTATTTTAATAAATATAAAAGTTAATGTCATTTCGAACTTTGCTATGTTGACTGTATTTAATCCAATGGGCTTGGGAGTGTCGTTAATTGTAAACGACACTACTGTCAGTGTGGCTGGTAGTGTTCTTGTCAAATAATAAGTGGAAGTTGCTTCGCCCTAACAACCTAGGTAGAAAAGGCAAATAATATTGCTAAACCAATTTTTTTTTTGTCTTGGGTTAACGATGCTTGCATTACACTAGTAGAGTGTGTTCAAAGCTTGACTATACATTCCATTATACCTACCTAGTCCTTACTGTTGGACGAAGAACATTCCAAAAACGACGATGTTTTAGGTATTTTGTATATAGGTATAATAAAAAAAATAGCTTTATAAGTACCTAATGTATTGTATTATATACTAGCTGACTCGTGCTCACTTCGTTGGGCGGTAAACATTTTGTTAATAGACACTCACAAATAACGTGGCTTTCTATTTGTAAAATAATTTTCAAAATCGGCTCAGTAGATCCAGAGATTACCTCCTACAAACTCACAAACTTAACCTCTTTATAATATTAGTATAGATATCAGTTATCTAGTACCCATAACACAAGCTCTGCTTAGCTTGGGGCTAGATGATGCTGTGTGGATTGTCCATCATTTATTATTAGATGAATAAATTCATTAGTTAATGCAGTCCTTACTTAGTTATTTAATGAGGAGTTTTTTATAACAGCACTTAATGGATACCTAATGCAATTATAACTACAGTCTGTTAACGAAACCAATTTATAGATAATCGTTGAAAAAAGTTGTGATAATTCGGTACGCTATACTTTATTATTCATGTATTAATTCGTTATGAATTTAAGCAGGTTAACTACGAACTGTTGGAAGAACATCAAGTTTTCATCCCTTAACGAGGGACTTAAGGGATGAAACGTTGGTGTTCTTCCAACACAAACTAGGTTCGTAGTTAACCCGCTTACATTCATAATGAATTTATCAAACTACGAAAGTTTTTATAGTAAAATGTGTATTAATTGTATATTTTTTGTATGTTTCTTGTAATTCTCAATATCTAGCACTACCTTAAATTGTTGTTCGCACTACCCAAAGGTTAGCAGGTAGAGAATGCTATCCAGCATTATGTTCGCATATTGTTTCAACTTTTGTGCAATAAAGTATCATCATTTCAGCCAATACACGTCCAATGCTGGACATAGGCCTCCCCCATTGGATGCCACAAATAGTGGTGCCGAGCCACCTCCATCCATCGACTCCCCTCAATAAAGTATATGCTATTCTATTATATGGATAATTTTTCTACGTATTAAAAAAAAAACGTGCTCTTAACCGTTTGAAAACTTAAAGCACACAATACTGCGTCTGTATGCACCAAGGTGTATGACGCTGCTGCTCGTCACTTTCTGTTTCCCTCCGTGTTATATTTTTTATCAGCAATTCATCATCATTCTATATTCATTATCAGTTATATTTCCTGTATTGTTGTTTCGTCTGTAAATGTTGCCTTTTTGTGTTCTTTTCAGAGCTAGCTAACTGTGCCGTTGCTATAAAGCTAAATTCTGAGATATATGACGAATCTGTTGTGAAAATGTTGCCAGGTGACATCGTTGATATTGAGGTAAAGGAGAAGAAACAGCGGAGAACTGAATCTATACAGAAGAGCATCATGTAAGTAGTTATCAGACACAGATAATCTGACCAATTTACGCTGAATTGGCCAAATAGGTACGGCAACCAAAATCTTGCTTACTTTTAAATATAAATAGTGTTTGTACGATCTGCAAATATTTGTTCAAGGTGTTCTGGTCGTTTTCTATGTATGGTAAAAAAAATATCTATTTATGTAATATATTCTAATATGTATATCAGTTATCTAGTACCCATAACATAAGCTCTGCCTAGCTTGGGGCTAGATAATGCTGTGTGAATTGTCCAGTATTATTTATTTATTATTTATTAAATATTCCTGAATCAATTTTTTAATTTTCAATCAAGTTTGTAGAATTTGGGACTTCGCTAGCGTGTAATTTGAATGGAATTTACCACCAACCGATTGAAATAGATATTGGTACTGTTTTCGATAAGTTTTGATATTTCAAAGGGGCTAAAATTTGCTTTAAATTTGAATATACATACAAAACTTGTTAGAAGACATTTCGTAGGTACCTAGTCACCCAGGTCGTTTTCATACTTTTTACAAAAATCAATTTGGAGAACTCTTAAATGGGCCGCTTAACGCTAAGTGATAAAAAGAAAGAAACATTTTAATGTTGAATGAAATGGAGAGAACAACTTAGAAGAGCCGTGAGAAAATCCAAACCTAGTAACAACAATACAATAAATGTTTAGAACCGTTTAGTTAACACTTTTCCGGTAATTTTTTCATACTTGATTGAGGAATGATTAGGAATCTTTTTTATTTTGAATAAACATACATACCTTCCTTTGACCACAATATCACCGGATGGTATGTGACGATCTGGCCTACGATGTATCACGATGATCTAGAA
The DNA here is from genome assembly GCA_947859395.1 of Eupithecia insigniata. Classification (NCBI taxonomy): domain Eukaryota; kingdom Metazoa; phylum Arthropoda; class Insecta; order Lepidoptera; family Geometridae; genus Eupithecia; species Eupithecia insigniata. The sequence continues at coordinate 14,488,539 of OX401998.1, read as the reverse complement.
TACACTGTTTCCTTGAAGGAACCAGGTTGTAGCTGGCCGGAAAACAGAAGCAGGGTTTGTAACTCGCTGCGAGTTACAAACCTTAGCGGTACGAATGATACAAGTAAAGAAAGGCTTACCTAGTATGTGTGTACGAGTGGATGGAATATCCACAAGATGGACTAGATTTTGGGCAATATAAAAACAATGTAGATCAGAGTGATCTACATTATTCTTAATCATCATCATCCTCTTAGCCTGGTCATCGTGACCACGCTAGTAGTAAATGAATGGCTCTCGCGTGAGGATCTGTTTCATCTTGAATTAGTAAGATGGTCAGAAAATTAGATGTAATTTTAAATGAACCTTATTTTGAAAATACAACGCTCGTGCCGTTGAGGAGTTTTTCAATGAGTTTTTCCGACCATCAGAGTTGACAGTTAGAAAATGATTCGCGGAAACCATTTGCGGCCAAGGATCGCTGTCTCGTGCTACATTGTGCTAATATTCCCAATTATAATAAAAAAAGTATTGATTTAATGAATTGCGAACTACACCAAAGGTTAGTATTATTACTATATATTCTCTGACCGAAGACTAAAATGATATCGGGAGGCTTTTTGTCCATCTATGGGATCCAGTAGACTCTCATTAAATTGGATTATAAAGGCTTTAAAATCTTTACTTTTGGTCTGCGTTAATAAAGGTGAACTCTTAGTAAACCCTCTTCAATATGAAATTCGATATAGCAATCATATTTTTTTGCTGATACCGTTATATGTATAGATAACATTACCGTGTTATTAAGCATTAAGTTAATTATCTATGTAGGTATCGAACTGAGGGGTAATACAAAAAAGAAAACGAAACCATTTGACGACCCATGTGGCGCGGTGGGCGAAAGTCCGCCTGCGACGTAGGAGGTTGCGGGTTCGATTCCCGCTTCGGGACAAATATTTGTACGATCTGCAAATATTTGTTCAGGATGTTCTGGTCGTTTTCTATGTATAATAAAAAATATCTATGTATGTAATATATTGTATTATGTATATCAGTTATCTAGTACCCATAACACAAGCTTAGCTTGGGGCTAGATAATGCTGTGTGAATTGTCCAGCATTATTTATTTATTTATTTGTATCAAAACCAAACTACGTGGGACTTGCAACTTGCTTAACATCATTCTTGGTCGCCCAACGAAGAAAAAATGTATATATAAATTCGGAGCTCAAGTTCCACTTAGGGTCGCTGAGGCGCAGAAATTAGAAAAGTAAGCATCTTTATTATACTTCATTCTAAACTATCGGAGTCTTCAAATCCCGAGCGAATATGTTCCTTCTACGAAAGCGTGTACCATCTTAGGCCACAATTTCGCGTTCTCAAGTGTGATGGTAGTCAAACGTTTTAATGTTACCAATTATCTGATTCCAAATCTTATTTTCAGGAAGATAATATACGATAACGTGGAGGTAGACCTTTTAAGAGATCCTCGGTTCGTCAGCACGCTCGTCGGACTTGGGTTCGCATTTGTATCCGACGTCACATATTTGGCGATGGAACCGACTCTCCTATTCTCTTATGGATTTACTGAGGTAAATTATTAAATAGTCCACACTAATAAAATTGTTTAATTCGCATTCGTTGCTTAAAATGGAGATAAGGGCTGAATTTTGATTAAGACCCATGAAACTGACGAAGTAGGCGCTCAAACGAAATAATTAGATCTACCTTAGGCAGTTTTTTGGTGACACTGTTTTTTCTCTCTTTAATCCTTTTTTATTATTGTATTTTCTTGTATTTTGTGAACCAATAAAAATCTTATCTTATCATATCCTTTGCATAGCATAACGATTTTAACTCCAATCAAGATGCAGCTCTAATTCTGTACTTCTAAATGTACGCTTTGGATTTAACTCTACGAAGGAAAATATACTATTTTATTATAACTCAATAAACAAGATCTACAACGAATGAAACAAATGATGGACTTAACATGTTGGTTTCCCATGAAAGATTCGCCAGATAGCCTGTAAAAGCATATCATGCGAGTCTTGACTCGCCATAACTCGGCCAACTACTGAACCATCTTAATCAAACATCTGTCGCAAAATAGGCCCTTTTGTGGGAAGCATACAATTAGATTCATATTCTTACCAACACATGATACCTACCTACTCTGCTGACAAGTTTATTTCTTACTAATTTGATCTACCCACTTTCTTTTTCTAGTTATAACCTATAACAAAAACTTCTGTATTCCAGATGCAAGTGGCTACCTGCGTGATGGTTGGAGCGGTCTCCGACCTGGTAGCCAGGTTCAGTCTGGCAGTCTTCACTTACTTCTACGCTGTTGACAGTAGGATGATCTTCTTCGGTGGGACTTGTGTCACTGTTCTACTTAGAATAGGTAAGTATTGCATTAAAATTGATTAGATACTTGTTTCTTACATCGATCAATGTTGTTAGGTCCCGTCCCACCATCGGAAATATTATTGAATTCGGATAGAACGCTGTCCATTGCAACGATTACAAGTTTCCCTCACCGAAAAGCATCGATCTGCTGAGTCAGAAAAAATTGTTCCTTAAAATACATTATTTCAAAGATTCATTAGTACCGATGTTTTGAAAATATCGATATCCAGATTGTGTGATGCTAATAAACGATGTGCACATGAAATGCAGAACCTAACATCATGGTTCGGCAAGATTGTGTTAAGTTGGTATCCTTGTCTTTTCCAGCACTTGTGAGCTCCAAGGACCTCTACTTCGTATTCGCGGTGACAGCCATCTCTGGCCTGGTGCGGTGCTCCGTGCAGGTTCTGTTCCCGCTGGTGCTGGTAGCTGCGGCGCCGGACAGGTTTCCGGCTGCACTGGCGCTGCATATCCTCTTCTCTGGAGCGCTGATGCTGCTAGCCGATCCGATGATAGGTGAGTAATTAGCTCGAATTTTTAGGGTTCAGGTTTCAATTAGCCTTGGAAATTGACGTCCACCTGCCACCACACGTTGGTCGTTTAATAGAAGAGCAGATCTAAATTTATTATTTAACCGTCTCAGCACACAAAGGTACATACGTCTACTGCAAAACGTGCCCTCCCTCAAAGAAGGGTGGTTTTGGGCCACTCAGTACGCTTGGCAGGCGGATTGGTTATCGCAGCAGAGGTGTTGAAAATACAAATAACAAACTTGCTACCCTTCCTCTGATAGATTTTAACTCCGCATCCGCCATAACAATGCTAAATACATGACAGTTTCTGAACGTCTGAGGAGGAAGCTTAAGTAGTTTTCAAGAACTTCAACACTGTCTGAATCGTAATTCATGTCTTCAACATACTGCATGTATTTTTTCTAGATCTTTTGACTCAAGCCATCTATAGACTTGTACCAAGAGACAGCCTCAGATTAGTATTTAAGAATATAGGTATCAAAACGATGCCATCTCTGTATATATATTTAAACATAATGCATACAAGAAAGCATATTTTACGATACTCTAAACATTCGGACAGCCACCAGTACGATACAAGATCCAAATATAGGCTTGTCCAACCTGTTACACGGTTAACGAAGGTTAACAAATCGATGTGGTGAATTGTGTTAGATTTTATAATACTTTGCCAGAGAAAGTAACTAAATTAAATAGAAGAATGTTCAAAAACTTAATTAAAAAGACGCTACAAGAAAAAGCATATTATTGTATAAAAGACTTCCTTTCAGATAAAGATGCTTCGAAAAATATTATTTAATGTAATGAGTGTTAATTTTAAGTATTGTTATTTGACTATTCTAAGTGCATAAATGTATGCCTATTGAATTCAAATTGAAAAAAAATGGAAATTGACTTGTCTTCCGATCTCCTGTAATATTCAGCGTGATCCTACTACAATGTATTAAGCCCTTGAAATAAGTTCCTAGTTATTTGTAAACGAATCCACCTTAGGAGCTAACTGAACTCCTTCGTCTATTATTTGATAGAGGTAATCGCCCATCAGTCATTCACATACTTGGATTTCCCATTTCAGGAATACTATACGAGGCAACAGGCAACTACACCTTCTGCTTCCTTGCGATGAGTTTCTGCTGTCTCATCTGTGTGGTGCTTTGGACCATCGAGTTCTTCGTCTACAACAAGAATAAGAAGACGTAATCTAGGAACCGACTGATTATATTTAAATACTGATAATATTATTACTGAATTGTAGTTAGGTTTAGTGCAAACATCTTCCATTAGGCATCTTTGTGTATTGTTTAGTCCATCTCTAAAGGCACGCCAATAAAAATTAAATTACATGAATGTGTGTGTACACTGTATAGTGTATTGACCTTCTATATTTATGGTCTGTATTATATTTTATATTCTTAACCGATATTAGAATGAAAAAATATTTAGTAACATCATAGTATTATACGCGGAATTGTTACTAAATATTTCTTCATTCTAATATTGTGCAATGGATTTCCGCAAAGTAACGCCTGAATCTATTATTTATTCTTAACCGACTTCGAAAAAAGGAGGTTTTATGTTCGGCTGTATTTAGGTATGTTTTATGCATGTTCATCGATTTCTCTGTCAATTCTCTCTCTGGATCGATTTTGAAAATTCTACGGTTTTGTATAGAGAATGATCCCGCCGATGTGGTCCCATATTAAATACCCCAACGATTAATACTTATCCCACAAATTTAAAAAAAAGTGTTAAATTATTTAATTCGAGGTCGGTTTTTTAGTTTTTTCAAACAAACGATCACTACCGTAGTTTTATAGATATGTATATTACCATAAGAGATAAGTTTATAATAATGAAGTGATATTAGCCGTGTCAGTAAATAAAGTATTTCGTAGATTACGATAATGTAGTTTTGTCTTGAATGCAAAAGATCCTTAGAGATCGTTTGCCAGCTGCATGATATTTCTTTTGAGAACCGTACCATTTCGCTATCTATTGAAAATTTACCCAGAAGTGCTTTATCATGTTATGTCTTAGTGTGAAAAAATCCTAAGTCTCTATGGTCTTAGTTGAACATTGTGTCGTTATGTATTAACTCAGAGTAACTCTAGTTTTGACAATAGTTTGTTTTACACGTTTGCGGTTTAGATCTGTGAACATAGCAAAGTTTTCCGAATTATATTTATCAAAAATCAAAGTACCTATCTAATTGATATCTAAATTTTAATCCGGGTTACATAAAGGAATAAGCTGTATCGTCAACAAGGTGGGGTTTTCGATTAGTAATAAAAAAAGTTGATTCAAGTAGGTATCTCTTCTTCTTCTTTTAGCTTTGGCTCTGCATCTGGATTGATGTAATTCTGCCAGTGTCAGTTAGGTATGAATTGCGGTTTGGGCATGGCATCAAATGGAAATTATTATTATGGTATGTCAATGTCAAATGAAGGGAAAATATGAAAATATACTTTTCATAAAATCTGCAGAGGCCGTCAGAAATAGGTTTTCGCAGGGTATTTTTTTAACTCTATGGTAGAAGTTGAGTAACACGACGGCTCAAGAGTAGATACTCTTGAGCCGTCATCTCTCGCAGGGGCTAAAGAAAAAAAAATCTTCTTCTTCTTCTTCTTCCAAGGCAGAAATTACAAAGAGAGTTGACATCGGCAAGCTAATAATTGTAGATGTCACAGGCGTACCGTAAATGAGGAGCAAAAGAATAAAACTTGATTTGTTCTTGTGATGTAAACAATAGTTATATAGAGACAATAGTACATTGTACACCTAGGCGAGAACGTGCCTAATTCCTGCCGAGGGCCTTAAAACACACGAGGTAGGAATCGCACTTTCTGCCGAGTGATACATAGTGCTTTACACTACACCTTCGAGGAAAATAAAAAGCAGAATAAATATTTTATTTCTGGCGGTGTCATAAAACTTTCACTACCACTCGACGACATTCTGTAGAATTAATAAAATTGCCTACACTAAATTCAAAATTAGAAGAACTTCCCGCGCCAGCCTTTTTATCACTTAGGTTATTTTTTCAAAATATTATTCGGAAATCGGAAGAGGCAAGCGGACTTGGAGTAAAAACTTTTTGTTATATTATGACTATAACCATAGCTACCGGCCGATATTTTAGGAAATTTTTAGAAAAAATTTAATTAGAAAAAAATAACACGTTAGAAATGGATTTCCATATAGTTTTCCCTCCCGCTAAAACGCGTGGGAAATGAAATTCCATAGAGTTTATCCTCCCGGATTCATATACGCCTGCAATGACTTACTTTCCATCTTATATTTGGAAGAGGAATAGGAAACTTTCCGAGCAGGTGTAGTATAAAGTAAATATTCAATTAGCGGTTTTCGTTTGCATTTTTATAGAGAAAAAAAAATAGTTCCAAATATCTCAATAGGTGGCAGGGGGCGTCAACTGGAAATAAGGGTATGTCAATTTCAAATAAAAACTTGAAAAAGTTTGTTTTCCTTTCAGTTAGCATTGGCATTACCCTAATTTCCAGTTGACGCCCTGCCATCTATCGAGATATTTAGAACTAATTTTTATTTTTTATTGTAAATCGAAACCACCTCATTTTTTCTTTTTAAATTAAACTAAACTTCTATGCAAGGAATTAATATACTACGTTAGTATATAAATTCCTTGCTTCTATGTTATTAATGTAAAGTTCAGCGATAATAATACCCTTTCTTGACTTACGAACAAATGAAATGTTTTTTTTTAAATTTATTTTTGGACGAATCATATTTTGTTTTTATCTGTAAAGGAAAGGTTGTATGAGATAAGAAATTTAGATAAAGTAATGTTCTTTTATTGTGATAATTAATACAAATGAAATATGTATAGCAGGTTCTGCTTCCAAACAATCACATAAAGGCTCATTTTGGCTCTTTAACTCAGAAGATGCATTGAGAATGAATTGCTTTTAACAATGAAAATACTCATCATCCAGGGATTGCCATTCTCCAAAGATATTCGTACGTAATTTATTAACATTATCTTTCTTCTCTTGTGTGAATCCATGACTCAGTGGCATTTCTTTAATAATCAACCTACTCACACGATTTTTCTTCACTTTTCTCTTTAACAGGTTTGCAAAGGATTCAGTATCATCTTATAAAAGTCTGATCGATTAGTTTTGGTATCCACAACACATAAAGCATAAAAAACTATTTGTTTAGCATAATATTTTTATCGAGAAATGTTACTGCTATTATTAGCTTACATTAGTTAGAGTCTAGGTTGTAACCTGAAGTAAGATATACCTTTTTGTGCCTATATAAAAATTGGAGACGTAGCTTGTTCCGAAGTATTATTTTTTCTACATCTTGTCTACAGGCATCCCCTTATCGTAACTAAGTATGTTTTATCTTTTTTGATTGGTTTTATGAAAACGCCTCATTGCAGCTCTTCTCTGTACCACCTTTAGCAGTCTTATATAGGACGACGCTAGTTGCTAAGAGATAAATATCAAATTGCTTTATTTCCTTTCCTTTAGAACTTGCAGGACCCTTGGACACGTCACAAAACTCCAATTTCTTAAGTAAACTAGGAAATAAAGTGATCACTTAGATTTTTTGTTCAAGTCAATCTTTTTAAGGTAAAGTAAAGAAGAGAAGCTATGAAGCTGGCTATAGACTCTTTGCAGATTTTATCAAAACCTTTTTTCCTCTCATATGACATTGACATACCTACTACACTAATTTCCACTGAGGATGTCACCCTGTCGTGATATTTGCAATTACTTGTTTTATTTCCATGAACTGGACACTGGCAGAAAAGTGGCAACCCAGACACAAGTCAATGCAAATTGAAAAACATTCTTTAAGATTTTAATATAAAAAATTATACCAAGGCACGTGAAATAGCAAAAAAATACACTACCTTCATTTGATTCTCCTTTAAAAGTTGTCAAAGGCACCCAAAGGCATTGGTGTTTCTCGATGGTCAATCAACTGGTCAATCAAATGTATTTGTGATTATAACGCCCATGATATTTTTGCCGCTTATTTGCTGCATTTAATAAGATTGAGACATAATATAAAATGAAATGATCCAATAAGCGTAACGTTAGTGTTCTTCCAACAAACTATGTAGGTTCGTAGTTAGCCCACTTATATTAATAATGAACCGATAAGCGTCGAAAGTAGTATTATATGTATATTATATTATTGTCATACTCACGAATTCTTTTGCATCTTTTAACATGTCGTATAAAAATCGGAGAGGGGTGTTCGGGGCACTTTCGTAAACCGGTTCCTAATACTAATACTTGTATTATCTGAAATCATAACGTTTTATTTGACCCACCTCGACCCACCCCGAGGTGTTGTGTTGCTATGAAAAAACTCCCATCAGTTTTAAAGAATGCAATTCTTTCAATGTTATTAAACATTTGTATAAAGCATTTTGCTGTGGTCCGACGATGACGCGTTGTACTATCGGATCTGCTCTGTGCTCTACATAAAATACATAATCAGGGGATTTTTCTAAATTAAATAAAATTTGATAATTTATGTTTATTACCTAAATCTCTAGCGAAAACAATTTTACGATAAGTTCGTATAATAGTGGTTGATACAATATTCATGAGAAACCCCACAAGTTTTAAAGTGGATGGAGTCAATGCACTTTAATGTTCAGTCGAATATCTAGGTTTTTGTTTCAACCGCATTTCAAAGCTATTTTTTGTTTCAAATGAGCTTCATATATTTTCTGTTTATGTTATCTGTGTCAAAATTAAATATTCTTGACTTGAGGTTAGGGTGTTGTGTTGCTATGAAAAAAATTTCTTTCAATGTTATTAAATATTTGTATAAAGCATTTTGCGGTGGTCCTGTACCTATTAAAAAAGCGACATGAAAACAATAACTGAGTAAATAGATAAAATGCAAACTAAAATTGGAATAGATACAAAACGCACTTAGTACGTCATTAGCCCTAACCGAAGAAAGGAGGGGATTAATGGACAATAATAATAGATTGAAAAAGGAATATTAAAATCTGTGAATTTTTTTACCAAGGAGATCCGTACAATGAGATCTTCGACATTTGAACGTGTTCAGAAAACGAATGCCGCTAAACTGGCCAAATTTTTTTATCAAGGCGATCCGTACAATGAGATCTTCGACATTTGAACGTGTTCAGAAAACGAATGCCGCTAAACTGCCCAAGTACTTGCGAAATAAGAAAAAATATCCGCAGTACCTAGATATTTTTCTTTAAGTTTAAAAAGTAGAGTATTCTCCTCGCGGATAAAGCTATCTTCGTCTTGGGCGTGGATAAATCCCTCTCCCACTCAGGTTCTTGTTGAGTTGCGCTCGGTATTCAACGATGACGCCCGTTCATTAAGGTGCCTCTCGTTGCAAGTCTACTATTATTGTGCAGTGCAAGCTGAGACACAAATAAAACTATTAAATCAATAATATTGTTTTTATTAAGTAATCATTTGGTACACATGTAGTTCATCTTCATTTTATGATGACAATCAATGTACACTTTTATAATTTAAAGATTATTCTACCTTTAAAGAGAGAGAGAGAGAGACAAGAACTACTGTCAATATAAAGGTGCATTTATATCTGTTCAACAACGGGCAATTTTGTGGAAAGCAACATTGTTGTCGTTTGCGGAATGAGTCTTGTAACAGAGCGTCGACTGTTCCACAAAATACGACTTGTTCTTCTTTTTCAATATTCCACTAATTTCCATTTTGCAACAAAATTCGACCAAAAAATTATGAGTTGTACAAACTACACTTGCGAGCTATAAACTGGAATCACTTCATCGCTGGTTTCTGCAGACCATATTTTACAGTTTCCATAGAATAAACTGCAGATTCGTGTATAACAACTGAAAAGAAATTTTGTTAGCTTTCGAATGGTATAAAAATTATTTAAATTTAATTAAGTTTCCTACCTTCATTTAGTGAATTCTTAAAATAGGTCGAAGTTGTGGATGTTTAAATTAATAAGAAGTAATATGAAAATATCAAATTTTTATTTAAAATCTTTGTTATTTCCCGCTTTATATTTTGTATTAACCCCCCTGGCCCTAATGACTGCTTGTAAACGGTTTTTTATTGACCTAATGAGTTTCCTGATGGAATCCTGTGGAATTTCCTGCCACTCTTCGATAAGAGCAGTTTTTAGGTCTTCTATTGACGCCGGAGCTGGAGATCTTCCTCGTACCCGCCTTTTCAGCTCGTCCCACAGGTGTTCGATAGGGTTCATGTCAGGGCTGACGGCTAGCCAGTCTATTGTGGGAATCCCGACTTCTTCCAGGTACTGTCTAGTCGCACGAGCGGTGTGGCAGCGGGCATTGTCGTGCATTAGCAGGAAATTTTCGCCAATAAACCCGGCGTAAGGGAGTACATGGCCCAGCAGAATGTCGTTGATATACCTTTCTGCAGTTAGTACTCCTCCCCGACCTCCACCGGGTACGAATACCAGCTCCGTTTTAGCTTCAATTGAAATCCCCGCCCACATCATACAAGACCCACCCCCATATGCCACTGTTTCCGCTATACAGCATTGTGCGTATCGCTCTCCCGGTCTCCTGTAGACTCTCCGTCGACGGTCGCTGCCACGCAGGCACATCCTAGTCTCGTCCGCGAACAAAACTCGGCTCCATTGCTGTATATCCCAATCTAAGTGATCACGAGCAAACTGAAGTCGGGCTTGTCGGTGGGCTGTAGACAATTTGGGTCCCGTTGCTGGCCTTTTTGAGGTCAAGTTAGCTTCTTTGAGTCTTCGCCTCACTGTCCACTCGCTGACAGTTCTCCCTCGAACTTCTCCGAGCTCCCGCTGGACGTCAACGCCGGTTAGATGTCGATTTCGGAGAGAACTGCTGACAATAAATCGGTCATCTCTCGCCGAAGTGCATCGCTGTCGTCCAGATCCTGGTCTTCGGACTAAGTTTCTAGTCTCTCTAAACCTCTTGTATACTTTGGAGACACAGGACTGGCTGAGATGAAGCTGTCGAGCGATAGTACGCTGAGAGAACCCTCGCTGGATTAGGGTGACGATTTGAGCGGCTTCTATTGGTTTGGTTTCCATTTTCTTGTAATTCCAGTATTTTGAGTGACGTGATATATTGGACTGATGACAAAATTGCATAAATTCCGTTTTTATAGGGATTCAGGAGTTTGAAAAAATTGATGTTTCGTTCCAAAAATTTATGTCTTTTGTTTTCACGTTCCATGACATATGATGAACAATTTTTGTCGCTATGATATCGAAAGAGTTTGAAAGCTATAAAATAATCTTTAAAATAATATACCACAACCTACAGTTTATTGCATGGAAACTGTAAAATATGGTCTGCAAAAACCAGCGATGAAGTGATTCCAGTTTATAGCTCGCAAGTGTATATTGTTGAACGAACCCATCAATTGTGTGTACAAAAGCAACAAGTCTCAACAAGTCGTATTTTGTAGAACGGTCGACGCTCTGTTGCAAGACTCATTCCACAAACGGCAACATTGCTTTCAACATGTTGCTTTCCACAAAATCGCCTATTGTTGAAAAGATATAAATGCACTTTTAGGTATGTTAAATTGAAGTACTATGCCATTAACTGGATGGTACTGATTATTTTAGTACCTACAACAAAATCCCAATCAAAATTAATCACTTACTACCTACTAAGACTAAGTATGTTATTTTAAAAATCACGAATAAATATCCTTTGGAATGAAAATCATAATTGCAACATTACATCCCGCTTCTAACGATAAACTAAATTGTGTCTTATTTGTACGTTTTGTAGTTTTTATTCAAACTTCAGTTGAAGGCACTCGTTTTCTTGGCTCAATGCTGACTCGGAAGCCGTCGTTTCTCTTGAGTATGATATCGGCCTGTAGTTTGTAGTCCTTCTCAGGAACACTGGACACGGTCTTGTAGTTTCTCAAGATTGTGGACAGCAGTATTTTGAGCTTCAGGATAGCGTATTTGCGACCTGTGACAAATTATAGAGTTGACAGAACCAGCCAAGAGATAATCAAGAGTGAGGAGGTGTCTTCTAGAACTTCGTGATACATCGTAATCGCTCTACTTTCCATAAGTGAGATTATGGTAAAACGAAGGTCTAACCATAAAAAATAGATGGGAAGCGGTCATAATTCTCTTAGAATTTTCAGTTTACGGCGGGTACGTTTTTTTTTAAATAACAGAGTCATATCACGAGATAGCTTGTGGGCAAGCACTGCCAACAACTAGACAACTAGACGTTTAAAGATGAAGAAATAGAAAAAAGAAAAAAGTCCTTACCAACACAACTCCTAGGGCCAGCGCTGAAGGGGATATAGCTGTAGTAATGTCTGTTCTGGGTGTTCTCAGGGAGGAAATTGTCAGGGTTGAAGACTTCAGGGTCTTTGTAGTACTTGGGGTTTCTGTGGACCTTGTATGTTCCCACTACTACGGTGGAACCGGCTGGAAGTACGTAGCTCTTGGTGGCTGGAGAGAAATAACCAGATTAAATGAAATGCTTTCTCAGAGAAAACACAAAATATTGGAATCAACTTGCATTGGAAATTATTGAAACCATTTTACTAATATTTTAAAGGTAAAAGTTTGTGTGGTTGTGAAGATCTTTGGCCGAAAACAACACCAAAACTACTTAATGGATCGGCCAAAAATTTTGCACATTAAAGATATCTGCAATAACACATACCTAGGCTTTTTAAACTCCAAAAAAGCCCCGGGCAGATGCTATTTATAATATTAGGTTGGCAAGTATTTACCTATTTTTACATCACGCGTCAGTTTTCTAGCAATAATAGGCACTGGCGGGTACATTCTCAGGGACTCAAGAATTACTCTTTCCAAGTATTTCATACGAAGAGTATCAGCAAAAGTGGCAGGTCGGTCGGAATCTCCAAATATCTCGTATAATTCATCGTACACCCTAGCTTGGATGTTTTGGTGGATCCCAAGAAGACAGAGGACAAAGCTGGAGCCAGCGGCCGTAGTGTCGTGGCCCTGGAATTGTTTGAATTTTCTTTCAGTGTCTTAAAATGTTTAGATTATATAGTAAATTGGATTTAAAACGTGCCATCTGCATTTTCTGCACCATCACTTTATTGGAGCTGTTTATGGGTCCAAACCTCGGCTTAACTTGTTTTATATGTTGTAGGTAGAACATTGTAATGTGAAGCTTACCTCAAACATTATTGTGTCAACTTCTTCTTTGATTTCATGATCACTAATGTTATGTGTTCCATTTTGTGCTGATTCAATCATGAGGTCCAAGAACGCAAGCCGTTTTTTCTCACCTGTGAATAGATTATTAATATGTACAAATATTTCCATCTTCCAAAGAATGCTACTGTCCTGATGTTTATTTTACTAACTTATTTTGTTAAATTCTTACCAATATCATTTTCATCGTTGAAGTCTAAATCATCTCGGTATCCTTTGAAGACAGCATCAGCTACTGTCTTATCGTTGGCCAAAACACCTTCTTCGGTTTCACGAGTAAGTTCTCTGAGGGTCGGTGGAATGACACCCTTAGCTTTATTTTCTAGGTATGTAGCCTTCTTACTTTTGATAACCTACGAAACAATTTTTTACTTTATAATTACCATAATGCACCAATATTTGAATTTTACTTAACCTTAATGTATCATCAGATCATCACTATCATTATCATCAGAAAAAGAAAATGGCTGACCAGTAAAGACGTGTATTTGACGCAAAACTAAAGAAAATAAAACTAACGTAAGACAAGGCAATATGGCTAGTAACGCTATCGCCTGTTCATTTATAAAATGAACAAAGCAACAAAAAAAAAATAACATTATCATCAATTGCTGACGAATTTGATGACGTTAGTTTGCTTTTCCTATTTTCCATAAATTATTATACATAGTTTTATACCAAATAAAGTTTGAATATTTTTTGAGTTAGTAAATTTTTACCTTGTTTGTAAGTCCATGTATAATGTTTAATAGTTTAATTTGGTTCTTGAAGAATGGCGTTAGTTTGAAAAGCGCCTCGGACCTCAACCAGAACTTGTAGTGTCTCTGGTGTATGATGTCACACATCCTGAAAGAAAGCAAAAATTCAGTCTGTGGAATCATTTACATTGACATTGGATTTACGATCTCAACCCGCAGCAGAGCCATTAAACCAAGAAACATTGAACATTGCTCAGCGTGGGGATTAAGGGCATTACCTCGATATGAAAAAATCTAATAAGGTGCTCATCAGAGGCCTGCGACCAGCAGTGGACCACTATAGGCTGTAGACATAGATTCACATTAACATCACATCAATATCCTTAACCAGTTCACTGTTGGACATAGGCATCCCCTGATCATTGGCTCATATCATCAGGGGCTAATGTCATAATCCCCACGCTGAGCATGGGGATTGCAGTTCGGTGGTGGGCCTGCAGGAAACGCGCTGCTGCTCGGTGGTATGCCCCGTCTGTTATGATGACAAACGCAGGATGAGTAGGGGTGATGCTAATTCTATGCCCCCACAAGGCTTAATGTGATTATTAACATAAGAAAAATACCTCTGCTCTTTCCTATATTTGCGTCTGCAAATTTTCTTAACAAAGTTTTCTTTATGGACTATTATATTCTATTACTGTTCAACTTCAACTTCTTGGTTAGTGGCTATTAATGTTAAAAGCTTTGTTAACTTCAATCTACATACATATATTTGACCCAGATTTTGGTGGTGACACGAGGTTTGTAAACTCTTTACAAGAGACAAAGATCCCACACCATAGAGCAACACGGGCCGTCCGCGGACGGCCCGTGTTGTTCTATGTCCCACACACATCAAAACAATAAACACACGATTGTGTAGTTAATGAGAGGAAATAAAAATGTATTGTAGTATTGCTGTTACTACGACTTACAAGTACAGAGAGTTAAGGGGCTACCCCGACTCAAATCAGCGCCGCCACATATTTTATCGTATTATTACGTTAGACAAAATAATTTTCAAAAATTCCTTGGCCTGTTTGTGACGAGATGACTATCATAAGCTTATATTTAATGAGTCTATAATAGTTTTATATTGTATACATAGCTTAGGAGGAGATGCAAAAACCGAGTTTATTGGCCAAAAAGTGCAACTTCGCATTTCTTCCTAAACTACCTATATATTCCAAATTAAAACTATTACAGTGGCATTAAAAAAACTTATAATAGTTATCACAAACGGTATTTTTGCCAAGGTATTTTTGACAATCCTTTGTTTAACGCAATAGTACGATAAAATAGGTGACGACGCTAGTTTGGGTCAGGGAACTGCCTTAATATACTTACTTCATGACAGCCATGGCATAATCAAAACCAGCATCATTGTCACCTTGAGTGGTTCTAGTGATGCCCATCGCAGTTTCTGGAAATAAATAATTTATCACACAAAACAAAGGAAACCATTTGTCTTACAATTCTTTAGGGAAAACATTTTGTTTTATTTATTAGGTCAAAGTTGTTTACTTCATACAATTACGAGTAAAACAAACAAGTAAAACCCTGCCAAGTAGAGTGGTATGTTTTTAAAGGGATATGGGTCTTTAACCGGGATAAAATACTAAACCACAACATTCATACAAACCTATTGTACACTGAAGTAAAAGAAATTAGAAAACGTAGCTCTCGCCGCGCCAGCTTTTTTGTTCTACTGAGGTCTGGCACGAAATATGGAAAAACAACGATACTCTATGGAGGCGCACAGCTTTACAATATCCTACCCTCCCAAATTAAAAATGTAACCTCATTCAATGTGTTTAAATCTAAACTAACCGAGCATATCATTAATGATGATGCACTTCTCGAAAAATAGGCACATTGAACGAGTAAATTTTGAACGACCATAACCTATGTAAACCTAATTTTATGTAAAAACCCTGTTCTCAAGTAACAAGTAATATTTGTCTTTTTGAGAATAAATGATTTAAAACGTAAAACGCCTTTAAAAACATTTCATTTGACTTGGTAGGGCCACTGTCGTGACCTCCGATAATACCTACCAATACATTGGAAGTATAAATTGAATAAATTAACATTAACTGTGATCATGATCAATAGAAGCAATTGCTCATTGGACTTGTTAAACAGTGGTACAAAATCGATATACGTAATTCATGGATGCAATTGTGTTAATTTCTGTCAACGTAACGGAAAAATTACACATTTTCATTAATTATGTATTCCAATAATTGTTGAGCCATGATGGATGACAAACAAATTTCTTGAACTTTGATATCGATTAAAGTTCAACATTACCGATATCAATCGATGATATAAGAAAATGGCGGTAACAAAGTAAAAAAACAGCAAATATGTGATCTTGTCAAGGGTTTTTTTTATTTTAAGGGTAAATCGTATGTTTGGGAGGAAAAAAAAAACATTATTTATCGCATTAACATTATTGAATGAATTGATTAATGAATGAACACGTTATAGTTCCTGAAAATAACATTAATAAAAAATCGTTTAGCAAAATAATAAATAAGCAAAGTACAAAATGGGGCCTTATCTCTGACAGAAATAAGTTTCCTTACTATTTACATGAAGAATCCAGGGAAAACTTTCACAACTGGCTGCGAATCTTAGTTGCAAACGCGACTGAAAGGTTCAGAGGTTGATGCCATCAACATATAAAAAAAGAAGAACACTCCAGGTCAAGCAGACGGACGGCACAATACCATCCTTATCTGGTGAATATACCATTCACTAGTACTAAGTGGTTTTCCTCCACCTTCATCATTCAGACTGCTAAGGAATGGAACTCGCTGCCTGCTTCTGTTTTTCCTGCCAATTACAATCTGGGTCTCTTCAAGGCAAGAGTGATGGGTATCTTGTAGACCTTCATGATACACCGTCGGTCATATCGTCACTTTCGAACAGGTGAGATTGCGGTCAAACGAAGGTCTATCGATCCATTAAAAAAAAAAGAACATACTAACCTAGTAGAATATCAACAGTGACACCACTCATATAGTCGTGGCAGTCAAAGGTCTTTCCGATCTCGGGCTTCATCTTTTCCACCACGTTTTTGCTGTTCTGGTTGAAGACATCCACAAACGACTTAAGGATATTGATGTGGAAAGTCGGAGCGATCATCTTTCGGTGGGACCTCCATTTTTCTCCTGAGAATGAATATTGAATATTATATTGTACCTAGACCGTAGATCTATGAAGTTAGTTATTACATATTTTTAACTTTTGACTAGTTGACGTAAACGTGTTAAAAGTTAAGTTAGCAAAAAGTTACATTTAAATTTATAAACAAATCATTATGCGTAACAGTTTGACCGAGCTAAGTAGGGATCAAATACAAATCAACTGCGTTCGAAGGAGGAAGTAACATAATAATTAGGTATTAATTAATATATTATAAAATAAAATCCTCCGCCGTGTCTGTCTGTTCGCGATAAACTCAAAAAATAGTGAACGGATTTTCTTTCACTTATTGATAGTGATTCATGAGAAAGGTTTGGATAATATAATTTGTCAAGGTTTTGTGTAAATTCGTTGCAATATAACGATAATTGTTGGAAGTGTCGGAAAAAGTTAAGCCGCCTGGGAGCTTTCATCGATAATATATAACAGACTAGCTGCTGCCCGTGTTTTATCGGGATAAAAAATAGCCTATATGTTATTCCAGGTCTCAAACTATACCCATACCAAATTTCAGCGTAATCGGTTCAGTAGTTTTTGCGTGAAAGAGTAACAAATATCCATACATCCATCCATACAAACTTTGACATTATTGATTATATGATTATGACCCTTTAAGATATAAGAAAAGAAAACAAGGTGGGATATGATAGGGTTTGTATATCTACAAAAAAGTCCAAGATAGGATATATCTATTTTATAAGGATCGCTTACTATAATACACATTCTATCTTTATATGCTCTACTATCCATGCGAAGCCGGGGCGGGTTGCTAGTTACTAACATAATTTGAGTTTGAGTTTATTTCTATAGTGCTAATACGGTCCTCCAAGTATAGAAATAAATAACCTATTCAACGAGTTCTCTAGCCCTATGAGAATGTAGAGCGAGCGACGGTAGAGTACTATGATACCCTGAACGAGATTACTTACTACTACTTAACTACTACTTTCACATTGGCTACCAACCCATGATAACACTCCATCATCCATCATGATGGAAGAAGCAAGAATTACCATGGTAATTCTTGCTGAGGAGCTCCTGTCGTCTCACGATGTCTCGATGTCACCACACATCTATGTAGCACCCCTAATCCCTATCAAAAAACTTACCAGAGCTGATCAGCAGTCCTTCTCCAAGCCATGGCTTGAAGAACCTGTACTCCGTAGACTTGTCGATATGCACGTTGCTATTGAGGATGACCTCGACATCGTCCGGCTCAGTCAAGAAAATGACCAGCTTAGTGCCGAGCCACACTCTGATCACGCTGCCGAATTTTTCTGCGTAGTCAAGGGCTAAGTTCACGATTTCTGTTGGAACAAGAAATACTTTGATTCAGTAGCTTCTTTCAGCGGTTTTGCACGCAATTTTTCACAATGTAGGTGCAAGTAGGCAAAGTTCCACGTAAAATTTTAGTCTGATCGATTCAGAATTTTGGCATGAAAAATTAGGTAGGTAGCTTGAGTTGAGAACCATCTCTCCACGCAAAAATACAACTTGCACGGGCCAAGTGATTGTTCCTTTACCTCTATTATTAATTTTACCCTGAATTGATAGAACATGAAGTGTCCCACTGCAAAGCCAAAATGAACCTATATTTAAAAAAGTGACATACTTGCTAGCTTCCCCTGAAAAAACAGACCAAGACAGTAGAGCAACCTGTTGCTAAAGCTGTAAACAAAAACCCGTAGAGACTTACCATGCGGTTTCTTCTGAAATACAAGCAGCGCGTTCCCAAAGAACGGCACTGTACTAGGTCCGGGAATCTTCTCTCCCATCTTGTAAAACCTGGACTGCTGCTGCCAACGGTGCAGGATCCATAGCCCTGACGCGAGGAGTAGCAGCGGGTAGAAGATTAACCGCGAGCTGAATTGGATACTGTGGGTCTCCTCCACGAATGACGTCATCTTACTGCAAAGTGTGAACGAGTTCCTCCAGTCATAAATACGCGCTATTTAAACTGCACAGCTTCGCAGAAATTATGCGTTAAAGGGATTTCGTAATAGAATTAGAAAATAATTATGTAGTTGTAACTCAATTCATTTGCATCCTTTAACTTATTTTCGGAATGGCTAAGCCGGCCGTTGTAGTTTGTGATTAACGCGATTGTTTTCTTCTCGAAGCAAAACGCAACTTTTGCTCAATCAAAAATTTAGGCAAGTAGAGGTTTGGGTTAAAGTCTGGCTAAAAGCTTTCATGAGCACTTACAAGTATCTAAAACATTTTGTTTTTTATTTTTTTATTTTGATAAAGTACTTAGGAAATTGGTATACGTAGAAATAATCTGAAGTGCTTTTAGAATTTTATTTTATTTTTCTTTATTGTTTGCTAGGTATCCTATCCTGATTTATAGCCTACCTTTATTATATAATAGTGTCCTATGTCCACCTCGTTTCAGTTATGAACGGTTTATGTACATTATTCGTGCACTAATGCAAGTTATTTATTAACCCCGACCTGTACGATTTATTTTGCATAATCATCGTAGGTATTTTAAACAATGGCTGCGGAAATGACTGTATAATGAATATTCAATACACTCCATAACGTGTCATTATTGAGCTCAATTGCTTCTTTGCTTTCCACTGCACATTAATACGAGCTTATTTTGTTTTTATCTCTTTTTAGCATTTTAGTGTCCCTGAACTAACTATTCATCCACCATGAATGCAAACTTTTGCAAGTGGTAAGTTCCCAAACAAACTAAAATTATCAATTTAACACCTCTCATGAAATCTTAAAATCAGAACAATTAGGTTTTAGGAAGTCCAGCACTACCACGCTTGCTTGCTTCAATTTAGTCAAACCTATAACAGAGGCAATACAAGCCAGTCCTTCACATAGCGTATTTAAGTCAAAGGTAAAAGAGCACTATCTTTCGCTACAGTCATAGCAGTTATATTTATATTAGTAGGATTATTATTTTATAGTTTTAATATATATATCATATTTATTTATTTAAGGTATTTTATTTCTTGTAGTTTATGTAAGCTTTGTATGTAGATTAGAGTTTTATTTTATTTATTCTCTATATATATATATATATTTTCTGTCTTGTATGTAGTACACATTATCTTACCACACTCATAAATTCTCATTATAACCGTAGGTTTGCTGTAAGGAAACTCTTTTAGGGTTAAGCTCGCCTTTGTACATGTCCAATAGTTGTTATTTTTATGTATGATGTTATTTGTGTGTACAATAAAGAATTTAAGAATTTAAGGCAATCAATGACAAAGTCCTTGTTGTGGCGCTATTCCAAGACATGGCCAAGGCGTTTGATTTTGTAGACTACAAAATGTTACAGTTCATATTAGAAAAGTATATGATCAGAGGGAAAGCTAATGACTGGTTGCAGCCTAAAAAATCGTCTACAATGCGTCGAGGTAACAAAAACTGTAGTTTCTAAAAAAACTTCTGTAAGCTCGGTTTACAAAACTAACAATTATGGGGTTTCGCAGGGAAGCGTCCTTGGTCCTTTCCTCTCTCTCTCCTTAACTTAACTAAACATAAAACAATATTATTTGCCGATGACATTCGTATTAGACGATAAAATAACCGTTCGAAAGAGAAATAAATGACGCACGTAGCACAATTGAATGGTTAAATCAGAATAATCTTAACATTAATCTAAATAAAACTAGCGTAATTCAATTCGGGACATAGAAACAAATGAAAGAGATCATAAATATTAATTATAACACATACGCGGAAGTCAAGACGGTGAAATTTTAAGGGATGATTCTTGATCAAAATATAAATTGGAAGGCACATATCGACCAAGTGTGTATCAAAATAGATAAGTTTGTTTATGCAAAGTACCTGCGTCTCCGCGTATCTATTGAGGCAGATGCTATTGAGGCTTCTGAGTGGGTCCCACTGCGGGGCAATGTGAAGGCCCCACTGGCGGTGCCCCCACTGTGGGGGCTACTGAGGTCCCACTGCGGGGCAATGTAGGGCCCCCACTGCTGGTGCCCCCTTTTGTGGGGGGCTACTGAGAGGGTCCCACTGCGGGGCAATGTGGGGGCCCCACTGCGGGGGGCATTGCGGGTCCCACTGAGGGGCAATGTGGGGGGCCCACTGCTGGCGCCCCACTGCCGGTGCTCCCACTGTGGGGGGCTACTGAGTGGGTCCCACTGCGGGGCAATTTGGGGGCCCCACTGCGCGGGGCCAACTGCTGGCAGGCCCTACAGTCGGTGCCCCCACTGTGGAGGCGACTGAGGTCCCACTGCAGGGCAATGTGGGGGCTTCACTGCAAGGTGGCCCTCCAATTTTATTTCCATCCCCTCTCCCAATAGAACCCTACTGAATTTCGGGATAAAAGTATTTTATGCTCTTTCTCGTAATATGAACTTAAATCATGCTAAGTTTCATTTGAATACATTCAGTAATTTCGGCGCTATGCGCAGCTAAGAAATTTTACTTTCATCCCCTCTCTCAAGGGAATCCTATTGAAATCCGGGATAAAAAGTATCCTATATCCTTCCTCATAGTATGAACTCAAATCCTGCCAAGTTTCATTTAATACATTCAGTAGTTTCGGCGCTACGCACAGCCAAGAAATTTTACTTTCATCCCCTCTCCCAAGGGAATCCTATTGAAATCCGGGATAAAAAGTATCCTATGTCCTTCCTCATAGTATGAACTCAAATTCTGCCCAGTTTCATTTAATACATTCAGTAGTTTCGGCGCTACGCGCAGCCAAGAAATTTTCCTTTCATCCCCTCTCCCAAGGTAACCCTATTGAAATCCGGGATGAAAAGTATCCTATGTCCTTTTTCGAAGTATAAACTCAAATCCTGCTAAGTTTCATTTGAATACATTCAGTAGTTTCGGCGC
Organism: Eupithecia insigniata; assembly: GCA_947859395.1. Classification (NCBI taxonomy): domain Eukaryota; kingdom Metazoa; phylum Arthropoda; class Insecta; order Lepidoptera; family Geometridae; genus Eupithecia; species Eupithecia insigniata. Next base: position 14,466,614 of record OX401998.1, on the reverse strand, counting down.
TATGCGCAGCCAACTAATTTTACTTTCATCCCCTCTCCCAAGGGAACCCTATTGAAATCCGGGATAAAAAAGAATCCTATGTCCTTTCTTGTAGTATGAACTAAAATCCTGCCAAGTTTCATTTCAATACGTTCAATAGTTTTGGAGTTATGCGCGGCCTAGATACAGACAGACAGACAGACAGACAGACAGACAGACAGACATGATGAAAAAAAAAAACATTTATGGCTTCAGTATCGTTAATAGAGTGCCCTCCAAAAATTTTTTTTGAAAATATCTTCAATGTACAGAATTTGACCTGTTATAGTTTTATTATAAGTATAGATTTTTTAAAAACATCTCAACACTATTTCTTATTTATTCATCAAAAAATTACTATAGTACTAGGCACTGTACTTCTAACCATAGAAGGTTTGTCTTAGTATTGCATAAGTATCTTTTTATTTACTAAGGTTTCACTAGCTTTAATTTCTTCACAACTTCTAACTGCTCGATAGAACCCTCTTCCTATGTTCTAGTTTTATTTGGAATCCGTCGGTTCTCTTCAGGATGATGTCAGCTTGCAATTGGAACTGCTCTTCCTTGATCTCGGAGATACTTCTGTAGTTCCTCAGCACTGTTGATAGCAGTACCTTCAGTTTTAGCAGCGCGTATTTACGGCCTGAAAAAATAAATTTGAACTTATAAATATAAATATACCTATGTCATTCAAAATGCTTAGATTCTACCAGAAGATGGGACGTTATGTCTTCCTTGTATTAACAAGGAAGTCTTCCTTGTTAATACAAGGAAGACATAACGTCCCACTAACTAAGGTTCGATCTGTCGTCGGTATTAACCGACGACAGATCGAACCTTAGTTGGCTTACGCTCGGTTTTTTCTTGTACGGAACGCCGTTCTAGGATTTAACAGAATAACTGGGGTAACTGTGAAATAATATGCTTGACTGCCGCGCTTTGCGAAAGACTGCAGGTGGATGCTAGATGCGACAAGTTGAAAATATAACGCTATGGCCTATATTCATTAGAGGAAGCTAATGTCTAGCAGGGGTCCAGCATAGGTAATGTTGTCCACTTACCAACACAGCTTCTAGGTCCAGCACTGAACGGTATATAGCTGTAATAATGCCTGTTCGCCATATTCTCAGGCAGGAAGTTGTCAGGGTCAAAGACATCAGGATTCTTGTAGTGTTTCGGGCTACGATGGACCTTGTATGTACCGATGACAATCGTAGCACCGGCCGGGAGGACGTAGTTGTTGGTCACTGAAAAATAGGTTTTTAGGATAACAATGTTAGTTAATTTACATCTTAAAGTGAAATCTGAATCATTGGCTTTGGCATTAAAAATTTTGGTACCATTGATTAATTCAGTGCCTGCACTTTTGTCAAGCACCGGTAGTAGATTGCCTTCTGAGACGATAAAATCAATCAAAAAATCTTTGAAATTTGAGTACATACACGTATTTAAGTGCTCGACCCCAAGACAATACACCTACCTTTTAAAAACTTGCAATAATACCTTGGCTATAGACATGGTAGAATTGAATCGAACCAGATGCTGAACGATTTACTAAGAAGTTGAGGTTGAATGTACCTACCAATTTTAACATCCCGCTTCAGCGTCCTAGCAATGATCGGCACTGGCGGATACAGCCGCAGAGACTCCAAGACCACCCTCTCCAAGTATTTCATCTCGAGAGTGTCCTCAAAAGTGACCGGACGGTCCGAGTCTCCAAAGATAGAGTAGAGCTCGTCATAGACCTTTGTCTGGATGTCCTGGTGGACACCAAGGAGGCAGAGGACGAAGCTGGAGCCAGCTGCTGTTGTATCGTGACCCTGGAAAGAAAAAGTTACCATTGTGTAATTGGGTATAACCTACGAAAGAAAAAAAGCGAATGAAGGCCCGCAGTTAACTGGGTTAACCTTCGAGACCTCTGAAATGTCCCCAATATGCTGATAAATTCACTTAACCTACGAAAGAAAAAAAGCGAATGAAGGCCCGCAGTTAACTGGGTTAACCTTCGAGACCTCTGAAATGTCCCCAATATGCTGATAAATTCACTTGAAATTACTTTTTTTCTCAGAATGCATTTTCGGTGGAAAGTAGAAACGAAACCGCTAGCGGGCTAAAACTAGCAGTTAAAGCGGTATTTGAAGTAAATAATTTTTTAGATTTGCGAGACTAATGGATAGTATAGACTCTGGATAATTCCCTATACAAATGAATCATAAAATCTGTCCACAATAGACGGAGAAATTGGCGAACATCATATCAGCCGATCGACTTCCACTGCTGGATGAGCAGTGGAAGTCGATCGGCTGATATGATATATTATATCAGCGGATCGACGTCCACTGCTGGGTATAGGCTTCCCCTAAAGATGGACGGACGAACATGTATATAGCCAAATATGCATAGAACCACCTCATTTTTTGTAAACTCCACTTATTTATCCCCAGTAGTTTTATTTAGATACCTTAAGCTTGCATGGCAAAAACTGGCTACTTCCCATTTGGAAACCTTTAAGCTAAAGTATTGGCGAGCAATGTAAAATGTTACCTCAAACATGATTGTATCAACTTCTTCCTTAATTTCATGATCGCTGATGTTGTTAGTTCCATTTTGAGCTGATTCTATCATCAGGTCCAAGAACGCTAGGCGTTTCTTTATTCCTGAAACAACATTGTTGTAATTGTTATAATTCAATAGAATTCTATTCTTTATCTGATTTACATTATCAGGTATAAAACAGAATTTTATTGACAGAGCAGCGTTTCTTAGTTAGTCATGGTTCACACCATCATCATCATCATTGCCGCACGTGTGTGTGAAAGTTGACCTATATTTATTTATAGAAAAATTAGAGGCTTGTTACAAATTTACAAATTGATAAATACCAGAAACTTCTCACACATTGCTCGTAGTTCGTAAATTTACAGAAGTTATTAAGCGCTGATACGTTTTACTCTATTCATATTACTAAATGTAGTTTTAAGTTTTGAAGTCTTTATTAGGCTTACCAACATCATTTTCATCAATAAAATCGAGGTCATCCCGATACCCTTTGAAGACGTTATCTGAAACAGTTTTCATATTGTTGGCTAGGCCTTTGTCATTGTTGTTGGGCCGAGTTAGCTCTTCTATTGTGGGAGGGATGAATCCTTTAGCTTTGTTCTCGATGTAAGCCGTTTTTTTGCTCTTTATAACCTGAATAAAAAATATTTATAGTATAATACCTACTAATATATAATAATAGCATCGTAATAGTACATTGTACACTTAGGCGAGAACGTGCCTAATTCCTATCGAGTGTGTCATTTGAGAAAGAATCGCACTTTCTGCCGAGTGATACATAGTGCTTTATACTACACCTTCGAGGAAAATAAAAAGCAGAATAAATATTTTATTTTTGGCGGTGTCATAAAATATTAATTCTACAGATTGTCGTCGAGTGATAGTGAAAGACTATCACTCGACGACAATCTGTAGAATTAATAAAATTGTCTACACCAAATTTAAAATTAGAAGAACTTTCCGCGCCAGCCATTATCACTTGGGTTCTTTTTCAAGATATTGTTCGGAAATCGGAAGAGGCATAAGTAAACTTGGACTTGGAGTAAAAACTTTTTGTCGTTTGACATATAATGAAAATAACCATAGCTACCGGCCGATCTTCAAGAAAATTAAAAAAATAACACGTTAGGATTTCCATACAGTTTTCCCTCACGCTAAAACGCGTGAGAAATTAAATTCCATAGAGTTTTTCCTCCCGGATTTCTATACGCCTGCAATGACTTACTTTCTATCTTATATTGAAAAGGAAAAGGAATAGGCAACTTTCCGAACAGGTGTAGCATAAAGAATATTCCTAGCGGCGCTATGACGAAGCGTTTGTTTGCGAGGTGAAAATTATTTAGAAACTGTATGTATAGGTATTTATTTGGTCGTTCTTCTATTAGAAACAGTCTCCTTAAAAAGTAACCTTAATATTTTTCACTAACCATTGAAACAAGACAAGAGTGAACAGGTGTCTTCTAGACCTTCGTGATAGAACATCGGCCACATCATCACTTTCCATCAGGTGAGATTGTGCTCAAACGAAGGTCTATAAATTCTAAATAAATATGGAATTTTTTTCTTCATGTCAATAAAATTCGGTAAGGATGGCAAATTTTATCGATGCCAGATAAAAAGGATTTTTATCGATCTCTATTGCACACCGTGTTTGTGCTCCTGGTTATTAAAATGTACTTAAAGTTTAAAATTAAGTCAACTCACCTTATTGGTAAGACCGTGAATAATCTTCAATAGTTTTTCTTGCTTCTTAAAGAAATGAGTCAATTGGAAAATGGAGTCAAATCGCAACCAAAACTTGTAGTGTCTCTGGTGGATTATATCACACATTCTGTAAAAATATAATATTGTAATTGTTATAAAACTGAAATTGATGTACCTAAGTATCATCACTTTCTTTCGTGTGCTGTAGAAAATATAAATTGATGTACCTAAGTACATTCTGCAATTATACTTTTTAGGTACTTACTTCATCACAGCCATTGCGTAATCAAATCCTGATGCATCTTGAGTCTTTCTTGTTATGCCCATCGCAGTTTCTAAAATAATACAAATCAATCTAAGTAACTCAAATCTCTAATCACGGACTGCCGCGCATTCCATCTATTTTGATGTTCTGCCCATATCCACTTGTTCTATATTGACGTGGTCGTCTAGGGAGGTTATGGACTATCGAACCTTATGAGGGCTTCCGAACCCAGTCTTTACCTTGCCGTACGCATCATTTGCAAGTAATCATTAGCAGATCGTCATCACAGGGCGCCTTACACCTTATTTACTAAGTCTCTCTAAAGTCTTACCAAGTAAAATATCCACAGTAACTTCGCTCATGTAGTCGTGCACGTCGAATGTCTTCCCGACTTCAGACCTCATTTTTGCCACGACGTTTCTGCTGTTCTGGTTGAAGACACCCATGAAGGACTTCAGGATGTTGATGTGGAATGTTGGAGCTATCATTTTGCGATGGGAACGCCACTTTTCACCTGGAAAGAGATGGTCAAATTAAATTTAAAGTAAAGAGAAGCTAATCCACTTACGTCAGAGACTATAAATAAATAAATAATGTACACTTATTAAAATGTTCTTCCTGTACTGCGATCACCAAATCGCCTGCCAAGCGTGGTGATTATGTCTTAATCCCCCTTTGTAGGAGAGGCATGTGTGCTGATAAGGAAATGTCTTCAAAACACTACGACGACCGATGTCGTGCATGCTACACAATTTTTAAAGCTAAAAATAAAATAATCCCGCCACACCAACCTCTGACAATAAAACTATGTAACAAATACTTAGGGCTACAATTGGACAGTGGTTTAACCTGGGGAACTCACATAGAAAATATACGAACCAAACTTTCGAAACTTATAGGATCACTACAAATACGATGTATTCAACGCCAAATGCGCTGCACAATATACAACTCGCTCGTAAAACCACATCTGCTATACCTTATAGAAATTTGGGGTAACGCCGCCAAAACTAAACTAGCTGTCCTGCAAGTTCTACAAAATAAAATAATCAAACAACTTTTTAACTATAATTACCTTACACCTACTGAAACTATTTACGAAGAAACAAATCTAATGAGTATTAATCAAATGTACATCTATAATTCATGCATTCTAGTCCGTACAATCGCCAAAATTTCCATTCATACTAGCAATATCGTTCTTAAAATTAAAATCTTGTTTTGCCTAAATTATCAGGGTGTCTTATTCGCCTTAGCGAACAAACCCTATATAAATAAATGATTATAAAAAAAGTAAGAACGAATAACGGCAAAAAAAAAATAGATTTGAAGTGTGCTACTTCAAATCTAAACATTTTTTCGGCACTTTCTTAATAAAGTTGTGCTAAAGTTTCGGGTACTAGTTTATTAAAACTAACCGAAACTTTGAGAAATGTTAGCACAATTCATACCTTCAAAACTGAACTTGCTAGTTATGTTAAAGAAAATTCACCAATTATATAAAATTGTTAATTTATAGTTTAACTAATTTGTAATGTGTTTAAAACTTTTACCATTTTTTCTTACCTATCTTTTAACTCAAAACTGTAATAACTACCTACAGACCGAACAACAACTTCTGTTTACTCTTAATAATTGTTTACACTTAAGCTAAACTTACTATTCTCATGTAAGTGACTATGTCTTTTTTGAGAATAAATATCTTTAAACCTATGCGGCACGGCGGACGAAGGTCCGCCTGCGACGCAGGAGTTTGAAGGTTCGATTCCCGCTTTGGGGCCAATGTTTGTACGACCTGGGTGTTCTGGGAATTTTCTATCCTACTTCCTACTAATAGTATAATATAAATGTCAAAGTTTGTATGGATGGATGTATGGATATTTGTTACTCTTTCACCCAAAAACTACTGAACCGATTAGGCTGCAATTTGGTATGGGTATAGTTTGGGACCTGGCATAAGGTATAGGCTATCCCGATAAACCGCGGGTAAAGGCGCGGGCAGCAGCTAGTTCCTTATAATGGCGACTAATAAGGATGATAAAGCATAAGAGGGAAACCATCGGGGCGAAGACCAGTCGGCCACCCTATATCTCTGGATTGACGAAGTGTACGATCTTCTGGCTACTAGCTGGCGAGAGACAGCTAAGAGCCAAGATATCTGGCGGAGCCTTGTGTCGAAGGCCTAGATCCACTTTGGGTCGCTGAGCCACCGGAATGAGCAGATTTCTAGATTTCAAGAAATTTATTTCTTTAGGCAAAATAAGCAGTAAGACGTTACCAATCCACCTTACCTGCGCTGATCAGCAGTCCCTCTCCAAGCCACGGCTTAAAAAACCTGTACTCCGTAGACTTGTGGATGTGCACATGACTATTTAAGATCGTCTCGATGTCGTCTGCATCAGTGAGGAAGATCACCAGCTTGTAGCCCAGCCATCCACGGATTACGTTACCGTACTGTTCTGCGTACTCCAGGCTTATCTTGACTAGATCTGTAAAGTTTTTTGATTTAGCAATATTAATTGGCATTATTAATTGGCAAATTTAAATAGATGCTTATTTACACAAGTTTAGTTACAGGTATAATTATGTATATGTAAAGTCGAGGTCAGTGTGCGTTGTCGTTGATAGGTACTAAAACTTATGTTAGCAAGTGTAGCTGCTATTTGTGAATTAGTCCAAATTTATTAGATACTTCAAGATTATTATTTATAAAGATCTATCGAATATATTTCTAATGTATAGGGCTTATTTCCAAGTGATATAATTTAGATAGATAGATAACTCTTTTACAATAAAGAGTTATCACACAAACACAAAATACATACAGAAGGAAAAACTGAAAATAATGAAGTACAAAGGGCTGCCTTATAGCTTTGAGCGATCTCTTCCAGGCAACTTTGGGATGGACTGGACATAAAATAAAAATATAGACGGTGGCGTTTGAGTTACTTAGGAAATAAAAACAATAATAATTATATCCACACTACGTACTGTAATACCTACTTATCATAAACTTACATAAACATAAAAATAAATAAAACATGAGGTACGAATTGTCACATAGATAAATAATGTTGATGAAGCAGTTTTTTGAAGATAGGGAGTGTTTTCGCACTCACGTCTGATATCCAGCTCCAATTACAATACCAATTTAGCTCCTTACCATGTTTTTATAATATAAAGTATTGATTTCAACGAGCACATCATCAGCCTATATAAATCCCAGCCTGGCCTTCCCAAATGAGAGCCATAGCGCCCAGTCTTCAGTTTTTCACACATTCAGCATCTGCGTGCCGTATTTCGCAGATCATCATACTATTAGTTAGACGGAAGTGTCCTACACAACCATTGCCAATCAGTCGCAGTCTCCACGCAAGAACACGCAACGAAACGAGCACTTAGTAGTTAGATAAAGGTAAAACTTACGTTCAGGCTTCTTTCCAAGCGCCAGCAATGCGTTTCCAAATATAGGCACAGGAAACGGCCCAGGGATCAAGTTACCTAGCCTGTAGAGCCTCAGCTTCTTCTGTCTGCTATGAATAATCCATATCAGTGACAAAAATAAAAGTATGTAGAACATGAATCTATGTTGAAACTCTGCTGGTTCTTTTTCGTACTGCATACCTCTGAAAAAGAAGAAGAAAAATTTATGTTTTTGACTGTTTTACCGGCAAAGGTTGAGCACAATTTGAGTTCAGGTCGAAAGGAAATAAAGTAATTTCATTATTTTCTTTACGCTTTTTTCCGTTTGTTCAGCGCTGACTCTTATGAAACACGATCGTGGTTCAATGCGAAAGCGAATATGATTGTTACGTACTTTTAAGTCAATTCAAAGTCCTTATTATCAAAATTCATTACCTACTAATATAAAATGCTAGGTTAATGACCCACTTAGAAGCAGAGCCGGATTATCTATTATGCGGAGTAGGAAACTGCCTAGGGGCCCACTCACTGTGTCGCGACTCGCAACCTAGTCAATTCAGGCCAAGCACTAAGAAAAAAAAATGTTTGCTAATATAAAATGCTAGGTTAGTGACCCACTTCAAACTTCGAAGTACCTACCCATGACTTCATATCAGTCTAGTAGCTGATATTCCGGACTTATAATAATAATCTTATAACTTATAATAATCTTATAACTTATAATAATCTTATGATTGTAATCGTAGGATTTACATGAATAATTTTTACAGTAAAATAACTCGATATTTTCACGCCTGAAAATAATAACTTCAGAGTTTTAAGATCTGACATATGATATATGTATGTATGTATTTAGTTGAAATATATTCTTGTTATTGTATTAAAATTGTCGAAGGAAACCCTAATATTGAGTTTCGTAACAAATTAAAAAAATAAATAACTATATTATATGTGAAAATGTTTCGAGAAAAGCCCCTGTTTTTCCCCATATGCCTCCCCTTATCGCACGTTTTAAACTAAAGAGAAGTAACTAAAAAATGGGTATTTTGAGATTTTATCATAAACAGCATTATCTCAACGCAATGAACATAACAGCTTCGACAGCCACACCAAAACGAGCAATAGAAAGAAAATAAACGATCACACTGCTCTTTTCGATTAAACGCGAAGTCAATTCTGGTAAAGTGGCGACAGACAGTTTTGTGCTCTCAGTCATGTATTAAAAAAGTATTTTTGCGGAAATAAAATGAATGAAATCTCTTTAGTATTATATTTAACTTAATGTTATGGTGGTACATTCTGTTTTATTTCTTTTTTGTTTTAATAATGATGGTAATATTTGCGTCCGAATTATATTTATAAAAACTATTTATAAAAATAGTGATAGATTCCCATGTAACTTTTTGGTTTGTTTCCTTTCATTAAAAAAATATTTAACGCATTTGCAAAAAAATATGATATAGTTAAATTAAAAAAAAACTGGTTCTAGGATGCGGAAAAAATTCAAAGTTATTTCTTGCAGAAACAAGTAAGAATTAAAATTAGTTCACCATTTGCATTTCATTCGCAAATGCATACACGCATGCAATTTTGCATCCGCCGTAAACTTGACCTACGACTGTCGATTTCTAAATAATGCATTAGGTAACCTTACGCTAGATTGCTGTACTTGATGATGTTATTGTGACCTGGAATGTAGTTAACATCATACTATCATAATTTTTTCAATCTTTTGTACATACAAAGATGCGCAACATGATGACTCACTCTAAATTTTATATCATTCTTCTTTATTTAGTTGAGTATAGGCCGTTCTGCCGCGCCCGTCCCATCGGAATAATTTAATGGGGAGGGGAGTAGAGATTGCGCTGTGTATACAACGACCTACACTTAGGTCGTATACTTAGGGCCTATACTCAACTATAAAGAAGAATGATATAAAATTTAGAGTGAGTCATCATGTTGCGCATCTTTGTATGTACAAAAGATTGAAAAAATTATGATTACACGATACACTTGTTCACTATAAAGTCATGGTCTGATCTTCCTTGTGACTGGCCGCGCCGCCGTGGCCGATTTCGAGTAGGGACGACATCAAAGGTATTGTATTTGCCCAAATGTGAGCAAAAAATCTACTAAAACTTTCATGGTACAAAAGTAGACAGTGACGTCCACTGTCTTTAACAACGGGATTATTTACCATGATTTGTGTTATTTTAAGTATTCCAATATTTTGGCATAGTTATACCTATGCACAATGATCATGAAATTACTGAAGCTACTGCAAGTGAGTTTTTACTGGCAGATATACCGATCTACCCTCTCTTTTGTTTCTTGCTTCGAAAATTCATACCGTCTTCACTATCGAACGCAACTCAAACGCAACTCGACCACAACACTCTACCTACACTGAGATGGTCTGAACACAGCCCGGCTGACATGCAACTGTGTCGAAATATTGGGAAACTTATCAAACACAAATAACGGTAAAAATCTGTATCTCGTATCCACAGAGAAGGGGTTTATTTCAGTTGCATAAAGGCCTAAATCGATTTTGGCTACTTAACAGAAGAGCCGAAATAAAAATTATATAGAATTCGGCACATAATTATTAAACCTACAGAGCTTTGATTGTTTCTTTATTATGTGACAGGGTAGAAACCCCATCATTTTGAACTAAAAGAAATAATGTTTCTTAACTAGATATAATAAAAAAACGATTTTTCCTGACATACTACGACATTATACCTCTAATACTCCTGAGTTGTGAGTGTGCACCCCAATATTAGATAAAAAATACTTTGGCCTATTGTATATTTGAATAATAAATCAAAATCGCATTTTATAACAGCCTGCAAAGTATTTCATACTATTCTGTTATGGTTGCTGTGGTTAAATATAAAGGCACTAGCAATAAAATATATAAGTATAAATGGAAGGCAGAGGCGCTAGAAACAATTTTACTTATTTAGAAGATAGAATATTTTTTTTTAACTCTTAACGAAACAATAATAACAAATTAATTGAAGAAAATAAAAGCTAATGTAAGATCTAGTTTACCTCGGTACGTTTAACTATTCTTAAAATATTCTTTTCTAAAATCATTTGCTTTTTACTCGTCGTTCGCGGCTGATAATTCCCTTCAGTGTTTGCAAGGGCGATCCACACAACCAGTGAAGTATCTGATGTGTGTAAATCGGCCCTTAAGGTATTATTTTAGTTCACACTCTGCTCAGGGTTCAATTGAACCCAGCTCAAGTTTCGTAATTGATTTAACAGCATCATAGTGTAAATAATACTACTACATTACGAACATCACGCTCAGTGATTACAATCTATGTCCTTAGCACGAATTCTAGCTCTTAAGATCAATTTATAGGCATTTTTTTAAATATTGTATGTTACCTTCGGACTCTAGTACCTACCGCTTTATAGGACCAGATTTTATATATTACTTCCAAGGGAACCCTATTAAAATTCGGGATAAAAAATATCCTATGTCCTTCCTCGTAGTATGAACTCAAATCCTGTCAAGTTTCATTTCAATACGTTCAGTTGTTTCGGAGTTATGCGCGGCCGAGATACAAACAGACAGACTGACAGACATGATGGAATAAAAACATTTTTGGCATCAGTATCGATAAAACCAAAAAAAAATTCTAAATATATTCAATGTACAGAATTGGACCTGTTACAGTTTTATAATAAGTATAGATGGCGTGTTTTAAAAAATGATACACCGACTTCAAATTCCCTAACTTTTACACTTATTTCAAGTTTTGCGGGATAAATACTAATCCCCTGGGGATAAAATTTTTATGGGATCCCTTCGGGATCATTTTCTACACAATAGTGAAATTTTCAAAATCGGTCCATAATTGGCGGAGATATCGCATATGATACAGACAAAAAAGAAAACAACATACAGAGGAATTGAGAATCTCCTTTTGAAATCGGTTAAAAAGAGGCTGCAAATAATGGAATATTCAAACTTTTTAAAGCTTTGACGTTTATACAACGACCAGTTTATAAGCTCAAAATGACATAGAATTTTTGTAATTGTTTCAAATCTTTTTTATTTTAAAGTTATTTATTGATGTATTTGTAGCTACCCATCGATGGGCAGGCCATATAGCTCGCAGAACCGATAATTGTTGGGGAGTAAAGGTTCTCGAGTGGCGACCGCGATGCAATGCGAAACGGAGTATGGGAAGACCTCCCACTCGATGGACCGACGACATCGTAGCGGTTGCAGGGAGTCGTTGGATGGAGGCGGATCAGGATCGCTATTCGTGGGGTCGTTTGGTGGAGGCCTATGTTCAGCAGTGGACGTGTACGGGCTGATGATGATTTTAGCTACATAATTGTTTAGCCGAGGTATAATCTTAGTAATCTTAGATTTATCAATATCTAACGTACCTAACGTAAAAATAAAGAACTATGGAACCTTAGAATGGAATTTCTCGCCGGATTTCGTTGGATGAAAAGATCAAAATTGGTTGGATCTGTTGGGCCGTTTAGGCATAAAATGGTAACAGAAATACATACAGAAAAGATTTACAGTAGGTATTGAGTTACTCTCCAGGATGATTTCTATTCATGTACGTGCGTAGGTACATACTTCTCTAGTGATTTTAACTTGTGAAGACGTCACAAACAAAGAAACTATGATACATTTTATAAATATACATAAATACTGGTTTGGGTTCCAATCGATTATGGCCTTCAAAAACAAAGGGTCAATTCATGGTCAACACCTACATTCTTTTAGATTATTATTGTGGCATTGTGATAGTACAGAAGATTATACCTACCAGAGGCCTGCCTCTGTAAAAAACCCAAAAAACATTACACATAATTATGTATAATACGATTATATTACACAAAATTACGACTGCCAATTTATGCTGATTTTGATTTGGTTTTTTGGCCTCTACAGTTCTCCACATAATTTTTATGTACTGGGACTGATATAGTCATACTAATTAATGGCTAAATACGAAGTCCCTTAAATAATGAAGAAAAAAAATTGACATTTGAGTGTAATTTTAAGTACGCACATATTAAAACAAATAATAATTTTATTATAAAAACTTTCGTAGTTTGAAGAATTGATTATGATTGTAAGCGGGTTAACTACGAACCTAGTTTGTGTTGGAACCGCACTCGCTGATGAAGACCCTCACTAAGGGATGAAACGTTGGTGTTCTTCCAACACAAACTAGGTTCGTAGTTAACCCGCTTACATTCATACTGAAATAATTATTTATTCGAATATAACGCGAATTATGTTATTTTGTGCGAATAAAAATGGTTTATGGTGTAAAGCGTTTGGGAGAGCCTATGGTTGCAAATATTAACAAAAATAACTCACGATGATGGTTCCCCTTGCAAATTCATTTTGTTTTTCACTAACAGAGCTAAGGGTGTTAACTTAGCCCTGCGAGCTCACAAGTCATAGTAAATAGATAAACTTAAAAAACGTAATGCGTGCAAGTGCAAAACGTAATTAACAACATACATATTGCCAGAATAATTATTTCCATTGTCTGAGGGTACGAAGTTTTATGAAATAACAAGAGTTCTACACTTCTTGCACGAGGTTTCAAAGCATTTATTGTATTGTATTCATTTATTTCAGATAATTAAATCCATATCACATATTATACACATAATTAAAATTCAAAATTACACGTCCACTAAAACTAAAATTAGGTAATAAATTTAAGTTATTATAATAGAATAAAATAAGTTAGAATAAATTTAATTACATTGGATTAATTTAAATTACATTGGATTAAATTAAATTATATTGGATTAAATTAAATTACATTGGATTAATTTAAATTACATTGGATTAAATTAAATTACATTGGATTAAATTAAATTACATTGGACTAAATTAAATTATATTGGATTAAATTAAATTACATTGGATTAATTTAAATTACATTGGATTAAATTAAATTATATTGGATTAAATTAAATTACATTGGATTAAATTAAATTATATTGGATTAAATTAAATTACATTGGATTAAATTAAATTACATTGGATTAAATTAAATTACATTGGATTAAATTAAATTACATTAATATTCCTACGTCGCATCCAGCGGGCAGCGCAAAATCGGTCATTGTGGAGATCCTTAGGGGAGGCCTATGTCCAGCAGTGGACGTCGATCGGCTGCTATGATGATGATGACATTAATATATCAAATTACAGATGCAATACATTCATTCAGGTATCATACCCGCAAACTTATGCAAGACTTAAAATTATTCTGTATCATCGAATGGCCGATGTACTTATTATTTTTTCTCTATATACTTCGTTTGGGATGCAAGTTTACTGTGAAAGATTTCTATGTGGTTGTGTTGTAGCTAAGTATGCATAAGTAAAAAGGTAAAAACTCTGAGCTCAGAGTTTTTACCAAACTTATTTATATTGGAAGAAAAAATTTGGAACCACGTTGCAGTTTCATATGTTCCACTCTCGACATCAAATCAGATTAACATTCTTGCTGAGTTCACAAAAACAAACAAGACCAAATAAACAAAACACTAACGATCCAAATGAAAATAAAACTAAGTCTAGTAAACAAATTACTTACAAACAAGAACCGGATTCCAGGTATAAACTCAATGAAACCCATCTAAATCATTTAACACAATATCATTAGAAGGTGGGTAGGTAACTCGTAATTTAGCATTTATGGTATCGACATAGTTATCATCTTCGTCATTTGGAGTAATTCTTTTTTGGGACAATGCACCCAAAATGCCCTTTTACAGCTAACATACTTTAAAAACCGAAGCAGGGCTATTGATATCGTCGCCAGTCACTACAGCAGGTTTATATAACCAGTTCAAGAGTTAACACAACCTTTTCCCACAATGTATTCAAACGCCGCTTTGGGCAGAAGAGTAAAATAGTTATAACGTATACCGTTAGTAATATTGTTAAAGTGAATTATGAAATAATAGTGCTAACAAAAGAAAGAAACAAATAATCAGATAGCCTTCAAACAAACAAGGAACTGAGTGGGTAAATCAAGAGATGGTCTTGAGCAATTAGCATTTAACAAAGACATTTTCAATTTAAACTGATTTATAATTTATCTTTCGGGTACCAGTATTAGAAATTAAGTCCTTTCTATCGAAAAAAAAGTAACAAAATGAGAACAAATTCATTAAAAAAAAAAAATCGAGGTTTAACCCCGACGAAGAAAAGGGTAAGGTGTTTTTAAAGCCAGTTAAATAAAAAATTACGTCTCTTCCTGCTCATTAGTTATTATTTTAAGAAACAAAGTAAAGAATATCAGCTGATAAATACATTAAAGTCTGCCGTTTTATTTACTCGAGAAATAGTTATAGTGATAAGATAATTATTAATAAGGCATTCTTACAGTGTCGGCCATGTGCCAGTCGTGTTGCAGCCATGGATAGCCACACATCTATGGAGTTGGAGAAAATTAACCCGAGTGAGAAGGAAAAAGCGAGTGACTTTAATAATGAAGTGCTTCAGGAACGATCGCCTTTCAGGAAGCAGGTGTGTTGTGGTGTTTTTTTTTTAAATTGTGAAGCGCTACCTTTTTTACTAGTTTGGACAGTGTTAATTATAGCTTTACAATTCCCAGAAAGATAAACGACAAATTTAAGTCAGGATATGTATGTCCTTTAAAAGATTATGGTTTTTTGTTATAACTATGCTCTGAAGGTACTGTACGAGTACTTTACATAAAAATATAAATTTTGATTTTTTTGTCAGTTCTAATAAAAATGTTTAAAAAATAACATACAGGTACTACATCCTACAAATATTCTAAATGTCAAAGTTTGTAAGTATGGATGTATGGATATTTGTTCCTCTTTCACGCAAAACTACTGAACTGATTGGGCTGAGGTATGGGTATAGTTTGGGACCTGGAATAACATAAAGGCTATTTTTTACCCCGATAAAACGCAAGCGAAGGCGCGGGAAGCAGCTAGTAATTAATATACGTGTTACATTAACATTTTGTTGGAATATCGTATGTGTTGTGGATAAGCACATTTTTAAATTATTCCTGATCACGCTTCGTCGGTTCAGAAACACATCGCTTGCTCGACAAACGATAGTAATAGATCTTTTCCGTTGATTCTTTTGTTACTCCATTATATGGAGATCAAAATTAGTTGCTCATAATCTGTTACACCTGAAATAAGTGCAACATTGTAATTAACTTGTGTACCCACTGTTGGGCAAATGTACGTACGTCTAATATCTCGGGCCAGCAGAGTGCCAGGCTGTGTCAGTGTTATATAGTATATAATAGTTATTCACTGGTGTAACGTAGGTAACGCTAAAATTATCCGGTTTTGTACAGCGAAAGGGACAAAATTTGTTAAAAAAATATGTCGTACTGATGTCTAATAATCGAATATAGATATTTATGTCGAATAACAATCAAATAATATAATCAAATTAAACTAGTAATTACCATTGAAACAATTGAGCTAACTGCAGACTGTTGCAAGCAATCAACAGATAGCTCAACTGGTCCATATCAATACCATTCGGAAGCGTCCCCAAGACGCTGGCTGCATTGCCTCACTGTATGGCAATGCTAATGCGCTGTG
Source organism: Eupithecia insigniata (assembly GCA_947859395.1). NCBI lineage: Eukaryota > Metazoa > Arthropoda > Insecta > Lepidoptera > Geometridae > Eupithecia > Eupithecia insigniata. Next base: position 14,450,023 of record OX401998.1, on the reverse strand, counting down.
CCAGATACTCACCAGCTCTCGGGTCACGCGTCGCTTCGTCCAGGCGCTCAGATAATTTTTTGAAAACCCGGAGAGCCTCGGTACCCCACGGACCTAGGGTCTCGACTCCAACAATCGAATAAAGTATAATCGGAAATAGATATTTATGTCGGTGAATAACTATCTCGTTTATGCTCAGCTATTATAGAAATAGGTAGTTTATTCGGAAGCGTTTGATAAATGAAATTCGTAAGATAAATTACTCCTGGTTTTTACCCGCAAGGTCGTTTTTCGCTTATAAAGCGATATGAATAAAATACAGTGTCTTTAAATAATCTTCTAAATTCCGGTTATGTTCATAACTGGGTACATTTTGTAGGCCTATGCCATAAGTCAAAGGCACTTTTTAAATATTGGAGAATTTTTTAGTTTTAGAACTTCGCTAAAAAGTCTCTAATATTTAAAAAGTAAGTTTTAAATAGTTTTAAATATTGGAGAATTTTTTAGTTTAAGAACTTTGCTAAAAATTCTCCAATATTTAAACAGTAGGCGCAAGGCCGGGTTTTTTTAAATTTTCGCATAATCACTTGCTAACATTTCAATCTCCATTGTATGTATATGAAATGCTCATTAACAGTATCGTGCATGTAATAAAATCAAGGGTTTGTTTTGAAGAATTAGTAGGTTGTATAAAGGTAATCATCTAATACTAGCAACCCGCCCCAGCTTCGCACGGGTAGTGCATATTTTTATGATGGAATGCGTATAGTAAGCTATCATTAAAATATGGATATATGCCATCGCAGGCTTTTTTGTAGATGTATAAAAGGAAAATCCGACCTTGAAATGTTTGTTAAATCTGAAAGGGTTAACAGCGTTTTCGATGAAAGCTCCCAGGCGGCTTGACTTTTTCCGACACTTCCAACAATTATCGTTATATTTCAACCAATTTACACAAAACATTGACAAATTATATACTTAAATCTTTCTCATGAATCATTCTATCGATCGGTGAAAAGCTTATGAAAATTCTTTCAGTTGTTTTTAAGTTCTGTCTCGTCTGTCTGTCTGTTTGTGATAACAAACAGACAGACAGACGGGGCGGAGGACTTTATTTTATAATATGTAGTGTTTTTTTATTTGAAACAAGTGTTTTAAGAACCTAATTACAATTTATAAAGAATTGTACGATTTTTAAAGACGTGAGTGGTGATTGAGTTTCATAGTTCAACACTAGAAGTTCGGGTTGGGATAAACCTCTAGTTAATATTCTTATGTGACGCAGGAGGTTGCGGGTTCGATTCCCACCTCGGGACAAATATTTGTACACATATTTGTATCTGCAGATATTTGTTCAGGGTGTTTTGGTCTTTTTCTATGTATAATAAAGAATATCTATATATGTATGTAATATATTGTATTACGTATATCATCAGATATCTTATACCCATAATAAGAGGTTTCGGGATCGATTCCCGCCTCGGAAAAAAAAATTGTACGATCTGTAGATATTTGTGCAGGGTGTTCTTGTCGTTTTCTATGTATAGTAAAAAAATATCTATATATATAATATATTGTATATCAGTTAACTAGTACCCATAATACAAGTTGTGCTTAGCTTGGGGCTAGATAATGCTGTGTGAATTGTCCAGCATTATTTATTTAAACCAGTAAAAACCGAAAAGATTTAAGTATCACTAATTGCCATGATATTGCAATTAGAAATCATCCACGCATGCGTACCATGCTTTGTGCAACAAACTACCATAATTTGTTTACTATTTGATAAGATTACATATGTTACACGTGCGTAAGATTAATGAACTCTATTAGAACTTCTGTCTAACTAACATATCTAAATTATTAATTGACTAGCTGCTGCCCGCGCCTGCGCCCGCGTTTTATCGGGATAAAAAATTGCCTATATGTTATTCCAGGTCCCAAACTATACTCATACCAAATTTCAGCCTAATCGGTTGATTAGTTTTTGCGTGGAAGAGTAACAAATATCCATACATCCAAACTTTGACATTTAGTTGGAATGATTATATTAACCTTATTGTTATCTCCCTTTACTAAAACGAACTTTCCTTGTCTCAGGCACTCATAGCATTCGGAGTATTTATGTTGAACCTTGGAGCCGGAGCCACATCAGGCATTGCAGCAATCCTGATCCCACAGCTGAAGCATGGCCACGGGAGGCATAGACTGTCCACAGAAATGGTATCATGGGTAGGTATGTGTTTCTGTCGTTACCGTACAATTCATTGTTAATTACACAATTTTGAAATAATTTCCCTAGCCACCAGTTTTCACGAAAACGGAGAGCAGATTTTATCAATTAACATGCAATTAACTAACCAATAGCAGGGTCCGAATTCATTACACTACCATCAATCTTTTGGTGTATTGTTATTTGGACCCACAGTTTCTCACCAAGAATATTAAATTTTCATTTCAACCCAAAATTTACTGTCGATTCGCTTCCTGATTAGAAAGTCTAATTAACGCACGATAAAAATAATATTTCATAATATTTTTTATAATTTTTGCCCAGAAAGTATTGTTGTTTCACCCCGCTACCAGAATACTGTCCCCACAGAACTAGGACAGAACTTTCCTACTCTATGTTTGTAGGTATAGTCAACAATGAAAATCGCTGAACACAAATTGATTTTAATATCAGCTGAACAAAATTACATTCAATAAACAACTGACGGTACAACAGTACAAAATATTCCAAACAAAGAGTGGACTCTTTGTCATGATCCTATTGTTTGTTTAGCAAATCTCATCTCCATCATGTTTTTATGGAAACCGTCCGCTAAAATAAAATAGACCTTAAGAAAACATACTAAATCATACTAACGTTCTTCTATTTATTTCAGCGGCAATATCATCCCTGGCCCTGGTCTTCGGTAACCTGTTCTCTGGATATCTTATGGAAAGGTTTGGAAGACGGAAATCACAATTGATGCTGTCGACATGCTTTACGGCAGGATGGATTATCATCAGCATGTCCAATAACATCATGGGGCTAATCCTTTTTGGAAGATTTATAACAGGATTCTGCCAAGGATGGCTTGGACCTCTCGGACCAGTTTTTGTCGCAGAAATAAGTTCACCGATATACAGAGGTTTCTTTTTAGCGGCTTTGTCATTAGGAATCGCCTTAGGCGTATTTCTATCCCACTTGTTTGGAACTTTTATGCACTGGACTACGGCTGCAATACTCTGTGGTCTGTTCCCTTTCTTTGGCGGAGTCACTTTATATTACGCCCCCGAATCTCCATTCTGGTTGGCATCCAAGAATAGAATCGACGAGAGCGTCATATCTTTCCAGTGGTACAGAGGCAAAGGTGCAGCAATGAAGGTGGAGCTCGACAAAATGATCGCGGATCTAAGCAAGAAAGATAAAACTAAAGGGAAAATAGAAACATTGAAAGAGAACATTAAGAAACCAGAGTTTTGGAAACCGCTGTCAATTATGATGGTGTTCTTTGTAATAACCCAATTGTCGGGAATTAATGTTACTTGTGCGTACACTACAGATATGATGGAGAAGTTAATCGGAAACTCGAGTAAGAAGCATGCTTACGCAGCAATGTTGAGCATAGACGTATTGCGATGTGTGTCGTTATTTGTTGCCTGCATTCTACTGAGACGTTCTGGCAGAAGACCTATGGCAATATTCAGTGGAGTTTTTACATCAGCATCTCTTATAGGATTAGCAATATATTTATACCTAGTCGACAGGAGAACCATAAGACACATATCACCTTTCATATCCCTGGGTCTGATGGCGTTTTACATTATCGTTTCTCACATGGGCATTGCACCTCTACCTTGGAATATGGTCGGTGAGCTATTCGCATCTGAGACCAAAGGGATAGGGTCCGGAATCAGTGTTATGATGACTTCTGTAGCGTTCTTTGGAACTGTGAAGACTGCACCAGCGATGTTCAAGAGTATAGGACATCATGGAGCGTATTTATTCTACGGAATTTCAACTCTCCTTGGTACGATATTCCTGTACCTTTGCTTACCAGAAACGAAGGACAAAACGTTGCAGCAAATAAAAGAACATTTTAGGTATGGGAAGAAACATGCAGAAATAAAAGAGAGGGTCGAAACAGAAATAAGTTTAGAAACTAAAGAATTAGTCAGTGTATGAACGTTTTAGAATATTTTAATTGCAAGTTGTTTTGAGATTCGTAAGTTATCGCAAGGTTTGTTAGAGTGCATTTTATGTACAAATAGGTAAAGTATAGATTAGACGAATGTAGATTATCATCGGCAAATATACACGTGCGATAAGTTATAATGTTGCTGTAAGGTCATTGGTCACAGAAGTCCTCAAAATGACCGTTTTCTTACCTCAAAAGGACAGAAATAACTGGTTCTTTGTTTGTGTCCAAAACTGGCCCAATATTTCGTCATTCCTTTTATCTGTGATGTTATAAATGTTTTCCATTTTATATAAATACTAGGTATGATGATAACATTCTGGCAATGTTGAGATTGTTATTAAGAGTCAATATTAGCTAAAAGAGGTCAGGTTATTGATATTTTAAATACGTAGGTAATGTTTGGTGTTGCCCGCGTCTGGATATATAGATACCTACTATCTATACTATTAATATGCTTAAATTACTTAGATAGTTATTTAATTGTTTTATAATAACTTGTAAACCAACTCTTAGTTACAAGAATTTGTTTTGGTCTAGTTAATATGCATTTAATAAATGTTAATGAAAATGTATTAATTAGACTACAACAATGAGAAATGTAGGTATATTGTGGTATCTATAGGTAGGTAATTGAATTGAATACTATATTTATTTGTCTCGCAAATATACAAAATTGTTTATAATTTTGACTAAAACCTTAGTTTATACAATGTACATGTGTGGCTATCGTGTTTTGCAAGTAATCAAAGTGAATCCAAGTTATTTATTTGAAATCTTAAATTATTTGTCGTAAACAAAATAATGGTAGTTTAGACTGTTAGTGTTTACAGACTTTAATAATACAAAATTCATAGCATTTGATCCCGTCTTTAAAAAAAAGTAGAAAGGTAACTTAAATGGTGATAAACGAACAATTTTTTTTATATTCTACTAATATTATAAATGTCAAAGTTTGTATGGATGGATGTATGGATATTTGTTACTCTTTCACGCAAAAACTACTGAACCGATTAGGCTGAAATTTGGTATGGGTATAGTTTGGGACCTGGAATAACACATAGGCTATTTTTATACCGATAAAATGCGAGCGAAATGGCGCGGGTAGCAGCTAGTTCGAATAAGATTTTGCGAATTACCTCTAGCGTGAGGAGGGCTACAGGAGCATGTTGGGCCCTCCACTGAGCTACTAACAGAGTAAATACATATATAAATACTAGCTGCTGCCCGCGGCTTCGCACGCGCTTTTCATGTATCCCATGTCCGTACCCGGGATACCATCTATCTCCCTGCCAAATTTCATTCCAATCCGTTCAGCCGTTTAGGCGTGAAAAGGTAACAGACAGATAGACACAGTTACTTTCATATTTATAAATTCGTAGGATAACAAAAGGTACGCGATTAATACATAAATACCCGATAAATAATCTTTAATATACTAAAAGAGTTCATTATGAATGTAAGCGGGTTAACTACGAACTTAGTTTGTGTTGGAAGAACCCCAGTAGTGTTCTTTCAACACAAACCAGGTTCGTAGTTAACCGCTAGTAATAATATAGCTGAATTCTTGGTGCTTATTTGGTAAGCCTAAAGAAATAAAATTTATTCTGATTCTCCTGTCACAACTCACAAACGACCCAGGCTACCTAGCTAGCTAATCCGTTCAATTTTGTCATGTCTTCTTTTTCTGAAATAAGTAATTTAACAAATTTTCTAATGTTACTAAAAAAACGAATGTAACTCTGTCTATCTGTTACCTTTTCAAGTCTAAGCGGCTGAACGGATCTTAATGTAATTTGCCAGGGAGGTAGACGGTATCAATTTCAATTTCAATCATTTATTTCAGACATAATAGGTACAACGTTACATACACAGTCCATATCGACACACAATTTTAAAAACACACAGAAAAACATCTTTTATCCCGGATAAGCGCGAGCAAGCCACGGACAAAAGCGAATGTTCTGTATGAATTTGTGTGGGTTAATAACAAACCTAAGTTTGTGTGTTCTTCCAACAAAAAATAAAAAAGTGAAATTTATTTATCGAATATTTCTCTGTATTGATTTAATTAAATAAATAGTACGCCACCGACTATCTCCTTTGTCCAGTCCATCTCAAGTTTGCTTAGAAGAGATCGCTCAAAGCGATAAGGCCGTTCTTTGTACTTTATTGATTCATAGCATTTCTTTCTGTATTGTATTTTGTGTTTATGTAAGTAAATAAAATAAATATATAAAATTCTTCCATCATTTGAGGTCTAAGGTTCATGGGTTTTTTATTTTTTTGACATATTCAATCTTGCATTCAATCTCAAGCGTAACTCGGGATTTTAGAGAAAACTCAGGAGTGGAGCGGAGTTATCTATGGAGTTACTAGAATTTGAGTGCGAGAGGGATTCAGAGGAGATTAAGTACGCCTAAGACATTGACAGCATTATCCACACAGATAATACTTTGCACACTCACTGCGAGACAACTGTTGGCTTTCATGTCCTTCAAAGATTTTTCATGGATTATAATTGGTAACGATGATGTCCGTCTGATATTTATGGCCTCCGTAGACAAACTTTCGTCACTCTCACCTAACATTTTAATGTGGTGACACAATTATTGGGAACTTTCCTTCATCAGACAAGAGTGAACAGGTGTATTCCAGACCTTCGTGATACAACGTCGGCCACATCATCATTTTCCATCAGGTGAGATAATGGTCAAACGAAGGTCTATATACTATATAAAAAAAAAAAATACCTATACAAATCTAAAAAAAAAAAAAATTTTACATTTATTACAGCAAAGACGTAATAAATTATCTCTGTTTTGCGGTATAGCGTTTTTTTCCATGTTGCACAGATGTTCGTTTGAATTTAGAATAAGTATTGTGCAGATCTCCTTGGTTTTAAAATTTCCGTGGAGGATAATGTTCAATACAAGGGAATAATGAGTTGAATTTGGAACTTCAAAATGAATGAAAATGTTAACCAAGGAGAATGAGAGTTTATTTGGAATTCGAACAATATTCAAATACAAGAAATTCAATTGTTTAGCCTTTTAGCCAATTAGATTAGGTTTATTATCCAAAAAAATATAGTAAACCAGCTGTTTCCCGCGGTTTAACCCGCGTTAATTTTGAATTTCACATTTTTAGGGGGATAAAAAGGTTTTTATTACTACCGAGTGGGACTCGGTAGTTTTTCGTGAATTGAGAACCCATGGGAATTTGATGTTTAACCAGGACATAAAGTAGCCTATGTGACTCTCCGTCCTTTCAACTAAGTCTATGCCATTGATTTTTGGCATAGACTTAGTCGATTGGTTGCTTAGTTAGGGCGCGAAGGAAGGACAAACACACTTTCGCATTTATAATAATTACTTAGAAAGTGAAAACTAGCCAAGTCCGCTCAGATAGTGGCTTCACCGGTAAAAAAGCTGAAATCGTATACTTAGGTACCAACTTCATAGCAGTTCCTTATAACGAGAGAGGCAATACTGCGCTGACGCATCATCGTGCGTCCCAGATGACGACGCTTAGAGTAACATTGTCGAGCAGGTGCTGTTGTAAACTTTATATGTATGTAGACTTTATCTGACAGATACCTGCAATTTTCATAGATTTACTATTTACTAAAAAATTTATACAGACAGTTAAAAACCAAACACTCATTAAAATTTACCGACTATAGCTGATTATTGAGAAAATCGGACGATCACAAAAACACCATCAACGGAAACATTTTTAATTACACATCCAACAGTTATTGTAATATCCTATTTAGTGTTACTCCTCACTGACTTCGGACAAGGTCCTTCATTACAGGTATTACACGGTCCGTTGCGGACACAAGTGGCACGTGACCTGTTCGCTATCCTCCTATCCTCCTGTTTTGACACGTGTGTGACATGAGACTTGATTCGCATATTTCTAACAGTTTTTTTTGATTGGCTAAAAAGTTTTGATAGATGTGAAACTACGGTAGTAACATTGCAGGCTTATTTCAAAGCTTTTAATTACATCTATATGGAGTTCAATGTTTTTATTACTAATAATGTTCTGTTACTGTGGGCGACAACCGTTTATTTTGCTTTGAAGTTGTTATTGTGTTTTGTCAAAAAACCTGTTAAAGTTTACCACCTGTATAGCATATGTCTTGCTAAGTTTTTATAAAATTTAGAATATAATATAATAGAATAGAATAGAATATATCTTTATTGCACCATCAATACATGTACATGTACTTATACAAAAACTTAATACTATTTATATCTAGTGTGGTACAATCGGCGGCCTTATCGCTAACAGCGATCTCTTCCAGGTAACTTTTGGATGGATAGGATTCGTACGCATTAAAGCTGACGGTCTCGTAATTAATGACATAAAAACAAAATAATTTTGACAAATAATTATTTAACTTAACACTTAGGTAATTTATGTTATTTACTTAACTACCTGTATTGTAAAGAGTGTGTTCATAGCCAGTGACGCGCTCTACGATAAGGTGTCACGGAAGACCAGCGCTGCAGTTGCTCCCCGAGCTCCTGCAGCACACGCTGAGTGGCAGCTTTTAGGTCTCACATTGTTTTTTCTCTATTTAACCGTTTCCATTATTGTATTTTCTTGTGTTTTGTGAACCAATAAAATTTATCTTAAGTTTAGAGAGCGCTCTACCAGCAAAATTATAGGAATTCTTAATGGACTTAGGGCGCTTGTGCAGACACGTTATTTAGCGTAAAAATCTGCGGTTCATCGGGGAGTTTAGGTGATCAGTGTTGTATGGATTACGATTGAAGCTTTTTAAAACACAGGACCTTAGAGTAAAAACTCGCTGCTACACAGGACTCATCCTGTATGTCAACAAGCTTCAATAGTAACTAGCATAAAGGCAGGTAGGTACTCCGTGTTCCCGAGATTCTGTCAAAATTTCTTACAATAATTCAGAAGATAGATAATCTATATTTATTGCATCATGAATACATCACCATCATCATCAGCCCGTACACATCCACTGCTGAACACAGGCCTCCCCTAAACGACGCCACGAATACATAAAACAATCGCACACAGTGTGGCTCAATCAGCGGCCTTAAAGTGATCGTGTGTGATAGTTGATAACAGCGATCGCTTATAGGCAAGCTTTGGATGGATAGGACCGATACGTCGTCGTATAAAGCCGTATTCAGGTTATTTATGCGTTTATCTCGGTTCTTATGTTCGCGCTCGTCTTCGCGTCTCCACTCAATTCGTCTCAGCTTCCTTACACATCGCCTGTCAGCGGGAAAGGGACACTGTTATCATAAGCGAAAAATCTAAACTCACAACACAATTCTATTAGTTTCACTTCTATTCTCTATTTATTCTGAAACCATTAAATCCGTCTTCGTCTCCGTTAGTTCCCACGTTGTACACTACACCAGGTTGCATTTGGTACGCGACAGTTTTTGTAATACTTTTTGCTCTTCACAAAAAAGGAACACATCTGGGGCGAAGAGGTTTTAAAATAGAAGGCACTCAGGAAGTTAATGAGCGTGGGCGTCCCAATTCGTGGTTACAAAGTAAAGGAAGTAAAACTTTATGGTCTAGCAAAGTGAATTAAAGCAAAGAATCTAGTTACCTTTACAAGCTGTGCTTATTTGAGAACTTACTAGGTACGCGTTGGCCGTTGTCATTGAGTCCCATCTACAGCCCTCTTGGTCCCAAGTCCCATACTCCCACATCATCATCCCTGTAGGTCCACCTCTTGTTGTCTCAAGGGGTTTGGACTTCATCATTATCATCATCATCATCATCAGCCCATACACGTCCACTGCTGGACATAGGCCTCCCCCGTACGACGCCACAAATAGCGGTCCTGAGCCGCCTCCATCCATCGATTCCCTGCGACCGCTACGATGGTTTGGACTTAATATTATTTAATTTAATTTCATTTATTCCACCGTACATTTTAATACACTTGATGTCGTTATATTCTAAAATATTATTGCTTGATTATTATGTTAATTATTTTTTATACAATATTTGTTTTTTGAAAAGAAAGGAAGAACCTTATGGGATTGTATGCAGTAGAAGTGAGAAAGAAAAACAGACTACAGTGATTCCTACATAGTAATTTTGTTGGTAAAATCATATTTCCAAGTCATCTTTTCAAAATTGGTACTTATTAACAAATTAAATCAAAAAATAACATCAATTGTCAATCAATGTACTCAATATAAGATAAATAAAACTAATTAATTACATGGTAAAATAATAATTAATACAATAGGTAATAAGTATAATTTAAATAAAAATTTTATGTCACGTCACAATTTTTCATTTGTCATAAATACATATGTAATTATATCTAACCCACTACTGGGCTTTTGCCTTCAAGATTGTTTTTCACCTTAGTTTAAACATACAAGTCAAGACCAGACACGCGCCTCTATTTCGTATTATTTGACTTTTTTCATGTTTTTGTCCAAGTATAGGTGAGTGTTGAATGAAGACTTTATTTCGAGCCAATGTTTAGACTTCCTTAACCGGGCCACCAATATTGGCCCATCACTCCCTGCGCTAGTTTCACTCTATCATAATCTATGAACCTACTAAATAACTATTAAATACTACTGACAAGTAATCATTGAAAAATTCAAAAAACCCCGACGCGGTTCCTGCTATTTTACTTTTATTGATGAATGGGCGACAAAATGTAGAAGAACCATAAGATTTCAGAAGAGTATTAGGTATTAGAAAGGATATTTTTATAAGAAAATTTTAATAAGATCCCAAAATTTTTCGACTTCGACGGGACTTGAACTCGCAACCCTCCCTCAGTACGGGATGCGCTGCCAATTGCGCCACGAGGTCATGTGACGTAGAATTCGAAAAACTCTGGGACTTCTTTCGGTCTTCAGCGCCGTTACAAATTATCCCCAGTGTGAGGCTTACGCACTATAATAGCAAAAACCTGATATCTTTATTGACAAAGAAAATAACAATCAAATAATTAGAACTAGTATTTACAATTGAAACAATTGAGCTAACTGCAAACTGTTGCAAACAATCTACAGATAGCTCAACTGGTCCATATCAATAAATACCAGTCGGAAGCGTCCTCAAGACGCTGGCTGCATTGTCCCGTTGCTGTATGGCAATGCTAATGCTCTGCGTCAGATACTCACCAGCTCTCGGGTCACGTGTCGTTTCGACCATTTGCTTAGATAATTGAAGAGTATTTTGATCCTCATCCATCAAAATCGCTTTAGCCGTTTGGATGCTTCGAGGTAATGCGCTGCGCCAGATACACTCACCAGCTCTCGGGTCATGCGTCGCTTCGACCAGTCGCTAAGATAATTGAAGAGTATTTTGATTCCTCAACCATCAAAATCGCTTTAGCCGCTAACCACATTATGATATGAGACACAAACATAGCCTACTCCTGGCGGGTAAAAATGGAAAAATACAGACTTTCTCTTCACATATTATTCCAGGTTAATTTAAATAGAAGAAGAAGAAGAAGAAAGACATTTTTATGAAATTTTCAAATTTTTAATAAGATCCCAAATTTTTTTGACTTCGTGTAGACTTGAAGCCGCGATTCAAAATTTCTTAGAAATTATTCCCAGTGAGGCTTACGCAGTATAATAGCAAAAACCTTAAGAAAGACATTTATTTATAAACAACAATACAAACAGTTAAATACAAGATGGTCCTTACTCTAAGAAAGAGGTTCCTAACTCATCTTACTGCTGGCTAAGCTCCCGTAGGAGGTCTTCCGTTAGAACCCATACAGGTGGCGTCACGAACAAACCTACGCAGTATATACATACATATACTTATGCATATTATATTGGGATGCGTTCATTATATTTGAGTGAGTAGATAACTGAAATCATTGTGAAATCAACAGCGACCTTTGTAACCCACAGTGACACATAGGACTCTTTGTTCCATACAATATTATACTACCCAGCAAAAAGTAGCTATCATAATTAGTGTTGTTATGCAATAAATCAATATGTTTTATAGGTCAAGTTAATATCCATATCAAAATTGATAATAACATTTGATAAGGTTGTTTTAGTGGGTGCTTGTTGCTACTTACAAGAATAACTTACTACTGCTACATAATCATCAGCCCGTACACGTCCACTGCTGAACATAGGCCTCCTCAAACGACGCCACGAATAGCGGTCCTGAGCCGCCTCCATCCAACGATTCCCTGCGACCGCTACGATGTCGAGAGATCTTCCCTTTCTACAGCTATAATTATACATACTAACAAGAATTTGAGCACGCGCCCACGGCTACTTTTTGTAGCGCCGCAAACGCGCGACTGAAAACGCTAGACGGTGGCATCGCGACTGTAGCGATGCAAGCGCTCGACCCTCTCAGACGACATCGAGGGAATCGCGACTGTATCGATGCGAACGCATGTCAGCATCGCGACCGCATCGCTACAAAAAGTTGCCGTGGGCTAAGGTTGCGTACACATAGAACGTCCCTTTTTACAGGATCCATTTTAGTGGATCCGTCGCTACTAGAGGTAATATTCACACCACATTTACAGGACCGATTATAACGGATCGGAGACGATATTTGCAGATCGTACAAACATTTGTCCCGTCGAACCTCCTGCGTCGCAGGCGGACCTTCGCGCGCCACATCGGTCGTCGAATGACGAATTCGCAATGATCTTGGAAGGATCCAAAATCGTTTTATATCGTTTCTAGGTTTGAGGCGTATTTATCGTCACTGATAGAAGTCACAGATATAGAAAATTGGCGGTATGTCACAGTCACGAAAACCAAATATATCTGTGAATGTCACACAGGCAGTGTCACGAGTGCACGATATTATATCGTTGTTATTTTATTAGGTACCTACGCAATAAATCACTTCAGCTAGATAATATCGCTTCTATATTCTCTCTTTGATAATATCACTAAGTCAGAATGAGATACACCTAGTATTTTATACTTGGTAATTTGAAATGTATACCGCAATGTAACAAAGTTGTTGAAGAAAATACCGTTTAAATTTATTCGGTAATGAACATGCTTAGTCTTACTTATAGTCACTTAGTCATCTTATAGTTACTTATAGTCATACTTAGTCATCGCTACAATAAATATAATTATTCAATAATATAAAATCCAATTTTTAATGAGTCTTTTCAGTCATTTGTAGATGAGAAAATTCAAAATTTCAACAAAACCTCGGACAGACTTCTCAAAATTAATAGCCATATGGCTTTTACAATTATTCGGTTTTGCTTGTTTGTACCTAAATTTACGTATTCTTTGAGATGCTGTCAACTGTGGAAACACAGCGAGCTCTTAGAAGGCTTAGACAACATAATAAAGAATACTTTATCATCGGTTTTGAATATCTGTTTCGATGACAAGGCATGGTCGCAGGCCCCCCTGCCTGTCAAATTGGGAGGCTTAGGTATCCGCAAAATTTCAAGTGTCGCCCTCCCAGCGTTCTTGTCTTCTGTCTACAGCACTAGTTCTTTAGTGGAAAAAATTTTAAAGCCGTCTTTGGTCTCACCTGGAAATTCATTCAAAATTTCGTTTTTAGACGAGGCTCGAATGGCTTGGCATAGTGCTTGCCCTGATGCTGCTCCCCCAAAATATATTTTGTCCCAACGGCAATGGGACGGGCCTCTGTGTGAGTTGACACGGAATTGTTTGTTACAAACGTGCTCCAGCTCTGCAGATCGTGCCCGTCTCCCGGCCGTTTCTAAATGGGAGTCAGGACATTGGTTGCAAGCACTTTCTTCATATAATACTGGCACTCTATTGGATCCCGTAACTTTCCGTATAGCAAAATGTCTTCGGTTGGGTGCAAGGTGTTGCGCGCCTCATCAATGCCAGTGCAGTACTGTTGTCGAACAGCTTGGTCATCACGGATTATCGTGTACTAGGGCTGCCGGTCGGATTTCTCGCCATGCCAGCCTTAACGACATCATCCGACGGGCCTTTGTCACCGCTAACGTACCAGCTATTCTCGAACCGAATGGTCTGTTGCGTGACGATGGTAAGATGCCCAACGGCATGACTTTAGTCCCTTGGGAGCTGGGGTGGCCTATTGTGTGGGATGCTACATGTGTCGACACACTTGCGCCTTCCCATCTTTCAAGGACATCCGTGAGGGCTGGTTCGGCGGCAGATTTGGCCGAGGATCTCAAGAGGCGCAAATATGCAGGTCTCGACAGAGCCTACGCATTTGCTCCCCTTGGAGTCGAGACCCTAGGTCCGTGGGGTACCGAGGATCTCCGGGTTTTCAAAAAATTATCTGAGCGCCTGGTCGAAGTGACGTGTGACCCGAGAGCTGGTACTCACCAGCTCTCGGGTCACGCCCAGATGCCGCCAGATACTCATCTGGCGCAGCGCATTAGTATTGCCATACAGCGGGGCAATGCAGCCAGCGTCTTGGGGACGCTTTCGACTGGTACTGATATGGACCAGTTGAGCTATCTGTAGATTGTTTGCAACAGTCTGCAGTTAGCTCAATTGTTTCAATTGTAAATACTAGTTTAATTTCTTTATATTATTTGATTGTTATTTTCTTTGTCAATAAAGACTTTATGTCCCCCAAAAGAAAAAAATATTCAATCAGTAAAACAATGTATTTGTACGTAATTGGTAGAAATACTAGCTAGTATTTTGTCACAGGTATTTGTCACAGATATTTTGAAATCACACTAACGTAAGTCACAGGTATCGGATTCTGCCTAGTATAACCCAAGACTAATCGTTTCCCATCCAAACAACGGTATGGAAATCAAGGTCAGTGATAATGACAATACTTATAGTAAATCATTAATATTTACCTAATGATAGGAAGTACGTATAATTTGAAAGATGACGCAAGTATATCTTGAAAGTGTATTACGATTTCAAAACAATTTTTATGACAGTCTGAGGTGATAAGATAATGCTCTATCAAGGTTGAGACTAGTGCATGAATACATTTATGATAGTCATTCATCACCTCTGTAGAGATCATCATCATCAGCTTATACTAGTCCACTGCTGGCCTCCTTATGAACCCCATAGCGTCATCTTCAGCTTCATAGCTGATTGAAAAATGACAATAATTACATGACACATTAATTGTGTCATCTAATTATTGTTATTTCGAAACAAAAAATATAGTCAATCAACGAAAAAAAAAAATTATTTATTTTTGAGTGTAACATAGGCTACTTTTTGTCCTGGTAAAACATCAAATTCCCAAAGGAGATTTGTGACCATTTTGTCCCCCTAGAAATATGAAATTCGAATTTAGCGCGGGTGAAACCGCGGGGAACAGCTAGTTACATTACATTAGTTACATAGTTAGTTACATTGACTTAAAAAGTTCAGAAATACTGAAGTGAAAGTGCGCAAGTAAAACCCAAACAAACAATTCAACCCTCTCTATACACATTTCACTTTCAATGATTTCATCCTTTCCGTCAGGGGATGCATTCCACTCAACTTTTTTTTCTCTATCTAATTGACAGCACGTGCATAGCTTCCTTTCAGCCACGTGTACTTAATATTATGTAGTTATTAAAATATTCGTTCCGCCTTCTAGCACAGTAAAAAGCGAAACACAGGAACTTTCTGTCAGATAAATGAAGGCAATTTGTGCATATTTTATTCGGGAAATGGTTAAAGTAAAATAAATAAATAAATAATGCTGGACAATTCACACAACATGACCTAGCCCCAAGCTAAGTAAAGCTTGTGTTATGGGTACTAGATAATTGATATACATAATACAATACACTAAATAGATATTTATTTTATTATACATAGAAAACATCCAGAACACCCTGATCTGCAGATCGTACAAACATTTGTCCAGAGGCGGGAATCGAACCCGCAACCTTCTGCATCGCAGGCGGACCTTCGCCCACCGCGCCACAGAGATAGTAAATCGCTGTTATAGTTGTTTAGTATTTTTATCATTATTATTACTCTGTTTCTCATTTCCATGATCACGGGCCATATAGTGACCCGGTCCTTTGGGAGGCATGTGTGGGGCCGAAGCCAACAGCACAGAGGCCCTTTATGAGAATTAATGTAAAGGCGAGAGCTACACATAGCGGGTATCATCCTTGGTTGTCCTTGGTTGCTGTTGGCTTCGGCTTCACGCATGCCTCACAAAGGACCGGGTCACTATATGGCCCGTGATCATGGAAATGTTATTATTATTGGTTAGGCGACATTTGTTGCAGTAGAGGAAACGACGCCAGGTTTATCTGGCGTGACACACGCGCTTGCAATGTCAGTGCGTAAATCCGGTCTCTACACAACCCGGATCTCTAAATTATTTATACATAAACGCATACTATGTAAATAACAGAATATATATTATGGTCAGATAATATTATTTTGTGATCAGATCAGTTGATAAAAATAATTTAATTCGCTCTTGGCCAATTTATTTTAGCTTTCGAAACACTCAAAGAAATACTAATTACGAGTATATAAGACGAACAAAACACAAGAGGTAATTAATCTTTGATGTTTTTCTTGTTTCCAACGCATAAAAAAGTTTTTCGACGTTACTCTCCTTTCTCCTAAAGTCGCAGCTGGGTAGTACCTACTATCACTGTCTATAAAAAACCGACCACAATCCCACCTGATGGAAAGTGACGATGTGGCCGACGGTGTATCACGAAGGTCCAGAAGACACCTATTCATTTTTGTCTTGAAGAGACCCAGATTAACCTGAGAAACAGTAGCAGGCAGCGAGTCCCATTCCTTAGCGGTGCGAATAATGAAGGTGGAGGAAATTTAATTGAATATATTGTATTTTCGTATTGACGACCAAAACTTCGGTAGGTACTTTACCTATCACAACATTAAGGTTCGTGTTCTTAGAAATGATAACACTTCTAAAAAGAGGCAATTAACTAAATTATATCCCGAGTTCACTCAACGTTTTAATCATTACCATCCTACTAATATTATAAAACTCAAAGTTTGTATGGATGGATGTATGGATATTTGTTACACTTTCACGCAAAAGCTACTGAACCGATTAAGCTGAAATTTGGTATGGGTATAGGGACCTGGAATAATATATAGGATATTTTTATCCCGATAAAACGCGGGGAAGGCGCGGGCAGCAGCTAGTAAAATATATGTAGGCTTATCTCAGATGTACCTATTTCCTAGGTACATATGTATGTAAGCAAGACGTGGACCCTATGGTCTCTTTTTACTTAGAATATATAATTTTCCAAGGTGAACATTATAAAACATGGTTAGTTATTCAATAATTCTATCAATATTTTTGCATTCTTGTAGCAGAAATTTTAATATTTATTGGTTTGAATAATTATGTTACGTTATTATTAATAGTTCGCAAATATTAATTACAATTAATTAATTAGTATTTAATTAGTCTAAAATATTGAGGAGAAAATGTCGTATAAAAAAGGGCCAAACGATTTATCATTATATCTGATCAATTTTTAATTATTTGTAAATATTGAGAGACTACAAAGTTACTTCAAAGTTGACAAAATTACGATAAGAGGTCAAATGATATAGTGGGTATTACCCTGGAACACAGACATCATCATCACGTGACCGTGCTCTTCTCAGCAACATGAACATAATGAGCAGTCTCAAAATAACTAAATAAATGAATAAAGCTGGACACACTGAAATATTAAGAAAAAAATCCGTATAATAAACGGCCGAACAATTTATTGCAATAATATATCTGATCATTAATTGTAGATATTTCTTCAAAGTTGACAAAATTACGATAAGAGGTCAAATGATATCGTGGGTATTACCTTCGAACACAGACATCATCATCACGTGACCGTGCTCTTCTCAGCAACATGAACATAAGCAGTCTCAAAATAACTAAATAAATAATAATACTGGACAATCCACACAGCATTATCTAGCACCAAGATAAGTAGAGCTTGTGTTATGGGTACTAGACAGGTATATTTAATACAATATTACATATATAGATATATTTTATTATCCTGAATATTTTCAAGAATAAGTTAAGAAAACTTTTGCTGAAGGGGTGTTTTTATACAATTGACGAGTTTATCAGACGAAATTAATATTATGTTAGAAATAAATAAATAAGAAATAAGAATTGGATTATCTTTATTACAATTGCATGCTATTAATTATTATTTTGTTTGTTTTGTATTCTTTAGTCAATGTTAAAATTATATAATTGTACCTAAATTCATACACAATGTAAATTGTTTTTGAATAAATGAACTGAACTGAATAAATATTTGCAGATCATTCAAACATCGACGCAGAAGGTTGCGGGTTCAATTCCCGCCTTGGGGCACGTCTGCAAATGTGCATGTTTGTACGATCTGCAAATATTTGTTTCGGGTTTTCTGGGTATTTTCTAACAAAACTAAAAAAACTATCTATGTAATATATTATATTAAGTATTTATACATCAGTCATCTAGTACCATAACACAAGCTCTGCTTAGCTTGGGGCTAGATGATGTTGTGTGCATTGTCCAACATTATTTATTTATTTATTATTTATCACAAGGCGGGAATGGAACCCGCAACCTCCTGCGTAGCGCAAATACAGGTGCACTCTCTGTTCCCTCACTCGATCGGCAGTTTGTGTAGAGACTTCAGGGTGAATAGAAATGGACGAAATACTGGACCATAAGATATTACCTGGCTTATTAATAGCAGTAGAACCTTAGTCCGTGACTGTTCACCTCCTGTGTCAGTAGACCTGGGGCCGTACTCGTAAAAAATCGAAGTTTCTGATTATTTTTCGTGCAAACGCTAATCTTATGCGAGCGACATAAGAGTTGGTTTTGCACGAAAACTAAAAAGAAACTTCGATTTTCCTTTTCCGAGTAGGCCCCCTGATCTCTGCAATAGGATGTTTTCCCTCCAGTATTTCATCCTTTTATATTCACCCTGGAGTCTCTATTCACCCCATTACCATAAAATAATAATATGCAGGATATATTATTATGATAGGAGTCTTTAGCCAAATTTTGGCTAGAGCTGTTATTCTCTCAGCATTGCCATACAGCGGGGCAATGCAGTCAGCATCTTGGAGACGCTTCCGACTGTTATTTATTTCGTAGCTCAACTGCTACCTGCAGATTGTTTGCAACAGTCTGCAGTTAGCTCAATTGTAAATACTTTTTATAATTGTTTCTATTATTTGATTGTAATTTAGTGTTTAACAATGTTGGTAGGGAATCTGTAGTAAAATTATGGGTTTGTCTCCATATCGTACACTTGATGATGATGGTTCCTTATAATCATCATATGTTTACGATGAAGTCATTTAGGTATCTCTACACTTACTATTTTATGCATTTATGTATCAGAGTAACAAATCAGTTTATTGCACTTATGAGACATAGGTACGTGAGTCACAAAGAAAATGTTGCTAGGCATATTTACGTATCAGAGTAACAAATCAGTTTATTGCACTTATGAGACATAGGTACGTGAGTCACAAAGAAAATGTTGTGCTGCTGTGCTCATTTGTTTATAACTAGCTGCGCTCCGCGGCTTTACTCGCGTTAAAATAGATGTGTATTGGAGAACAATACTTTATTGACAAAGAAAATAACAATCAAATAATATAAAGAAATTAAACTAGTATTTACAATTGAAACAATTGAGCTAACTGGAGAACAATATAAGATTCAGATGTTTATTGTAAAGCATCCATATAGACGATGTCTCTGGATCTTATTTTCGGGCGCTTATTTATATAAATTATATGCACTGGACACCCGAGAACACGCGCATACAATTAACTATAAGCTTACAACATAACACGGATTGACCAAGGAATCCTGCCAATTTCAGAGTTGTGTTATGTCTTGTTCATTATGGTCATTGTCATCGAAAAAAGGAATATAATGTTTCATAGAAACTTTACCACCCTTTTAAACCCCCTCAGAAATATATTTTTTTAAATAATGTTAGCTTGTGTGTTATATTCTATCTACATACCAAATTTAATGTAGTTTAATATCATTTATTTCCTCCGTAGGTATTCCTTATATACACTTGACGTCGTTAATTTCTAAAATATAACTCCTATCCTATTACACAATTTATAATCAAAACAGGAAAAAGGAAGCACCATAAGGGATTGTATAATATCTCAATAAGTAATATTCTAAATAAGTTAAGTAGTTACGTAGATACGTGGTAACAAACATTCACAAAGACTTTAACATTTATTATATTAGTAGGATAGGATAAAACATAAAACTGACTCAGGATAGTGATGTCTGGAAATATTTGAAGGAGTGAAAAGTTACAAAATGGCAACAATTTATCGATTCACCATTTTGAAAAAGGGAGGCTTTTGTCTTCGTTCATTCCTTATACTCGCATCGCGGTCCTCATCAGCACTCTACGATAGAGATCAATAATTCTAAGTGACGTATCATCATCATCATCATATCAGCCCATACACGTCCACTACTGGACATAAACCTCCCCCTACATCTACGACGCGTGGACGTATGGGGAGGCTTATGTCCAGTCGTGGACGTGTATGGGCTGATATGGCGACGCCACAAATAGCGGTCCTGAGCCGCTTCAATCCATCGGCTCCCTGCGACCGCTACAATGTCGTCGGTCCATCGAGTGAATGGTTTTGCCATAATCACCACGCATGGCAGGCGGATTGGTGATCGCAGTGTTGGTGTTGAAAAATGCTCAGAAGGAAGCTGCTGCCCTTCCTCTGGTAGGTTCCCTTAGTCGGTTCTTACGGCATCCAAGTGACGTATACGTGCTGGCTGATAATAGTAATATGAATCATAGCAAGGCATAGGGCGATATATTTTCAAAAAAAAAAAAATTGAGTGACTGCACCTGCAGCTATCCTACTATAATGTCAAAGTTTGGATGGATGTATGGATGTATGAATATTTGTTACTTTTTTTACTACTGAACCGATTATGCTGAGATTTGGTATGGGTATAATTTAGGACCTGGAATAACATATAGGCTATTTTTTATCCCCATAAAACGCGGCGAAGGCGTGGGCAGTAGCTAGTAATTTATATTTCTATGACGTCACCAAGCTATACGTAATTACTTGTATTGCTTGCTTTATAGCACGGTATATGAATTATATTATAGCTACGTCTGTGATGGGCTTTAGGATGGAGTCGGTTTAATAAATATTGGGGCCACAGTGCTGATAAACTCTGTCAGCAGGTCAATGTTTTAGTGAGTTAACCACTCGCAAATACTCACATTTGACTTGACCGGTAAGGCGTAACCATTTTGAGTTTGTGTTGAAGTCACCTACAACAACACTGCAAGTGCTGTGTGTGTGTTTTATGTCATACTAGCTATTCCCCGCGGTTTCACTGCTGTTAAATTCGAATTTCACATTTGTATGGTCTAAAAGTTCTTTTTTCCGTAAATCTCCCATGGGAATTCGTGTTTTCCCAGGACAAAAAGTATGTTACTCTCCATCTTTTCAACTAACTCAATGCCAAAAATGAAGTCGATTGGTTTCTTAGTTAGGGCGTGAAGGAAAGACAAACGAAAAAACACACTTTTCGTATTTATAATATTAGTTAGGATTGTGTGTGTCTTTGTGGCTGTAAGTATATTATGTATATATCAAAACCAGAATCAATATAACTTTATTTCTTTAGGCTTACAAAATATGCACTTAGATATGTCAAATTTTATACTATAAACATAGTTATTATTATCAAATAAGAAATAAGGTGTTATTGATATTCTCTTCACTTCAATTGATCATCATTCATCATCAAGAAGAAAATGATATCTAATTCTCTTCATAAGTATAACTGGATAAGCTTCAGTAACTTCACTGTTTTTGCGTCAGACAGACTAAAACCATCTGGCGTAGGGTGCGCATACGCATTCCGTATGGCAGGATCCATTATGGACCGTGGCAGGCAATTCCACGTCTATCTACAATCTGGCAGCAGAAACAACTAGGAGTTAATTAAAAGCAAATGATAAAAGTGGAGAAGACAAAGAGCGGGATAAAAGTTATGAAAATAGAATGATTGAGTTGTTTCAATCCGTGTGGCCGGTGTGCTGTCATTTAAATTGAGGGAGATTTGCTTCAATCGAAATAATGTTTACCAATCTCAATATAATGTAGGAATTTTTTTAATCTACAGAATTTTTCATTCTATTACAATTGTAATACATTTTAAATTCATACAAGCATGATTGACTAATGTTATTTAAGGTTACGGAATAAAACGACCTTTTTTATTTTTATTAGATTTTCTTAGTTTACGAAAACTATAATAGATTACGTTTCTCCCGTAAAATCTACTCTCAGCACCCCTACCGAATATTGAGATGGTCTAATTTTTATATAATAACGTTGATTCAATAGTTATTAAAATAAAATTAAAAAAATAATAATGTTTGTTTATTCAGACGTTGCCCTTAATGAAGAAGATACACCAAACATTACAATAAAATTAAAATTAAATTGGAATTACTATTAAAATCAAAATTTAAAACAGAATAAAATTAAGTAAACTATTCAATGTAACTATTTAGAGTTCTGCAGCCATTCAACAAATCCCGCCCCAAGGAGTCTAAAAAGTTAGGACCCTGTTGAAAGACTGCATGATGGGGAAGCAAACTTGCTGGCTGCCTACAACCTGTAGGATGGTGTTGGTACTGCCCCATGTTTTGCGCAGCAGCGACGCGGTTTTCTAGCGGATGATGGCGTGACAGCCATTAACCTGGGCTTCCGATATATGTATCTATGTATGTATATACGCACTCGATAATTACTAGTTTTCGAATGATTTGATGCAGGTTGGCCGTACGAGTGCCAACTTTGACAAATGGTAGTAACCTTTCACGTTCTCTTTAGTATTTTCCGATTTAGATTTTGCTAATCAGAATCAATAACTTTATTTCTTTAGGCTTACAAAATAAGAACTTAGACAAGTCAAATTTTATACAATAAACATAGTTATTAATAAAGTTATTATTATCAAAAAAGAAACAAGGTGTT
Organism: Eupithecia insigniata; assembly: GCA_947859395.1. Taxonomy (NCBI): domain Eukaryota; kingdom Metazoa; phylum Arthropoda; class Insecta; order Lepidoptera; family Geometridae; genus Eupithecia; species Eupithecia insigniata. The sequence continues at coordinate 14,426,850 of OX401998.1, read as the reverse complement.
ATTGATTTTCTCTTCACTTATTTTTTTTGTCCACTAATGGAAGAAGGAGAAAACTCATACTAGATGAACTATTGTTTGATTCAGGGCAGAAGCTTGAGTCATTAGGCTAGTTACCACTGGATTTGGTCCAAAATAGTCCGAAAACGGAAAATCTAATTCAGTGGTGGGTATTTTCATTCCGCATTCGTCTCACTTTTAAAAGTATTTTTATTGGACAGTGTACACAACATTATCTAGCCCCAAGCTAAGCAGAGCTTGTGTTATGGGTACTAGATGACTGATATACATAATATAATATATGACATAGATAGTCATTTTTTATTATACATAGAAAATACCCAGAACACCCGAGACAAATATTTATAGATCGTACAAACATTTGTTTCAAGGTGGGAATCGAACCCGCAACCTTCTGCGTCGCAGGCGACATTTGCCCACCGCGCCACGTCGGTCGTCAAAGTTAGGCTATTAAATTGTTAGTTTTACTTGTTTTACGGTCTCATATTATTTTTAGCGAACAGCACCCAAAATTCGTTTACTAACTACCTACCAAAAACGATGGATAAATCTTTACTAAAATAATATTCAGAAGAAAACAATCTACCTCGCCTTTCTGAAATCTTTTCGTCAGCAAACACTTTTTCTAATAAAAAACATCCCAAGCATACAACGTCCAGTTTATTTCTATAGTTATAGTATACTAGCGACTGCACGTTGTTTTGCTCTATCAGGCGTAGTAGGTAAGTTGCAACTTGAATTAAAACGTGAAACTTTCAATTTTGAAGGTACTTTGAGTTATATAATATTCAGAATATAGTAATTTGGATTACAACGAATTTAATGCGAATAGTATTTTATACGTTATTATAGTTTTAATTTTCAAGATCTCAGGGATTATATGGGTAATTATTTTAAAGTGCGATCTACTTTCGTATACAGGAGGTCTAGATTTGTGGCGTCGACAGCGTAAATAATTGTATGAAAAAAAAAAAAAATACAACCGCGCCATTTTTTTTTAATTTACCTATAAGGGACCGGTCTTTTGCTTTGGAAGGCATACATTTTTATTATAGGTAGATAGAAAATACTTTATAAAGTAATTAACTAACTTAAATTATTTAAAAATAATTCACAATGAAACAGCTTATAAATAGGTTACAGTTGGTCTTATCACTCAAGAACTCTACCAGCTAACCTTGTATGGATAGGATAATTGGATAGTACAAGGGCATCTATTATTTGTAATAAATGAAAATAGTAAGTACTCACGAATCTATCAGCTTGTTTTGTTTAAATAAATATTGTCATTATTCAGATGGGTAATATCTGAATTAAAAAAATATTCCTGCTGGCTTTCCGAAGTATGTGCTATCCACCACGGGCCTATGCTAGCCACACCGTGCCTTTATTTATTTATGATAAATAAATAGTAATATACACGTCCAGCAGTGGAAGTGTATGGGCTGATATGATGATGATGATGAAATAGTATTATTAATCTTGAAGTATCAAGTTTCCCAGTTACACTTACAAACATACAAACTTATTTTTTACCTCTCTAGTAAATTAATATAGATTTATCGAACCTACGTCATCCTAATCTGTGCACGTGGTAGAGACTAGAAAAACTGCCTATTCATGTTTGTTCGTGGCCTTTAGGGTCCTTTTTTTGCGCGTTCCCATGAACCCATGACAATAGACGACCTCAGAAAGAGCACGAAGATCTGCAGAAATAAATATTGCCTGACAATAGTAGCTTCTTTGACTTCGGCTCAGGGCTGACGTATCTTGATACTTGATGGAAATACGTCACGTGCAAAGTAGCAAAGATTTTACTAAAGTAGTTTAATTACCTATTATTTATTTTATTTGGAAATATTATACTTATTTGATTTTTGACCTCTTAAAACCAACAATTTGTTATTTTGTAAATTTCAAGCATGAAGTGTCATGTTTATCTGTTTTTTCTTTGTACAATCCCTTATGGTGTTTCCACATACAACTTAGTTTGTGTGAATATTATAAGATAGAATTAACGACATCAAGCGTAACATGTGTACCTACGGTGGAAATAAATACTATACAATACTATATGTATATAGGTTTATCAATAATTATTTAGGGTTCATATCTCAAAAGGAAAATAAGAAACCCTTATAAGATCATTTCGTTATCCATCTGTCTCTGTCTAGACCTTTTTTACAGGGACACGTGTAGGTATCAAGTTAAAATTAACATCAAATACTAATTTCTATAAAACCTTGAAGCATTACGATTCTAAGTCAACGCACTCAAAAGATAGCTAGCTTATTTTGACACTCGTAAGGAAATTTTGTTTTTATTAAAAATATTACATCTATCACATCACTAAAAACAATTAATAAAATAATTCAATATAAATGTCAATGAGAAAAAATACATGTCGTGCACCCAAAACCTATAGGTTACTTCCCAATGCCTTGGAAAAATGAAATTTGCCAAGAATCAAGGTCTAACAATTATACAGAAACGCGAGTACGACTAGCACTTGACGTTTTATTTAATTGTAATAAATACAAATTTAAGTACCTACTCACAAATCGATCAGCATGTTTTGTTAAAATAAATATTGACATTATTCAGATGGGTAATATCTGAATTATGAAAATATAACTGCTTCCGAAGTTTGTGCTATCAACCAAGGCCCTATGCTAGCCACACCGTGCCCTTATTTATTTATGATAGATAAATAGTATTATTAATCCCGAAGTATCAAGTTTCCCAGTCACGCTACAAAGAGACAACAAAGGGCTAGCGGGCCGTAACGGACTTTTTCCTTGCGCCAGCGCAGCTACTACTGGTATTGTCGAGGCAATCCCCGTTCCCACGCATGGGAACCTGATCGGAGGTTTTACTTTCTTTGAGTATGACACGTGCAAATATAAACAGAGTTTTGTTAAAAAAGCCAGTTGAATATTTTTGATTAAATGGAATGTAGTAGCCACATACTACACAACCTTTCCTGGTTGTGTAGTATGTGGCTACTAGGCTGGATGGAAGCCTAAATGCCGATTCTGAGAACTTCGAATTTTCTTTGAAGATATGACGTTTTCCCACGTGGTGGTCCATGTGATTGGTGGAAGATTTTACTTTCGTAGAGTTTGACACGTGCAAATTATAATCGAATATTTCAACTATGGGTTGAAACCCGAGAGCTGGTGATCTGGCGCAGCGCATTAGTTTTGCCATACAGCGGGGCAAAGTAGCCAGCGTCTTGGAGACGCTTCCGACTGGTATTGATATGGACAAGTTAGTACCTGTAGATTGTTTCTAACAGACTGCAGTTATCTCAATTGCTTCAATTCTGATTCTAATTCTGAATTGTAATTATTTTATTGTGATTTTCTTTGTTAATAAAGATTACGGGTACGTTATAAAATTATTAGATATTCTTTGCCACGGGCAGAAATGTAAAAATGTAAAAAGCATTAATTAAATTACAGAAAGTTGAATTTGATTTTATAAGAGTTTCAAAGGATTTTTCAAGCGTCGGAGGTTTTTGTACATTACTTCATAAAATTACGATGTTTTTATGAAAAATCTTACCTCGATTCAAAGTGCTTCATTTTTTTTTTGACTTTTGGATCAACTGACAAAGCCGTTTTGGCTTCCGTTCACTAAAAGGAACAGATATTTTTTATGGCTGACCACTAGGAAGATACACCGTTACGGAATGTATGCTTCTCCTTTCATTTCCTTCCTGTTTTTGGTATTATAATCTTTCATATTCAAACATATCCTTTGTAAAAAGGCTTATTACAAATATCAGATTATCTAGCTAGAGGATAAAAAACCATGGACGACTTTTGCTCCAACTCGAAAACCAACAACCTAACAAGGTAAAGGTTTCTTGTTCGCTTCTTTACTTTACCTTAAAAATATTGAAGTGAAAAAAATAACAAAGCGATCACTTTATTTCCCTGTTTTACTTATGTAATTTAAATTTTGTGACGTGTCCAAGAGTCCTGTACGGTCTAAAGGAAATAAAGCACTTTGATATTTGACATATCTATGACAGCTTCAAAAGTTTTATGATCATATTTCGCTCGAATGTAAACTAATTAGTAAAATAAAGCAGCTGAGCAGTTACAGGCAGCACGTGGCATGAAGTAAAGGTCAACTGATAGGAACTACTTACTTGCATATATGTTTACATGTACTGTTATGTGAATACAAGTTACATATACCTTGATCTCCTGCATATCATAGCTACAACATTGTATATATCATATAACTGTTGTGTATTAATTTATTCTTATGCTTATTTTTATACGCGCTGTTTACTATATATATTTTATAACCATTAATTAATATAACCCATAAATAATATATATTATATAATATAATGGTAATTTATTATACCCCAGTTTTCAGAAATAAAGCTTTATTATTATTACGCTAGGGTAAAGCTAAAAAAGGCTGCTACTGAAAATGAAAATGAAGTATTGACTGGCTAAATTTTGCCTATTTTCCAGCCATGATCACCACTGAGACGACTATACCTACCTATTTATATTAGGACTATGTTAGTATAGTTTTAGTATTGTAATGATGTTATTATGACTGTGAAATACCTAGTATGATTGTCATTTCTTCATTATGAATGTAAGCGGGTTAACTACGAACATAGTTTGTGTTGGAAGAACACCAACGTTTCATCCCTTAACGAGGGACTTCTTCAGGGTGAGTGCGGTTCGCGTCGCGCTCGTTCAGCGTCGCGGCGCACACTGAAAACGATGCTGTTCTTCCAACACAAACTAGGTTCGTAGTTAACCCGCTTACATTCATAATGAATTTATCAAACTACGAAAGTTTTTATAGTAAAATTATCATTTCTTTTGTATGCCCTGAACCAATTTCAACACAATTGTAAATTTTATATTATGAATTTCCCTATATTATAAAGAAGTTACAGAAGTTTGTTGTCTCATAGGCAATCTCCAGAAAGATGGATTCTAACCAGATAAACAAAACCATAAATACTTATCCAATAGATGTACATATTTGGTCCTTGAAGTTTTTAAAAGAGAAGTAGCACTTACTAATAGACTCGTGTCTATGAAAGTACTAATCTATGAAGCAGTTCAGATAACGTACGTTCGAATAGGATAACTGTACCCTGTTTCAGTGCACTTGACTGATTACCAGAAGGGTTCCTGTACCAAATGCCAAACTTGAGGCATTAAAGTGTTGGAAAAATCATGACAAGGGTCTGGTTATTTCTAGCGAGAGCTATTATGTAATAAACGATAAAACGGCTTCAAATTCCCTTACTTTTACACTTATTTTAAGTTTTGCGGGATAAATACTAATCCCCTGTAGATAAAAATTTATGGGACACCTTCGGGATCATTTTCTATACAATAGTGAAAGAATTTTTAAAATCGGTCCATAATTAGCGGAGATATCGCGTAACATACACACAATAAAAAAAATATACATATGAATTGAGAACCTCCTCCTTTTGAAGTCGGTTGAAAAATACTAGATGGTGGTGGTGTTGTGGTTATCTTATTGTTAATAATATACATAAAGTGGTTTTCAGCAGCGGCACCAGATTATAGCACATACATAGTTTGGTGCCGCTGCTGAAAATCAGCGCTGCTGTGGTTTGGCACCTTTGTGATGGGAGAATTAATGCTGAGCCGATGGTCTATTTCTGTTCTCGTTGTTAATTTTCATAATTTATTTACCTACTGTATCGTGATTAGATTGTAATTTTAAATTAGTGCCTACCTTCTAATGTAATTGTAGTATAAGGTACTAATTGTTTGTAACAGTCTGCAGTTAGCTCAATTGTTTCAATTGGAATTATTAGTTCTAATTTGTTTCTATTATTTGATTGTATGGAACCTTCTACTGCATTGTTGTTTTGAAAGTCAAATAATTATTTTCTATTCTATTCTATATATGTAGGTACAAGTGTGGTACTTTGTAGAGGTATTTAGTTTTGGAGAGAGCTGAAACGATTTTTCTGGCTGGCAAGAAAAATTAACCAACCGTGACATTTTTTATATTGAGTCGTTCGTAGAGTTCTAGACTGCTTATTGTGGGCTAGCTTTCTACTGTCTACAATAATAAATATCTAGAACTCAGCAGATACAAAAAAAATCTTAGCGGTACGTAAAAACGCACTGCCAAAGTACGCGTTACCGGCGTCTGTGTTTCCCGATACCTACAATTTAGAGGTACTCAAAGCTAGAGTGAACAAGACTCTTCTAGGCAAGCGTGCTACATCCTCGGCCGTATCATCACTTACCATCAGGTGAGATACAAAACAAATCTTAGCGGTACGTAAAAACGCACTGCCAAAGTATGGAACGCCTTACCGGCGTCTGTGTTTCCCGATACCTACAATTTAGAGGTCTTTAAGGCTAGAGTGAACCAGACTCTTCTAGGCAAGCGTGCTACATCCTCGGCCGTATCATCACATACCATCAGGTGAGATAGCGGCCAAACGCAAGCCAATAAAATGTAAAAAAAAAACTTTTCTTATATCCACAAACGGTTGCTACGGGTATATTTTACGTTCTGGCAATTTTGTACAGTTGATTTTAAACCCTTTGATTTATTTTTCGGCAAATAGAATATTTTTTCGTCAGAAGTCGCGTAAGCTCACACGGGCCATTGTTCAAAATTTTATAAAACGCCAAAGAAACCTATCAAAATCTTCAATCATTCCAAAGAAGGTCTGACGAATGAACCGGAAAATATTTAAATGGAAGCTAAAATAGCGTTGCAGGCGTAAAATATGACCATTATGATAGAAAAAAAGAAATAAATTAAAATTCTTCTTGTCCCGGAAACGTGGGAGCGTGCGGAACGAGGCAAGAAATAGGTTTGGTTATGTTAGACAATATTAGAATTGTTGGCATAGCTTGGAATTTACTTCCGTGGCCAACAAAAAGTGACACGAGATTTCAGTATAATGTGTGTGCTATGTATATGTTTTACGAATTCAGCATTCAGTATATAACCTAACCTCTCCTTGGTCGTGCCATTCTGCCATCCCATCAGATTATGAGATTGAGGAATATAGTGTACCTACATGTAAAACCAAGTACAGGCAGAACACATTTTTGATAAGGTCATGCAGATGTTTTAGCTTTTCTCTCCAAAAGAGATTGATATGGATATCTTTTTTAATACTCCCACTAAACTAAAAAGACTAATGAGTGATAGATATTTTGGTACATCTCCTTGATTATATTCTTTCTTATGTCGTTTAATAACCCAAACTTAGTAGGAATCTCTCACCTATCTGTGATCCAATTTTTAGATAACTATTACTAGTTATCTAAACGTGACGACTACTGATGGTTAAATTATTACTAATTTAACCATCAGTAGTCGTCACGTAGTATATTGTTATTTTCGCTTTTTGTGGAAATTTTTAATAGGCTTCTGTATTTAGTCACAAATCTACTCGATAAGTATGATGTTAATTTCCCAAACATTGCTAAAATAAAATAAATAAATATAACAAACCTGTCTGCATACTTGTGGCAGTTAAAAATACCAACAATTTTTGAGAGCTTTTTTCCTAAATTGGTGTAACCAAAGTTTTTTAAAACAAAAATCAAAACAGACTTAATTTACGGACCGAGTTCCACTAAATTAATCGCTTCACCACCATAATGATATCGTCTCAAAATGATACATTATGGCATTATATGTACCTTTGATGAAAGACACTACGGAACTGAAATGAAATAGATTTATTGTCGAAACTGTGTACAACAAAAATCTTAAAAGATTTTATATCTGTACTAAAAAATAAGCTGTTTTTCCTTTGGTCATATGTTCTTATAACCAATAAAATTGGATCATATAATATTCACTTTTATGTATATATGTACATGAAGACGGTAGGAATACATTTTTAAAAAAGATTTTGTATTTTTTTCAGTTGGCAGGGCATGTGTCCGTATTGTCGAGGTTGAAACCAATTACTACGTGCAAATAACACCGTACGTCTTTCATCTATGGACGATTCTGTGATGATATCATTGTCATAGTAAAGAGATTGATTAGCAGAATTTGGCCTCAGGACTTTATCTACTAGCTATCCTTACGACTCCTGTCCAGTCCATGTCTTTATTTTAAAACTCTATACTGCGGCATATATGTATGCACAGAGAGCATCAGCAGCTGGTAACCCTCTAGCGGTAGAAGTGTAAACGTAAAAGGGTTACCAAAAGATGCTGTACATATACACTTAAAAAGCTCCATCAAACGGCTTCTGGTTCCCCAAACCCGGAAAATCAGGACCTTGACTCCATCAATCTCATTCAAATTCATCAGCAGCTATTGCCTGAGGGATGAAGAGAACCGCCCGAAATATAATCACCCGTTGAGGGTTTTTACGAGGGTTAACGGCGGCGCATTACAATCATAATAGCGATATCAGCTTACCGTTAACGGCCGGAGCCGGTTGCATCGAGTTTTGTAAGCTGGTTTAGAGTTTTTATGGGTGGTTACTTAGGTTTAGTACAAGTATTTAAATTGATAAGTTAATAATTGCTACTCATGTGAATAAATTGCTAAAATTATTGAAAAAAAATGGTGTTAGAACATGATAAATAAAAGCTCGTCACAATATAAGCTCTGCTTGGGGCTAAATAGATATAATGCTATGTAAATTGTTCAGCATTATTTATATGGTATATCTGTCTATAATAAAGATTTTTATAGGCGTTTTTTGTTGTACCATAAAAAAATTAATATCCATCCATTGTGTCTCAGTAATCTAGCCCAGCTAACTTTGGTGCAAGATTGTGCAGAATTAGAATTGTGAAACTGTAGAGCACCAGTATAAAATAATAATTTAAACCTCTGGTTACCATCTTTTGGAGTAATCGACCCCCGCGGCTAAACAAAAGAGAAGAAAAGGTCCTTTAAGTAGGTCATTTACTGTCAAATAATTTGGCTGCATTAGCATAACGGTTTTCAAAAAGGGTTGAAAAAATAAAAATCTTAAAGCTCTAAGCAAAAAAACCTCAAAGGGTGAAACCAAAGAATGTGTTGATAATGACCTGATTAGAATTAACGCCTATTCACGTCTTATTTATTGAATTGCTTAAGAAGAATTCAATATAATATTATAATTTATTCTTAATTAGTTTTCACCTTTTATTGGCTGTAGTCAATTCTGAGGTTTAAGAACGGGTATAAAACGAAAGGAAATAAAAAACTAGGTTTTAGGTTCACATCTGCAGTAGTTTTCATCATTGGCCCGTATTATGAAAGCTTGCTCACTTTGCTCAGTCATAGATCAATGCTTAAGCGGGCTATTCCAGTTTCCCCCTTGATGAATCCCCCTTAGGGGGGAAAACTGAAAAATTAATTATAATGTCCAGGATTCCCCCTTACCGTTTTGTCTTGTACGAATTTTATGCCATAGAAAAGCTTTGAACAAACATTGATTGACGACTTTGCAAGCTTCATAACATGGCCTTGGTTTTGCATATATCATATAACTAGGAGGAGAAATAAAAAAATATAGACATGTAAATTCATTTATTACAAAAAGGAGTTATTTTAAGTCTAGCATCACAAGTTTGTCTAAGGCACTAATGGTTACATTACACTGTAAAATTATTTTGTTCTTTCTCAGGTGCCCCTTTTTTACAGTACATATTTACACGTGTCTTATATTATTTACTATAGACTTATCATGGTAATAATACATGGCAAGATATTTATTTACACATTCACGTATTGGTAGCATACGTAATATTTAAATCATCATCATCATCATCAGCCTATACACGTCCACTGCTGGACACAGGCCTCCCCCGTACGACGATATAATATCGATATTAAATTATAAGAATACTAGCTGCTGCCCACGTCTTCGCCCGCGTTTTATAGAGATAAAAAATTGCCTATATGTTATTCTAGGTCCTAAACTATACACATACCAAATTTCAGCCTAATCGGTTCAGTAGTTTTTGTGTGAAAGATTAACAAATATCCATACATCCATCCATACAAACTTTGATATTAATAATATTAGTAGGATTAATACTTACCTAATAAAGTACTTGTTCACAAGTTAAACATTTTTATTGGCGAGTCAAAAGTGATCACGTTCAAATAAGTACAAATAAAAAAAATTACAAATTAAAATTAGGTAAAACAAATAAATACAAAATTATTTTGTTATAATAATATCAACGAATTTCTTAATTCATATATAAGTTTTTTGCTACCAAACGAGTAGTCCTAAGAAAAATTGTAAAGAAAAATCACAAGACATGGCAATAAGCATTATAGCATGGTTTATTTTAATCTTTCTAAGTTTTAAGTCTAATATTAGCAGTAGTCTGCTATTTTTAGCTTAAAATATTTAAAAAAAAATCTTCCTTTTTTAACTCTATCTACATTGTAAGCTGACATTATTAAAAACTATTTCTAGCCTTATAACGATAGGACATTCTTTAACGGCGCGAGCCTGAGAACCGTTACGGAACACCTTGCGTTTACGTTGCGCTTGCGCATAAATACTTTGGCACTGACAGCTGTACTTTCACGTAAAACAAAAGAATAAATACTTAGACTAGGTATTAACTATTACTTGAATTTCTAAAAATAAACCAGCTGAGACGTTAGATGAAGAGGTTCAGTACACAATTCATATTTTGATAGTAACTGTTTATATATATAAATTGTATAGTAGATTTTATATACTATATGAAGTCTTACTGCATATTAAATATAAACATAATTAATTTTATACAAATTTCAGTTCTTTCCTTTCAGTACTTCAGCCGCGAAAAAGCAACACGTTGTATCCATTCACCAATCATCTCTCATCCTTGTTTTCTTATACATATAACAAATATCATAGTTTTCATGTTTTTTTAACTAAAAGATTTGCTAAAATACATGATTTAAATATATTCTACACTATAACTGTTAGTTAAAACAATGAGTAATAAAAGTAAAAAGTTAAGCAATAAATACCCCGATACAACTCCAAACAATTTTAGTTTGTTTTCTATTTTACAACCCACCACACCAATACGCATTTGAATCTAAATAGTTCAAATCTTATGTACTATTCTTACGCACAGTTCGCACTCTGGTTTTCTCCTGCCACCATTTTAGGGTCTCCTCAAACTGCTCTCGGTCCTCTGCCGTAACATTAACGTCGGGAAGCTCCCTTTTCAGATCCACGTCATTGTAGACCTGCTTCTCGAAATCTTCTTCCCCAAACTTGTACTGCTCATGAGACAGAATCAACCCCGGGTTGAGAGCTTCTAGAACCGGATTCTGGTATTGTATCTGATGGTGGATCACATCGGCGTATTTTACTTCGTAATCGTGCTGGATCTCGTCGCTGATGTAGTTTTGCTCTGGAATAACTGTGAACTGCTCAGCGGAGTTTGGGAATGGGTAGTGGGCATCTAATAAATGTGGAGTTGCATCTTCCTGGATGAAGTCGGAAGCTGGAGTCATAGGTTGCCCACCGTCGTCATCTTCATACATATTTGGTGTCGCTACTAGTTGAAAGGTTTCAACAGCAGGAAGCTCTACGTACTGTTGTTGAATCATCGATCCATCTAGTTCATCTTCATCTTCGTCTTCGAGAGCTGGTGAGTTGAGGTAGTAGCTCCGCTCTTGACTGTTGCCTCGTGGAGACGACGATGCTGGTGATGGGAAGGATTCCATTGACGGCCGCGCTCCGTTCTCTTTGTCATGTCCAATGTTTAGCAGACCTTCCAAGTTCCTTATGTATTCAACAGCCATACGCAATGTTTCTACTTTAGAAAGTTTTTTATTTGTTCCACGGTTGCAGTTGGCGCTTTCAAAGGCTGAGGCAACTTCTTCGGGGATATGTTTGCGGAGAGCAGCAAAGCCATCGTTGACTTGGCGTACGCGATTCCGTTCCCGCGCATTTCTCCTCTGCACCGACAGCGGTGTCGGCGACGGTTCGTCTGCAATATTCTCCGCCAACCTTGGCTTCTTTGCCATAATCACGCTCTGATTCTCAGAGTTCTTCACGAGAGACGTCACAGACACCGTTGGATCAAGCTTCTTCTTTCGCACTATGATAATTTCACGCACTTTATCGTTGTTGGTAATGTTCGCATTGTTGTTCACTGATTGCAGCACCTGTTTTCCCAGCGCATTGCGAAAGACCACGAGACTTTGAGAACTCATTGTTTCTGTTTATTTTTCTATATCACATCACAGTTTGTTTGCTTTTGTAAGGCGCTATTCACTTTCACTGACACTGACACACGGTGGTCTGAGATTTTGGAGCTATGTTATTTATTTTTGATAGAATAACAGTATTGGTGAGTAGGAAGTGTTTAGATGGCGTCTGATCGCCAGTCGCGACGCGAGTGGCGCGTGCCACGATCGCACCTGGGGTGGCTAGCAGGGTAGGGTACTCACGTTTATTGCACACATGCTCTTTGAAAGGGCGTTTAGGGGAGCGGACCATTCCCAACCTTATAACTATACAATTCAACCATCCCTACACATACATACGCAGCCAGGTATCTGTGGATTTGATACAGTTATGGGTTGAATGTGTGTAATGCATGTTGCCATGGAAATGATATTAAAGTAATTTGATATACAACAGATTTATGGAACCAGTAACATCCTGTAGAATCTGCAGTCTCTGATTTGTATTATATTGTCATTGCGATTATTTAGTACATTAATTATCAGCAAGCAAGTAACATAATATCTAACTTTCATCCGGTACCTTTAATCTGCAATCATGAATCTATAAGCATTTTTTCTATTATCTGCTTTGTAAGATTCGGAAGGCCGTAGATAAATCACGTAATTATTACTCATTTAGGCCGCATCCAGGAGTGAACCAGTACCTAGGCCGTAAATGTAGTGACGAGACCTTTACGCGTCACTTTGTTTACACATTTTTCTCTTGATGAGGTTTTCGACGAAGGCTCTAAGCATGGGATGCTGTGGGTAAAGTGAAAGGCCTGAGTAAAGATTATAACCAAATCTGTTTCAATCATGAGTTTCAAAGCATAAACCTAATAATAATAGTTTAAAGGACCGGAACAAGGCATAGATCAGCTCTATGCGCGCACGCATGTGTGCCACCCACGCCAGCTGCACGTTTTTATGCGGCACGCGCCAGTCCATTCATTGCCTGAAAGGTCTGCCGGTTTGATTGCCTTCGTTTGATATAAAAACACATGAAAAAAGGTTTTTACAACATTTTTTTTGAGGAGTTTTTATGCAGGTAAATATTGTTAGATCTTTGTCTTGCACCTAGAAAGTGAAGCCTCAGGTCTTTAAGCAGTATACGATAGCATGCTAGTAGGTTCTACATAATATAATAGTATGATTCACTAATAGACACAAATAATTTGATTGTTTTGAAAACAAAATAAAGACTTCGAATGTCTAAGTTTAAAACTATTATTTAAGTGACTTTGATAGTGATTTCTCGGGAATAAGTTTTTTATGGGACCACTTCGGGATCATTCTCTAAACAACTGCAAAATAACTATCTAAATTGGTCCCTAAATGACAGACAAAAAAAAACATATGTAGTACATACAGCCGAATATAGAACCTCTTCCTTTTTTCTAAGACGGTTAAGAAGGAGATAAAGAAGCACCTTTCATTTACAGTCGACCAATGTAAATCACTTGTAGGATTTAGATACAGTTAATAATTAAATAGTGAGGACTCCAGTCTAGAACCGCTGAAAACGAGCACTGTAATGGCATTCGTGTTTTTGCAGTATACAAGCGTTTTGAGCTTTTATTTTTCAAGGTTTTATTAAGATTCACGTTATTTTTATAAGCATTTGATTGGTACTAAGGTAACTGCATGTGAACCACAAATAATTATAAATCTGTCTAATTTACCACCATGGTTAAAACAAGTCTATGGGTAAAATCTCAAACTGTGTACAATTTATCTCCCTTACACAAACTAGGTACTCGAATGAAAACAAATGCACAAACTAATATAAAGCAGCCAAAACGCCTAACTTTCTTTCACAGCAAATCGATCCGCTTGAGTGGACTACAATGGACGAGCTCAAATGATATAACTACCACTTGAGAAACTTTATCTCTCGGCCCCAAATTGTGTTTTATTAACTACGAAAACTTCCTCAAATTGTTTATTTGTTTTATTTTGTGATTTTTATTATTTGAATTTCTAAACAATCAGATGTTAGCTGTGCTACTAACTAACTTTATGTTAGTTAGGTATTTTCTTTCCTTAGATGGACACTCGATTGCAATTACCTATCTTGAGTAATTTAAAACAGCAAACCTCTTGATCTTGTTTTAATTGATTTCCAAAAATGTTCATATACTTATTTAGGTGAATTTGATATTGGTGCATAAAACTTGATCCATATCCTCTCCTGAAAATAGAATAAATAGAATAAACGAAACCGTACACTGAAGATTATGCTGATCCTCATTGCATCCTGTAACACAAGATGTGACATTTTTTCCTCGCGATCTCTGCTGAGGTCGCCATATTGAAAGCATGTGGCTAGTGTTGCCAGCACTTTATCGTAAGGCACGTTGCTTGCTACCGCAGCTAGTGATTTTTGCGAGAGATACATTATAATATGTAATTAGGAATGTAAGCGGGTTAACAACGAACCTAGTTTGTGTTGGAAGAACACGAACGTCTTCACATGAACATCATGGAGATGAGGATGACTTACAGAGTTTAATTTGAAAGAGAGAAAATATTGTATGTATTGCATTGTTCTGAAAATCTCCAAGGTTTTCTCATTCTAGACACTACAACTAATATGATGAGATTTTTAAGAAGTTTGACGGGGAACGTAGTAACTTAATAGTTTTGTAATGGATAGTTTTGTTATTTTTTATTTATTTATTAAAAGACGATGTTGCTATTTGCGTGTCTCGTCTAAAATTCATGTTAAACGTTTTCAGTTGATTTGATTTTATCGGTTAACAAAAACGATTATAGCAGATATTTTTCTTAAAACAAAGATTTCTGATATCGTAACAGGCTATTCTTCTTGCCACTTTTGATTGGCGAAATGTAGCAGAATAACTTATGATCAAAACTACGCTGGAAACACTGCGCATTTTTCTCCGTAAGGTGAGGCTCACCATCTTGCGAACATGTGGGGAATAGAACTATCTAAATTAAGCCTTGCATATGGAACAAACAAGAAAGTCTGATTAAACTCAACTCTATTTCGAAAACTATAAGGTTTATGGTCTATGGTGGAATTATACAGGTTGCTCCTATATTTAGCGCAGCCATATGTTAGAGGGGAATGCAGCAAATCTCAGGAGTGCAGCATGTGGTGGATTTACATGTCACAACAGAGAACCCTTCCAGACACTTCTATAAAACAACCAAGTTAATGGGGTAAAAAACTTCTCGGAGAGACGGAAACACTTATTCGAAGATGCAATGTTGCAATAATTGAACTTTTAGTTCAAAAACTTGTACTGTATGTATTAGATTATGGTAAATGAGTTTCAGAATAGAGAAATATCGTTATGGGTTACTACCCACCCCTCTTTTTAATAGAATTATTATAGAAAACCCCTGGATAAAAACTCCAAATCTCATGACAAAATTTAAGCAAGCTTTTTTGAAGAGAAATCATAGAAGTGCGCTAGATTTTTTTAATTCTATTCTTCTTTTGCTTTCTTTTTATCGAGTTTATTTCATGTCTCATCGCTTGAAAGCTTTCCTAAAATGCTCATCACCTGATGATTATGAGAATTTTAGGTCATATCAGCCTTCACACTTCGCTGGACATAGGCCTCCCCCATACGACAAAAAGTCGTAGTTGTAAAATGCTCTACAACGTGGAAAATCTATACATTGTTTCGATTTTTCTCTCGTTTTTCGCAGAAATCGCAAAAATACCTAATAGTTCACAATCAATAACTTTATTTCTTTAGGCTTACAAAATAAGCACTTAAGACAAGTCAAATTTTATACTATAAACATAGTTATTATTAGATGTACTGAGTCCAAACTCATAATACCAAACATAATATCCAGACAGCCCATTCAAACCCCAGCTTATTCATACACCGTTCACTTGCTCACAAGAACAGTCTAGACCAAGCAAAAGGAGTAAACTAACCTAACCTGTGCCGTGCCCATTCATTCTAACTTCCTTAACATCTGTGATTTCAATGACTGTGCTATAACCTATCTCAATTCTGCATGTAGGACACGACCATAGCTTGAGTTATGAAGAAGACCAAGTCTTATAGTGCTTTATCTATGGAGGATTTGAAGAATCGGTCATAAATACGTATTTTTAACGGCAGAGACACAAACAACGTCTGTGGTATCAATTTGTACAACAATACAATACAAATACTCTTTAGTGCACACAAAAAACAAAGCATGAAAACATATATTAAAAAAGAGCGATTTCTTCCAGGCAGCCTTTGGATGGACTCGTAACTATTGTACAGGTGGCGTATTATAGACTAATGTATACTATACAGAAAATACATAAACAAATACTGATATAGAAATGTATATAAATACTTGGTACCATTCAGTTATAACAATATTTTTCGGCAAGCCACACTAGGATTTATTTCCACTTTTAAAATTTTAATAAACTCTTTGCAGATCCTTCTAAAAATATATATATTTTTACACTTATTGTAATATTATGTTCAGAATCAGAATCAATAACTTTATTTCTTTAGGCTTACAAAATAAGCCCTTAGACAAGTCAAATTTTATACTATAAACATAGTTATTAATATCAAATAAGAAATAAGGTGTTATTGATATTCTCTTCACTTCAATTTTTTGTCCACTAGTGGAAGAAGTGAAAAAGAACTCAAAAGGTTCACAACAACAATCCTTTTGCTTTTCCCTACTGATTAGTAAATTACGCTGTACCTTTACAGATTTAATAGACCGCGTGAAGGGCTTCCCCAGACGTGGTATAATGTCTTTAGAGCACGCACAAAAGGGAACCTTCAACTTGAAATAAGCTAAGGTTAATACAAAGAGGCGTTATAGACTGCATTGCTGAGGGCAGAGGTTCTGTATCTTTTGTCTAGCTGAAGAATGTATAGGCATTTTATTTTAGTCTAAGAAACAAACTTACATTATAGAAAGCTTGGAGTGACCCAGATCATAAAAGTAAACCCTCGAAAGGATATGATCACATTGATCACATATTAAAAATCTGTGAGAAGATCACATATAAAATTCCATAAAGTCCTGTAATTTGGTATCCAACATTTCCCCTAAATAGAAATGATTCTAGGTAGGCTAAGTTTTTTTTTGTGAGCGCATAATGATTATACGTTTTGGGAAACAAAGATAGTATTCCTAAAAAATCATTTATATATCTATGTAAAATATTGGAAACTCGAACATCTTATCATAAAAGCTCTTTAACAAAGAATCCAATTATTTTATGAGCTCATGATTTAAATGATAAAATAATATTAAAATAGGTCTCGGGCCCTAACCGGACATGCGGACCAGCTAGATACTTCTACCGAACTAGGTCACTGCAGCCAAAGAGAAAAATAAATAGAAAAAGATAGATAGAAAGGCCTTTGACGTGCAGTGAGGAGAAAAAAAATCACACATAGGTAACTTGATATACCTAGGTACATTCATACACAAACCTCGCACTAGGTTACGGCCAGAACCACGCCTTTGTCCTAAATTCCATGGCAACCAGTGAAAGTGTTAATGACCCCTAAGGAAGTAGGGTACAAAAAATTGCACACCATTCATAAGTCCAGACATAAAAGTCTTTAAAAACTAATTGTTCATCATACAAGTGAGTCTGAACTTACCCTTTTTAAACTGCATTCGTTTTCAATAAACTCTTTGCTATTGCAAACTTCTTAGAGCCAAACCTCTTTGGGAACTTAAGCTCATATTTCTGAGCAAAGTTCATTGCAATTCTTTTTATAAAATTTCAGATGTCTTATACAAAAATAAATCCTAACTCTTGTCCAGCAAAGTTCATTTTCTCGTGGCTGTAGTTTTTTAGGGTTGGTAGAAGATCAAGTCTTGTAAAATTTGGTGCTACTCGACAATAGTAAGACCGTTACATGTCGTTAAAGATATAAAGAAACGTGTTACATATCTTGCATTACTGGCTTTTTGGGATGACAGCTTAGAGACTTTTTCTTCAGCTGTTTGCCATTTTAAGCACTTTGGCTTAGGATATTTCGAAAGTAACCTTTATCAAAAACTATCTGCAGAGAGATTATTTTAAATAATTTCTGACCTATCACTTGAGGAAAATTTTTAATATCACTGTTACAAATGAAAAACCAATCAATTTAGATGAGAGATGACCTCTACAAGTCTAAAAGTTGCGAACGGACGCATTGAAGAATAGGTAATTATTCTTCAACCCGTCTAATATGGACTTTTTGTTGTATTCATATCAATGATAAGTCTTCTTGACTTGAGTTAGGTAATAAGTACAACAAATGTACAATATTGGGTGTCGTCAAATAATAAATTCAAAAAAAAAAATACTAACCTATATTTTGTAAAAAGGCTTATTTACTACAAAATAACAGATTATCTAGAGGATAAAAAAGCTTGGGAAGAGTTTTGCTCCAACTCAAAAACTAACAACCTTACAAGGTAAATGTTTATGACTGACAACCTCCTTCCTCCCCCATTGTGACGTCATAACCGAGTATGTGCAGTAAATTAAAAAACTGTCATACATGATACATGAAGGCTTTGTAGCGTTGAAATCTTGTCTATGGGAGTGCCCTATCGATAAAACTGATTAATGAAAAACCAATAAAACTACATTTTCTAAAAATGAATCCTATCTAGATCGATTTATCGCCCCCGAAAACCCCTGTATACTAAATTTCCTCAAAATCGTTGGAGCCGTTTCCGAGATTCAGATTATAGTATATATACACAAGAATTGCTCGTTTAAAGGTATAAGATTTGAATTATTTGACGTGTCCAAGAGTCCTGTAAGGTCTAAAGGAAATAAAGCACTTTGCTTATGAGTTTTTTTCTTTTTACTATCTTTGATAATCTGTCGCGAAAGAGTCGAGAGGAAGCTGCAAAACCATAATGAGAGAGGTAAATATTTTTCCTATATTTGAGTTAACGTTTTCGAACTAAAAAGCCAATGACAAAATCAAACGAAATTTATTTTATAGAAATGCATTTAGTATTATTACCAACTTCCAGTCAGACCCAAAAAAATATCTGATTCAGGCAGATGTTTGAGCTCGCGCCGTTTTACTCACACATACTTGCAGCTGTCTCGTTCAATCTTCAGATTTTTGACGTATGTATGATAGAGAGGGAAGATTAAAATAGGGGTTGCACTGAGGGTTTAGCCACGTGACCTCGAGTTGGGCACCCACACTGCAATGGGGGAACACTTTGATCATTTTATTGATCTCGGAAAGTAATCTATGATTTTATCGATAGATGCGGTTTAATTATAATTGATATATACTGAATAATTTTGTTACTTATTTTAGCATTTGTGGATTGTATATTTTGATAAACTTGGACTATATTGTAAGACGATCGTAATGGCATTGAATTTTTACTTTCTCATGTGTACTTATTATAATTATTCCTAAAAAAATTCATTGATAGAATGCTCCCCAATCCAACTGTCAAGTATGCCTAGAAAATTATAAATCAAAAGAATCAAATCAATTATTTACAGGCTCAACAAGAACTCACAATCATATAGCAAGATTGAGCAAAAATGTCTCTATAGAGGGTGGTCTCATCTCAACCCAATCACAATCATTTACCAACCACATCATTTTATTTTTTTCATATTCCAAAATCAAAATCGGAAGCGCCATTCCATCAACTCCAGAGTCATTCAAAATCCATCATTCACTCAAAACGAGTTCAAAAACAGAATTTCCGAGTCAATAAACGTGTTTGTTTTTCAAACAGGAAATGTATTTAGTTTTAAAAAGATTGGTAAAAAATTTAAGGACTTGGGTGGCGGCTGACGACAGTTTAAGTAGTGTAATATGAGAAGAGGTCCAAGTTTATTATTTTGGAGCTTCTAAATGGCTCTGTACGGTGCCGATGATCCCCGGACGAATGGTAGTTTTATTTTAACAATATTCAGGAAATTAACAGCTATCTTTTAGTAAAGACTAGTAAACAAATAGGTGCTGAAGGCTAATTACAAATTTCTACAAAAAGGCACTGAAATAATACGAAATAAAGTTTTATAACGACTATTATTAATATTGTAGGTAGGTATTTAAGACAATGTACTTATGACAGATAAATTGAATACTTTTGTATATATATATATATATATATATGTATTACGAATTGTAGCCTTACTATCGCATAAAAATGAAGCATGAAAGTCAGCAAAACTAGCGATGTACTGATGTAAATTGGAAATATTTTAAATTTTATTCATAGGTATGTTTTGGTGTGTAATATAATGATCTTATTTTCATTGATAAATTAAGTCAAATGAATAATTAAGTTCAAGTAAAATAATATTACTAAAATGGTCTATAGCGTGAACTCAGCCTTGTAGAAGCGCCAGCGCATAAAAATAGTCGGAAGCTAAGGAATGGTTGCCAATGATCATTTCGCTAAATGCCCCGTGAAAGTTATAGGACCTCTGTTTACAGAAGCGGCGTTTTTTATTTGAAGGCAAATAAAAAAGCTCAAACGCTCATGAGTTTTTACGCGAGGTTATAGAAGAAATTATGAAACTGATCGAAATAATAATGGAGAAGTTGGGTACCGAAGCTTTTATTTATGCATAAAACCTACCCAAAATTATCAAATTGTTCATCAGATATCAAGTTTGGTAATTCTGGAAGCGAGTCGACGGCGCGTGCGCACCGATCCTAATCGATGTTCCACTGTTCGAGGCTATTATACGAGTCACTGGTGATAGAACCTTGCAAGTCAGGATAAAACACAACCTTTATTGTGCAAAGCTGGCATTGTTATTTTCGGGTAATGCAGCTCGAAGTGCTGTTTCTAATATTTTAGCGATAAAATGCTAGAGTATCAAAAACAGCACTTCGGGCTGCTACTGTAACGATTCGGTCGCGATTGCCGTCAAAAAACATATTTGACAAGACTTTTTTTATTATTGCTTTGTTATCTTACAATCACGAAAAAAAAAATCTTTTTAAATAATCAAGCTGGGGGCTGGTTTAAAAAATATAGTTACATAGTTACTTTTTAAAAGTGTTTATTGCATAGGTAGGCCTTCACTCGATGAGAGGTCCTTAATAATACATATTATTAATTTCAATTAAATTACCTGAATTCATTATTATATAAATTAATTCTCATCACTATTCCTAATATTTTTTTTGTAAATTTTATTTTATTAAGGAAATAAAAGGGCTTTATTATTATTATTATTGCATAGGTATCTGTTTTCAGTTGTGTTTGTTATTTGTATCAAACTTTATTTAACTACCTCAGAATTTGTCGCTTATTTTAGTTGATCAAGTCATCATATAAGCGAACGTTGTTTAAAGATATTGTTTTAAGGCTAAATATAGTGTTTATTATATAATGTTTATTTAGGCCGTGGGGCCGCGGCGTACGAATATCGACCCCTCCAACTCAACCCGTGGATGTCGTAAGAGCCGACTAGGGGAACCTACCAGAGGAAGGGCAGCAGCTTCCTTCTGAGTATTTTTAAACACCAACACTGCGATCACCAATCCGCCTGCCAAGCGTGGTGATTATGGCAAATCCCCCCTACATGGGAGACCATCCACTCGATGGACCGTCGACATCGTAGCGGTCGCAGGGAGTCGATGGATGGAGGCGGCCCAGGACCGCTATTTGTGGCGTCGTACGGGGGAGGCCTATGTCCAGCAGTGGACGTGTATGGGCTGATGATAATGATGATAGTGTTTATTCTAACTTTTTGGATTGTCAAGACAAGTGTCCTTAATAATTAATTAGGACCGCATCAGTAAATTAGACTTTTTTCCACTAGATCACAGATATCGGTTGCCCCCAGTTTTTTCGGAAAGCCTACCGTGGGCATTTGATTTACGGGAAATAAAACCTTTGGGGTCTTTTAGCATCAATTAAAATGTTTGAACCACAGTGGGTGGTTGGCGACAGTTCTCACGAACCTATTAAATATAATTTTATTTGTTTTCGGGGCGATTTACGATTTGTCCTTGGGGTTGGTTTGCCGATGTTTTTTTATGGGCTGTAAAATTATATTTTGGTGCAATTTTGAGAGTATATTGCGTGTGGTGGTTTTTATTACGACGTGGACGAATTAACTATTTAAGGTGCCACGTTTTGATTGCGTATAAGGGCTTATTTATAAAATTCTAACAATAACTACAGGAAGCTAAATGGTCTATGTAGACTTTTTACTTATCCACGATTATAGTTTTACGTAATTATCAAGGATGCTCGCAGCACAAAGACTGGCCCGTATTGTGAAAGCTTACTCTATTATTGATCTGTACTTGAGTAATGCTTTTGCCATAGGAAATCTTTACTCAAGTTTATGTAGATGTATGACTGAGTAAGCTTTTATAGTGCGGGCCTATAAGTCTTTGTGTTATGATCGTCACTTATTAATCTCGTTTACAACTCTTTGGAACAGCTATACTCTGATTTGGAATCCAAGATATTTTATGTCAACAGAGACATTTATAAATGAAAACCTCTGATAAAAATAACAGAAAACAACAAGGCAACAGCAAAATTATCACTAAAAACTAAAACATAAACTTCAACAACGCATAATCTCACAGATGCATCAAAAAAAATTTAAATTTGAATCTCAAAACGTAGAAACCTCGATTAAATGATGAATGACAGCTTTCAAAAACAAAAATTGTTTCGAGAGCTTCGGTGCTTTGCTTCAATGATACCAATATCGTTGACTATTTTCCACCAATATAACTTTGGTTTTATAATCCTTTTGTATAAAAAAGATATCCAGGTTTTTGAATTGGAATATATGTAGATAGAATATATAGATTGCGGAAGGTTTTTCTGAAAAATCACGATGTATTATTCTTAAAAACGGTTTATTCATAAAAAACTACCAATAGTATGTAAAAGCCACTTCAATTCTATTATATTTTTTGAGGAAGCATTCCCAGACAAAGTGTCCAACGCTAAAATTCGAAAGATCTACAGATAGGGACAAACAAAAATTAGTATCATGCTGATAAATTGCTTCTGATTCAAACTTTTATGACTGACAGACAGACAAATCGAAAGAATTCAAACCCTTTCATGAATTATCCTAGATTGTCAACATTCATAACCGCGATGCTATCTTGCATATTAAAGTCGGCTAAATAAAGTATAATAAACGATTTGTGAAATGTGTTGTCAGCATGATTTTGATTTCGTCAGTGTTTATATAGAGTAGGAGAAGACGGGGATTAAATTACCTTATTGAGTTCCCCTGTTATGGGCGTCGTCGTAAATAGAAAGAATCTCTATCCGGTCGATTCAACTGAATAGAGATTACTTGATTCAGTCATTTATGATCCTGAACTTTGTTAGTTATTTTTTTTTTATTTTATTTTATTCCGTTTTTTCGTTATAAATCGTTCAAGGTCAGTTTGTCTATTGTTTTTGTTTGTTGGCATGATCGAACCTGTAGCTCATACCAATTTTTTTTTCCATAAATCCAAAAACTTTAATCCATAAGCCTTATCAACGTAATTGTGCATTGTTGAGGCCTTAATGCCCCTCACTTATAATCTATCTTGTTCCTATTCTCTCTGGTTTTAAATCATCTAAACTTTTCCCTTCGTCTCTCTGTCTATTTTTTTACCGCAGGCTTCTTTTTTATTATGAATAGAATTGTTTTGTCATATTGTTGTGATGAAAGAAACGAGTGGCTTCCCAGCGGGTACCTACTGTTTGCCACCGCTTTGGAATTAATATATTCATTTAACCCTGAGACCTGACTCTGGGGTACCATTTTGATGATAAGAAATATGTATTATCGTTCAACATCTTTAATTCTAATGTAGTGAGAGCGGAACTGGAATTGTCCTCTCGACAGTTTTCAAAAGATATGTTGCGTTGCGTGGTTTATGCCAGAAAACTGCAAAAAATCCACTTTTATCACGTTGCCCATTAGGTAACATTGTAACATGCATGCTAATTTTACAAATACATTTTACATATTTGAAATTTTCGATAGATAACTCTTTACTCTAAATACAATACAGAAGTGCAAACAATCAATGAAGTACGCAACCTTATCGCTTTGAGCGATCTCTTCCAGGCTACCTTGGGATGGACTATATGTTGTTCACAGCGAAAGATCAGCAATGAAAAAGGTTAGAGGTTGACCCAGTTGATCTAGACGGAGATGGTGGGACGAATTTAATTAATTCCTAGCTGTTTGGACGGAGGTGGCTAGGATCGAGAATGAATGAATGACAAAGTCTCTAGTAAAAGTTAGGGGGAGGGGTTTTGCACAGCACTGAGATAACCAGTGTTATTAAAATTAATAATACAAATGTAGCGTAGCGCAAAAAACTTTTAAATGACTCAGAATCGAAAGAAGCAAGAAGTAACTTTGTAGCAGTCGCAATACTATCGTTCCTGGTCTTCCATAGTCGGGGCCTTGTTCCCAGTGGGTAGTTAAAACTGAGTAGGAGTATTATTTTATATTATGCCTATAACAAGAGGGTGCAATGGTGCATGTTCGTCCTTGTAATAAATTCTGAGACGCGTGAGTCGAAGTTCATATATTGTGTAAATAAACTCACTTATATTTAATGGTAGTTTATACTTAAGACTAGGTATGCTTTATAAAGACGAATCCAACTCTGATGAGCAGCGTTCGGGAAACTTCGCATATTTTCTCGTCAAAGATCGAGACCGAGAGCGTCAAGGCGAAAGTCTTTAATTAATGTGTGTTACCAATGATGACTTACGGATCCGTGACGTGGTCGCTCACTATAGGTCTTGTGCATAAGCTCAAAGTCACCCAGCGTGCTATGGAGAGAGCTATGCTCGGAGTTTCTCTACGCGATAGAGTCCGGAATACGGAAATCCGTAGAAGAACCAAAGTTACCGACATAGCTCACAGAATTAGCAGGCTGAAGTGGCAATGGGCAAGCAAGGCATAGCTAGTAGAACCGATTGGGGAGTAAATGTTCTCGAGTGGCGACCGCGAAGCGATACGAATCGAAGTGTGGGAAGACCTCAGACTCGATGGACCGATGACATCGCAGGGAGTCGTTGAATGGAGGCGGCTCAGGACCGCTATTCGTGGCGTCGTTTGGAGGAGGCCTATGTTTAGCAGTGGACGTGATGATGATGATGCTTTATATATATCATGAGAAACTGAAAGGTTATGAAAGGGAATATGGCGATCAATAATACCTGTATATTTTTATGTTTAATAAAAAGTAATTATCCCAGGGATCCAGTTACGCTGCTTTAAAACCTGAAATAGGTAACGGATTGTTGCAAAAATAATAAATAATGTTTTTATGGCTTAAATGTAATTCAATCTCATGAAAAAAATTCAAAACTAGCATCGACACATAATCACTTCACAGTTTATCAAAAGGTCTTCTGTCGAATTACTATGATAAAATTCATACGACGATTGGAACACCAGGCCTAAAGAATAAATTTGAATAACCATTCAAAGTTACATAGATCGTACCCATTCGAAATTAGTTATTGGACTTGTGACAAGGTGAAACAAAAAACAAAACGCGAGAGCAAAAACAAATGAATAGCGTGAACAATTTAATTGAATGAAATTAGCCAATAAAATACGCCTGCCGATGGCATACCGTGTGCCGTAATAAATAAGCATTATTGATGGTACTTGAATCGGGAATCTACATTAACTGCCCAATATACCCGACAAACACTTCGTTTATGCATATAAACGGCAGGCAGTTTGTCTGTTGTCTGATTGTGATTTTCCATTGATTTATGTTAAAAAAATGGTGAAATGTTTTAATTGAAAACATCGCAGTTTACAACATCACGTGGGTTTTTTTTTTCAGATCCACTAACTTTATCTGGTGTATGGACAAAAAATGTAAGTGAAGAGAATATCAATAACACCTTATTTCTTATTTGATATTAATAACTATGTTTATAGTATACAATTTGACTTGTCTAAGTGCTTATTTAGTAAGCCTAAAGAAATAAAGTTATTGATTCTGATTCTGATTCTGTATCGTGAATATGCATACATGAATATATGCAGTAGGCAGGTATGTACCTAAAACGCAAATTTGATTTTTATTGTATTTTTTTTTACCTATAAGTTTTCAATTAAAAAAATTATACTTAATGTCACTGCTCTATACCTATTTATTTTTCATTGTAGAATTCGTAGTACCAAGTGAATCCCACCAAAAAGTATCCCGAAATATCATATAAATTCATACTTGCGAGTGGTACCGCGTGCTCTAACTAGTGCTTTCATACATTATGTTCATACCTGAACAGTAATAGTTTCGGCCCATTGTGACCTCCGAGCACTATGTTCAGCCTGCTTTATTACGTGAGAATTGAATGTCGGAATGTTAAACGTAGTTGGTATGTAGCTTTAAGTTTTTTTTTAGTCCCTGGTTTGCAACTAGGTATGCTAATGTTTTTTTAAATTTATTTTTATTTATTCGGGGTATCAAACAATTACACTCTTAGCCTAATTCAATTTATACTTATTCTATGTGATTTTCTATGAGTGTAATCAACACCGTTTTTTGTTACACAAGTTTTACGAAATATCTACAATTGTCTACTTTAAATATTTGTAAACAGTAATGAGAAAGTACGGCTGCTCCGATATCATCAACCCTAGTTAAGAACTCTTTTGATCGATTCAACTTGCAAACAAAACCTTATTGGACCAAGATTATTTGTAAAACCTACTTGTAATATATTATACAAGCTGCTGCCCGCGCCTTTGCCCGCGTTTTGTCAAAAAATAGCTTTTATGTTATTCCAGGTTTTCCATACCAAATTTCAGCCTAATCGGTTCAGTAGCCGTTGCGTGAAAGAGTAACAAATATCCATACATCCATCCATACAAACTTTGACATTTATAATATTAGTAGGATTCTGGCAAATAACATCTCTCAACTTATTGTGATAGAATAGAATAGACAAAATTACAAGCCTCACTTTTACTGGTAGTATATCCGTGCCTTCAACTACACCACGCACTTAAAAAACCTACTAGTAAATACTAAAGGAAGATCCTTAGTGCAAAAAGAAGCCACTTTAGCAAAGATCTACATAAAACGCGGCTTGCTCGTTACCTAGTTTCAACTTCGAAAAATTGAGATGACTGGACATCTATAATAAAGATTTTAAACCAAATAGCTCGCTTACCTTTTATAAAATATGTACCTTTATTCGTTTATTTAGCCTTTACATAATTAGATCTACAAACTTTGAGTTTTTGACATTAATCAAATTGTCTCTTTCCATCGTCTCTTTCAAATAAGTTTTCTTCCAATTCACTGGAAGAAAACTTATATGAAATCTACGCTCACCTTTATGTTTCCTCGAAATACCCATTCGACTATATACTATTTAAGTTTTAATTCCTCTCAGTTTTTCTACATCCTTCGCAGAACATCTCCTATGCCTGTAAGCCGTCTTAAATCGCTACCCACTGCCCAGTAGGGGCCTGTAGTTATCATAAACGGGTGTCCCGTTGGTCCCTCGTGATTATTCATGGACAACACACGCAGCCCGCGGGGTGCTGGCCTAAGGTCTTAATCGACGGGCTGTTGTGACCGCATTGTTTTTGTGGGAACAGAGGAGCGGTTAGTGATTGGGCTTGGACTGAGTTGATGGAAAGGTAATTAAAATAAAATAACAAAAAATAGCCTCGTTTGTCGCATGTTTGATACTGAGCCCTGAGTCGGCACTGAGTGATTGGTTTGGTATTAGTAACTTTGAGTGAATATAATTCGTTTTCGCAAAATGCTCTGGTGAATATTAAATTAAAAAAAAAAAGATATAATTCTTATGGGTACCAAAATACAAAGATAAAACAATGAGGTAGTGGATAGGAGAAATCTAAAAAGAATCTATTTGCCAGGCAATGTTTAAATTTTTAGTTATTATTACTGCAATATTTATTCTTAGTTAAATGTGTATTTAAATAAGAATTTACATTTATTAAAATACTTTATGCATGCAGGCAGCATACTAAAGAACAACTATTAAACAAAATGACTTCGCCTTCCTAGATGATTTATAACGACCATTCACACCCAAGATTTTTTACGCTTATTTCTTCGTTATTCACTAAGTGCAAATTCCAATACGGTCCTAATTAGCGTAAAAAATCAAATAATAATAGTAATTATAAAAGTTTCGCTATTTGCAACTGTTCTTGTGACAAATGCAGCGGTAGAAGCTTTGTCGGCAACTGTACGGCTCGAGACTAGTATCGGACACGACTTGCAACATAAAGGAGTGAAAATAATTGCGACTTGGTCGTCTGAATTTAAGATTCACTAATCGGTAAGCTGGCTGACGACAGGTCAGCCAGCTTACCGATTAGTGAATCTTTAACTTACTGGACTCAGTTGTAAACGCAAAGTAGACAATGTGTGGGTACTATATAATTATTAAGATATCTATGGTGGGTATATTTCGTGCATCATCACCTTTGTCAGCAAAAAGTCCTTAGCTTGACCGATAATGCTAAAGTACAGGTTTTCTGTGATGGCTGGCATATTGCTAAGGTACAGCAGACTCTACCATGGCATTAATAGGCCTTGAAGTGAGCAAATTTGTCATATACCCATTAATATTTACATATTGTGATATGATACTAAAATGGTTTTAACAAAATAAATTCTGACGGTTTTACGCCTGTAGATTTTACTAGAAAGGGTAACCAAAGAAAACTTTTGAAAGCTGATTAATAGTCTCTCGATTTATAGATTCTCGATCACAATTTGTGTGAGACTTGCCATAATGAATAAAATTTCTATATGAGCGACCAAAAGTCGCGTCCCAAGATAGCAACAGATAATATCATTCTAGTTTAATGAGACAAAGTGCGGGTCGGAGACAAATTTATCTCATAAATAATCTTTGATGCGTCCACCGATATGCGTCCTTAATAAACTGGATACCGATATTGTAATTCATTCTTGTCTTTATGACGTCACACTGAAATGAGTTGTTCACTGATTTATGGAGTACCCAACCTACCTTTTGACCGTTGTCGCAAAAACCGCTTGCTAAAATTGAGGCAAATATAGAATAAATAAATCCCTAAAAAGATCGTTTCGAAGGATGAGTACAAAAAGCTTAGCAAAAATCAAGTATGTATAAATTAACATTCAGTTTGAAAAAAAATGGTTTAATAATTTTAGATATCCTGCCAAGCTTCTTTCAAAAATAGTTTTTCTTTAAATATGTTCTTATAATAACTCTTATAATAACATTTGGCTCTTATGGCAGGGTAGTTCAAAAAATTAGAAACCTAGACGCCTTAAAATTTTTTGTAAGGACCACACGCAAACTTCTTTTCGTCATCATCAACAGCTTTTTATTGGTTTGAAGCTAGTTTAATTGACGAAAACCTAATGTACTCATACTGCAAGCTAAAGAAGTCAAGAGCAATGGTAAGTCAGTTTGTGTACATAATTATCATATACTTAACAAATTAGAGACATAAACGGAAATTAACGATGTATATTTGTCCTTGATTACGCTCATTTGTCAAAATTAATAATTGAAAATACTCAGACATATTTTTGCTACATTTAAGAACATCTTTCATCGTTTGAGGGATGTACTTAGTGTATGTACTTACCTGCCTTATTCACATCACAGTTGATACTTGCATTGCTTGGTATTAGGTTACGTTATAATAATGTGAATTCATTCATATAACACCAGATTTTTGACTGTGGGGCATACGAAGAGCCGACTAAGGGAACCTACCAGAGGAAGGGCAGCAGCTTCCTTCTAAGTATTTTTCAACACCAACACTGCGATCACCAATCCGCCTGCCAAGCGTGGTGATTATGGCAACCCCCCCCCCCCCCCACATGGGAGATCATCCACTCGAGAGACCGACGACATCGTAGCGGTCGCAGCGAGTCGATGGATAGAGATGGAGGTGGCTCAGGACCGCTATATGTGGCGTCGTATCGGGGAGGCCTATGTCCAGCAGTGGATGTGTTTGGGCTGCTATGATAAAACCAGATTTATTGATAATCAAAATTCATGTGTACTTTTCAATGTTCTTTTTTATTTAAGACTCAAATCTGGATAGTATGATAATAAGTGCACTGTTTGAATGCGCGATATTATACCTATTTACATACAATTCATAGGTAGCAGGTACCTAAGAACTGAAAAGTTACTAGTTTTCAGATCGGTTCCAAGAATACGACCTTAAAATATGTATATAACTATGAAACGCATTAAGTATAGGTAGGTATCAGATATCTAGTACCCATAACACAAGCTCTGCTTAGCTTGGGGCTATATGATGCTGTGTGGATTGTCAACTATTATTATTATTAATTAAAAAGCGTACTGACAGTCAAGAACAGTTTGTGAATACCTACCAACACCGGTTCGTGAATACGGACAATCCCGTTAACGAGTCCTGAAGCCGCAATTTGCTTGTACGCAGGAACACACGCAGCTAAAGCATCTTTTAAGCAAATTCCCGTCGGACTTGGTAATAAAGACATCAGGAAACATTGACAATCTGAATGTTAAATAACATGGTAGCTGATGATTGTATTTTTTTATGAACAGTAAACGTTCAGCGATTTATGAGAAACGCGGTGTGTTAAGTCGGTTTACTTGAAGTGATTTTTGAGACTGTTATGCGATTATGAGGAGGGTAGATTACGGCGAAAAATATCCATGATATAAAATATATATAAGCATATTAAGCATATCTCAAATAACGATAATATTATACTTGAATCAAAGTTAGGTTTAAATAGCACTCATATTCATAATTCTGGGTATTTTCTATGTATACTAAAAATATCTATCTATGTAATTTATAGTCACACACCACAAACTCTGCTTAGCTTGGGGCTAGCTCGATGATGCTCTGTGGATCATCTAACTTTATTTATTTTTTATTTATACGTGGTATACGTATATATAAATCAAATCTATCCAAAAATAAAGTCCAATCTATTTTTTTAGATTCTAACTTGTTCTATATTTTGTGTAACAATCATAAAAATCGTATTTGATGTTTAAAAATTAAGTTATACGAAAAATTTATCAAAGAGAATATTTTTAATCGATTTATTTTTTAAAAGAGTTGCAAATAACATCACCTTAATGTGAAATATGTAAACACCTCACAAAAGGGTCACATGAAACAAGGGTTCAAAATCATCGCCGCATATTTACCTACACATTTAAGTGGTTCAACTAAAATAAACAAAACCTAAACAAAATCGTGTTAACAACTTCGCGACCGTTCATTATTTACAGACACATCGATAAGGACCTATTTCGGAACTTTTTACACGTGCCAAATGCTTTTTGTCCTGCTTTTTTGACTTGCTAAAGTATTTTTTGTCCAGTTTTTGTGACAGTATCGCACTGGTTCTCCTGTGTTTTTTGTCTAATCATTTAAGATCTAAAGGAGAAAAGAAATAATGGTGTATTTAAACAATTTATAGTCGCCGCAAAACAAGGGGATGCTGATAAGCCTCCTGTTTTAGATAACGTTCTTTAGTAAAATTTGCCGAATGCGGAAAAAACCATGTTGGATTTTTACGTTTGATTGCTACCTGGGTGATATAACTGATGCAAAAGATATTAAAATTTATACTGTCGTATGTTTAACTTGATTTATATTGGCTATTTTAATATATGTATATTGCATAAAAAAGTGTTGTCGCGGCCTAAGGGTATTACCACACCAATCGATCAGGCTTCGATTGATGGTATAAATCGACGTGGATCGATGCCCTAGATGAGGTAGAAACTATCGATCTACGATGACTAATCTATTCCACCAACGATCGATTAATGGGTGTGGTAACACCCTAAGATCGAGGAAGTATAGAGACCTCCAACTCAACTCGTGGATGTCGAAGAGTCACTTCTTCCAGTAGTAGACATAAAAATTGTGAAGAGGGAAGAGGACATCAATAACAACGTGTCATTGATTTTCTTTTCAATTACAATTTAGGCTTTCTTATTTGATAATAGTTACTTTATGTATACATACATATAAAGCTGTTTATAGTATAAAAGTTGACTCTTCCTGCTTATTTTGTAAGCCTAAAGAAATCATATTTTTGAAATCTGAAATCTGAGTCTGATAAGGGAACCTTGAACCAACCACCAGTTTACTCTTGTTTATATATGTTGAAAACTTCAACTGCGATCTCAAATCCACCTGCCAAGCGTGGTAGTTATACCAAAACTCTTGTATAGAGTAGGTTAGGTTAGTTTACGTTCACTTGTGGACGTAAAACTAGGTAGGTAGTAATCTTTTGTCCTCTATTCATGTACCCACTTTTATAACTTTGTCTCTCTCTCTAAAATGTTTTGTATGTATAGCCTATTGAGCAATAAAGAATAAAGAATTAGATAGGCCTACATAATGTGTGGTGTGGAGGAGAAATTTTTCGCAAGGTCCACATAAAAAAAGCTTTTATTTCTTCCAGAAAATGCTAGTTTACAAGTCATAGTATATACCTATTTTTAATAAAATTACTCTGTAAGAACCCCTCTGCCGGTAAACACCTCCTCCAACTAGGTCCACATATGGTCTATTTATTTGGGTTTTTCTGTCCGAAATAGGGACCTTCTGTCTGAAAAAGAGGCTTTCTGAAATTAAATTAAATAATTAATTAAATATCATATATTTTAAATAATTAATTAAATATCATATATTTTAGAATCTTGCTCAATATTTTACAGTATTGAGAATTGTTCTAAAATAGATGTTTAAAAGTTAAAACAGATAGTCATTGTTATTGTTTCGTTAATAATCAGACAATTTCTAATCTCATTCGCAAAGAAAAAATAGACAGTAGAATTATGAAGTCATTGAAATAATAGGACTGTTTTAAATATCTAGCAAGTCATAATGAATGTTATTTCATTTCTTATTACTTTATAAAGTCAGCATTTGAATACGAATCACCGATTGACGTGATTGTTTCTGATTCTAGAATTGCGGTGATTTTGTTGTTTTTAATTTTTTGCATTGTTTGAGAGACTTGTGAAATTTATGAATGGAATTTCCTCTCTAGATTTTGTAAGGTTAACAAAAACAGTAGCTAAGTGTCTGTTTCAATTATTACTTTTTGTTTGTCTTATTAACTACACCATTAGGTAGCAAATATCAAATATCAAAGTGGTTTATTTCCTTTAGACCTTACAGAACTCTTGGACACGTCACAAAATTAAAATTACATAAGTAAAACAGGGAAATAAAGTGATCACTTTAATTTTTTGTTCACTTCAATCTTTTTAAGGTAATGTAAAGAAGCGAACAAGAAACCTTTACCTTGTTAGGTTGTTAGTGCTAGTAGCTAGTCTGGAAAATATACTTCTTCAGCGATTAGACTAATTATAGAAAATGAAATATTAATTTATGTAAGTACATTCTACATTTACATTTCAGACTTATATTGTAAATGTAAAAATTTGGATGGATGGATATATCTTACTCCTTTACGCCAATACTACGAGTATTGACCAGAATGGGCTGAAATATTTCTGGTATAAAACATAAACTACTTCTTAGAACTTAAATCAGTTCTTAATGGATAGAAACATACAAACCTATAAAAGGTTTCGTCGAAACATCGAGTGAGAAGCCGCGGGCAGATTGCTTCAAAATTATTTCGAAATCTAAAATATTTTTCCCTAACTATGTAATTTGAACTCAATAAAAACTGATTGAAACCTGACCATACAATAAATTACCTAGGTAATCACTGATTCAGAAGCTCAGCATTTATACAGTCATCAAAATATCACTTACAGTTCGTAAGACTATCTGTTTTGCCGACCGTATGAACATTCAACGTCTTAATCCAATCAAATTAGTAACAAAAAATATTGACTAAATTATTGCTATATCCACAGTTTTTGTCGATAATTATAATTAAGTTTCGACAAATTAAGGTAGGTCAGTAAATAATAGCGCTAATGTGAGTAAAATATTGCTGAATCGCTGATTAAGTTATTCTACTGAATGGGTTTAATGTTTGTGAATTGTTTAATTATGAGTTTGCTTTGTTTTTGTGTCAATGATTATTATTTTATTCGTTTCGCAATTTTAAAACTCAAGAATCACATTATTGTACAAGTAGCAGCACGTACATAAGTCTAGCGCTGAGCGATACGCGGAGGGGATAGCTGCGCATAGGTAATGTACCGCTAGCACCGCCCAGGTACCTTATTTTATACTTCTGCACAATAACGGTCAGCGATAAAGTAACGTGCCGCTATGTATATTACCTATTTTGCATTCATGTTTTATGAGGTACGACAGAAACAAACAAAAATTTTGAATTTGTCATTAATTACTGAAATCTTGTAATAAAGTGGTTTATGATCATTTTAACATCATTCTCATACAAATTAGTTATTTTTATCACATTTACCACGGCTCTCACCGTACTAAACCTCCATATTAATTTATTGATACTAAAGTCAGTATTAATCTTCGAAATAGCTTCGTAATCAAGTGTTTTACATAAACCCGTCCCTAAATCAATAAGTTTATTTGTCGTATCGGATTAATATATAATTATCTACCAATTTATCTGCATTATCAATGTGTTTACATTATGTGAATATTAATAGGTTATCTATCTCTAACCTAATCAATCATAAACAATTTGATAATCCATTTATAAAATGTATATTTATTAATCTTATCAGAAACCACTTTTAGGCACTTAGGTACTTTGTACGACTAAAGCTCAATCTTCCTAGTAGTACACTAGCCATTCTCAAAGTGTGCTCCGCAGAGCCCCCGTGGCCCGAGCCCGAGCCTCCGTGTGGGCTACGCAAAGTACTACAAGTATTTCGAATAAAAAAATCTTTGTGCCTTGGCCGTGTCTGATTGAAGTCCTGTCCTCGTGAAAATATCAATTATTGTAAATTTAATTTATGCCATTAAAATTACGATTATTGAGCAGGACAGCTTTTACATAGTTTTAAAAATACCTAGAATATTTTCATAATGTTTATACTTAGTACACTAGTGAGATTGAGTTTAGTCTTGCATCAGAGACAGCACTACGAAATAGTTTCTCCATCCTTGTTGATATTCTTCAATATCATACAAAATGATTCGATTCGAATTCCGATTCCCCCTATCACTGATATCGATACCATTCTATCGTTCCCAGTCTAATGGCTCGAAGGAATGACCAGCGGTACCACAATAAAGCTATTATTAATATCTATCCCTTATCTGACGCCGAAATCCTTTCAATTCATCCACTCTATTGTTTTTAGACCGCTTTTTATGTTGATATCAATATTTTTTACGATTGAGCGAACGATAAAATAGTGATTTGTTCGTAACAGATATCGAATGCCCCGGGCACTGTGACTGATATTTAAGCTGTCTTAAACTCTTAAGACATGGTAGAAACTTAAACAGAAATTTAACTATAAAATTACGTAATAAAACTTATAAACGTAAACACAAAATCTAGAGTGAATAGGTGTCTTCTAGACCTTCGTGATACACCGTCGCATCGCTCGGCCACATCGTCACTTGTCATTATGTGTGATTGTAGTTAAACAAAGGTATATCGACTATAGGTAACTAAATAAAAAATCGTTTTCGGCGGCAATAGCGCTTTTGTTTCTAAGTAAGTAGTTGGTTTGATTACTTTTGATGCTCGGTTTTCTTAGGATAATGGGTGGTATAGTAGGTAAGCCTACTACTTTCATTCTACTTTGCCTCAGCCTTTGATTCGTTTTCGGCGGCAATCGCGCTTTTGTATGTAAATCCATTGTTACACGAGAGATTATCTTAAAATGTATAAATCAGTGTAAATTACTACGGGAGTGTATATAATGTCGATTCGTCAAGCTTATTAGCGCTTGATCTGACGCTAAACATTTTAAAATACGGATTTGATAAGCTTTGGAGCTTTGCGAATTTAGAGTAAAGGTAGCAAATGTTTTGGGACAGTGTGAACTGTAAGCAAGTTTGTGCTGAGGAATCTTTCCTGTAGCCCGCGCCGGTTTCAAACAGCGATTTTTGACAAGAACAGAAATCTTATAACTATTGCATCAATTTACGAAATGTGCCTAGGATTTTCTCTATTCTTGTCTCGATAAAAAATGTTATTGCTAGGATGCTTGTGTTGAGAGATATCTTAACCTCTCCCTTTTGTGATATAATAGTCACGACCATATTATTAAAAATAACGATCGCGTCATTTCGCGTCTTTTGTTTTTGGCGATTCTATCAGTAGTCCAAATGAGATGTAATTCCAATAGTATAAATTATGTAGTCAATTTACCCGTGGTCTAACTTATAGATTTGAACGGGCTAGATAAAATTATTAGGTTCTCGAGTGGCGGCCACGATGCAATGCGAA
The DNA here is from genome assembly GCA_947859395.1 of Eupithecia insigniata. Taxonomy (NCBI): domain Eukaryota; kingdom Metazoa; phylum Arthropoda; class Insecta; order Lepidoptera; family Geometridae; genus Eupithecia; species Eupithecia insigniata. Next base: position 14,390,263 of record OX401998.1, on the reverse strand, counting down.
ACGGCGTGTTGGGAGACACTCGATGGACCGACGACATCGTAGCGGTCGCAGGGATTTGATGGATGGAGGCGGCTCAGACCGCTATTCATTTGACTTGTCTAAGTGCTTATTTTGTAAGCCTAAAGAAATAAAGTTATTGATTCTGATTCTGATTAGTGGCGTCGTATGGGGGAGGCCTATGTCTAGCAGTGGACGTGTATGGGCTGATGATGATGAATGTCTAATAGGTTCCCAGTTTTCTCTCAGATAGTATTATGTAAAGAGTACATATAGATCATCTATAGTTCTTTGCACTTTACTCTTTGCTTCACCGCTTTGTACCTTGCGACTTTTTACAGAAATACCGACACCGAAGCTCAATAATATAGGATTTCCTTAAGTAGACTATAAAATGTCTTCGATACCATCATCAGCGACTTTAATTCTGTCACATTTGTGAAATAAATTTACTCTTAATTGAGATTGAAAAAAGCTAATGACGTTTTATGGATAAGAAATTGTGTAAAACGTAGTTATGTTGGTAGTACAGTGTGTCTGTATAAATGCTTTTATTGTGGAGCTCAAATTGTGTTATTTTTATTGGAGTAGAATGTCTGTATAGCTTTTTATACGTGTTTTCTAAATTTTTCTTTTGCTTCTCGCAACCTAGTATGCCCTGCGACTTTGACTACACAATATTATTAGATTTTACATGATTTGATTTTACGTGTATTACAATGCTCACTGTTACAAAACAAAAAATCGTTACCTGGTTACGTTTAATTTTATTTATGTATTTTCTTATCAAAGCAGATGACTATACTTTGGTCATCATCATATGGTCATAGTGTTTGAATTGCTCTTTAAATATATCTTTAATTGAGTTTTAAGGTAAAATCATCGCCTTGGGTTGATTGTCTGAAGTATAATAATATTATTTTTTTGACGTTATTCTATTTTAATCAAAAGAACAGCATGATTTTACGAAAAAAAGAATTGTTTTAAAATATTTAACGACAGAAATCGATCAACTTGAATAATAATAGAACGATACAATTTTACATACAGTAGAACGCTTGTCAGTTCTCACATTATAATTTATTTAAATGAACTTTCAAATCGATGTTACGCCATGTTAGGTATCGATTTTAATATTCGAATCCGTATCGATTATAGTTTAGACGTATCGAGTGATTGATATTTTTTTGTTAGGTTGTTTTGAGATTGTGTTGTTTTTTGTGAGGTAAGAGGAATTAATAGAGATATTTGTTTTAGTAGCGCTGCAGGCGTTTACATCGCTCGGACACGTGAAATGAGTTGTTAAGGCGAACACTTAAAGTTTAAGTAGACACTAGTATTATATATAATATAAAGATAAGTATACATATGTATTTCGCTTCTTATTTAATAAATTGTATGGATACATTTTTCAAAATTATTACGAGTATTCTTGTGACAACGTCATGGTCTCGATCAATAGAGAATCGAACTGGATCTTGGCGAATATCTATATAATTCTTTATTCTAGCGAATAGTACATAGTCTCCTTGTAGTATTTTATGAATTCAATTGTTCAAAGTTCTTGAAAAAATTCTTGAAGAAGTCTAGTTTTATGGTACCTAACGGTAAAGCGTTTTATCATCATAAATAACTTCCATTGACTACTGCTCTCAGAAAAACTACAGATATGTTAGGATGAGAACATTAACCAAGTTTTTTTAAAGTGGAATAGCCCAGCTATAACAATACTTGGCTTATAGATCAATAACAAACGCGAGAAAACATAAATGACTCAATAATCTATCACGGCCTTAAATATATCTCGCTTCTGAATTAGCATCGTAATCTTCCATCAATAAATAAATATTTATTTTGTGTTAATGACAAAGAACTCATTCGGGTTTAATAGATTATATGTTACGGTCCGTCGCCCCAGGCTTTACACATTCGAGTAGGGTTGAAGTAATAACAATTATGTTAATGTTTATTTACCTAACAGCACGTTTATTTTACTACCTTGTAGTGATCTGAAATATTGCTAAAAATTTTATCCATCCATTCATTACAATAACTTGGTTTTTATTACTTTTGTGCTTAATATTAGAATGAAAAAATTATAGTTACAATTCCGCGTATAACCTTCTCTGATAGTATTCATCAAAGTAAGTTGTCTACTAGTTTCATCACTAAGTATCAGAGAAGGTTATACGCGGAATTGTTACTAAATATTTTTTCATTCTAATATTATGCAATGGATTTCCGCAAAGTAACGCTTGAATCTATTATTTACTTTTGTGCTGTTGGCTTCGGCCCCACACATGCCTCCCAAAGGTCCGGGTCACTATATGGCCCGTGATCATGGAAATGAGAACCAGATAATAAACATAAATCATATATTTCAGGCATAATTAGAACAGTTATGGATTGTACTAAACTGCCATAGGGCCCATATAAACAAATACCTTACAGACTAACATATTGTACATATGAATAAAAAATCTTACTACTAAACTAGCTGACCCGTGCCCACTTTGTTGGGCGGTAAACATTTTTAGTGAACCGAACCGAACCGTGAGACCGAGTCGAAGATCAAAGTTGTATCCGTCTTCGTCACGACAGTAGGTATATAAGCGAGTAGAGCCTGAAGAGCATCAAATGCCTGGTGCGTTTCGCCAATGCATTGCAAGCGGTCATCCCGGGTACGCAGCATAATGTTCCGCCTGTCACAGTGCTGATCTACCAGGACGACGGCAACATCATTGGTAGCGAGAGCTTTGTACAAACCGGATGCTGTCCAGTAGGTCGTTTATCGGCACTAATAACAATTTTGTAATCATTTTGTTGGCTTTGGGGTATGGACTCGTATTTTATGTCCTTCCTCGTAGTATGAACTCAAATCATGCTTAGTATCATTCGAATCCATTCAGTAGTTTTTGTGCTATTTTAGGCCGAGAAATGTCACTTCCATCCCCACTCCCAAGGGAACCTTAACGAATTCCAGGATAAAAAGTATTACATGACCTTTCTCGTAGTATGAACTTAAATCATGCCAAGTTTCATTTGAATACATTCAGTAGTTTCAGCGCTATGCGCAGCCAAGAAATTTTACCCTCCTGCGGGGGGGCCACTGGGGGTCCCACTGCGGGGTAATTTGGGGGGCCCACTGCGGAGGTAAACTGCCGGGGCCCCCACTGCAAGTGCCCTCCACTGTGGGGGCCTACTGAGTGAGTCCCACTGCGGGGGGTACAGCGGGGGGCCCACTGCCGAGAGCCCCACTGCCGACGCCCCACTGTGGGGGGCTAATGAGGGGGTACCACTGCGGGGCAATGTGGGGGGCCCACTTCGGGGGGCCATCTACCGGCGGCCCCCATTTCCGGGGCCCCACTGCCGGTGCCCCCCACTGTGGGGGCTATTGAGGTCCCACTGCAGGGCAATGTGGGGGCCCCACTGCGAGGGGCTACTGGGAGGGTCCGGTTGCGTGAGGGGCCCCACTTCTGGGCCCCCACTGCCTGGGGCCCCACTGCCAGTGCCCCCCACAGTGGGAGGCTATCGCTCTATACCGCCCTTGCCCGCGCGCCATCCTGCAACGCGCAAAATTTCACTTCCATCCTCTCTCATAAGGGAACCCTTTTGAATTCCGGGATAAAAAGTATCCTATGCCCTTTCTTGTAATATGAACTTAAATCATGCTAAATTTCATTTGAATACCTTCAGTAGTTTCGACGCTATGCGCAGCCAAGAAATTTTACTGTCATCCCCTCTCCCAAGGGAACCCTATTGAAATCCGGGATAAAAAGTATCAATGTCCTTCCTCATAGTATGAACTCAAATTATGTCAAGTTTCATTTGAATACATTTAGTAGTTTCGACGATACGCGCAGCCAAAAAATTTTACTTTCATCCCCTCTCCCAACGGAACCCTTTTAAAATCCGGGATGAAAAGTATCTTATGCCCTTTCTCGTAATATGAACTTAAATCATGCTAAGTTCTATTTGAATACCTTCAGTAGTTTCGACGCTATGCGCAGCCAAGAAATTTTACTTTCATCCCCTCTCCCAAGGGAACCCTATTGAAACCCGGGATAAAAAGTAACCATGTCCTTCCTCATAGTATGAACTCAAATTATGTCAAGTTTCATTTGAATACATTTAGTAGTTTCGACGCTACACGCAGCCAAAAAATTTTACTTTCATCCCCTCTCCCAACGGAACCGTTTTAAAATCCGGAATAAAAAGTATCTTATGCCCTTTCTCGTAATATGAACTTAAATCATGCTAAGTTCTATTTGAATACCTTCAGTAGTTTCGGCGCTATGCGCAGCCAAGAAATTTTACTTTCATCCCCTCTCCCAAGGAAACCCTATTGAAATCTGGGATAAAAAGTATCCTATGTCCTTCATCATAGTATGGTCTCAAATCTTGCCAACTTTCATTTGAATACATTCAGTAGTTCCGGCGCTATGCGCAGCCAACAAATTTTACTTTCATCCCCTCTCCCAAAGGAACCCTATCGAAATCCGGAATAAAAAGTATCCTATGTCCTTCCTCGTAGTATGAACTCATATCCTGCCAAGTTTCATTTCAATACCTTCAGTAGTTTCGGAGCTATGCGCGGCCAAGATACAGACACACAGACAGACAGACAGACAGACATGATGGAAAAAAATTACATTTTTGGCATCAGTATCGAGAATAGAATGCCCTCAAAAAAAAAATTTCAAAATGTCTTCAATGTACAGAATTGGACCTAATATAGTTTTATTATAAGTATAGATGTACACATTTGGTAGGAACGTATGACGCGTGTCTAAGAAGACAACCTGAACTATTGGAAAATAAATTAGGTTCTGTAGTCGTATGGTTCATTAGAGAGAGCATAGATGAAGGTAGTTTATTTTGTCCATGGAGAGAGCTAATGCTCGGAGTTTCTCTACGCAATACCAAAGAACCAAAGTTACCGACATAGCTCTCAGAATTAGCAGGCTGAAGTGGCGATGGGCAGGCCATATAGCTCGTAGAACCGATAACCGTTGGGAAGTAAAGGTTATCGAGTGGCGACCGCGATGTAATGCGAAACGGAGTGTGGGAAGACCTCCCACTCGATGGACCGACGACATCGTAGCGGTCGCAGGGAATCGTTGGATGGAGGCGGCTCAGGACCGCTATTTGTGGCGTCGTTTGAGGGAGGCCTATGTTCAGTAGTAGACGTGTATAGGCTGATGATAGTTCATTATTTTAGCTATTTTGCATTATTGAGGACGAAAGTTTCTATACAGCTGCATTATTTACACATTTCAAGAAATGAATTTTAATTTAATTTATAATTCTAGGCCATTTTACAGCCAACAGACAACTATTTGTAAATTTTTATGTGTTTTATAGGAATCACTGTCTGTCTCTTTTTTTATCTCTTCTGCTGAATACAATGCTTTGGTGCTTCCTTTCTATAAAAATACCTTCAGTAGTTTCGGAGCTATGCGCGGCCAAGATACAGACAGACAGACAGACAGGATGGAAAAAAAATACATTTTTGGCATCAGTATCGAGAATAGAGTTATTTAAAAATATATAATTAAGTATTTTGTTCAAATAAGCAATAGTATTTTAGATTATAATGACATCAAAGATATTAAGATGTACATCATCATCATCATATCAACCCATACACGTTCACTGCTAGACGCCTCCCCCATACGACGACGCCACAAATAGCGTTCCTGAGCCGCCTCCATCCATCGTAACATCAGACAATAAACAATAAATAAATACATGAAATTAAATAAAACTAAGCTAGCATAACAGAAATAGTAAATAAGGCCAGGCCAAAGAGATAGAAGATTACCTATATTAAAATGATATAAAGCAAACACAGGCATCCATCTCTCCATAAGCCATAGTTAAATGACTGTCTCATAGATTAGTTTTATGACCCAGTAGTCAACCTCAAATGAACCGACCTGTGTGGTCCTGACTATATCGTCTCATTAAAAAGAAAGCTGGCACTGACTTTATACAGCCAATAAATATCGTAATGTTGATTGAAAACTAAACAAATGTCTTGTGGCATCCGTTTGGTCATGTTCAATTATTGTAAAATAAACGCAAATTTAATTGAGTCATAATAATTTCATTGATTCATCGGCCTGCCGTCAAATTTCAGTTCTGACATAGCGGGACCTTATTCAGAGTACAAACTTTCAATTTATACAATAACTAGCTGACCCGCCAAACGTTGTTTTGCCTTCAACCCTTATCACTTAGGGGTATGAAAAATAGATAGTAGCCGATTCTCAGATCTACTGAATATGCATATAAAATTGGGTAAAAATCGGTAAAGCCGTTTCGGAGGAGTACGGTAACTAACATTGTGACATGGAAATTTTATATATAAGATTTATTCTTTATTGACAAAGAAAATAACAATCAAATAATATAAACAAATTATACTAGTACTTACAGTGAGCTAACTGCAAAGTGTTGCAAACAATCTTCAGGTAGCTCAACTGGAATTATCTTCGGACTGGTATTGATATGGACCAATAATTATTGAAATCGATCCTTCGAATTGAGAGTCACCTCCATTTTAAGGTCACGACAAAGACTTTAAATTGGAGGGAGCTTAGTAAAGGTAATTAATTGTTTCTTTTCTCTAAATCGGTATAACGACAGATTCTACAATAGTTATAAATCTTTTAAAAAAAAAATTATTTATTCAATAGAAAGTTCTATTGAGAGACCTGACTGAAACCAGCAGTCTTTGCCTTGAAACTTACGGTGGTTCCCTGACCCAAACTAGGGCGCCGCCACTTATTTATTGTATTAAAATTACGACAGACAAAGGAATTTTCAAAAATCCCTTGGCCAGTTTGTGATACCTTTTTTTAATCACAAACTGTAATATTTTTATTTTGTATAGTTTAGGAAGAGATGCGGCATTGCACTTTTTAGCCACCAAACTCGGTTTTCACATTTCCTCCTAAGCTATACAATATAAAACTTTTACAAAGGCATTAAAAATAAGCTTATGATAGATCACAAACGACCAGGGATTTTTGAAAATTCCTTTGTTTAATACGCTAAAAAGGTGGCAGATTTGGGTCGGGGTAAGGAATTTTGGCGATTTATTAAAGAATATTAAAAACAAGTTACGGTTAAAATAAATCTACGTATGCAATGTTAGAGCTGGGTATATTCCTACGACGTGAAATAAATAATACTGCACATTTCACACCATCACTCAAACAATTTTCTCTGTAATTGAACAACGCAAAAACATAGCGTAGCTCTTTAAGTTTTACGGTACCAATGCTTTGGTCAATAAATCGTTACGAGGACAAGTCTACAATAAGCTACACGCACATATATCCAAACTAACTGGCTAGTATGGGTTCGACCAATACCAAAACGGAAAAGTTTTCGTTTATCACCGCTACCTTAGCAAAATTGTCAAAGTTTATACTTACTGCTAAAATGCTCAAAAAACTTAGAAAAATATTATGAAGTTTTTTGAGCATGAACTATGCTCATATATCATAGTATAAAATTATTGGATATAGTTTTCGTTATGTATACCAAGCTTATCATAAGGCCTCTATTCAAAACGCAAGCACATCCCACCACTATCAAAACATAAGAATGACTAATCAGATAAACAAATGAATTTATCGAATTGAAACAAATGATATCAACATAGAAACCCAGCTAACAAAGTATTAAAGATATTAGCTTAAATCATTTATCACTGCAAAGCAAATTTAAGGATACGGTATACGAAATCCCGTATACCCGTCCTGTCCACGCCGGGTCAGGCAAAATGTCTAAATTTATTTGTTTCGATTCGATTCTTGCGGCTTTCTCATCGCTTTCATTCAGCTTTATGTGCGCTAAGCCTTATTAGGACAAAAACATAAGTATTCAGTTAAATCGTTAAGCTTACCCATCATCGTTTTTAGTTTAATAATATAATGATTCCAATCAATGTGTTTTTGTCGCGGGAAACCAATCAATAAAAACTTGGAGACGCAAAACTCTTGTTTTTGACCACTGAGTTTATAAGAGTGGTGGGTGGTAGGTGGCTATAGAGTTGTACCAAGTATGAACTAAAAGTCTTTTATATGAATACTGTTTAAGTTAAATCGTGGAGGAGGGGGGGGGGAAGGCCTTGGCATTTGAAGTGAAATTCCTTTTAAAATGAAAAAATGTTGAATTGCTTTATTGTGTTTCCTTCATTTCTTTAACTTTCTACAAAAATATCGGGATATTTACCATAATTTGAGTTTTGAGCAAAATACAAAGAATGGGGGTCAGTAAAAACTATCTCGCAGTGACTTCAGTTGTTCCGTGATCATGGCGCATAAACTGTGCCGAAATATTGAAGAGGTAAAAACTCAAATCTTACCATGATTTGAGTTTTTATATATCCCGGTATTTACTTTAGTGTTGTAAATAATGATGATAATTTTAAACAACGATTAATTAAAAGTTCCACGTAAAAATGGCTACCACTCAGCGGATGCCGAAGTCACTTTTGTTTTGAAATTAATTATCATGCAATTAGCCCAAAAATGTTTTTATTACGTAAGCCTGCTGTTATACCCAAAAAGAAAGCCAGTTCCAGTGCTATTTGTAATTTTTCTTACTCCTCCACTCACCCTTAATTGCTTTTCAACAAATTTCTGAATGGACAGCTCAACTGACCGCGCTGGATTCCAGTTCAAGAACCAATGGGTGATCAACCATCTACCTGATGAATTGTACTTGTGAAGATGAATGAATGAAGAGGCATATCAGAGGATAGTAGAGTAGAAGATTGACTAGGACAGGACATGGTTTGCACTGAGTCGAAATCAGAACATAGAGTGAAGGCAAGATATAAATGAAATGTATCTAGCGGTTTTTGACCAGTTGGGTACTTGAGTTTGTGGCGTAATTGGTAGGACGTTCTCATACTGAATGGAAGAGACAGGTGCGTAATAAACATTGGGGCTTGTTACATTATTACACAAATTATTTATATTGTAAAATCTCTATCAGGAGAACTCAGAAGCAAGTACCTAACTTTATCGGGTTAAAATCAATAAATCAGTTTTTGTTGTTCCATATTTACCCCAATCCATATTCACTCCATGACATAGGCCTCTTCCATTTCTCGCCATTACCTCTATCTTCTTCATAATTTTCTTCTTGCCAATCCCTGCATATCAGCGTTTCTTGGTTCGCCTTGGCATTGTGTACTTTCAAGAGGTCACCTTCAACAGGTTTAGATAGATAGGTGCCAGATTAGTCAACCATTCATCCAGTTTATGGAACAAGCAATAATCTTTTCTTGCAGAACCAATTAAAGCAAAAAAAATTGAGATGGCACTCGCATTTTCATACTTATTTAATACACCAAGGTTTCGTTATAATCGAAATACATTTATAGATATCTTAATTATAATAAATGAATTAAAGGATAAAGTCTTATAAAAGCAGAAACAAAAAGAAGGATCCAAACATTTGTGCGAAAACGAGAATCCTGAGCTAAAACGGGAGTGTATTGGTATTAATTAATGCGTGTTCAAAAGGTTTATTTTGAAGTTGCGATAGCTGTCATCGACTGCTGGAATTTTTAGGGTTTCGTGTAGTCTTAGAGTTAAATAAACTCTGATACAAAACTAAGGTACTTATTTGTTACGTTATGAACACGTTCTCAATACAGTTGATCTGTGGTTCTGAATATACGGTTGGTGGTAATCTAGTTGCCTTTGCCGACATAGCTCAGATGAAAACAAGGTTGTAAAACACTGTACGAATAGCACTCTTCTGTGCCTGCTGAGATGCTCATAGGAGACCGTTGGTTTTATGAGCTGTCAAGAATCAAAGATACCTATTACTGGATTTTTCTAAAATATTGTTTATTAGTAAGGTAAGGTACCTACCGATTGTAATGCACATTAAATATCTTAGATCACAGTTCTCCCACTTAGTCTTAGAAGTCTCTCCTCTACCTCCTACTCCTAGATACCTAGCCCCGGTACAAGTAGCCCGTAATATCTGCCGACCTCTGTGGCGCATCGAGCAAAGGTCCACCTGCGACGCAGGGGTTCGATTCCCTCCTCGGGACAAATGTTTGTACGATCTGCGTGTACAATGTTTGAGATCTAGATTGGTTACGGGTGTTTTCTTTGTATAATAAAAAAAATATGTATGAAATATATTATGTATCAGTATGTCTTTAGTATATCAGTTATCTAGTACCTACCCATAACACAAGATCTGCTTAGCTTGGGGCTAGATGATGCTGTGTCTAGCATTATTTATTTATTTGTCCAGCATTATTTATTTATTTAAAAGTTAAGGGTAGATGCTGTGGTGCTTGGTATAAACATGATTCATGGAATTCTTAAGAATTTATCATGTTTATACCAAACACAACAGATATATAGTATTTGAAAAAGCCCTTGTCTCACCAGTGTTACTCACCCTTGCCGAATTATTCCCTATACCGGCTATCGGCAGCGCGACCGGTTCCGTGGAGCCACGCGCCACGCACGATGGCTAAAATGATGCGCGATTAAAAATACCGACAGGCTGGTAATGGAAATTAAAAATGGAGAATTCCAATAAGAAAAACAATGTTTCTTTTTTACCATATTTAAGGTAGCAGTGGCAAGGATCAGGCGATAACTAGCGGTGGATGACTTTAGGCCAATGATCTCTTAACATAATGTTTTATTTCGTTATTACCGATCATCGAAGTTTATGACACTCTGACACAGGCACTAGCAGAGTCGTAGCGAAATGCAAGCGGCGCCATAAAAGAAGAAGTTGAAGTCACATAATGTTGAACTCATTTTTTTCCACCATTATTTTTCTCGATACAATAATTTTTCTAAAATGTAACTAGTTTACTTCGATGTTTCTCAAATAAGTGATCTTATTTTTGATCTAAAACCTTAGTATAAATACTACACATTCCAGAAAATAACAATAAATAATAATCCTATTTTAAAAATACTGAAAAGGGACTTATAAAGGTAAAACCATTTGTGGCAATTTAGAAGAAAAACTAAACATTAGGATTGAACAATATCGAGTAAAGTCTTCTAGGCTGCTGTATCCCAAATAGGTGCCTGAGAATGTCCCATATTTGAGCTCCAGTTTCTATCGTAGCTAGAACAATCATTCCATCCATCACTCCCGACACAAATAAAACTCAAGTCAATAGGCTCTAACTATACAATTAAAATTTTAAATTCCTCTTTTGGAGCATCTTTTTCTGCAAGTTTTTTGTCGTTGACAGAAATAGATCGAGTAGGGTTGAGCTGCACTTGTCGAAGGCTTGATGTTACTTGCAAGAGTATCAATAAAAAATATAAATTGCTAGGTTTCCGAAACATATACATACATAGCCTTTCTTGCAATTTAATTTCTAGGTTTCATTCAAACTTAATCGAAGCCTATTGAGCTTTCGCAAGAACAACAAAACATCGTCAAGTATTTTACTCCGTTTTGGTATTTTAATATAATTATCAGCATGGTTTATAGAAATTATATACATATTTCAGTTATATATATGAAATAAAAATAAATAGGTATGGCTGAACGAAGAAGCACTCTTTTTAACCAACTTAACAAGGATGAAGTTCTCAATTCGCTATGTTTTTTGTGCTGACATATTCTTAGCTTTTGAGAGTCAAGGCCTCAAACTGAAAGCTTCGAGTCTAACCCTCGCATAAAGACTCCCATCAAGATAGAGAGACCTTTCATTCAGTACCATATTAAACTTCCTAGACAAAACACCTAACAACCTTCGGCTGTCTTCATCAGGTACATTCGAGTGCAGTGAACAACCATCGTCCAATTAAGTTCGGTAGCGCCTTCGATCGAACAGACTAGTTTTTGTCCCGACTGCACTTGCGTTTAATTGGCGGATACTCGTTATATGAGTTTGTGTGGTTACTGGTTAGATCGAATGGCATTTCAGTGTTACCATATCAACCTGTCATGATGAGTTGTGTATTGTTTTATGCGCGCGTCAATTATTTTACACCCGATGGGAGGCTGAAGAAAATTCTTTATATTCTACATGATCGTAATATTTTGGCTGACCTTGCCATTAATGAACCTAGATAATTAAGTGAATCCTGCTTGTCACCTCATAATTTGTTGATATACTAGTTTGATTTACTTTTACTAGTTTTTCTTCATCAGGGTAAAAAGCAGAGGATTAAAAATACTGACACAAATTTGTCTTCACCTACATATAGTTTCTAATAAGAAAAAGAATTTAAAAATACTTTTCAAAAACAAACACCTGGTAATATTTTTAGAATTCTAGTATTTTTTCCCCAGTTATTTCAATTTACTATCCAATCGACACGCGCTAGCCAGAACGTCGTAACTTACAATCTTTGAATAGCAAGTGTAGCAACGCGCTTCAAATCAAAAAGTTAAACACCCCGCGGCTATAACTATTTCGTTTGAAGTAGCAAATTACTTGTGTTCAGTGTAGTGAGAATTTATTTTAAAATAATCATAAATCAGATCGCGGTTGCTTCTTTGCTCGCATAGCTTGATAAATTAGGTACTAATATCCAAATGAAATAATGTTCATAATCTAAACAGAAATTAACTTCGATACACCACGACCCACCTGCCGAACGTGGATAATCCCTAATCGCATGCATGGTGCACGCGAGGGATTCTCTCATTTCTTCCTCAAAAAGGGGTTATTTGGGGGTAAATGTGCCTCTATAACATCACATCATACCGAAGATCAATCTTACATAAATAAATTAGCAAATGTAATCGTCATCTTCTTCATAATCTGGCAACAATCAAAAAACCGGTTCGCAACATTGCTACACAATGCGCACACGCCCTTATCCGTTCAATTATTCGTTCGACGTGCTAAAACTAATGTTTTTTCATGTCAGTTGATCTTCCAATTCTGACTCCAATTACCGGGCGTCATCGGTTGGTTATTTACGCTGCAGTCTGTGTATTTATCGTAAGATAAAGATAACTTATTATAAAATACAGTTCAGGAGCGGAGATAATTTTTTGTGGACATGGCTAAAGATCTATAAATTGTGCTATGGAATAAGTTTTATTTGTGTAGTTCTTTATTTATTTAATACCAGAGTATTATAAGTTTAGCATCTTTTTGACAGTTTATGTATGTATATGTATAAATGATAATCACATAGTTGAAGAAATCGGACACAGCTTTTGAAATGACGTCGGATTTTTTCTTACGTTTTGGTGGCTACCATATATATATATTATTCAGGACCACCTTTTGTTTCTAGAGTGACAAAGAATCAGTGCTGAGTTGATTCAGGGATCCAAGAACGTAAATACTCGGACATTCAGACACCACCTGGTTTTGATTAGAATTTATTACTTTGTAGCTTTTTAACACGGTGTTAGCAAAATACTTTGTTATTCGTTCTCTAAATCTGTTTAGTAGCCATCCAACAATATCTCCGAGTTAAAATAACATTTGCGAGCCTACAATTATAACGATTAACACTTCGGTACTACCGAAGTAGGCAGTGCGAGAGATAAACAAATGTCAGATACGCGGATAGGTTCTTTTAGCGTCCGTTTTCTTATTGGAGTGGTTTAGACCGGATTTTAAATTAAACAGTTTAAACGGTGTGAATAAAAGAGGCGATTATAATTACTTATTACAAAGTGATATGCAAATGTAAGATATTAATAATACTTAGTATGGAAATACCATGACGATTTTAAAAATTGCAAATATATATATATATATAAATATCTCTATTTTTTATGAAGGATCAACGCGGTCGCGAGCAAGCACGGTTAGTTTACAATTTAAATTATTTTGGATTATATAAACTATTGCCTAATTATGCTGACATTATTGATATTATTATGCTGATATTAGTAAAATGTTTGTAAACCTGACCTAAGTAGGAGAGTATGATATCCTGCAACCTCTTTATAGTTTTCGGTCTACGTAGGGTTTCCTAATTTTAATATTAATTTGAGAAACCATTCCTTTACGTCGAGTTTGCTTATTCTACTCTACACTGTAGGTACATTTTAGGTCCGGCCAGGCAATATAAAAAAATAATAATTGTATGAAACTTGTCAAGCTTTCATTCCTTTCAGTTTAATTCATTCAGTTATCTCGTTACTTTGGCTCGGAAAATGTGCGATAGCTTTGTAACTGCTTTAGGGTTAAAAAACCTTCAAAGCTCTACAGCAAGAAGTAAAAGCCCATCGGCCATTTTATGAAAACATGGGTCTGATTATGATAAAGAATTGCTGTCACAAACTCGCTATTCCGTCCCATACGCTTATGGCGTAATTGTGATATTCATGGAATATCATCTTATATTCATACGTGAGCTGTCATGGTTTCAAAGTAACGGTAACCGTTTTATGTTGATCGTAAACAGTGGCTTTATTTCCGAAGGGATGTGGCAGATCTAGATCTTTGGGACGTATTTATTGGGCTAATTCCTGGCTATTTGGACGGAAGTGGCTGAAAGTAGAGAGTTTTAGAAGGAATGTTAGTTGCCCTGCATTTGGGTTGCTATTAATAAATCAAGCTTCTGCCAGCGTCTTCATGCTCCCTTTTGCTATCCCAGTCTTCTTTAGTATGAGTTATGCATTAGGTTAGGTTTAGGTTTTTTTGAGAGTAAATACTCTCAAAAAAGACATAGTCACTTACATGAGAATAGTAGTTGAGCATTAAGTATTTTACGAGGCAAAATGTTTTCTTCTTCTTCCTTACATTTGGCACCTTGGAGCGCTATACCGAACAAGGAGAAATGAGATTGGTCAGATGCTACTTTCAAGGAATATTGTATTTTTCTCGTTCTTTTTGTGTGTAAGTCGTTACGGTCGTCATAGAACGGCCAATATTTCTCGAGAAGCAGAGATAACTGGCACAAATTGCGGACACGTGACTGACCATTATAATCAGCTGTGGGCAATTTCAGTATCGACAAGACAGTGAGTAAATAACTTAAAACATCTCGTGAGCTGGTTTTTGCAAGTTTTTTTAAAGTCAGCAGCAAATGACGCGGCAGGCTTACTAGCTTCATATGTAGGCAATTTTTAGAGACTAGGGTACGGGAGAAAAAATAGTCGGTACTTGCCTACAAAGTGGCAAGATGGTCACTTATCTTAGGAATTGGCACTAATTTGACTAGGTAGTTAGTTTAAAATTCCCGTTGGCCGTCGATCAACCCCATTGATTGAGTATGATGGATGATTGATGATACTTGACTGGCTTCGGCTTGAACTGGACCGTCAAATCTGTCAACAACATCATGACATAATTACTGATTATGTCCTCCTAGACGAGATTCGACCACAGTAGTGGCTCGTTTCAACGACTAGCCATCTACGCAGGAAAAGTTATAGTGCACTCTCTACTCTCTCACTCATAATCCAATGGAACGGACAAACTGATACGACCGGAGAGAATTCTGGAGCACGATCAACGGCTTGTTGGTGCGTTTGGTGTAACACCGTTACTATCCAGACTCTGGGTGGCTACTGTGAATATTTCTTGCTAGAAAAATCCCGAGAGAAAGACTTTTGGCCCCTGACCCCGGATAGGAACGCAGGCCTTCATTAACTGCTGCAGTTGAACACGCTATATCAATGAAGCAGATTATAATTCATCGACTGCACTATAAGGATTCAAGTTATGCATGAATTTTACAAAAACACCACTTTTCCAAAGAAGAAATTTACATAGTCACCTTCTTCATTAATATTTGCGACAGCATCTAAAAGTTCTGCTTTAGGGCATTTGAAGAAGTCCAAGAGTTTGTCACAGCGGGCTGGTAATTGATATGGTGCAAACCTGCTCCGGGAGCAACGAAGAAAATATGGATGTGGCGTATCGTGTTGCCATATGAGAAAAACAAAAAAGGCATGCGAAAGTACTATGAAAAATAACTGCTAATGTGTTAGAAAGTTACATGACCACCTTGATCGCCCTTTTGTTCTCCAGGTCAATAATTTGATCCACGTCAAAGAGGAAAAACAAAAGAAAATCTGGACGAAACTACAAAATAACCAACGGAACTTTATTTCTTTGCTTACTCGTTTTACCTACCAACAGTTAAATAACAAAATTTGCTAGTTAATCTTCCGTACCACTTTTAGAACCAAAACACATACACCTTTATTTTTTTAATCCGTATTTTTTTCCTTTTTTATGTTATTTTTTATATTTGGCAAAAATTAACGGAGGTCTTTATCTAGCACGATGGGCTATGATAATGATGATGATAATATGTTTAGCTATGAATGTACCTGTAGTCTTAGATTTGAAATATTTCCACCTCCAATCCTCGTCGGAGCTCCTTGTAAAAGTCTATAAGCTGGATGGAATATCGCTTATTATGTATCGCCATTGTGTTAATCATATCTTTCGTTCAATATGGAGCTACCGGTCGCGGTCTATTACTGGCTTCTATACTTTACAACCATGGTTGTACTTAGGGAGAGAAAGTATACGGAACATGGGCAGAAAAGGTCAAGGGGTAGTTGCATACATCGGTTAATGTTTGATTCCGAATTCGAATTTGTATTTAAGCTGAACTTCGAATTTGATCATTCGAAATTAGAGTTGTAATCACAATATTTAATTTTTCTTTTTTAATAACTAAAATTCAGTAATTGTGGTACCTCAGCGAATGCTTTAAGTTACACAATAACTGGTTAATCTGGTCTGAAATAATATTTTGTATATTTAATATATCGGCCGTGGGGCCGCGGCATAGAATATCGACCCCTTCAACTCAACCCGTGGATGTCGTAAGAGCCGACTAAGGGAACCTGCCAGAGGAAGGGCAGCAGCTTCTTACTGTGTATTACTAACATCTTACTGCAATCACCAATCCGCCTGCCAAGCGTGGTGATTATGGCAAACCCCCACCTATTGGGTGAATGGCATGGCCATTGATGGCAACAAATAGAAAACGGCCCCCAGTCCCCGGCAGCTCCGCTATTCCTGGTCACGGTAGCGGCCATGGTAACGGCGGGGCAGGGGATGCTAGGCTCTCCGGCAGAGATTGAGCTACCATTCCCAACACCGACGACCCTTGCACCTGGTAGCATACAACGCACGAACATTGAGGACCGACGAGAAGGTAATCGAGCTGGAAGAAGCGGTAGACTAGTTGCGCTGGGACATTATAGGGCTATCGGAAGTCCGAAGAGAGGGAGAGGACACGATCACCCTTAATTCCGGCAACTTGTTTTACTACCGGGAGGGCGACCAGCTGTCCCAACACGGTATCGGGTTTCTCATCCACAAGTCCCTCGTCAACAACATTGTAAAGATCGAGAGCGTCTCGAGCAGGGTGGCGTACCTTATATATGACGACATCTCCAAAGTCATGCATGCCTCGAAAACACACTACACTGTTGTGATGGGGGATTTAAACGCGCGGTTAGGCGCAAAGAGCGGCAACGAACTGAGAGTGGGCCAGTTTGGATTTGGACAGCGAAACCAAAGGGGTCAGCGACTGGCCGACTTCATGGAAAAGGAGGGACTCGTTGCGATGAACTCCTTTTTCGCTGCTGTCCAGAAAATGGACCTGGCTACACGCCGGCGGCTATAAGCATGAGATAGACTTCATCATGACGACCCACAGGCATATATTCAATGACGTCTCTGTGATCAACAGGGTTAAAACCGGCAGCGATCTGTATATGGTAAGAGCGTCATTGAATATCAATGTAAAGCTAGAAAGGTATCGTCTGATAAGGTCTACTCTACGCCCAAACCCTGTCCAGATACAAAATCCCGAGAGCTTTCAGTTGGAGTTACAGAACCGCTTTGAATGCCTCGCGGAATGCGTAACAGTCGACGAACTAAATAACGGGCTGGTTGAAACTGTCCGTGCGGTAGGGTCGGACTTCTTTAGGACCCCCCGCAGAAATAAAACACAGAGACTCTCGGGTCACACACTGCAGTTAATGGCAGAGAGGAGTGAAATAAGGCTGCAGTCTTCGGCAGACATGTCGACATACGGTGCGCTAAACATACAGATCTCGAAGTCTATGCGACACGATTTGCGCTCATACAATACCAATTGTATTATGAACGCAATAGAGCAGAACAAGGGCTCCAAAGTGTTCGCAAGAGATCTGTCGCTTGGGCAGAGCCAGTTGACGAAGCTGAAGACCGATAGCGGCAGCATCATTTCCTCCAAGCCTGAGATCTTGAGAGAGCTTGAAAAGTTTTATGGGCAGCTCTACACCTCATCGCAATGCCCTGCAAATAGCACGGCAGGCGATACAAGACCCCGTTTACCCCAACACTATACCGAAGATATCCCGGACGTCAGCCTCTACGAGATAAGGACGGCTCTCAAACAGCTTAAAAACAACAAGGCACCCGGGGATGACGGAATAACGAAAGCGGGTGGATCACCAGTACTTAAAGTTCTTCAGAGGCTATTCAACTCCGACATTCTCGAGGGACAAACGCCAGGCGTGGAACAGAAGTGTGGTGGTACTGTTCCATAAGAAGGGTGCCCTTCTAAAGAATTATAGGCCCATCTCACTGCTGAGCCACGTCTATAAGCTGTTTTCGAGAGTAATCACCAACCGTCTCGCTCGAAGGTTTGACGACTTCCAGCCGCCCGAACAAGCCGGGTTCCGAAAAGGCTTTAGTACCGTAGACCACATACATACGCTCCGGCAGATTATACAGAAAACAGAAGAGTATAACCGGTCGTTATGTCTAGCGTTTGTGGACTACGAGAAAGCCTTTGATTCAGTCGAAACCTGGGCAGTCCTGCAGTCTCTCAGCGGTGCCAAATCGACTACCGGTATATCCAAGTGTTGAAGTGTTTGTACAGCAAGGCCACTATGTCAATTCATCTCCAGGACCAAAGCACAAATCCGATCCCACTACAAAAAGGGGTGAGACAGGGAGACGTCATTTCTCCGAAACTGTTCACCTCTGCATTGGAGGATATTTTTAAGCTTGTGGACTGGGACGGATATGGCATCAATATCAACGGCGATTACATCACTCACCTTCGGTTTGCCGACGATATAGTCATTATGGCAGAATCACTGGAAGACCTTAGCAGGATGCTCAGAGACCTCAACACCGTTTCCCGCCAAGTGGGTCTTAAAATGAACATGGGTAAGACAAATATCATGTCTAATGCCCATGTCGCACCCCCATAGACCGGTCTTTACCGGTCTATGTGGGGAACGATGTTATCGAAGTTGTTGATCATTATGTCTACCTAGGCCAAATGGTCCAACTATGTAAATCCAACTTCGATAAAGAGGTCAGCCGAAAAATCCAACTCGAATGGGCAGCGTTCGGGAAACTTCGCAATATCTTCTCGTCACAGATACCGCAGAGCCTCAAGACGAAAGTCTTTAACCAATGTATGCTACCAGTGATGACTTACAGATCCGAGACGTGGTGGCTCACTATAGGCCTTGTGCATAGGCTCAAAGTCACCCAGCGAGCTATGGAGAGAGCTATGCTCGGAGTTTCTCTACGCGATAGGGTCCGGAATACGGAAATTCGTAGAAGAACCAAAGTTACCGACATAGCTCTCAGAATCAGCAGGCTGAAATGGCGATGGGCAGGCCATATAGCTCGTAGAACCGATAACCGCTGGGGAGTAAAGGTTCTCGAGTGGCGACCGCGATGCAATGCGAAACGGAGTGTGGGAAGACCTCCCACTCGATGGACCGACGACATCGTAGCGGTCGCAGGGAGTCGTTGGATGGAGGCGGCTCAGGACCGCTATTTGTGGCGTCGTTTGGGGGAGGCCTATGTTCAGCAGTGGCCGTGTACGGGCTGATGGATGATGATGATGATGATATTTAATATAGTTTTTTGTTCAACTGTTGCATCTAGCACAACCGCTGGGCTGCTGCACTTCTTCTTAGAATTAGTCGGAGGCGACCATTCCGATACACCAGTTCACTCCAAAACATTAAGAATAGCGCCCCCATAGTGATCTTCCCCTTGCTACACCCCTGCTCATCTGTATTACGCCCTAGTGGATGGAATGCCCACAACCTACTATTGTACTGCCTAGGAATTTGTCTTTTTAATCATGCTGCCTCGCCTGAGGCCTATTATTAGGGTTAATTGGAATTATTAGTCTTTTTCTAGGAGTTTTAGCAGATCGTGGTGATGCGAGATAGCCGAGCGGGTTATGGAAATTTTAATAGAGTGCGGTTTTATCTATGAGTGTGTTAGTGGAACGAATGAGGGGATTCTTGGCATTTTGTGGTATAGTTTATTTTTGTTTTAGAGCTTAGAAGATTCCTACACATTCTAAGTGTATACAAAACGTCTTGGCATAAAAAGTTAATTGGATGTAATACTTATTGTGTGTATTAACATCAATTGAACGATTGAAACATCTTCGGCTGAAATAATATGAGCCAAATTCTGCTTAGTTTGGTTAAATAATGCTGCTGTGTGGATTGTCCTGCATCAAAATACCAAACAATTTAATCACGCGTACAAACAATTTTCACAACCTGCAAAACAAGTGACTGTTGTACGAGTATATAAGTTTTCGAATACCGACTTCTGTTTAAAAACCGAATCAAATCGATCTTCTCCGACAATCATCTCGATCAATTGACGACAAGTGTATGATTTCCATAATAATCGATAATTAGGTCTAACCGTGACAGAGCTTATTATAACTGTAGCTTGAGTACGGGTCTCACTACACTGTCGATAATTGACTCAATATTTTTACAAAATTTCTCTATCTACGTGGAATATGGCACTCTTTAAATAAACTTCGGCAAATGATACATACGTACTGTGTGCCATAATTTTTCATACGTGGGGGCCGATAGCCATTAGTGTTACCGTCTGCCACTGCGTGGGGGCCGTTTGTGGGGGCAGATGGTAATAAATCGTCCTCTTCTTGTGTTTTTCATGAACACAATGATTTGTAAAAAAGCATATTCGATGTTTTGTAAAAGATTACCGTAAGAGTTATTTTCTACTTTAGGTATTTCTCTTATCTGGCGGCTGGTACTCATAACTTTAAAGAAAGAACCGTATCATATAGCCTCATTCGTACTCAATTACCTGACTTCACTCGAGAAAACTTGAACTTGAATCAAGCATTGATTGATAGTGTATCTCGCCCTTTATCATACACGATACACACGCAGTCGTCAGTATTTAACGTGGAGATTGCGACGCAGTGCTACAATTAAGCTTACTTGTAGACTCGTTACTATGTCTTTTTGTTCATAATTTTGGGTTTCTTCTGCAGTTTATTATTGATGAGGTTCAATAGTTCTAGATGCCATAGTGATAATTATGTACAGGTCGCGTCACGGTTTAATAACGCTGAATTCGAGTGCACAGAAGTAGATTTTTAGATTTTTACACCTGCGCAGAAGCTCCTCCACTTTCGCCAAGCACTATTAAACCATGACTAGACGTATACTTACCTATGTAAGTTACAAAAATAAAATAAAATAAAAAGAGCTTTATTCCATATCACAATACTGTAAAAGAAACATTTTAAAACATATTCTTTATAGGAAATTATATGGTTCAATTGAGAAAGTACACAATAGTTATGAAATTGATAAGACATTTTTGAATAGTATGTAGATGTCAGGTGTATCATAAATAGAATTATTCTTAGTCAGTATTATGTTTTTGGTGTCAATTTCTTGGACCGCCTTCAGCGGTGTATGTCTCCTCCAAGGATCTCCTGTAGTCTCGGTTTTTAGCTTCGCGTGTCCATATTTTTCAAGCCCTCAGGCAGATGTCGTCATTCCATCGTTTAAATGGTCTTCATTTTTTTTGGTCAAGAGTTATCCAGTTTGTGTGTGTGTCCTATGTGTCCTGCCCATTTCCATTTTAGGCCCAATATTCTTTTGACCACGTCTTTTGTATTGTTTCTCCCTCTAATTGTTTTGCTTTTTACTTTATCTCTGAGTTTGATGCCTAGAAAGCTTCTTTCTATACCTCTCTGGCATACTCTAAGTCTTTCTAACATTTTCTTTGTTGTAGTCCAGGTTTGGCAATGTAAGTTACGGTAGAAAAAGTCTTATTGGTTCAGTTAAATTTTAGCTAAGACCTTACAAATGTTGTTTGCGATGCTAGAAGTGCAAATAACTTTTTGTGTTTTTACAACAGCCTGTAAGTAAGTGGAAAAATCTCGGAATTATCTTGTTTGGAACTGGGTAAGTACTTACATCATAAATGGGAAAATCCAGAACTGGTTAAATATAGAAGGCATTTTACAAAGTGGTCACAGAATGCCTAAACGCAAGTGCCAAGACTCGTCATTACTTAGGTATCATCAGCATGATATCAGCATACCACCCACACTTCCACAGCTGGACATAGGCCCCATACGATGACACAAATAGCAGTCCTGTCCTGAGCCACCTCCATCCATTGACTCCCTGCGACCGCTACGATGTCATCGGTTCATCGAGTAGATGGTCTCCCAGCACTCCGTTTCGTGTTGCATCGTGGATGCTACTTGAGAACTACTCCTACAAAATCACAATCAACAAGTAGTTAAAATGAAATTAACAACTAAGGTAGCTAAGAAGAACTACTTAGACAGCTAGCATGAAATTAAACCATTAGATATTCACCAAACATAATAGGCGAGTTCAAGAGCGCTCGTCTCAGCTGTCTAGGACACGTCGAGATAATGAATATCAAATATCACAGTGCTTTATTTCCTTTAGACCTTACAGGACTCTTGGACACGTCACAAAATTAAAATTACATAAGTAAAACAGGGAAATAAAGTGATCACTTTGATTTTTTGTTCACTTCAATCTTTTTAAGATAAAGTAATGAAGCGAACAAGAAACCTTTACCTTGTTAGTTTGTTAGTTTTCGAGTTGGAGCAAAAGTCGTCCCATGCTTTTTTATCCTCTAGATAATCTGATATTTAATAAGCCTTTTTACAAAGGATATGTTTGATAGTTTGTTTGAATTTATTTATTGATAATTTTTGCAACTCACTCGGAGTATTGTTGTAGAAGCGTATACATTGCCCTTTAAAAGATACACTAATCTTGTGCAGCCGAGTTTTGGGCAAAGCGAGTTTGTTCTTATTTCTAGTATTTACATTATGTATGTCGCAATTTTCAGGGAATCGATCGATATTTCTATGAGTGTACAATAAGTTTTCATAAATACATATATTGACATCGTACAGACATTATGTTTATTTCTTTGAATTAATGGAAGAGGATCGGGTTGTCAAGTATGCATATGAGGGGAAACCATCGGTGCGTAGACCAGTCGGCCGCCCTAGGTGTCGATAGATCAACGAAGTTGAAGCCGATCTTCGCAAACTCGACACCCATAGCTGGGGAGAGACAGTTCACAACCGAGATGCCTCTCCAGGCATCTCAGTTTTGAGCTATCTCTCGCATATGGTTTCACAAGGCTTCCACAAGCCTTGTGTTGGAGGCCAAGATCCACTTTGGGTCGCTGAGCCACAGGTGTAAGTAAGTTAGTAAGATATTCATTTTCTCCACTAGGTAGGCGATTTTTCGAACCTGAAAGTATGTAGGCATACCTATTAATATAATTATTGTTAACTTTTCCTTTATCCATGACTTGGATTACCTATGGATGATATGTACATTCATAACGCTGTCTATGGTCAAATTTCTACAAAGAAGTGAAATTCTATTCGCTAGATATTGTTATAATCTGTGAAAACTCGATACTTACGCGTAATTATCATTTCAGTAGTTCATATTCTTTTATAGGCACTAAACCACCCTGATTGCACATAATGAAAATGTTGTCGGCGAGGCAAAATATGGCTTTAGCTCAACAACGGAAGGTTATGTTTTCTGATGTAAAATTAATTTTCTCGTCCATAAAACTTGAGTGTATTGTTAACGAAATTCAATTAAAAAACCGAAACAAAAGCTTTTCAGTTTAAAGTTGAGGAAGTTTGGGCACAGGTGCTTTAATACCTCGAGGAAGATAAAAAGACTAAAGGAGTATAATTTTAAGTTTTAAGATTATTAAGCTTTAAGATTATTACGTTTTAAGATTATTTCTAAGCATTTTAGAATGATTACGCACAAATATATATTTTGTTAAGTCACTCATCACTGTGTTCTTTTGGCGATTCTGTTTTAAACCCTATATTAGCAATATTTATTTGTAATATTAATTTTAAATTGCAGGGATTTGCAATTTTCAAAGCAGCCTGCAATTACTTTTAATTGCAGGTTTAGTTCTTTCTTGGATAATCTCTTTAAATATTTATCTTTCTTCTTAAAAATCAAAGCAGCGACCAGAAGGCAGAGTGCCCAGAATGCTGGCAGCATTGCCACGTCGAATGGCAATGCTAATTCGTGGACTGATATAAAAGCCAGCATTCCGATCGTCTATGGACTCTATGAGAGAAGTTTTGTAAGATCTTTGTATAGTGCGTGCACCCCAGGACTCCAAGGACCTAGAGTTTCCACCCCTAACGGCTCAAATAGGTGACCTCGATCAAAATATATAAATAATAAATAGATATATATTCATATATAAGTGTAAATACTAGATAGATAGATAGATAGAAAATGCTTTATTCTACACTTTATGCACAAAACACACAACTTATTTTATAAATAATTTGATATAAATAAGAAATGTGACAATTGGCGGTCTTATCGCTCACGAGCGATCTCTACTGATAACCTTGGATGGATAGATCGTCGGATTGAGTACGGGGATCTGTGCGCATTATTTTAAGAAGTTAATACAAATTACAGACTATACACTACCTAGTTATAATTGTTTTATTTTCTAATTCCATCATCAAAAAAAATTTACTACATCAAAATCTTGCATTTCTAACTCAATTTCTTGTAGGCTTGAGGCGTATTTATCGTCACAGTCACAGGTATAGAAAATTGGCGGTATTTCACAGTGACAGAAACTAAATATATCTGGGTGCCGATCGCGCTAAAAATTTAAAGCTGAAACGCAATTGAACCACGAACGTTTCACAACTTTTTTAACGTTTCGTATCGCGTTAATGATTTGACAGGAAGTTTAAACGAAGCTGGACCGCAACTGGAACGTTAACGTTGTCAAACGAAAGGTTTTGAAAAAGTTGCTTAGACGCTACCGTTTCGTGACCGTTTATTGACCGTTACTATAATATTACAAGTGAAGTGAGACGCATTGTGGACATAAGTACTAGTTGTTTTATGGTTTAAGTGCATAAAAAGACAGTAAAATGTACGCATACATGGATTTATTGGAGAGGGCACATGCATTAGATGTAGCGGTGGCGCGGGCCCAATCCAAGAAGGAAAATATAAATGCCAGACGTAGTACAAATGGATCTTTTAATTTAGGGGACCGGCAGTTTGTAAAAAGATACAGACTGACCAAGGAATTAACTCGTCAATTAATTACAGAGTTAACTCCTCACATGCCACCTACTCTACGTTCTGATGCTTTGGACGTGGAAACTAAGGTGGGTGGACTCCAGTGAATGGATGTTGTGAAAATTCCTATTATAGCCATTAGCATTCAACATGTCGCTGTAATTTATTCAGCCCATCTTGTTTAAACTAGGCTAGCCATTGCTCTACTAAAATTCTGTAGGAATTACAGAGTAAGAAAACCTACAATCTATACATATTTGTAATCAATAATAAATAATGTTGTTTTAGGTTTTGGTTGCGCTGACCTTTTATGCCACTGGGTCTTACCAGACCACTGTGGGCGACAATAGAAAACATTGTGTTTCTCAGGCCAGTGTATCAAAAGCAGTCCAGCAAGTTACTAGCGCCTTAAACCAGCCAGCAGTAATAAATAAACATATAGCTTTTCCATTTCAACAACGTGAGAGGGAACAAGTTAAAAGACAGTAAGTATGAAAGTAATAAACATTTTGAAAATCAATCAATACTATGTATTGTATTAATCTTATTATATAGTTATATTATATTTCATTAATCTATTCCCATAGGTCCATTAGTCCATCCATTAGTCATTCTATAATAAACTAATAAAAATGGATCATGAGGCTGATATATGTACATATAGATAGTAGGACACTTAGCCAGGTAGGACAATGGCAGATTGACCAAGGCAGTCACAGATTGAAGGCCACAACAATGTAGGCAACTTCCAGACAGACCAGAAGCCCGTGAAATGACATTGTAAAGGTGGCAGAAAAGCATTGTATTAGACTCACACAGGACTGAAAAGGATGGTTGAAGAAGAGGAAATCTATACTCAGATTACTCAGCAGTAGTTGAATAATGGTTGCAAGAAGAAAAATAATTGGAACTCATGTGTCAATTGTCCGTCCTACTGAACATGAAGAGAGGTATTTTAATAGGGAAGGATACCATTCTCTTAATGTTCTTATAGTGAGTAATTCAATTACTGTTTTTACATTGTATAAATTTGACTGGCAACCATTTAAAGCATTATTCTGTTGAATTGGACAAAAATAAGGATACCTAACATAATAAAGTCCGTGATCAGCTGCAAAAGTATGGTTTCACAATCATTCACTGCACTATTGTTATTATTTATTGAGTCACACATCTTGACACCAGTTTATCTGCTTTTCAATTCATAAAACTTTTGTTATTTACTTGAAATGTGAATCATTATGTTATCCAGTATGTAATCATAATAGTGCAGTGAGTAATTTTATCATAATAATTTTACTTTTAATTATTGGAGATAGTAATTGACAATTTTATTTTTAGATGTGTGATTCCAATTTAAATATTTTATGTGTGGATGCGAGTTACCCTGGGTCAACACATGATAGTGTTGTATGGGCCAACCATCCATTAAATGCATATCTTGAGAGACTTCACACTGTCTCTGGAGAGGATTTGTATCTCTTGGGTAGATATAGCTTATTGTTATTGTTAAACTCATAAATGTGTGTAAGTACTTTTTGAAAGACTTAATGGTTTATGTTATTTTTTTAGGAGACTCAGGGTATCCTTTAAGACCCACAATGATGACACCTTTGACAAACCCAAGTCCAGGCACCTCTGAGGAGTATTACCAAGGCCTGCACTTAACTGCCAGGAGTGTTATTGAGCGATGCATAGGTGTTTTAAAAGCTCGCTTCAGGTATGATATTAAAAAAAGGTTAATAAAATCAAACCATCTCCCATTCGAATCCAATCAAACCATCACTTACAGATTTTACAAATGTTAAAAGAGCGTTTGTCTTTACAGGTGCCTATTGGTCGATAGGAAATTACATTACTCCCCAGAAGCTGCCGCCAGGATAGCAAATGCATGCTGTGTGCTGCATAATATAGCACACAAAGCTCACATCCCATACACTCAGCTGACAGCAGAAGAAGCAGCTCGAGAACGCAGGCTGATAGAGCGTACCAGCGGCGGCGCAGTCCGGGTGCGGCGCAGCGCACGCACCCTCAGCATGCTGGAGCTGGGACGTGCCCGACAGCAGGCACTTATACAACGCTTATGGGCAGATAGGGCTATTAATGATAATGAATAAGGACTTGTAATAGTGTCTAGGACTAGTAGTGTAGTGATGATATGTGTAAAATAAATACTAATAGTGGGTCATCATCTCCTGTTGCGGTACAAAATGGGTCAAAAAAGGGGGACTCCAACTTTATACCACACATCATTGTTGCTGTCAAGTGGCCGAATTGACTCACTATTAGTATTTATTACATTTATGGTAGTGATGAGACCACCCATTCATTATTTAATAAGTTCTTAAATTTAGTTCTCATTTAGTTTTTTTTTTAAAGAAAAGTAACTGTTGTAAATTCGTAATTAAACATTTATTAAAAAAACTTAAATTTAAAAAATTGTTTTATCTTTCATTTTGTTATTTAAAGCTCCCACTTATGGCTGCTGTTGGCGTTGTTGGAAATACTGAAACAAATATAGAATGTCATAAAATCTACCATAATTAACATGTTCACAGTCCAGTTCCTCATATATGGGTCACGATGAACTAGCTCCACATGTCTGTGCCCCATATATGGGACACTAAGAACTACATTTTCAAGATGTTATTGCCTGTTTTTTTTTATATTACTATTATAGTGTTGTAAAAGAACATATTAGTTTACCTTTTGGCTACACCTGTCTATGCTTTCAGCAAGCATTTTAAAAGAATCTGCAATAGTGCAGGCAGCTTGAGCATTTCTCAAAGCAGCCTCTGCTCGCATTTCTTCTATATGAAGAATCATTGCGCGTGCCTCTTCTAATGCGCTTCGGCTTGCTAAAATTATTGAATAAATAATTCATCATCATCATCATCATCAGCCCATACACGTCCACCATACACGAATAAATAATTATGATAAGCTAATTAGACAACATGGTTATACAGTTGATATATTGGTTAACTTTGCTCTGACCCTGCACTTTGTGTCATTCCATACCTGAGAAAGAATAAAAAATAAATTTGTTTACCTATGTAATGACTGGCATGCGAGTTTTACTCCAAATAGCTTTTTGAATTGCATAACGAAGTAGGCGCATACCTTAGCCCATTCCTTCCCTGTTCTGGCAGGCCCTTCCGAATTCAGAATTTCGGCGCATTCACGCCATAATCGTGTCGCAACTGCACGAGCCTCTTTGGATCTCACCCGTCCAAGAGCGAGGTCTCGATGCCCTTCAAGAAACTCTATCAAGAGCTCTAGCTGACGTACTGTGGTACATCTGCGGCGCTCTTCCATTGCCTAAAAACATTCACAGTTATGGAGATTACAAAATCTAATAGAACTTCATAATTTTAATAAATTAATAACAGCGTACATACTTTGTTTGTTTGTATACAATTTGTGACAATTTGATTTACAAGCTTACCACAGATTCGTAATACGCGCTGTCAGCTGCCAAAAATAGAGTTGCACACGTTTAATATGCCAGTCGAGACTCGATTTCAGACAAACTAAAGTAACATCTCTAACGACTGTAATTCGGTAACGTTCCAGTTACAATTCAACTTTGGTTGGCTTTTGAATGTTAGTGCAATACCAAATTTCGTACAGCTGAACCAAAACTTAACCACAATCGCAACCGAACCATAACTTAATCACAGACGTTCGCAGTTGTTTAAAATTAGCGCGATCGGGACCCTGTTACTGTCTCACAGGCAGTGCCAGTGTCACGAGTGCATGATAATATATCGTTGTTATTATATTAGGTACCTACGGAATAAATCGCTTCGGCTAGATAATATTGCTTCTATATTCTCTCTTTGATAGTATCATTAAGTCAGAATGAGACACACCTAGTATTTTATACTTTGAAATTTGAAAAGTATACCGCATAGTAACAATCTTGTTACATTGCGTTATACACATACAATTCAAGAGGAATTTTCGTTACGTAGCGGTAGTATTGCTGCTATAAATATATAATTTAATCAGTAAAACAATGAATTTTTACGTGATTGGTTGAAATACTAGCTAGTATTTTGTCACTGGTATTTGTCACAGATATTTTGATGTCAAAGTCACAGGTATCGGATTTTGCCTAATATAACCCAAGACTAATTTCTTGTTTAAATAAAGCGTTTTTGATCATCAATACCCAAAAAGTCAATTCAAAACATTATAGTAGGAATGCGTTATCTTGATCCGCGTAGGAGAAACGTCCAGAAGAGCCGTACAATCATCATTAGCCTGTGTTTCACACCTAGTATCAGGATACGTTCACAAAAGGACCAAGACTATTTTATCCAAAGGTATAAGATTTTGTGTAGGGCTTGTCTGACTGTATAGTCCCTGATCGTACACAATATTCAATAGTTTAATAGGTATATGTTACTAACTGCCACACTGCATAAAACATTGACGGCTGTGCTCCTTCTTTAAAAATATAACAATTTCAATAACTATTCACAATGATAAGGGAATATTTCAGAACTAACTAAATATTGATAACATAATTCTACTGATAAAATTATTTCTGGGAATCACACAGTTTACGTTGTAACTTAAATCTAGGTAAACGAAATACTGGTTCTAATTGTTTCTCATCGTTAATTGTAACTTTGTTAATAAATTTGGTAAATATTTATTTGTGTATCATATCTTTTCAACGATTGTTAGCCTTTTTAGCATACTAGCTAGTAAGGGTAAAGGCGTAAAATACTAAGGGGTAGTAAGAACCCCTAAGTATTTTACAAATAGGACTGGAACTATAATTATTTCATTTATTTCCACCGTAGGTATTGCATATACACTTGATTTTGTTAATTTCTAAATTTATATATGATATTATAATAATACACAAGTTATAATTAATAGAGGAAAAAGGAAGCACCATAAGAAAATTTACACAGAAAGAAAACAGTCAATTATGCTATTAAACCGAGTTTATTACAAGCCGGTAAAACGCGTGTAAAGTCGCGTGCTGTACCTCGTATTTTAATACATGTAAAAGTGTTTGGGTATTCAAAATAGAATCTAGTCCTAGTGATTGTTTTGTAGCGATAAACCAGTTGGTTTATATTGTATCAGCGTTCCTGACATGGGTTGATACATAATTAAAATGTTTCTTTTGAAATGTTGTGGCATTCCTTACATGCTTTATTAATTTGGCATTTGCAAATAATAAGAAATCACAGACATGATACTAGCTGCGTGTGGAAGAAATAGACAAATGGTTTTCTTCAAAAAATTGTGCCTAAACTACTATATCTGTGATTGAAGCTTAAAGAATAACATTTATGAGATAGGTATAATACTTTCATACATTAATAACGATATTGTTTTACACAATTTTTTATGCAATATGTTAGATACGTTCGTTTTAATTTAACCATAGTTCATCATCATCATCATCAGCCTATACATGTCCACTGCTGGACATAGGCCTCCCCCGTACGACGCCACATATAGCGGTCCTGAGCCGCCTCCATCCATCGACTCCCTGCGACCGCTACGATGTTGTCGGTCCATCCGAGTGGATGGTCTCCCATGTAGGGGGGGATTTGCCATAATCACCACGCTTGGCAGGCGGATTGGTGATCGCAGTGTTGGTGTTTAAAAATACTCAGAAGGAAGCTGCTGCCTATCCTCTGGTAAGTTCCCTTAGTCGGCTCTTACGACATCCACGGGTTGAGTTGGAGGGGTCGATATTCGTACGCCGCGGCCCCACGGCCCATACATATATAACCATAATTAACTGAGTCAAATTTAAAAAATATATTTTTTTTGTTCAATTTTTCAACTTTGTTACATGTAAGGATTGTTGACTTGATTTAGGAAATAGGCTGGCTACTGACACCTGAATTGTACAATGAGAGATCAATGTAACAGATTCCATCAATTTTATCTTTAATCTAGAGATGGTATTCTGCGTATGATCGTATATAGTTGATATTCTTCGTAAATGGTATTATGTGTTTAGTTAGAATAGTTGGTATTTTGCGTATATTGACTGATGTTTTAGGAGGTTGGCGTTTTACGTTAGTGGTAATATCAGAATTTGGCATTTTACGTTCAGTTGATATTTTTATTTTATGGTATTGTCCGTCGAAAGGATTCCATCGATTTCATTCCTTCAACCGCCCTCATTTCTATTACTGTCTTTCTTCATAGAATATCATCCGGGATGGTCCATCCCTACCATTACTAACAACTTTTTTTCTAACAATTAGTCTTGCTGCAACAATTACTAATACCATTCAATTATCGATCCAAAAGGACCAAGAATCATCGGATGCGAAATAGAAACTACCAATTAAACTGCTACTGGTACCAAACCGACCAACTTACCTGTTCATACGGATAAAACTGGAACTAAAACTGCCTATACAAAATTACTTTAAGCTTCTAGTAATTATTCACCACTAGCGCCACTATCATCTGAACGGAAAAGCTGGTACTCTATGAAAACAATATTAGAATGAAGAAATATTTAGTAACAATTCCGCGTATAACCTTCTCTGATAGTATTCATCAAAGTAAGTTGTCTACTAGTTTCGTCTCTCCACGAGACATCTTCAGGACACCACAATACTCGACCTTGACATTGAGATTGGTAAGCACAGCAACACCGACAGAGTCCCGCCAGTGATGTTGCCTCTCCGAGCTCCGCGCGCCAAGTGAAGCAATGCCCGCAAAACCCCCCTTTATATAGTCACGGATCAAACAGTGCGCACACAAAGTTCATAGTGTGTGTGTGGCAGTACTATTGTTTGAAAAGATTCGTAATAACGGTGACCGAGGCAAACCTGTACTAAGTTCATTCAACAGTGTATTATTACTATATTTTGTAATTTCTAAATTTTCTAAGACTGACATCCTAAATCCCTTATCACAAGTATGTAAAATAGAAAAACAATGATTTTGACTTAAAGAATGACCAGATTCCAATAAATGTTTTGCAAAGTTAGATTTTTCTGGATAATTGTTTCTATAAGCAGCTAAATGTTCTTTATACCTAACCTGAAAACTACGACCCGTTTGACCTACATAAATACCATTACATTCGTCACATACCAACTTATAAACACCCGATTTTTTATTGTTATCTAACCTATCTTTACCGTTACAAATCTGTTTTAATAAATTGTTTGTTTTGAACGCTGCGTGTACTTTATGTTTAGACAAAACTCTTGAAACTCCGTCACTCAATGGACCTAAATAAGTTAAACTGCCCACAAATTTGTCTATCCTTTCTGGAGCTACGGGATACAATAAGGAACGGATAATGTTTTGTTGTTTACTTCTTATTAAACCATCAACCATCTTTCTACTATATCCATTACTTTCAGCCGTGTGGTAAATAATAGATAGCTCTCTGTTAAAGTTCTCCTGAGATAAGGGGACTGACATCATTCTATGGACAAAACTACGGTAAGCTGATAGCTTATGTTGGAATGGATGACAAGATGAATTTGGTATTGTAATATCTGTGTAAGTAGGTTTTCTGTAAATTTGAAAATCATGCCTATTGTTTAACCTAGTTATTGTCAAATCTAAAAAGTTCAGCGAACCACCAATTTCTAATTCAAGTTTAAATTTTATTTTTGGATGAATTGCATTAAGTTTGTTAACGAACAGTTCTATTTGACGTAAACTTCCAGTCCAGCATATGATAATGTCATCTACATAACGATAATAATATAAAATGTTTGATTCCCCTATAATGTTTTTATTCTCAAAACTGTCCATGAAAATGTCTGCCATAAGTGGACTTAGTGGTGAACCCATAGCTAACCCTTCTTTCTGTTTGTAATATTGATTGCCAAATTGGAAGTAATTTTGTTGCATACAAGTTCTAGTCAAAGATATTAACTCCTCCTTTTCTGCCGGAAGTACTCGTTGTCGCTCAAGATGTCCTTCCAATATTATCAAACTCTCCTCATAAGGTACGTTTGTAAATAAACTTTCTACATCCAGCGATAATAACTTTGCATTGTGAGGCAGGCTAACATCTTTAACTTTGTTGACCAAATCCATACTATTCTTTAAGCTATACTTTGGATTGAATCTAGATCTACTTTTTAATTCGTAATTTAAATATTTTGATAAACCATATGCTGGTGCTCCTATGTAAGAGACAACGGGCCGGATTGGAATATTATTTTTATGTATTTTAGGTAAACCATACAACATTGGTGTTCTTGGATTCATAGGAATTAAATATTTAAGAGAGTTTGGAGAAATAAAGCATGAGTTTTTTGTCATTTCTTTCAATTCCTGTGTGAAAACTTTGGTTGGGTCGGAATTCAATAATTCAAAATCATTGCCCTGTATAACCTCATTAACCTTCTGCACATAAGTACCCCTTTCTAAGATAACTACAGTATTACCCTTATCTGCTTTTGTTATCACTAAGCTATTTTGATCTACCTTATTCCTTAAAGATTTAAAAACATTTAATTCCCTTGGTAAACTTGGAACTATAGCTGAACTAATTGGTTTCTTTATTAAAGAGGCTACCTCATGTTTAACCCCTTCGTCAGCTTTACCCCTAACAATTGCCATCTCTGAATCAACAGCCAAAATCTCCAAAGTTTTCTTATTTAAAACTGGTTGTAAGTTGTATTTAAGACCCTTTTCTAACAGTGATAATTCTGAAGTTGTGAACTGGACGCCACTATGATTTTCTACGCGTTGATAGAACGTATGAGGACATGGTTGCTGCACAGTATTACTATTCCCCCTTAGTCGGTCTACCCTCTGTTTGTCTCTAACTAATCGATCTAATTTCCCTGTCTGAATTATATATTTCCTGTGGGCTAACTCAGCAGCGTATTCCCTAGCTTTATTATCTAGTAAATCAAATTCTATGTTGTGTAAGGAATAAGCTAACTCCATGTGTAAAACTCCCAAGTGAGTTTTATAGTTGTCTCTGATAGTAAACCAATGTTTTATTTCCTCATTTAACCAAGTATTCCTAGCCCTTATCAAAGCAACATTAGCTGCCCTACTATTTGTATTACTTCTAATTTTAATGTAAGATGGAATAACCCCCAAATGTTTACACTGTTGATTGAACCATACATTTTGAGCTGCAATACGATGTGACTGAGTGAGTTTGATGTATAATTTTGCCTGTTCAGCTGTACCTGCTGATCTAAGATAAATAATAGATTCAGGCGTTACTTTGCGGAAATCCATTGCACAATATTAGAATGAAGAAATATTTAGTAACAATTCCGCGTATAACCTTCTCTGATAGTATTCATCAAAGTAAGTTGTCTACTAGTTTCGTCTCTCCACGAGACATCTTCAGGACACCACAATACTCGACCTTGACATTGAGATTGGTAAGCACAGCAACACCGACAGAGTCCCGCCAGTGATGTTGCCTCTCCGAGCTCCGCGCGCCAAGTGAAGCAATGCCCGCAAAACCCCCCTTTATATAGTCACGGATCAAACAGTGCGCACACAAAGTTCATAGTGTGTGTGTGGCAGTACTATTGTTTGAAAAGATTCGTAATAACGGTGACCGAGGCAAACCTGTACTAAGTTCATTCAACAGTGTATTATTACTATATTTTGTAATTTCTAAATTTTCTAAGACTGACATCCTAAATCCCTTATCACAAGTATGTAAAATAGAAAAACAATGATTTTGACTTAAAGAATGACCAGATTCCAATAAATGTTTTGCAAAGTTAGATTTTTCTGGATAATTGTTTCTATAAGCAGCTAAATGTTCTTTATACCTAACCTGAAAACTACGACCCGTTTGACCTACATAAATACCATTACATTCGTCACATACCAACTTATAAACACCCGATTTTTTATTGTTATCTAACCTATCTTTACCGTTACAAATCTGTTTTAATAAATTGTTTGTTTTGAACGCTGCGTGTACTTTATGTTTAGACAAAACTCTTGAAACTCCGTCACTCAATGGACCTAAATAAGTTAAACTGCCCACAAATTTGTCTATCCTTTCTGGAGCTACGGGATACAATAAGGAACGGATAATGTTTTGTTGTTTACTTCTTATTAAACCATCAACCATCTTTCTACTATATCCATTACTTTCAGCCGTGTGGTAAATAATAGATAGCTCTCTGTTAAAGTTCTCCTGAGATAAGGGGACTGACATCATTCTATGGACAAAACTACGGTAAGCTGATAGCTTATGTTGGAATGGATGACAAGATGAATTTGGTATTGTAATATCTGTGTAAGTAGGTTTTCTGTAAATTTGAAAATCATGCCTATTGTTTAACCTAGTTATTGTCAAATCTAAAAAGTTCAGCGAACCACCAATTTCTAATTCAAGTTTAAATTTTATTTTTGGATGAATTGCATTAAGTTTGTTAACGAACAGTTCTATTTGACGTAAACTTCCAGTCCAGCATATGATAATGTCATCTACATAACGATAATAATATAAAATGTTTGATTCCCCTATAATGTTTTTATTCTCAAAACTGTCCATGAAAATGTCTGCCAGAAGTGGACCATTAGTCCACTTATGGCAGACATTTTCATGGACAGTTTTGAGAATAAAAACATTATAGGGGAATCAAACATTTTATATTATTATCGTTATGTAGATGACATTATCATATGCTGGACTGGAAGTTTACGTCAAATAGAACTGTTCGTTAACAAACTTAATGCAATTCATCCAAAAATAAAATTTAAACTTGAATTAGAAATTGGTGGTTCGCTGAACTTTTTAGATTTGACAATAACTAGGTTAAACAATAGGCATGATTTTCAAATTTACAGAAAACCTACTTACACAGATATTACAATACCAAATTCATCTTGTCATCCATTCCAACATAAGCTATCAGCTTACCGTAGTTTTGTCCATAGAATGATGTCAGTCCCCTTATCTCAGGAGAACTTTAACAGAGAGCTATCTATTATTTACCACACGGCTGAAAGTAATGGATATAGTAGAAAGATGGTTGATGGTTTAATAAGAAGTAAACAACAAAACATTATCCGTTCCTTATTGTATCCCGTAGCTCCAGAAAGGATAGACAAATTTGTGGGCAGTTTAACTTATTTAGGTCCATTGAGTGACGGAGTTTCAAGAGTTTTGTCTAAACATAAAGTACACGCAGCGTTCAAAACAAACAATTTATTAAAACAGATTTGTAACGGTAAAGATAGGTTAGATAACAATAAAAAATCGGGTGTTTATAAGTTGGTATGTGACGAATGTAATGGTATTTATGTAGGTCAAACGGGTCGTAGTTTTCAGGTTAGGTATAAAGAACATTTAGCTGCTTATAGAAACAATTATCCAGAAAAATCTAACTTTGCAAAACATTTATTGGAATCTGGTCATTCTTTAAGTCAAAATCATTGTTTTTCTATTTTACATACTTGTGATAAGGGATTTAGGATGTCAGTCTTAGAAAATTTAGAAATTACAAAATATAGTAATAATACACTGTTGAATGAACTTAGTACAGGTTTGCCTCGGTCACCGTTATTACGAATCTTTTCAAACAATAGTACTGCCACACACACACTATGAACTTTGTGTGCGCACTGTTTGATCCGTGACTATATAAAGGGGGGTTTTGCGGGCATTGCTTCACTTGGCGCGCGGAGCTCGGAGAGGCAACATCACTGGCGGGACTCTGTCGGTGTTGCTGTGCTTACCAATCTCAATGTCAAGGTCGAGTATTGTGGTGTCCTGAAGATGTCTCGTGGAGAGACGAAACTAGTAGACAACTTACTTTGATGAATACTATCAGAGAAGGTTATACGCGGAATTGTTACTAAATATTTCTTCATTCTAATATTGTGCAATGGATTTCCGCAAAGTAACGCCTGAATCTATTATTTATCTTAGATCAGCAGGTACAGCTGAACAGGCAAAATTATACATCAAACTCACTCAGTCACATCGTATTGCAGCTCAAAATGTATGGTTCAATCAACAGTGTAAACATTTGGGGGTTATTCCATCTTACATTAAAATTAGAAGTAATACAAATAGTAGGGCAGCTAATGTTGCTTTGATAAGGGCTAGGAATACTTGGTTAAATGAGGAAATAAAACATTGGTTTACTATCAGAGACAACTATAAAACTCACTTGGGAGTTTTACACATGGAGTTAGCTTATTCCTTACACAACATAGAATTTGATTTACTAGATAATAAAGCTAGGGAATACGCTGCTGAGTTAGCCCACAGGAAATATATAATTCAGACAGGGAAATTAGATCGATTAGTTAGAGACAAACAGAGGGTAGACCGACTAAGGGGGAATAGTAATACTGTGCAGCAACCATGTCCTCATACGTTCTATCAACGCGTAGAAAATCATAGTGGCGTCCAGTTCACAACTTCAGAATTATCACTGTTAGAAAAGGGTCTTAAATACAACTTACAACCAGTTTTAAATAAGAAAACTTTGGAGATTTTGGCTGTTGATTCAGAGATGGCAATTGTTAGGGGTAAAGCTGACGAAGGGGTTAAACATGAGGTAGCCTCTTTAATAAAGAAACCAATTAGTTCAGCTATAGTTCCAAGTTTACCAAGGGAATTAAATGTTTTTAAATCTTTAAGGAATAAGGTAGATCAAAATAGCTTAGTGATAACAAAAGCAGATAAGGGTAATACTGTAGTTATCTTAGAAAGGGGTACTTATGTGCAGAAGGTTAATGAGGTTATACAGGGCAATGATTTTGAATTATTGAATTCCGACCCAACCAAAGTTTTCACACAGGAATTGAAAGAAATGACAAAAAACTCATGCTTTATTTCTCCAAACTCTCTTAAATATTTAATTCCTATGAATCCAAGAACACCAATGTTGTATGGTTTACCTAAAATACATAAAAATAATATTCCAATCCGGCCCGTTGTCTCTTACATAGGAGCACCAGCATATGGTTTATCAAAATATTTAAATTACGAATTAAAAAGTAGATCTAGATTCAATCCAAAGTATAGCTTAAAGAATAGTATGGATTTGGTCAACAAAGTTAAAGATGTTAGCCTGCCTCACAATGCAAAGTTATTATCGCTGGATGTAGAAAGTTTATTTACAAACGTACCTTATGAGGAGAGTTTGATAATATTGGAAGGACATCTTGAGCGACAACGAGTACTTCCGGCAGAAAAGGAGGAGTTAATATCTTTGACTAGAACTTGTATGCAACAAAATTACTTCCAATTTGGCAATCAATATTACAAACAGAAAGAAGGGTTAGCTATGGGTTCACCACTAAGTCCACTTATGGCAGACATTTTCATGGACAGTTTTGAGAATAAAAACATTATAGGGGAATCAAACATTTTATATTATTATCGTTATGTAGATGACATTATCATATGCTGGACTGGAAGTTTACGTCAAATAGAACTGTTCGTTAACAAACTTAATGCAATTCATCCAAAAATAAAATTTAAACTTGAATTAGAAATTGGTGGTTCGCTGAACTTTTTAGATTTGACAATAACTAGGTTAAACAATAGGCATGATTTTCAAATTTACAGAAAACCTACTTACACAGATATTACAATACCAAATTCATCTTGTCATCCATTCCAACATAAGCTATCAGCTTACCGTAGTTTTGTCCATAGAATGATGTCAGTCCCCTTATCTCAGGAGAACTTTAACAGAGAGCTATCTATTATTTACCACACGGCTGAAAGTAATGGATATAGTAGAAAGATGGTTGATGGTTTAATAAGAAGTAAACAACAAAACATTATCCGTTCCTTATTGTATCCCGTAGCTCCAGAAAGGATAGACAAATTTGTGGGCAGTTTAACTTATTTAGGTCCATTGAGTGACGGAGTTTCAAGAGTTTTGTCTAAACATAAAGTACACGCAGCGTTCAAAACAAACAATTTATTAAAACAGATTTGTAACGGTAAAGATAGGTTAGATAACAATAAAAAATCGGGTGTTTATAAGTTGGTATGTGACGAATGTAATGGTATTTATGTAGGTCAAACGGGTCGTAGTTTTCAGGTTAGGTATAAAGAACATTTAGCTGCTTATAGAAACAATTATCCAGAAAAATCTAACTTTGCAAAACATTTATTGGAATCTGGTCATTCTTTAAGTCAAAATCATTGTTTTTCTATTTTACATACTTGTGATAAGGGATTTAGGATGTCAGTCTTAGAAAATTTAGAAATTACAAAATATAGTAATAATACACTGTTGAATGAACTTAGTACAGGTTTGCCTCGGTCACCGTTATTACGAATCTTTTCAAACAATAGTACTGCCACACACACACTATGAACTTTGTGTGCGCACTGTTTGATCCGTGACTATATAAAGGGGGGTTTTGCGGGCATTGCTTCACTTGGCGCGCGGAGCTCGGAGAGGCAACATCACTGGCGGGACTCTGTCGGTGTTGCTGTGCTTACCAATCTCAATGTCAAGGTCGAGTACTGTGGTGTCCTGAAGATGTCTCGTGGAGAGACGAAACTAGTAGACAACTTACTTTGATGAATACTATCAGAGAAGGTTA
This sequence comes from Eupithecia insigniata, assembly GCA_947859395.1. NCBI lineage: Eukaryota > Metazoa > Arthropoda > Insecta > Lepidoptera > Geometridae > Eupithecia > Eupithecia insigniata. Next base: position 14,350,357 of record OX401998.1, on the reverse strand, counting down.
TACGCGGAATTGTTACTAAATATTTCTTCATTCTAATATTGTGCAATGGATTTCCGCAAAGTAACGCCTGAATCTATTATTTAACTCTATGAAAAATTACATCAAACGTCGCAGAATACAGGGTACTTTCAGTACGATAACTAACATTGTACGGCGGTATATTTTTCTGTATGATTTATCTATAGGATGTCTTTTGATTTGCGTATGATTTATTGCACTGTCGTAATTATTTATTGGTGTGTTTACTGTAGAGGTTATGCTTACTTAGCGGACGGTTGAATGTCCGCTTATGTTATTTTTTACAGATACTCTATTATCTGTAGTTAATTTGAATCTACATTGTTCAGTGAAAGGACAAAGTTGTTCGCTGATATAAGCTCAAAGGCCCAAAGGTAACTTTTAAATTGGTAATTCGAAATTCACCAAAAATTTCACTGTGGTCACTTTCTTTGTACATGTTTCAAATTTATATTTTTTTTATGCCAATACTAGCCATACATAAATATTACATAATTATGTATAACATATTCTTTCATACACATACATAGGTACATAATATGTTTGCGTTGTTGTTGTTGTTGTTTTGAATAAAGTTGTTTTGAGAAAAGCAGAATTTCAAAATCAATACGGATATAATTGATGAAGTAAATTTGATTGTTTTGAAAAAACTAAAAACCAACTACGAATCCCTTAATTTTCCACTGTTTTTAGTTTTTCAGGATAATCCGCGTGAATACATTTTTTATAGAACCATTTAGGACTAATTTTTTATACAATAGCAAGAATTTTCAAAATTTAAGGAAAAATCGACGAAGTATGTATGTATACTTAAAAAATCAAACACACAGCCGAACGAACAACCCCCTCGTTTTTTCGAAGCCAGTAAAATATATAAGTTTCACTCCGCTTACAAACATCCGCTTACTATACAAACCTTATAAAGCCTTTAAAATAAATGGATACGTGAATTAAAGTGGTCCAGAGTCGTAATGAAGATAACGCTAGCTGGACGCATCCAGATAAAGTACTGACGGCGCTTCTGAGTTGAAGATAAGCTTTTAATTATTGAGATAATACTTGGGACGAGGAATCTGCGATGTATGAAGACATCAGAACCAGAGAACTTGAACTTGAAAGTGTATGAAGCGCAACTTTGTATTATTTTCAAACAGTAAAAAAGTAGGCCGCTAATTTTAAGCACCTTTATTATTAAAATAAGTTTAGCTTAGTTTGCATAAGTAATTTTATAGTATGCATATCATTTATTATCGGATTTTATTATTTGGTTTATTATCAGCACTTTCTTTGCCTGAAAAACAGGTTTTTACTTAGTTCAGGCACATGTTCTATGTTATCCCATAAAAATATAAGATAAAGTAGTTTTAGTCTTTATTATCCTTTTAGCTTTAAGTTATTTTTGAATAAATGATTATTATTACTGTTTCTCATTTCCATGATCACAGGCCATATAGTGACCCGGTCCTTTGGGAGGCATGCGTGGAGCCGAAGCCAACAGCACAGACGCCCTTTATGAGAATTAATATAAAGGCGAGAGCTACACGTAGCGGGTATCATTCATGGTTCAATATGATGCACCCGAAGATGATATCCGCCAGGTGTAGAGACTATTGCAAAGGAAAATGAAAATAACAAAAAAATCCATGTTATTGTTGTGAATGGATGGACTGGGTAATTGGGCTATGGGGGAAACTATGGACGCTTGCCATAAACATACTCTCAATCAAAGATTTATATCGTCTCTCAATACTGTTAAAAGCGGCAGACGGTGGCTTGCCTAATGCTGGATGGGTTCCTCAAAATGTTGGCATAAATGCCGGTAAAGGAACAACATCGGTGCAAACGACTAAGACGAGAGATGCGGCCCCGATTTCACCATCACGAAGACACGTGAGCGGGTTTTCTCGTTATTATGCCATTAGACACTTCCACCCCCGAGTCTACATCCTAAGATGCATCTCTCGCGACTCCACTCAGACCAACCAATGAAGGCAAGCAAAAGGTGGGGATCTGGTTCTCTTGGGATAACTCCGCAAGCGGAGACGAGAACCAGGAACTTCCCCGGGAGCACTTGGTATACCCGTGGTGTCGCTACTCACCAACAGCTCGTCACAAGCTGCCCTGCAGGTTGATTATTATTATTATTAAAAAGTACAGGTACTTATAGAAACAAAATGTCCAGATTAGTACTTAGAATAGAATAGTACCTACTTTATTGCACCATAACTTCTTATTGTATTATATACATACATATGTACATATTGGCCGTGGGGCCGCGGAATAGAATATCGACCGCTCCAACTCAACCCGTGGATGTCGTAAGAGCCGACTAGGGGAACCTACCAGAGGAAGGGCAGCGGCTTCCGTCTGAGTATTTTTAAACACCAACACTGCGATCACCTATCCGCCTGCCAAGCGTGGTGATTATGGCAAATCCCCCCCTACATGGGAGACCATCCACTCGATGGACCGACGACATCGTGGCGGTCCCAGGTAGTCGATGGATGGAGGCGGCTCAGGGCCGCTATTTGTACCGTCGTACGGGGGAGGCCTATGTCCAGCAGTGGACGTGTATGGGTATCAATGATGATGATGATGATGATGATATGTACATATATCATCGCCTTAAGTTTTAAAAAAACCTGTTATGATGTCTTTTAAATAAATATAAATAAATATTTTTTTTGAAATGTTTTATTTTGTGAAAACAGGAATACAGTCAATTGACCTTTGGTTTCTGCTGGTGAAATGAATAATTCCACATGGACTAGAGCATTATTAATAATAGGTAGGTACTAACAGTTACGTACAGCTAACTATTATTAACATAATCATGCTGAGCGAATTAATTTTCACTGTTGGGAAACGGGAATATAAAGGTTGAAGAGAACAGATTATTCTGATTCTGATTGATTGTGATTTTCGACGTAAAAGATCGTTTCAGCTGGCAACTCTCAGAAACGTCACGTGAAACAATTTCAGGAAAATTGAGGTTGTAAAAAATCCTTAAATATTAGATCATTCCTATATTATATTAGCATAAATGAATTGCCAATGTCAATACAGGCTGTATTTTAAAACAGAATTCATGTAATTATGGTCTTTATTTGAGTTTTATGTTGAATGGGATTTTAATTGAATATGGCGCCGAAAATATTGGTTTGACGGGAATTTTATAATTTGCTGTCGGCACAGGCTGCGTGGATTTTGACATACCTACTATTTTATATTGTCTTCATTGAAGTCAGGAAGTACTTACTTTTCGTTCACCGACTTCAAGAAAGGAGGAGACTAGAAAAAGAAGGTTCTCAATTCGACTGTATTTTTTTTGTATGTATGTTACGCGTTATTTCCGCCAATTATTGACCGATTTAGAAAATTGTTTTAATATTGTATAGAAAATCATCCCGAGGTGGTTCCTTAAATCGTCCCTTAAATAAAGAGATATTATTTATCGTTATCGTTTTTTAAAACATGCCAATTATTACCCAACTGCGAAGAAAGGTGATTAGATAATATGATTTCCAAAAGTTTTTTACACATCCTTACTAATCTAAGATTGTATGACAGGCCAAGCCAGGGGCGTAGCTAGTTATGCAATGATGGATTGGCGAAAGCTTCCTCCTATTCCGCCTGGTTCCGCCCATTTTTCGCGCAAAATGCGTTTCTAACGATGTCTCTGCTACTCCTCCGACACTTTTGTAACATTCCATTGTAGCTAGCGAATAAAAAAATGTGAAAATTTTATTAGGTACCTATGTATGTTGTTAACGTTCGGATGTATTCGATGAAGGTTTTTACACCACACACACACACACACACACAGTATCCTGGCGCATCAATCCCGAAGTGGGTCTTGGCCATGGCTTTTACAGATATTTTTTTTATGTTTTGTAAAAAATATAAAAATTACTGACCTGCCTAACAAAAGAATACGAGAGCAAAATTTAAAAAGAATGTCAAATAATCATTAACGATATTGTGTTTAGCTTCTAAGGCGCCACTAACCCAGCAGCGAGGACGTGGTAAAGGTTGTTACAACTAATTTGCTCGAGCTACGATGTGGATTTCTGGAATGTGTTTTCCGGAAATCCCCTACAACACGGCTCGATTTCATTTGGGGGATTCGCTGGAAAAAAAATCCGCAAATCCCCCACGCGGGGGACGGCCTAGGGGGATTAGCGGAATAATCCGTAGTGGTATGAACCACCTGTGGTACCGACTATCTATATAATATAAATAAATAAATAATAATGGACCATTCACACAACATTATCGTGCCCTAAGTTAACCAGAGCTTGTGTTATGGGTACTAGATAACTGATATACATAATTGAATATATTACATAAATATAATTTTTTTTATTATACATAGAAAACGACTAGAACACCCTGAACAAATATTAGCAGATCGTACACACATTTGTCCCGAGGCGGGAATCGACCCGCAACCTCCTGCGTCGCAGGCAGACCTTCGCTCTCAGCGCCACAGAGGTCGTCATATAATAAGATTAATTAACGTAACTTTAATCCAGAAACAAATGATCCGACATTCGACAACCCATAATTACAAAAGCATTAATCTGCAATCGTTAAAAATGGTTTTCATATTTTCGATAAAGTTCAAAAGGAAACTGCGAATAAAACGAAATGGATATGTGCTTCCGCCATCGATCATGGGGAGGAAACAAAAGACAGGCTTTTTACTTCCCACGCACGTCAGTTCGAGTCCAGTTTTTATGAGGATTAAGAAATTTTGTTTTGATTGACTTTATCTTATGTTAATAAGAGAGTTTATCAGTGGCCTGAGTACGGCAATAGCTTTTACAACTTGTTTTGTGAGACTCAAATTATAATAGCTTGTAAAATTAAAAAAAAATGTTTAGTCTATGGCAAGCCTATTTTTTTCTTGATTTTTTTGTTATTAATGATGTTTTTGATGATGCTGAATTTTAGGCTAAATGCAGAAAGAAAAAGCTGAAATTTTCTGAACGTCGTCGGAGTTCAAATCGTCATTGATTGCATCAGTGGGTCAATTAATGTTTCTTTACCTTGTGTTTTGTCTTCAGATCAAATACTCATATTGTTTATGAAAATTTTTCATTTATCATTCAATTTTTATTTAATTTCAATAAGATTCACTACTTAGCGACTTTAAGTACTTAATCAAGCTGAATTCGATAAAACAAGACGCGTGGTCCTAAATGGAAATAAAAATATTGATTTACATCCTATCCTACTCCAAGTACGTATATATTATATTATATATGTCAATAAATGTCAAAGTTTGTATGGATGGATGTATGGATATTTGTTACTCTTTCACGAAAAAACTACTGAACCGACCTGAGAGGCTGTTAGGTGTATAGTTTGGGATCTGGAATAACATATAGGCTAATTTTTATCCCGATAAAACGCGGGCGAAGGCGCGGGCAGCAGCTTGTATTGTAATATTATTTTTAAAAAAAAATTACCGATTCTTCACAGGCGTTGTTTCTATGGAAGCGTATAAAGGGTTACGTTCGATTTGTTTAGTACAGTCATCAAGAAAAATCTTCGCAAAACTCCTGTGACGTGTGTGTTCCATCCAGGTCCCCAGGCGTGCCCGCAGTGGGATAATTCCTCAGTATATTCGCGCTGATTACGGGACAACGGACACTCGTGTTTATTTACGGCTGCCTGTGTAGCGAAATTTATGTAGCCAATAACAAAATGAACACTAAACTGTACGGAATAAGTTATTGTTTTATGTAAAATGGGATATTGATACTGTTATCTTTCGATGTAGAAATGATTACTATTGGGACGTTTCCGTAAAATTTTGTGATTAATCTATTGGGCATTTTCTTCTATAGTTGGTAAAAGTTTCTGAAAATTAAAGACAAACTTTAGATACTACATATCCTACTGACTTTAACAATTAATATTAGGCATTTCAATCAGCTAAGAAAAATAATACTGTTAGGACTGATTCTAAAGATAATTTTTTCCACTGCTTTTCATTACTATGTCTAGATTTACAAGAAGGCAAAGTGTGAATTGTCGCCTAGGAACGTAGATACGTATCCTTCCGCCTAAATTTCTACTTCTGTAAATAGGAATTAAGTTTTCAAAGGCTAAATATGTGGCCTGGAAATTAATGTTACTTTTTCGGAATTTAATTGATTTTGAGTTTCAGAAGTTAAATATTATGGCAGTCATACGGTAATACATGCCCCAAATATTACTACCGACACAGAGAATATGTAATAGTATTAGGGCCATCCCTAATTTACCCTACGCTAACGTTATAATAAGTTATAACGTTATAATAGTTATAATACAGCTTTAGCTTCTATATTATCTACTAGCTGACCCATCAAAGATTGTTGGCCACTGAGGGTTGAAGATTATTACAGTACTAACAAATATCGCTATTAAAAATGGGGGTTGGTGATAGAACAGTGAAAATTGAGGTACCTAATACATATTTTAGTATTTTTTTAAGGCCAAATCACAAAAAAGAAAGTCAGTCCAAAAAAAAAATTTGGCGTGGGCCATCCTTATCACGGGTATCAAAAATAGTTAACAACCTATTGTCAGACCTACCAAATATACACACCTTATCTTACCCACATTTCATAAAAATCGGTCAAGCCGTTTTGGAGGAATTTGGTTACAAAACCTGTGATACGAGATTTTTTTATATTTAAAGATTTACAGCTGAACTCTCAGTTCCAGCCGTGTCTAGCGACAATGCATATTTCTAGTAGGTGAATACTGTAAATACTGGCCGTTTCAATTAAAACATAGCTTCAGTGTGGATGTCCCCGTAAAATGTCTCGCACGAACCTTCAGATTCCAGAGTGGTCTGGCGGATGCATAAACAGCTTTTTATACCGTTTGTCGGTACGCTCAGCTACAGCATAGTCTTGCAACTATGGTCGGATGCTGGGCGAATAGAACTATGAGCATTAGTTGTGTAATATATCATGCATCTCGAAACATTGATGTAATTAGATATACGAGTTATACTCAATTTTAAACTCATTAAAATATTAAATACTAGCTGCTGCCCGGGCCTCCGCCGGCATTTTATCGAGATAAAAAATAGCCTATATGTTATCTCAGGTCCCAAACTATTCACAAACCAAAATTTCAGCCCAATCGGTTCAGTAGTTTTTGCGTAAAAGAGTAACAAATATCCATACATCCATACATACATCCATACAAACTTTCACATTTATAATAGTAGTAGGATTGAAACTACATCGTTTGAGTTAGATTTCACTTTTATTAGACCTCTAGGCTCTAGAAAATACAAAATCATCAACATAATCGATCATCGTCAAATCAAATTCTTTGTCATAGTTATCGTGGTTACAGTGCCATTTCAGAAAAATCGAGCAAATACTTTCACTGATGAAAATAATGTTGGGGCTGTTGAATGTGTGTATCTATTGTACATTGAATGTTTTTTTTTTAATACTGGTTACCTACTTCAGGACTTCAGCTAGACAGATTTTTACAAAAAAAATCGGTATATTTGGTAGGTCTAAGAATAGGATGTTAACTTTTGAAGTGATAAGAGTAGCCCACCATAAAATTAGATTTTGGATTTTTTTGAAAAAAACATCATATTATTTTTTTATTATTAAAAAATACATATAACTCTAAATCAAATATATATACTCAGTTTTCACCTTTCTAACACGAACTCCCATAGTACTGTAATAATCTTAAAGCCTCAGTGGTCGATGATAAAAGAACGTTTGCCCGGTCAGCTACTTTTTACTTACGCTGAGTGTACTAAAGAGCGATTTTGGCTAATGAGCGGATAGAAAGGAATACTTAACACTGCCTAGCCTTGTTGTGGAGTATCATGGCTTGTACCAACATTGAATAACTTTGTATGAAAAAACATAATTACCGTAATTAAATGTATTAAATTGAAACGAAAATGATGCTGGAATTTTTATTCTTCTGTTTTCTCTAGTTATGACAACTGTGACAATTTTAAATATGCAAACAGAATCAGCATAGGTAACGTTTTATTTACAAAATATACATAGTTAAGCTAATTTTAAACAAATACAAGAAATAAAAATTATAAAAATACCTTACTTTTTTTTTGTTTGGAAATAATATCAAAACCTGCAAAAATGTACAAGATGTGCTCGCTAGATGAAAAAATTATTGTTACGCCACTGACTGAAATTTTACCGTCAGGATCATTGACAAATCCAGTTTTTCACAATTCAACCAAATTGCTTGTTATCGTTCCTATTGTTCAAAAACTGGTTTAAATATTTTAGTGAAATTTGCATAACACCCTCTTTCCTCTCCCTCTGTAGGGTGAAACACCTGTCCTACGCAAGGGCGCACGCAGGCCACGCGTCTGTGCGAAGACGAACCTAAACTTGATTAAATAGGTAGGTAGAAAAATTATTAATTACCTATTCAATAACTATGACGACCGATGTGGCGCGGCGGGCGAAGGTCCGCCTGCGACGCAGAAGGTTGCGGATTCGATTCCCGCCTTAGGACAATTGTTTGTACGATCTGCAAATATTTGTCTCGGGTGTTCTGGGTATTTTCTATATATATAATAAAAAGTATCTATATATGTAATATATTGTATTATGTATATCAGTCATCTAGTACCCATAACACAAGGTCTGCTTAGCTTGGGACTAGATGATGTTGTGTGTGTGTTGGACAGTGGTCCAACATTATTAATTAATTAATTAATTAATTAATTTATTATTTAATTGTATAATAAAAAAAACATCATTTCAACCAGAGAACATTTTGGTACTCCATTGACTATTTTATTTATAGTGCGGATCAGTAACGAAAGTTTGATAACAAATCTGTTTATTCAAAATGAACCTAAATTGCTTGTACCTAACTATATTGTCCAACAACCGGTTACACACTATAGTGAAATTTGCATAACACCCTCTGTCCTCTCCCTCCGTAGGGTGGCACACCTGTCCTACGCAATGCGCACACGCAGGCCACGCGTCCATCGCGATTTTGCTATTATTATTAGCAGCGGTGGATATTCGATGAATAAGGGCACACACCCACTGAACCTTTACAACGACTACGCAGTCTTCACACAGCATCATCTAGCACCGTCGCTCGCATAGCTTTGACCTGCAAAAAAGTTGCTGGTTTGAATGTTTTGTAAGATTACATTTTGCAATAATTATATGATTTGAAGTTTTTACATATATTGTATTTGTCCAGCCATCTGAGTCTGTGGCAGTTCTTCTACAGCACCGCACAGGTTGTTAGAACTGTCTATTGTTAGTTGTGTTAGTTAGAAAATGTTGTTCTCTGTCAATGATCCTAGCCGAATTTCGGCCACGGCGGCGACTGCACGATACAGCATCGATTATAGTACAAGGAACTCGCTCCCGTTGCACCGTCAAAAACTTGTGTGGGCAACGGCCTTTATTATTATATTACACTGACACAGTGTATGAGTTCCATTATTATACAAATAATAATTCAACAGTGACTGTAGGTATTATTATTATTGACACGTGTGGATTGACCACTACAATGATTTCGTAATTTATTATTATTTATGCATGTCATGTTTTTTTTTTGGTAAAGCCCAGGTGAGAGTTAGAATTATAACTGGATAAATTTAATTGCCCGAGTTTTTTAACTTGTTAGGAACTTTAAGTTGTTCTGGTCAAAGCGACGCGTGACCCGAGAGCTGGTGAGTATCTGGCGCAGCGCATTAGCATTGCCATACAGCGGGGCAATACAGCCAGCGTCTTGGGTACGCTTCCGACTGGTATTGATATGGACCAGTTGAGCTATCTGTAGATTGTTTGCAACAGTCCGCAGTTAGCTCAATTGTAAATACTAGTTTAATTTGTTTATATTATTTGATTGTTATTTTCTTTGTCAATAAACTTGTTAGATACTAATTTATGGCCGGAATTCAGTTGGGGGATTGGGTAGGATGATTAAAACTTTATAATGAAACATTTTGTCCCAAACAAAGCTCAGAGTCATTCCTTTTACCAGCAAGTGTCCCTGTAGCTTTCCCCCAGTCTCAGCTTGCCCCCCGAGGGCTATCTAGGTAGTGGACAACGCAAATAATCCAATTACCAATACCTTTGTTCCCGTTGTACCCCAGTGAGGAACAAATGCACGTATTTATAAAAAATCTCAATCCCCCAGTGGGGGATATCTGAGTGGTGGAGAACGGTAATAAATCTCATCAAACTAAATTTCAACAGATTGGTGTTATTCGGTACCATAAAATTTGAATCTCACAGGGAAAATTAATAAATAAGAGACAAAAATAATTGATATTTGGTTTTTTGATATTCACGTTTTAAAAGTCCGTAAGCTTTGTGATGAAATAATAAATTGGGATGCCAAAATACTACAATTTTAGAATTATGGCCGCGCTATATTGCATTCATAAAACCTTTTGGGAGTAAGAACAAAACAATAAAATATTCTAATCAGACCATAGTAATATGTAAAAACTATGTCAAAATTGGCAAATAAATTGTTCAAATGTGCAACTAGTAATAATTTTGTAGTTTCTTCAAGAAAACACGTAATAGACCTTTTCTCTACATGTCCATTATTGTCCATATCGGGCACATGTAAAGTAAAACGGATTTACGAAGTGATGTAACAATAAAATTGCAAGTAAGGCCTGGTCTAAACAGATTTTATCGCCCTCACACTAATGACGCGATTTCGGTAGCGGTACTTATTTTTTTTTCAATCATTTGCCGAACCTACTACATATACGAAGCCGCACCATATTTTCATTCAAAAACTGTCAAATATCCATTCAAGTACCCGATCCCACCAAAATTACTTTCTTAATCAATACATTTTTACATCAAAAGGTTTGAAACACAATAGGTATTCACTACAACTTAATTTCTTCTATCACATCCTCTATGTCCTACTAATTTTATAATCTTGTAAGCACCAACTTATTTCCTTTCCATGTTGTTTTGTCTTTCCATGTGTGTGTGCTTATTAGTGTTGTCTTATTTTAGGTAAATCATTTTGATGCTCAGATGCTATATTTTTTCTTTTTATTTCTCCTTTCATAGAACCGATCATATTATTTTGAAGTTTATGACACTCCATACTGACACTGGCAGAGTCGTAGCGAAAAGCAAGCGGTGCTAAAAAAAAGAACTTGATACACTAACTTCAGATTCTAGACTATTCACGTGTAAACTAGCCTTATTCCCTCCACTTCTAGTATCGCATAGTGTGAACTGGATACAATAGTCAATTGATCTCCTTCACCTGAGACAAAGATGCGTGTATGAATGGCCAAATAAACCAGTCACACGTATGCAAAACTTTGTGTTCTGCTGGTACATGATAATGCTGGTTGTTTCACCCGTGCGTCATCTAGCCCCAAAGTAGAACTCGGTTTATGGTCCCAGACCCAGACCTCATGATAAGTCTAATTTTGGTTCTACCAAAAAACACCTTTACCCCAAAAAATATTTCCAGATCTATCTAATATTTGAAAACATCGATCCCTCCGAGACAATCGTACCTCCAATCATCTCTGGTGACTCAGAGGCTGTCATAAAAACAGCACACAGCCTATGTAAGAATGATATCTTGGCCTCCAACTCAATATAATGCTACTGGCTTCTGTCCTAATGCAGTCTTCATCCAGTTTTGTGCTAAGACTTGAAGGGAGCGAAGGTATGTCCCCGATCCATACTTCCATCTGTATGAGGACCGCCCGACTTCGTTGTCGCACTCCATGAAAAGCCCGTTTTGCAGCTCCTCATTCATAAAATATATCTTCTAATATTTGTATATTACTTATTATTACTTATATTTGTATATTATACTTAAAAATAAAACGAATGTTATTCTGAATGCAATTCAAATATGTATAGTATCAACAGAAATTATCCAACTTTCAGCATTTAATACCTACTTACTTCATTTTATAGTTTTGATTTTAATCCCTTGTGATACTAAAATTTCGCTTACACCCAATAATAATACCCAATAACCCACCCTACTTGTTGAGCTGAAATGCACTACAATGCACATTGCTATACAGATTTAAGCATGTCGGCACCCTAATTTACAACGACCAGTGCAACTTGGACTGTCAACTGCTGTTTGAAACGTCCTGTTTGAAATAAGCCTGTGATTTACTTGTGCCCAAATGGGCACTATCATCATAATTATCAGCCCATACACGTCCACTGCTGGTCGACGCCACAAATAGCGGTCCTGAGCCGCCTCCATCCATCGACTGCCTACGACCCCTACGATGTCGTCGATCCATCGAGTGGATTGTGTATGGGGGGTTTTGCCTTAATCACCACGCTTGTCAGGCGGATTGGTGATCGCAGTGTTGGTGTTGAAAAATACTCAGAAGGAAGTTGCTGCTCTTCTTCTGGTAGGTCCCCTTAGACTTTACCACATTCACGGGCTGAGTTAGAGAGTTGAGACCCCTATGGCATTATTCATTTGAAGACAAATTTTAGAAAACGGGACTGTAACTGGTTGAACAGTTTATCCGCCCTATAGTTGAGGAGACACATAGTTACACTCGTGCAAGTTAGATATCATTATCCGCAACCCGAATTCACCCACTGCGGGGATTTAGTCTAAAACCCTATTGTACTAGGTACCATTCTTACGGTCTGCGCTACTCTCGCACGTCCCGTTTATTTTAATCGTATCTATAAACAATTGATTTGCTAGAAGCTCAAATTAAATCACTTAATAATTATTATTACAGAGGAGATAGAGAAAAGTAAAGTGGTTGCAATCAGGCAATAGATGATGATGATGGAGCAAAGGCCAAGTTACACTGGCGAAGCAGTCAGTGTAACTTGTACCCGTCGCGTGTCGCGAGGGTGCGGGCCTGGGCAGGTGTGCCTCACCCCTTATTTGAGGGAATTCAGGACCGCATAGCTGTACTCACTGGTGCCTATTGACAGGGTGTGTAGGGTGACCTTGGTTACACCATTAAAAAGAAAAATAAACTGTTTAAAATTCCAAAGATTTTCTGACAGCTACAATTATTTAAAACAATAAAAAACATAAAAGGTTTAATATAATATTCCATTGTTAGTATATTGTTAAGCCCCCAACACGCAAACAAAACGGTTTGTATGTTGACATGATCAACATACAAACCGTTTTGTCTAAGTTTTATGAAAAGTTGTGCAGCCGTGTCGCCAACCCGCTTGCCCAGCTTGATTAAATATGCTTAGCTGAATAATGTGATAATATTCTATAAATATTAAATATTATAACCAGTACTTAACTAATTATGAATTTATTCGTGTGTTGTTACAAAGTATGTACATTTAATTTAAGTTTATTTTTAAAGGCGTTCAAAGTTACACATTCTTTTATATTGTTTGGCAATTTGGTGAATAATTTAGCTCCCTCTGATAATATTGTTTTTTTAGCATAGCATAATTAGTACGTGTTTTAGGTAATTTTAATTTTATTTTATTTTTGTAATTGTATGTATTTTGTAGTATCTTACTTGCTTATATTTGTTATTACATTTTAATTCTTCACGTTTATCTTTAATGTCCTGACCAATAGATGTCTACCAACTTTTGGTAACCCTACAATAAACCTAAATAAAGATACCTACTGAACGCACTCGCTCAATGCAAACAATGGTACAATCAATGTTTGTACAATCCCCCTATCAAAAGTAAAAGGTGAAAAGTGTTGACTTTGGTATTGATGTCGTTACTGCTTTATCAGTATCAGCTTTGAATGTAGGTATTATCAATGGTTTATTCAGTAAATAACTACTCGGTGATTGTAGCTCGATGCTCGGTGATTATAAATTTTATCTCTATCTGAAGATCATCATCATCAGCATACGTCCACTGCAGAACATAGGCTTCCCCCAAAAGACGACGCCACGAATAGCGGTCCCGAGCCGCCTCCATCCAACGACTCTCTGCGACCGATACTAGGAAAGTCTTTGTTATACTTACCAGTGATGACTTATGGATCCGAGACATGGTCGCTGACTATAGGCCTTGTGCATCATGCTCAAAGTCACTCAGCGACCATGACCAACTCAGAGAGCTATGCTCGGAGCTTCTCTATGCGATAGAATCCGGAGTACCTACAGAAATGCGTATAAGAACCAAAGATACCGACATAGTTCTCAGAATTAGCAGGTTGTGGTGGCAATGAGCAGGCCATAACCAATAACCTTTGAGTAGTAAAGGTTTTCGATTGGCAAACGCGATGTAATGCGAAACGGAGTGTGGGAAAACCTCTCGATGGACCTCTACATGCAGAAATAAAATTAATAGTATCTCTCGATAAAAAAAATACGCTTGTTTTACAAATAAAGTATTATTGTTACTAAAGCTATTTTACGTGAGTTCTATTGCAGTTCAGTTAACGAATCCTTATTTCATTTATATTTTAAACTGGTTATCCATATTTGTATTATTATTTTTTTCAGCAGTTTGTCACTACCCTATATCCACATTCACAGCTGACGCCCAGGTATATTATTTAATTATTTTTACGGATTTATAAATTTGTCAACATAAACCACAATAAAACCTTTTGCATTCCATTTCATAGAATTCACACTTCTCATTTCACGCTTCACAAATTGATAAGAATCGAGAGATTAACTTTATCTCCGCAATCACCACCAATGTTTGGATGTTCCACCACAGTGTCCAAAACCTGAGTTAGTTCTTCCTGATCAATGTATAAAATCTCTTTGATCAATGTGCAAAAATCTCTTTGACTCTTGATCAATGGATGTTTTGACCACAATGTCCGAAATCCCTTTCATTCTATTATAAGCAATGGTTTACTGATCACAGTGATAGCTTTTGCATTCTTTTTTGACACTTTTGAGTTATTACAGGCGTTAGTGAGACTGTACTTTGAGAGCATGTGGTAAAATTACTACATTACTTTTACCTTTTTTTTAAATAGTAACGAAAAAGCATTTGACCTCCATTACGCTTGAGAAAATGAAGATGTGGCCTAAGATGGAGCAGCTTTCCCAAAAGGAACTTATTCACTAGGAATTTGAAGACCTAAGAATTTACTCCACCGGAAAAACAGTTCAGGGAAGTTTTATCCACAGGAACGTAGGTTCCTCAAACAAGATTAGCAGCATAAAGGGAAGTATAAACGTGGTTCTGTCTTCAAATGATTTTGAAATGATAAAAGCTAAAATATTTATTTGGGTCAGGTCAAAATTTTGCCTAACTAAATAAAGCTTTTTTTAATAAGGTATCTTGTCAAAAATCGTTAGTATGGTCTTATTAAAAAGTAGAGTCGAAAGCCTATTATTTTTAATATTGAAGAGGGTAGTTAGTCAAACATAAAAAATGGGATAAAATACCAAAAACATCCTCTCAAACTACACCAAGAGAGATATGCGATAGTATTGTAACGTTTCAACACCATTGTAACATACGTAGCTAGCTCTTTTCAAAGCGGACCGTTTGTACGAAAAACCTCTTCTATAATCTACATTACAATCCTACCAAATTATTTTATCAGGTGGTCAAAATCAGAACTAAAATAGTTATATACATTATTACTCTCAGAATCTATGAGATTGTTCGCTACTAGCGCCACTACGAACTGCATAGTAAACTTGGTGGCAGAGTATGGTATGCCATTCATTCAAAATGGATGCTATTCAAACTCAATGTGTGTCACTAACTTACTGATAGGCTTGGCACTTTATTTTCAGTAAAAAATGAATGGAATTTTTTAATTTAGATTTTTATGTAATGCGATTTCGCGCTCGTAAAAAATGCGATGATACTGTCGCTGTTATGTTGATTTTTTTTATATTAGGTAAGTATATAGATTCGATCATTTTTATATCTATGCGATTTGTGTTGATCTTTGATTATAGCTTTACGGAGATTATAAAATCTTTTTAGATTATAGATCATATCAGTTATCATTTTGATTTAGTTCACATAAGACATAAATCCAAAATCACTCATCAGACCGATGGCAGACATTGACCGTATTTTGCTTGATGTGTTTTAGCTGAACAATCTAAATAAAAAATATTACACAGATTTTAAGTTATGCGGAACAAATAGGAAATACAGTATTTTATGTGACCTCCTCGGGATTATTTTCTATAAAATAGCGAAAGAACTTTCAATATCGGTCTATTTGTCGTACTCGGAAATAGACGAGATCAGATCGAGAACAATATTACAGTCGAATTAGAACCTCCTCCTTTTTAGAAGTTGGTTAACAAATTTAATGTAGGTACCTGCTTATAAGCTACGTGTAATATTTTAAAACCTCATTAGTTATTAGGCAGTATGTTAAACAGTCCTGATATGTATACCGCTTACCTCTACATAGTTCATAAAGTTCGTAACTCTGCATAAATAATAGATACTTGTATTTTAGTCTGTAATTGACGTTGTAGTAAGCATTCAATAGAGCACAGTGGGCATTGGGGACAGTTGAGTCATTATATACTAATTGTAAAGTTTTTTGTCTTATTTTAAATCATAGCTTTACATAATAAATATGATATATGATAATTAATTGATAACTTACATATGTATATAACATGAAGCCAGAAAAGATTTACCCCTTAAGGTGAAATATTTTTATTTTATAATTAACTAAAATAATTTTTTTTTGTAATTTTAGGAATGAAAAAACCCTTCCCTAATCCGAAGCTGGGAGTAGCGGGGTTGTTCGTTAGCTACCTACTGTTAAAGCCAAAACTGTAAAATGTTGGACAATCCACACAGCATCATCTAGACTAGACCAAAGCTAAGGGCTTGTCTCCATCACCACGGCACGACGTCGTCAACGCGACCCGGCGCGGCATCGTGCCGCGGCCCGGCGCTGTGCCGTGCCGTGGCGCGGCGCGTTGCCGTGACGTTACACGTTGTCGTTCGTTGTAAATTCCGGAGCATTTTTCACTCCCAAACTTCTTTTAAGCGTAGCAGGAGCAGAATACGTCTTATGTGGTCCATATCTAGAAAGAGACTGAAGTTTGGGAGTGAAAAATGCACCGAAATTTTACAAGGAACTTAACGACGACGTGTAATGTCACGGCAAAGCGCCGCGTCACGGCACGACACCGAGTCGGGTCGCGTCGCGGCACCGCACCGTTTCACGTTGACGACGTCGTGCCGTGGTGATGGGGACAAACCCTAAGTAGAGCTCATGTAATGTGAGTACTAGATGCCTTGTGTTTTATGTATAATATTTGGTGTTTACTGTGTATAATATTTTTACTACACATAGTAAACACCCAGAACACCTGGAACAAATATTTGCAGCTCGTACAAACATTCGTTCCAAGGCGGGAATCGAATCCACCAGCTTCTGCGTTTCAGGCGAAAATGGATAACCGGTCAAATGAATGAATGGATAGGACCGACCGCTTTTATTACAGTTCTTATTCGTTCTATACCATCATAATCGTGCGCGGGCTATACCAGAAACAACTGGAACAATTTTATGTAATCCCAGTAGTTCTGTAAACATAATATGGCGTGTTCTAAAAAACGATAGACCGACTTCAAATCGAATTATTTTTTTCGGGATAAATACTAATCCCCTGGGGATACAATTTTATAAAACCACCTAGGGTATTCATAATTTTCTATACAATAGTGAAAAAAATTTAAAATAAGAGCATAATTGGCGGAGATATCGCGTAACATACAGACAAAAAAATATATACGGTCGAATTGAATCCTTTTTTGAAGTTTGTTAAAAATAACTATTGGGACAAAAATGTCCTGTAAATAAGCAAAGCGATCTAGCTATTCTTTTTCCCTCATATATGAACAGAGTTATGGTATAGTTAAGACGATTAATCTGCCCGGTTGGTGGTAGAATCCCATACAGTAATGGAAGGAATTCATATGAGTAACAGTCTCTCGCGTGCCAATTATTGACGTAATTATTTTGAAAATATTGCCGTTTTGTATTATTTGCTTTGGCGCATAAAATATAATGGGAAATGAGAAGTTTCACTGCAAGTGTGAGTTAGCTCAGTCGTAGCTCAAAAAAGGGCCTGACACGAATTTTTTTGTTGAAATTTTCCTTTGAAATTCGTTGGGGGTTTTACTGGCAATCTAAATTTTGGTTGTCGGGTAACCAGACCCGTTGCGTCATCCGCCATCTTGAATTTAAGGATATTTTTTTGTTTATTGAAAACTAGTTTATTTTAAATACAAGAAAATTAGGTATAACAAAAGTGGTTTGAAATTAAATTTCCTAAAATTGGTAGAAAAAGATATGGAACTTGCATTTTACGCATTGTCTGTGAATTACTAATAACTCGCAAAAAAAAGTATAAATTAAATCGCATCGTGTTTGTAAAATATTTCGAGTTCATTCGCGATGCGATTTAGATTAAGATTTGTTTATTCACAAAAGTAGTTAGTTTACAGACTGGCGATGTCATTTTTGTCTATTCTAAACTTGAGAACAATCCCTGTGCTCGGACTAAGGTCCTAAAGCTACCATGTTAAAATGCAATATTAACTACACTACAAAATAAATCAATACAAAATTAAAAACCTACAGACTCCATTCGAAGTGACACAGGCAGGTTTCGAACCCATATCTCCGATGCTGCACACGACTCATCATTCAGATGCCGAGGTGCCAACTGATTTACAATAACCTGTGATAAAAAATAGTGAGAGCGGTGAAGCTGTGTATCTTGGTCGTCTCTGTTGCATTCATATTGAATGACGAGCACAGCGATGAATGAAAATCAATCTTGACCATATATGACTATACCTTTATGTCAGTATGTTTCGCCGCTGGATTGTAGAACCAGCTAGTTTGTAGAATGGCTAGACCGATTACGAAAATGCACAATTAAATTAATTGTCATATAATAATTGTTAATGACCGTTTGACCGATCGAATTGACAACCAATGTGGCACGGCAGGGCGAAGGTTCGCCTGCGACGCAGGAGGTTGTGGGTTGGATTCCCGCCTTGGGACAAATGTTTGTACTATTAGCAAATATTTGTTCCGGGTGTTCTGGGTATTTTCTATCTATACTTATACTATAAAGAGGAAAGATTTGATTGTTTGTTTGCATTGAATAGGCTCCGAAACTACTGAACCGATTTGGAAAATTCTTTCACTGTTGGGAAGCTAGCTATTCCCGGGTTTATAGGCTATATTTTGTTTTAAATAGTGTTCTTGTAATTTTTGTTAAATACCCGTGCGAAGCCGGGGCGACCCACTAGTATGTAATAAAAAAATACTATCTATGTACATATTGTGTATATCAGTCATCTAGTACCGATAACACAAGGTCTGCTTAACTTGGGGCTAGATGATGCTGTGTGGATCGTTCAACATTATTATTTATTCCCATTATAACAATTTTTTTACAATCAACGTTCAAAAAATATGGCCGAATGTCACTTTGCCATCTCGAAGGATGAAATTAATTAGGTATTCCCAACTAATTTTGATTAGCAATCGGCCTAGCTATTCTACAAACTGGCTGATTCTACGATCCAGCTGTGACATATGATATACTATAGGTAGGTTAGGTAGTAGGTACATATTATTCCATGTGTAAAGTTGCGCTAAATTCATTCTCAATATTCCTTCCATTCACTGACATTGTAAAGAAAATTATGAGACTTTTAAGGCTATATCAAATCGAGAGTGGGATTAGCAATCGAAAACTATATTGTGAGACCTTTATGTCTTACTGCTTTTAAGGTTAACCTAAAGAAATAAAGTTATTAGATAGAATGTCCTCTAAATAGTTTTCATTTATAAATAATTATGTATGAGAAGAATAATCATGTTATTTGTAACGCAAAATGGCACGTTATCACGACAAGTGTTGTATAAGAGCTTATTTTGTAAGCCTAAAGGAATAAAGTTATTGAAATCTGAAATCTGACGCATTAGACGACCTCTGTGGCGTAGCGGGCAAATGTCCGTCTGCGAAACAGGAGGTTGTGGGTTCGAATCTCGTCTTAGGATAAATGTTTGTTAAATCTGTAGATATTTGTTCCGGTTGTCCTGGGTGTTAGCTATGTAAAAAAGATTCATGAATTGTATAATGTATATCAGTTATCTAGTACCCAAAACACAAGCTCTGCTTAGCTTGGGGCTAGATGATGCCGTGTGGATTGTTCAGTAGTATTAATTTATTTTGAAATAAATAATGCTGGACAATCCACACAGCGACATCTAGCCCCAAGCTAAGCAAAACTTGTGTTATGGGTACTATATGACAACATATGACGTAGATAGATACTTTTTATCATCGAAATTATCCAGTCATACATAGAAATTATCCAGTACAAAATATTTTCAGATCGTACAAATATTTGTCTCAAGGCGGGAATCGAACCCGCAGCCTCCTGCGTCACAGGCGGGCCTTCGACCGCTGTGCCGCAACGGTCGTCGAATCAAAAATGAGACTGGCAAAAATATTTAAATAACCTAGGTACAGTCTTTAATATGAAAATATTTAAAAAAAAATCATCTTCCATCTAGCTTCCATTATAATTGATTCGCTTCTATAACCTTAAACACTAATAAGTACACTTCATAATAATAATAATAAAAGTTTATAATAATCGGCGGTAATAAAACCATTCTCTTTACAATAATGATACAGCAATAATAATTCGCAAGTGGTCACTGATTAATTAAAATAATTACCGAGTGGCAGCCACGGTGTCAGTTTAAAAATTGAAAATCACTTAAAATTGAACGAGGGATAAAGCTAAGGATACACTAAAGCAATACCTGTGGTTACCATTCCATGTTATCTCACTAAAAATTGATCGAGGTAAACTAAAATAGGTTAACTTGAAAATAGTTTAAAGCGCGTTGAAGTCTTTTGTAAGAAATTTATTATTACTTGGGTATGATATTAAACAAAATACGATTTTTTAGGAGCCACGTCATTACGATATGAGTACCGATTCAAAAAATAACTTACTATGAACGGTTCTAATAGTGCATCCAGGCGGCACAGCGGCGGCGTGGGCGCGGCGGGCGAGTCACCGCATTGCCACCGTCTTGCCGCCCATAACGCCAATATACGCCGCTTAGCTATTATATGATAATCACCCTGGTTATCCTCATCTAGCGTTATCGTGGTATAGTGTCCATGAGCCTTTAAAATACCAATCGACCAACGTAAAAATTAAAAGGTACAGATTACTTATTATCCTTTAAAATGGAAGCCGGACTGTAATGAGATCGTACGTAATCTCTACTTTCGTTACTGAGCTTGATTACTTGTTAATTCTAAGGGCAGAGGTTGTCAATGTTTTTGATTGACATGTTTATTACTCGTTGGATATATCTATATCCAACGAGTAATAAACATGTACACAATAATAAACGTGTTTATTACTCGTTGGATATATCTATATCCAACGAGTAATAAACATGTCAAAGTCAACAAGATTTTTTTTCTATCTAGGTAGAAAAAAAAACTCGACTCTGGCTCATAATGCAAGAAAAGGTGCATTTAACTTATCGTAATATTTTCTGCGATTTAGCGTTTAAAGGACGATAATGATGATATTTCGATTTTTTTTCGCACTATAAAATGTAACTCAAACCTCGTTTTTTCCTGCTGTAATATTGCAAGCCCCGCTTCCACAAAGATTTTTGAATATCTAATTTTCATTAAATTTTCGATTTTGTATGATTTGACAAATTAAGCCAATTGATTTATCGTTGTGCAAGGAGGCAAAGTTTTTTTTTAAATGGCTGATACCTGTCATTCTATCAGGTTTGTGATTTTCCATTTTGTAGTTGTATTGTATGTATATGATTTAAGAATCTTTAACTGATACAAAAGTTGAGAGCCTGTGGCTTCACAGGAATTATCTTTACGAGCGACGTATGATGACTTACCATTGATTAAGCCACACTCACACGAGCTACAATTAAGTATTTGATTATTTTGAAAAATTATGAACTAAAACCCACTTTGTACTTGAGATAACGGGAAATATCCCAGGTTTAAAAGCAAACAAGAATTTAATTTAGTTCATTTTTTGATTCCTGTACACAATACTCGAATGGCTGACGAGAATAATTTGAGAACGTTCAAAACAATCGATTATCTAAAAAAAATGCTGAACAATTCACTCAGCATCATCTAGTCCTAAGCTAAACAAAAGGTTGTGACGTTTGTTATGGATATTCGATGACTGATTATACCTACATAATAAAATACAGTAGGTACTAAAATAGATATTTATTATTGTACAAAGAAATGCCCAGAACATCCGTAACAAATATTTGTAGATCGTACAAACATTTTGTCAAGACGGGAATCGAACCCGCAACCTCCTGGACTACCGGTGGACCTCTGCGCGCCGCGTCACATCGTTCATCTATTTAAATCATCCAGCTCAAAACTTAGAGTATTTTTGACGATAAAATGAGGAGCTTAACCGTCTGAAGTGTACCTACAACCAAACTATACTGAGACATAAAAGTCTAACTGATACTAGAAAATATAAAAGATATTCTACCACAAAAAACGCGCGGTGGCCAAACATCTCATTGAAAAAGACACAATTCCGCTTCCGCTCCTATAATCCACCTAATACATACCCATAAAATCTTCATCCAGCCACGTAATTAACCGTGACTTATTGAATACGACTAGCTAGACAGCAGGACAGTAATGCATATCATTATGTCCACAGAAAAATGTAAAGAAAGCTAATGCAAGAATTTACCTCCGGAGATAGGTATTTGCAAAGTGCAGGGATTTCGCGCTACTTGTGTAACTTACACAATAGCCGTGTCACTTTTTTTCTTGAATGAAATAAGATATTTATTCAGTTGAAATGAAATTAATCGAATATTTTTTCTGGTGATTTTGAGGGCGCGGTGTAATGTTATAAAGATGTCTTGTTCCTTTGATATCTAGTAGACTTGCTCTGTATATTTTTTTTAAATTTAGCATTAGGAGATAAACCTATCTCATCAACTGATCAACGTCCACAACTGGACATTGGTCTCTCATAAAGACCCACAGTGACATTTTTGTTGTGTGTGTAAGGTTTAAGGGGGTTCGCCATAATCGCCACGCTTGGCAGGTGGGTTGGCAATCGCAGTTTTGGTGGTTGGTTCTACTGGAGGCCCTGCTGCACACTCCCCGATGTATAACCCTGAGTTGCCTCTAACGACACCCGCGGGGAGAGTTGGGGAGCTGTATGTTGTAAGCCAGCACCATAATATGGCGGTAATATAAACCTAGACTATGCGTAACTAGTTAAATTGTGTTCCTTATACGAACGTCTAAAAAGTCTACGAACCCATGGAAACCATTGACGGGTAATATTGAATAAATAGACTATAATAGTCCGTTGTTCGTATGCTAATCATCTATTAAACTAATCAATGTTCAAATCTTTAGTATCAGAAGAAGTTGTAGCGGTCGCAGGGAGTCGATGGATGGTGGCGGCTCAGCACCGCTATTTGTGGTATCGTATGGAGGTCTATGTTCAGCAGTGAATGTGTTTGGATTGATATTATGATCAAATATCTTGTTAACACGGCAAGGGAAACAATATTTGGCAAAAGATTTGATCATTATTTAATCAGTCTACAAACAAGCTGTAAACTTGCATTTGGAAACTTTAATCTTTGATACGTAGGTACTTGTATTTTCTAAGTGAAAAATAAAACAATAGAACTGTAATTTCTTCTGTGCCGTAGGTAAATACAAAGGGAATCTCCGAAGTCACATTAACCTGTCTGTTGTGTAATGGATTGGAATTTCAAGCCCCACTGGTCGCTTATTTAATTTATACTCAAACAGAAGCCGTGGCTAGAAGAGAGCTGGGTAAATTCATTTCACAGAAAAGTACCTAGTTGTAGCTAAAATTAGAGATGTTGACCCTTGCCTTTCGTAAATTGTTAATTTTCTATCCATCAAAAGGTAGCCTGGAAGAAATCGCTTCTGAGCGATAAGGCCGCCCATTGTACTTATTTATGTTAATATCTATGTGTTTTATTTATAGATATTTTGTGGTGGTCCCCTCCAAAGGGTTCCCACCTTGCCGTGGGGGGGGCTTAGTAATCGCGGCCTGGTCACCCGCGATGAAGCTAAGAGGAACCCATGGGGCCGAGCCAACGCAGACGGCGACACGGCCGGCCCCGAGACGGACCGCTCCTCTGGGTTTTGCCCTCTAAGTCTAGTTGGAGCGGTAGTAGGTTGCGGTGTCGTATGGGAGGCACGGCAGCTGAGGCGGGTGTCTGTGCCGTATTGGCGGCATGGCTGCAGAAACGTGGAGGCCGCGGCGGGAGAGGAGTGCCGGTATAGAGGTCCACCGCTTTCCCTGCCTTCCGCGGCCTTGAAGGGGTCGCCACCGTTTGATGGCGGACGCGGTGGGGTCACAGGGGAGAAGGAGTGTCGGTATTGCGAGGGCCGCTCTCCCTATCCTCTGTGACCGTGTGGCAGGCGGCGGGGGCACTCGACTGACCCGTCGCAAGGGGACCTAAGGGCGTTTTGACACGTGGTCGCGGCGCATCATGTGTTTCTGGAGCGTCGCGAAGGGGGGTGCTCCATACCCCCCAGTGAGGGGCCCGATATCGGGCAGCCGCGGCGTGTTCGCGGAAGAGGAAACGTTCCCGTGTTCTGACCACAAGCGGCAGAATCGGCACACCCTGAGGGTTTAGTGGGTTAAAGTCCCACATAATCGTACTGTCTCTCGATATGCGTGAGCATTTTCCTCAGGATATTAAAAAATAGGTATTTTGTGTGAGCAATTAAGAGTTTTGTAATTATAATTGTAATTGAAAAATATAGAGATGAAAATTATATCGTATCAATTATTTGTGACTAAAAACTTGTACCTACATACATACGTAACTTAACTAACCTTCTCTAAAGCTAAAGTGAGTAAAACAAGCTATGATATGAAAACACATTTAAAAACAAATGATGCCTAAAACAAAAGACAGCAATAATAAGTTTACAACAACCTAATCCATGGCATTTTTCGGTAATTTCCAGTCCAAAAAGTACCTTAAGTTTGATAAATGTAAAGCCATTTTTATTTTTTATTGTGTATAGATCTTCATTTCTTCACAATCTCACCTGATGGTAAGGACAATGTGGCTGACGATGTATCACGGACGGAGGTCTAAATTTCGTTCCTTCGTTTGGTTCGTCAGAAAAACAAGAGTGTAGACTCTAGAAGAGACGAATTCACTCTTGCCTTGAAGATACCCAGGTTGAAGTCGGTAATTAAAGTGAATCAGCTGTTTAAATCCAACTGCGGTTCAATAACTGTCAGAGCAAGAAGCAAAATAGTGATAATCCGATCCGTGAAGGACTCTGCCAGTAGCTTCTCCGATTTGAATACTTAAAGACTAAGCTGATCTCAAGTGATAGTTGAATATGTGGGTAATTTGATATCTTACAGCCTTATCACACTAGTGATTTGCGAGCGATTTCGACGCCGCGACGGTGACGCCGCGGCCGCGCAGGCTTAGAACACTAGCGTCGACGGTGCTAATCACATTCGCATCGCATCGCTGCGTCGTCGTCATCATCGTGGCTTGCTCGCTGCATCGTCATGACGGCGTACTCACTGCGTCGTCGTAGCGTGCTCGCTGTGCAATCGTATTGCTTTGACGCTTGCAAATCGCTAGTGTTATCAGGAAGTACTTATAAAGAAGTACTTACTGTTCTAGAAAAAAAAAAAATGTATGAAATCATTATTGTTGAAAACTGAAAAGAGATACCGAGGTCAATTTTACTGTTTATATTATTTTTGTTTCGGAATAATAATGCTTGGGAAATTCACACATCATTAATTATCTAGCCCCAACAATAATGTAAAGGTAATTATCAGCTAATGATATTCTTCCGTGCCAATCTCAAGACGGAAGTTCTATATTACAGAGAAAACAAGAACGGAAGCCAAGAATGACCCTTCCAAACAATACTTACAAGGAAAAATAGAGGAACTAACACATCTGCTGCCCGTATCGTATAAATCTACTGAAATAATATTTTTATTTTGATTACGCACGGGTTCGACAGATGTTGGGAGTGGGACACATTGTATGGTAGGATTGAAAACATTTAGTCTACCTCATCATACACCTTTTTCATTTATGAAAATTTCATTCAACACAGTTGAGGTATCGAACGAAAGTTGTTACCATTACTTGAGTCAGTTTATTTTTTGTTTATTAATAAATAAATAAATAATTTATTTCAGACAACATAGGTAGTCAAGTAAAGGATGTAAAATACTTAAAAACTACGGCCCATATAAAAATATATACCTTAGTCTAACATACATAAAATAAAATTATTTACTACCATGTATTGTCGGCGACGACTGACACGCAATACTAAGTGTAATCGTCGCCAAAAACGCCGAAACAGCACATTCTTCGGCCAGAATTCTTCATTAGTGAAGGTTGAAATATTCTAGGTTGGAATACGTACCACAAATGATTTAAAATCAGAAATTAGGTACATAAAACACATGACAATACTTAGTCAATGGTTACGGTAGGCGTAAGCGTGACGCTCTCCCGAGCATCGTCGTCGTTGCCTCCGTGGTTTAAATGGAGGATATCTTTAACGCTTTAACAAAACTATAATATAATCTTTGATCAAATATGTACATTTCATCGTTCACTTTCGCTAGTTCATTGTACTGTGTTAATAGAATGAACAAAAATGAAACCGCAATATGAACTTGAATACAATTATAATGATGGGCATTATTCTGTTTACAAGTTTTGTGTGGCATATTTTCTGTGAAAAATTATTATTTTCTTTGTTTATTTATCAAATTCGATCACTGTTACTTAGACGCTTTCACCTCCCAGAGTTTCGGCCCTACCCACGCAGGGGCGAAATGCAGCCAGTAGATATGCAAGAAGCACTTGTGCGTCGTAGGCAATGAAAGTGTTAAGTGGGTACTTAGCAATAGGATTAACCACAAAACGTAGGTACGTTTGGTAATGAAATAATATTTAAGGTCAATTTTGTGTTCTATTGCTTCACCATTTATTACTTAACAGGTCAAAGCTCTAGTACCGCTTGTGTATTTTCAAGCTTTATTGAAAAGACGTTAAAGTTCGCTCTTAAGTTTACCAAACTATCTGCGCGTGAGTCTCACACTGGCTTTAAGTTCAAGTATCAGATCAAACGCTCTTAATGGGGTGCGTACATTATCTATGATTGACCACAAGGTGTTCTGACCTCAAGGTGCACTCTCTATTGATACAAATAAAACAGATAATAAATCGTTTTTACGCAGTTTTAGTAATCATTCGACATTTCAATAAAATTTAATACAAGGTAGTGGAACATAACTGGCAAAATGGAAGTTAAAATCCTTTAGGAATATTTCTGTTTTTGATAAAAAAAATTACATTCAAAAACATTACAATTTTCCTCAGATTGATAATTGTTTTAAATTTTTTCGAAAAATAGTCATGTTTTTTTATCTCAAGTATTTTTTTTTTATTGCAATCTTGTTATACTCTGTGTATTAACTTTCAAGAGTCTCAAATATGAACCTGGCTTGGACACAGCAGGAGAAGTACTTAAGTTTTAAGCTAGGTGACTAGGGATAGGTACCTACCTATGTTCTTAGTACCAGATACGACATTAACAAGACAAAATTTTATTGACAAACAAAATAACAATAAAATAATATAGAGAAATTAAACTAGTATTTACAATTGAAACAATTGAGCTAACTGCAGACTCTTGCAAACAATCTATAGATAGCTCAACTGGTCCATATCAATACCAGTCGGAAGCGTCCCCAAGACGCTGGCTGCATTGCCCCGCTGTATGGCAATGTTAATGCGCTGCGCCAGATACTCATCAGCTCTCGGGTCACGCGTCGCTTCGACCAGGCGCTCTGATAATTTTGTGAAAACCCGGAGAGCCTCGGTACCCCACGGACCTAGGGTCTCGACTCCAAAGGGAGCAAATGCGTAGGCTCTGTCGAGACCTGCATATTTGCGCCTCATGAGATCCTCGACCAAATCTGCTGCCGAACCAGCCCTCACGGATGTCCTAGAAAGATGGAAAGACGCAAGTGTGTCGACACATGTAGCGTCCCACACAATAGACCTCCCCAGCTCCCAAGGAACTAAAGTCATGCCGTCGGGCCTCTTACCATCGTCACGCAACAGACAAAATTCTTTTGGTTTTTCAGAGACTCGCCCATTTCGAACTTTATTAATCCTGACTAACATTTCTGAATTTGAAAATTCTTTAACAAGTGTTAACTCCGAGAGATTCGTCACACGAACAACAAAAGCCCTTCCCGACAACCAAACCATCGCAATTTGACATCTCATAAAAGGCACTAATAAATAAAATTAGTAACTTCTCTTTGCCTCAAAGAATAAAAGTACAGAGGCACCGCTCTGGGCGGATACTGCCCAGGTTTTGTAGCAATATTCTGCATTATTTAGTCTTTTCTACGTGTTTTATTGAGCGTGTGATGGGGATGAGTGGCGATGAATGAAAGTCAGCTGACCGGCAGCATTCATTTGTATAAAAAAAAAAATAAGTTGCGTGTCTTATTTTTTATTTCTTTCGCCCTTGTTTCATATTTTTTGCCCAGTCATTTATCCTTGTGTGCTTATTATTTAAAATCTCACTGAAATTTTCAATAAATGAAATGTATATAAATAAAATCAACAAGTGAATTCGCAGAGAATAAAATTGTACCAAACAAATTAAAAACTACTGTTTTTGATTTGTTTGACCGTTTTTTTTAATAGTTATGTTGGTGTTGAACAGTATCTAACTGACCAACGAGAATATCCCATCCTTACTAGTTTCATAAATTCTCTTTATTTATTTATTATTTATTTAATGAATACGGTTATTACCAATTACGCAAATTAAAAGAAAAAATTACATCCAACAGTTAATACAATTAGAGGATGTCAAATATTGAATTAATATACAGATAAAATAATTAATAATAACGTTCACAAAATTAAATAAATTTTCTCATGATTTTAGTCCAGCCGTCAGCTTTATATCTGTAGGTTTGCTGTAAGAAAATTCTTTTACGGTTAAGCTCGCCTTTGTACATGTCAATTATTTGTTGTTGTTGTATGTTTTAATTTTTGTGTATAATAAATTAGCAGGCTGAAGTGGCGATGGGCAGGCCATATAGCTCGTAGAACCGATAGTTGTTGGGGAGTAAAGGTTCTCGAGTGGCGACCGCGATGCAATGCGAAACGGAGCAGAGAACCCCCCACTCGATGGACCGACGAAATTGTAGCGGTCGCAGGGAGTCGTTGGATGGAGGTGGCTCAGGACCGCTATTCGTGGCGTCGTTTGGGGGAAGCCTATGTTCAGCAGTGGACGTGTACGGGCTGATGATTATGATGTATAATAAATAATTTATGAATTACCAAAATAAAAGAAAATCAATCAAAACGTCTTCTTTTGCCAGTATCCATTTCATTGTCAGTCTGAAGTATTTATAGAATTTCTTATAAATTTATATCCGTAATGATAAGGACATCATATTTTACGATCGGCCATTGAAAAAAATATGGTCAAATGCCCTAAAAGCTTCGCCGATGATATAAATCTTTAACGCTTCGACACATTTTGACCACACGTCATCGTTATGACGGGTATAAAATACCCTGTATAAGAAAGACACCCTGTATTGTGTACCGATTTCAATGGACCGACAGAGGTCTAATAAAAAAAAAAACTTATAAATTTTGGCGTGGACAAAGGCGCCTATATTGACAACTATAGAATAATGTAACAAGATATTGACGTAACGAAATATATCGGCGAGAGATCGAAGTAAATCAATGAAAGATGATTTAAATCTTCGGTAGCTTAGGCTGGTGTGAACAAAATCGAACTTTCAGGTATGTGAAAGACGGTGCAGTTTAGTTTTGATAATATTAAAAACTTGCGGTCAGCTGTAAACAATTATTTGTAATATCCTAAAGCATACGAGTGTCATAAAGTTTACTTCGTCTCAACACCTTTATCCATCTACGATGTATTTCTGTTTTTTACTGCAAATTGTTTATTATATGAATTTATCCAAACAAAGTCGTGTAATTTTTTCCCCAAACATTTTTGTTCTCGTGTATTTCACATATATTTCAAATTGTACATTACTTTTTAAATATTTTTTTAAAGCGGGATGAATTGACCAATCAAAATTATTAAAATTTATTCTTTAGTCAACACATCCCGTGGGATGAGGTTAGAGCGGGATCAGTTGACTAAAGAGCCACGCAATTAACATTAGCTAAAGATAAAATTCGGTTTCTTTCAATGGACAAACTTTAGATTGAGCTGTTGTTTGTAAGTATGTCATTAACTAGTTAAATATTCATTAGTAATAAAACAACCGTAGTCAGAGATACAGTTGTTTTAATTACTACACCAAAAGCCATAATTATTTCCCTTCCAAGATTATTTGACCCAGGTAAGATTTTGTTTACAAAATCCTAAAGCCGGGTACTAACTGGTGCTACAGGGCGTAATGTACCATTCGCAGCGAGCATGTTACGGTACGCAATGTACTAAAATTCATCTCGTCATTTGTTGCGAGCGTCTTATTTTCCTGTACTGACAGCACGAACGCTCGATACTTTAAAAATAAAAATAATATATCACTACGCCACGTAACGATAGTCAGTACCCACCCTGAGCCTACGTTCTGAGTGAAGGCGTATCGCGTAGTCGTAATGAACGGCGTAATAAACAATATGTTTGCCACGTTTTAACTTGTCCGGAGTGCGAGCGGGCGCGTAATTTCACAGCGCATTCTATGTATGTAGTAGCAGTTACGCTCATCGATACGCGTATTTTGATTTTTAGTCGCGCTTATTGAAGGAAATGGTGTTGCAAATTTATTTGAATGACTTTCTTGCTGGAGATTCCCAATCATGATAACCTTAAATGTTTGGTACTATGATATAATGTAATATTTTTGACGATTTTACGCGCGCACGCCTCAACTTTCCGCGTGCACTATGGATAGGTATCCGCGTGTATAATACGCTCCGCACTCCGCCGTACGCCGTCACTCAGGACGCACCCTAAGGGATTTACAAAGTTGGATAAGTTGAATACAATTAGGTAGCTAAACAAGCATGACTTGTGCTTCTTAATTTGAATGAAGTTCATTCAATTGGTCAATAACAACCATAAACATACACATGTCGGCTTACACGCTCGTGCCGGTTCTTTTAGTTATTTTGTGCACCCGTGACTAAAGCCCATCACAGACGTAGCTATAATATATAGTAATATACCGTGCTATAAAGCAAGCAATACAAGTAATTACAGTATAGCTTGGCGACGTCATAGAAATAAAAATTATAGCTACGTGTGCGGTCACTCGAAAATTTGTATAGAAAATATATAGCGCTATGCCTTGCTATGATTCATATTATTACTCTATATTATAGCTAAGTACGTCTGTAATGGGCTTAAAAGAACACAAAAAATATTCGATTTCCCTTGAAACGTCAAAATGTTTGCTTTCGGGTAGGATTTTAAAATGCAACATGTTTTTACGTTTTTGCGGATTACTGTATGCAAATGGGTACGAGGCCACACCGAAACAATCGTCATCATCATCATCATCAGCCCATACCCGTCCACTGCTGGACATAGGCCTCCTCCGTACGACGCCACAAATAGCGGTCCTGAGCCGCCTCCATCCATCAACTCCCTGCGACCGCTACAATGTCGTCGGTCCATCGAGTGGATGGTCTCCCACGTCGGGGGGGGGGGATTTGCCATAATCACCACGCTTGGCAGGCGGATTGGTGATCGCAGTGTTGGTGTTTAAAAAATACTCAGAAGGAAGCTACTGCCCTTCCTCTGGTAGGTTCCCTTAGTCGGCTTTTACGACATCCACGGGTTGAGATGGAGGGGTCGTTATTCGTACGCCGCGACCCCACGGCACCGAAACAATACTTGCGAGCTTTAAGAAGTTTGTAAATACTTATGTTGTACCTACTGGCACACAGGGGTTAACAAAAGCGCATAAGCTTTAAATATAGTTTTTTTTTATTAATTGTAGGCAAACTTAAAGCTAAACATGAAAAAAGAAAATTAAGTTTAAATATACGGAAAGCCAATGAAAAGATATAATAAAATATATTAATTTGGATAAGAATAGGTACATATAAAGATTTGGTTAGCAAGGAAAAAGGGCTAAAACCAAAAAAAAAAAAACGAAAAAATAGACGTAAAAAAAAATTTTATACATACAACTTTGTGTTACTAATTACTTATTATTAAAGATACACATAAATATGGCAATATTTTTTGCACTATCCATTAAATTAAGAGACTAATGGATTAGGTACAAAGATTTTGATTGATTCAATATGCGAACTCAGTATTGTGTATATAATTTCGTTGCCAGTTCTTACCCCAATTTCTCAGAGATCAATTTTTCAATTCTCTCAGAGATTGGACCACCGGCAAGCGGAGGTAGTTTAGCGTGGTACTAGACTGCGTGTGAATGGGGCAC
Organism: Eupithecia insigniata; assembly: GCA_947859395.1. Taxonomy (NCBI): domain Eukaryota; kingdom Metazoa; phylum Arthropoda; class Insecta; order Lepidoptera; family Geometridae; genus Eupithecia; species Eupithecia insigniata. The sequence continues at coordinate 14,317,796 of OX401998.1, read as the reverse complement.
AGGATTCTATAAACGACAAAAATAAGAACGCTTTGTTCCAATTCTATCTAGAGAAAAATCAATATTTTTGTATCTGTGTTTTAATTAGCCAAAAGCAGAGTAGCAATATCTTAAGGCAACCTCGCAGACGTTTTTCTCAAGTATAAATAGATTGGGAATTAATTTCATGCATAAATTGAACCTAAATGCGATCAGTACTTTTTTAATACATACCTATTACTAAATTAGATATAACATACAATAAAGCCATACGGTTACATAATTACAGTCAAACTTTTATTACAGCGTTTCTGTTCATGTATTTCAGCAACAATCAATTCAGAAACAACAATCAATTTTATTTCGATACAATCTTCTGCCCCCAGCTTCGCGCGCTTATTTTTGGTATAGTAATAAGTAGCCTATTATCTAAGTTAGACTATGTTCTAAATGTACCACTCATCATGATCTGTTATGTGGTTTTGGAGATCTTACGGTAACAAAATAAAATTCACATTTCAATGTCTTTTGGCCTTATAATAATAGTAGGATAACTCTAGTTCCACAAATAGGATCCACTGGATCCAAGTAAATGCACATCATCAGTGGACTGCGAGCGATTCGCGATTGAACTTTGAGACATTTGCGTTCACAGGGTGATTTATTTATCAGTTCTAAATCTAACCGATTTTATCGAAAGTAAAAGTATTTCGATAAGTTGCGATGTGCTCGATTGCATACCCTTTGCATTGAAATTAGACACATTTTGTGTTATTTGTAAATGTATATTAAACTGACGAAATAATGGAAAGACGAGATAAAATATTAAAGCACCTATGTCCAAGTTATTTTTTAATTATTTTATATTACTTATTGAATTATTTTCTTAAAGTATCAATGTTTAAAGAGAATAAATATTTTTTAGGAATGAAAAACAATAGAATTTTACCCACGTTTATAAATAACGACAAAAACTAAAAAGGAAATCCGCTTCTTACTTCAAGATAATTTATTTTGCGATTGAAGTATCGATACATGTATTAGAATAAACATTAGGATTTAACAGCGTCTAAATGAAAAACAAGTAACATAAAACTAAATTCCTTAATAATTGAAAATTTCAATAGGAAACGACGCAAAAAGCATTTTAGAAGTACAAATCGACTTAATTTGTTTCAATTTTGGTTTTGGCGAATTATGAGTTATTCGTTGGAAATTCATATCAAACCAAACTATTTCTTTCGTTGTTATGTAATTTTATTTAACCATATTTTTCTACATGTTGTCTCTGTCATAATTATTAATTAAGAAATCAGCCTGTACAAAACATTCACCCTTGCAATATCCAAACGCATGTATTCCGTATTATTTATGTGAATTCAGAATGTTCGATTCTAATGCCTCAGCCATACTCTGCATTTCAATTTGCTTGATCTCTTATTTTCTACGCGGTGGTCCCGAATTGAATGTCTGATGGGCATTGAGTAGTATTATTTGATATTCTTTGGCATTGGGCTTGCAGATTATGAGGGTTTATGTCTGGACGCAATTTGTTTCGATTGCAAGGATTTGAATGGACGTTTAGATTTATCTTGGTGTGTAATGAGCTTGGATAGGGAGCTATCCAAAATTTATAAACAATAAAACTATATGCTATTACTTGAGTCAAAGGTCAAGTAATAGCATATAGTTTTATTCAATATTCATTAATTAGTTCCAGTTCCAAATTATTGGCTTGATTAAGTTTTACTTTTAATATTAATTTGCTTTTTTCTATATAAATATAATTACAATTATGTATATAATACTGGACAATTCACACGGCATTATCTAGTCCCAAGCTAAGTATAGCTTGTGTTACGAGTACTAGATAACTGATATACCTAATATAATATATTACACATTATTCATATCTAAGACATAATTCTAATTTCTAATTCAGTTTATCAACTCTAATTTTAATTATAACAGATTGCTTTTGTAGCTTTTGCAACAAATTGTTTTGAAACCATTCAACATTGTATTTTACTACAAAAACTATTGTAGTTTTACGAAACCTTTTTTTGTGTTGGAAAAAGAACACCAACATCATGAATTGTAGTCCAGTCTAATGTTTAGTCCACGTGAAATTCCGTACCGTGGAAACGTTCTGTATTGATGCATAATTTTAATTTTATACGGAAATCATTCAGATTATCGAAATTGAGATATTATCGTCCTACAATCAATTGAAATTATGCGAATCTTGTGCCTAATTTGATATTTGTTTTTGGAGCTTGTTTTTTTTTTAATTTAATGAGTTTGTAATGCAACTAACTATTCGACATAATGAACGCGCTTAAATAATTAATATTCTTATAGGTACCTCGTGAAGGAAAAAAATATATACCAGTCTTCATGTGTAGCGTAAGCTGCAGCATCGGTTATATGGAGCTAATCGAAGCTCTGTGAGATGTCCATCATTATTTGAACCTATTTTCATAGTCTATTAATTCTATGACGAGATTATCCTAAATATCACTTTCGCAACAAACACAATTCACTTTCTTTTTTTCCTCTAAAGCCTCAAAGAATAAGTACCATTGCAGTAATACTTCAAAGCACCTCGCTGATGTACCGTGTCAAAGTGTAACAGTACACCAAGTGAGTCTGGTCAAGAGTGCAGTTGGCCCTTGGATTAGGGTTCCGAAGTTTTTGAGTTTTCGAGTAAAAGCTCTTCGGAGTTCGGTATAATCTGCCTCAATGTGTGAATGCGGTCTATTGGTTCCATATCTTTCGCGAAACTCAGCGTGTTCCTTTAGCTAGAAATCGTCATTTATAAATCAAGAAAGCTGAGTAGGTAGTATATAATAATTTTAAAACTCTTATTTCAGGCAGCAATAGTTTAGTACAGGATGTTAAATTATTAAAAACTACGGCCCATATAAAATATATACATTAGTCGTATATGCATAATAATAAACCTATTTATATAAATATACTTTGAAAAACCTTTTATGGGTAGAAAAATCTTGCACCTCAAAACATATCCTATAAAAAGGCACCAAAGTCACCACCGATTTATCATTTCATTACTGAACCCTAAGCAAAAAAAGAAACATGTAAAAGGCATAACAAAGGGACATCGAGTCTTCGAAGAGAATTGCCGACACGTCTACTCACGCGCATGTTAAATTTAGCGTTAGCGATCCAATCTGCAACGTTAGCCTGGTATTAACACCGAAGAGATTTGTAACGGATACTTTGGAAACTTTGACTATGCTCCTTTGAGTATTGAAGAAAGCATGCTTCTGTGGATGTCAGAGATTTTTTAAGGTACCCTCTGAATAATTTGCTTTAAGACGCTGCTGCGCAAACAGAGCAACTGTTGCAGTAACTGGCAATTGTTTACATACAAACTTAATTATATAAGCCTAATCACATAAGCTGTGCCTTACCTAAACTAATTACATAAGTTGTGCCTTTAAGGTACACGATAGTAAGCTGAGGCCCTTCCTGTGGTAGGTTCTCTTAGTTGGATCTTACGACATCCACGGGCTGAGCTAAAGGGGTCGATTCTAACGCTGCGACCATCACGATCTTCTTTGAGAGTTCTATTGTTGATGATTCTATTGTTGTTGATGATCTTCTTTGAGAGTTTTATTCGAACACATAATACTTAATTATATTACTATCTCTGCTATTTTGAAACTACTAAAAATATGTACCCACCTACTAAAGTACATGTTACATATTGTAGCATTCAGCTTAAGTATTCGTACGTGTAATTGTCATATATTGAGATTATTTTTTTATTTTATAGTATTCATACTGTAAGTTTTCCTAAAATTCGAAAATAAAATAAATAATGACAGGTGGCAATAGACTGATCTGATCTGTCTTGGGAACTTCACCACTTCTTATGAAATATAAATGTTTTCTATAAATGAATGCTAACATTCAACAAAAACAATACCTATCTAATAACGTAAAAAAAGATAAGACACAGTTTTGCCCATATCATAATTTTCATTTTTATCACATGTCGCTTGTCAAGGTGTGCACGACGCGTTACGATACCAGTTTTTATGTCATTTATGACAGCAGATGTCAAAAGATATTGACACGTGCGCCAAAGAGTTTTTTCCCGCCAAAATCGCGATTCAATGTTTACAAGATCCATTGATGTTCAGAAACTGTGACAGTGGATGCACCGTTATTTTGAGGCCACGAGAAATATATCTCTTGTACATTATTTTTAAAACTTTGAGTTATATGAATCTGAATGAATTATGTTTAAAAGTTATTTGGCATTAAATAAATTAAATGATATCCTAAAAAATTTATACTTTCGGCGGGACTTGCACCTTATAACCTTTCTTTGAGATCCCGAGTGCGAACTATAATAACAAAAACCATGTAAAAACCTTATCTGGTCTTGTCTGCAATTCTCTGTAATTCCCAAATTCGAAAGAGATTGTTTTGATAGACCGAGGTCGAACTGAATTTACGACAATCCTACACAAGATAATAGACAGATGGGGACCCCTACCCATGAATACATATTATGAAGAATTAAATATTTCTAAAACTCGGTTTTTCACGTAATACCTAGCAGACTGATATATTCATCAAAATTGCACATGGTTGCTAACAGTCGTATAGTAGGTTTTAATACATAAGTAACAATCAAATAAAACCAGAGAATAAGAGTAATTTTATGCCCAAAAAGTTCAATAGTGTTTATTTAGATAAATAATTTCCGTCTGACACCATTCTTTATTTCAAAGAATCTGGAAAATCCAGCTAACCGCTTACTCACTAATTTGGCAATTTTCTGACCACAGCGAGCTTTCGTGGCCCGCACTACAGCATTTTTTCACCTCCTCATTTACAAGGGCCGTTAAAAATGCTGTAACGCGTTATTTCAGATTGTTCCGAGATTTCAATGAGCAATATCGATGCAGTTTACATTTTAATAGGCATGAGAACGGATTCCTGTAACCAGGAACTACTTCGGTGCAAAAAGAGATACCTCGCTCGGTAGATGTTTGAATGACATTGCTTTGAGAAGGGACTAGGAATGTCTAGAAGTGACATACGATAAATGTAAAGAATATAATCATCTATTTATCTTCATTTCTAAATGGAGACTTTGACAAGAGTTTTGCTCTGAATATCTATTAGATTTAACTGAAAGTTTGAGTTGTAATTTAATTAAATTTTTGAGGTCTCTAGTTAGTTAGTAAATCTTGGATAGAGTCAGAATTATTAATTAATCTTGTGTGTACATGTAACGTCAAAAAAATGATATGTCTATTTAACTATAAAAAACTTTCGTAGTTTAACGAATTCATTATCAATACTCGACAGCATCACCGAGCGGCTCTCGTCCGCAGTGTGTGCCGCGACGCTGAATGAGCGCGACGCGAACCGCACTCACTCGGATGAACCCCTCGTTAAGGGATGAAACGTTGATGTTCTACCAACACAATTTATGTAGGTTCATAGTTAACCCTCTTATATTCATAAATGATATGTCTATATCAGAATAATGAGCAAAAACCAGTCAAAACCGAAGCTTCACCTAGGTGTCATTACTCACTAACCATATAGTTTCACATCCTATAAGACTTCCATCTTGTTAGAAAATTTTGTTATCTGCCATTTCTATCAATGCTGCATATGTCTGTTTTTATCAATTCATTCACTGTGCGATGATATTACGTCATAAAAATGACGAATAGGTATGTAAGTGCATGTTACGTGTTCTGCACAAAAAGCAGTATGATAACGTGACGGCACAAGAGTGCTAAAGAATCAGTAGGATAGGTAATACCAAAGAAATCTAAATAATAACGCGTACCTTATGAACGTGTTATTTAGATTTCTGTGGCTAGTACGTATTGGAAACAAAATGTTCGGTAAAACATGTTAAGTTTAGTAACCAGAATTTAATTTCTGAGTCCGAGGTTTTAATTTTACCTGGCCTTTAGACCCTCCCAACCTGAGAAATGTTTGAAAACTTATGGCTTGCTTTACCTCCCATCGATATCCTATCAAAGCAGGTACTAGAACAAAATCTACTGCCAGGTAATAGTTCGAGTTCGCGCCAAACACGAAATAATACATATCTCATCTATACACGCCAAATTCGATGTGGAATGTTTGTAAACAAACCACGATACAAAAACTAAAATTCACTTGCTTGGCGCACATGCTTGGGCATACTTGCTAAAATTCATTATGTTACTGCGTTTTTTTAATACGGAATTTGCTTAACTAGTCGATTTCCTTCAATAAATATTGCTTAGAATAAATCTGAAACTCGACGCCAAGCAAGTGAATTTTAGTTTTTGTATCGTGGTTTGTTTACAAACATTCCACATCGAGTTTGCCTAGTGTATAAGTATACTTTTTGAGCTTTCATGCAAAAACCACATCCAATTGGAAACCTCCAAGTCCCTTTGACCTCTCCACACACCTGATCTACTAAGACACGTCAAAAACTGGTTCCATCCACATCTTAACCTTCGCTACTGTACAAATTATCAACTTCGCTACTGTAAGATATCAGCTTCGCTACTGTCCGACTACTGTTCGTGAATCTCCGTGGCTCTCACGCATTTCATTCATAGTGCCAGGCGGATGCTGCGAGCGATCCAGAGCGGCTTGGGAATGAGGAATCGTAGACACATAGATCACGGTTGATAGGCAATATTTCATAGCTATATTGTTTTAAAATGTTATACGAGCTGTTTCTAGTTTCTGTTTTCAGTGAGTTTTCTATATAAAATCGATTCATATTGGCGGAGAAATACAATATTTGAACATACATGGAGAAAACATACAAACCTAACATAGAACAACATAGAATCTCCGCCTTTTTTCGAAGTCGGCTTAAAAAGATTGGAAAGGGCCAACACAAGATCCTTTGAGCTGACGGAGACTGAGGAGAGCTACCTAGCAAGACAACGGGAGCGTATGATGGCTTCAGCAGTTTCTCCTCTTTGACTGTTGTGGTACTAAAATTTTGAAATATGTATATCAAAATATTAGTACAAGCCTCGTTACGGTTTAATAGCGCCCGGAGAAAGTGGGGGGAGGGGGGGGGGGGGGGGGCGGTTCTGCGCAGATGTAAAATGGTGTAAAAATCAACTTCTGCGCATCAAGTTCAAGCAGTTAAGCAAAAGTCGGGGTTTCTTTAAGATTTCGGTGGTCCTTTGTGTAATCTGACATCTCAGCACCAATTAAAATCTGTTTTGAACTCTTAATTAGTATAGGAATAGTCCTAATCAACACAATCATGTTTCCGATATGGGTACATACATACTATCTAAAACAAGCTTTCTATAGATAAAACTTAAATTTGAGATTATAAAGTAATAATGTTACTCGTAAAACTGGACTTTATTATGCCATCAATCTTGTAATGTAGAGCTGCAGGTAACGGCAAATTACCTACCTTACCGACACAGGACCAGGCACAAAGATTGTGAGTTAAAGATACTTCATTCGATGACCGATGTGGCGCGGCCGGCGAAGGTCCGCGTGCGACGCATGAGGTTGCGTGTTCGATTCCCGCCTTAGAACTAATGTTCGTACGATCCACAAATATTTTTTCCGGGGGTTTTAGGTATTTTCTATGTATTATGTATGTATTGTATATCAGTTATGTAGTACCATAATACAAGCTCTGCTTAGCTTGGGGCTAGATGACGCTGTGTGATTGTCCAGCATTATTTATTATTATATTAATTAATTATTTTAATTCTTCAAATTTGCACCTTAAAATGTTATCATATCATAACTATATTACGGAAGAGCGGAACCCTCTAACACAGGTACTTAAAAGAGGGTCCCAAACCCATGCAATGTATGAAATAATTTCAGTTCACTTGAATAAAATATTTTGTATTTTTTTTTTGTATTATTGTAATTATTTAATCTCATGGGAGTTGTAGTAAATAAAATGACAGTGAGCTTTCGTTTCTGAAGAAAAAACGGTGACTTATAATAGGAAATAATTTCAAACTGGCCTATAATGGTATGTAGGTATGTAGTTAGTTATACTGTGCTTAAGGTCACCTCGAAATTATCAGAAATACTTAATACGTAAAAACACGTACATCATAAATAACACAATACCTAATTGTACATATATTAGGTATTGTGTATTGTAATGTGTATTTCTATTGACGACCAATGTGGCGCGGTGGGCGAAGGTCCGCCTGCGACGCAGGAGGTTGCGGGTTCGATTCCCGCCTCGGGACAAATATTTGTACGATCTGCAAATATTTGTTCAGGGTGTTCTGGTCGTTTTTCTATGTATAATAAAAAAAATCTATCTATGTAATATATTGTATTATGTATATCAAGTATCTAGTACCCATAACAGAAGCTCTGCTTAGCTTGGGGCTAGATAATGTTGTGTGAATTGTCAAGTATTATTATTATTTCCATGACCACGGGCCATATAGTGACCCGGTCCTTTGGGAGGCATGTGTGGAGCCGAAGCCAACAGCACAGAGGCCCTTTATGAGAATTAATCTAAAGGCGAGAGCTACACATAGCGGGTATCATCCTTGATTGCACAATATGATACACCCGAAGATGATATCCGCCAGGTGTAGAGACTATTGCAAAGGAAAATGAAAATAAACAAAAAAACATGTTATTGTGGTGAATGGATGGACTGGGTAATTGGGCTATGGGGGAAACTATGGACGCCTGCCATAAACATACTCTAAATACTGTTACAAGCGGCAGACGGTGGCTTGCCGAATGCTGGATGGGTTCCTCAAAATGTTGGCGTAAATGCCGGTAAACGAACAACATCGGTGCAAACGACTAAGGGGTGTCGAGAGGTGCGGCCCCGATTTCACCATCACGAAGACACGTGAGCGGGCTTCCTCGCTATTACGCCATTAGACACTTCCACCCCCGAGTCTACATCCTAAGATGCATCTCTCGCGACTCCACTCAGGCCAATGAAGGCAAGCAAGATGTGGGGATCTGGTTCTCTTGGGATACCACTCCACAAGCGGAGACGAGAACCAGGAACTTCCCCGAGAGCACTCGGTATACCCGTGGTGTTATTATTATTATTATATCCTCTAGGATAACGAAACTTTTTTACTAAAAAAATCATAGTGAGATATACAAATACACTTTGATCTCTCGCACTACAAAAATCATCTAGTCACTCTCAAAATCGTGTGTGTTCTATTAAAAAATAATTTTTAAGATGAATTCTAGGGAAATAATTGAAATTTAAGTTCTGTGAACGCAGTAAAACTTTAAAATTTAATCTAACAAGAACGCTTCTTTAACCCGACTACCGGAGGGTTATGATTTTAGCACCCTATGTATGTATGTAGCCGATTTCTTTGTTCCCACGTAGCGCTGAAACTACTACTTCGATTTCAACAAGTGAGGTATCGATTGATTCGTCTCAATACTCCGATGGTTATAGGCTATGGTGTCCGACAAAACTGAGGGTCTTAAGGGATAGCTGGGTCTAAATTACACCTGGAACACTTCGATAGCGCGATAAAATTTTGCAAGAGACGACATCTAGTTATATTTCGAGTCTAATTAAGTTTGATGTGATGAGTAAAGGATGACACACCCGTTGCCATGGAGACCTCTTGTTTATTTGTTACCATGGCAATGGGTCATCTAGGGATGGGCAAATGAAAAAATGTATCGATATACATATATTGTATCGATATATGTATGGTAAAAAAAATATAGTTAAAAACTAAAACCCGACTACATAAAAGTCTTAAACAAGCGTTCACCTATTGTCCACAGCATTTTCTTTTGATACTTAGGTAGTCGGAGGCCTTTGTTACTAATTGTACCCTTGGTATATGGGGTGGGTGCCTCCGACTACCTAAGTATCAAAAGAAAATGCTATGGACAATAGGTGAACGCTTGTTTAAGACTTTTATGTAGTCGGGTTTTAGTTTTTAACTATATTTTTCATGGCACAGAATATAACAGGATTACCGGATGGAGAAGATTCACAAAGAAATAAATTGTTTTGTTAAGATAACCAGGCTTTTCTAACATTATTTTAGCTAGTTTAATTAATTAATATCTAACAGCCGTGAGTTTAAGCACTGAAAACTTTGAGTAGTATAATAAGATAGCCATGTGAGCATCTTCCTACGTTGTAAAGATCCACCATTAACCGTTTTTGTGAGAGACAGTAACAGAAAAATATAGAGACGGAATAAATATCTAATATTAATGGGAATTTACAGGATTAGAAATTTTAATGGTTTATTATACTAATTATTCGTACTTACCTGTTTGCCTCCACCTTCATCATTCGCACCGGAATGAAACTCGCTACCTGCATATGTTTTTCCGGCCTATTACAATCTGGGTCTGTTCAAGACTAGAGTGAATAGGTGTCTTCTAGACCTTCGTGATACACCGTCGGCCACAATCTCACTTTCCATCTGTTGAGATTGTGGTCAAACAAGGGACTATCGACGATAATAATAATATGGCGTGTTTGAAAAACATTAAACCGACTTCATATAATACTATTCCCCTGGGGATAAAACATTTTCTATACAATAGTGAAAGAATTTTCAAAATCGGTCCATAATTTGCGGAGATATCTCGTAACATACATACAAAAAAAAGCATTTTTACATAAAGACGAAATGAGACCCTCCTTTTTTTGAAGTCGGTTAAAAAAGAAATTAATACTCTCATTCCATATCAGAGATATTTTACAAAAGAAGGACTCTCTTTCTCACGCGTAAATCTATTTAAATTAATTCATTGTTTCAATAAATATTTTGACACTATCTCTCTCATCGCTTTATCTCCCCCGCCTCTAATCTATTATAGAATAATAATGTTGTTATCTTGTTCTGTCTGTCTGTCCTATCTTATCTTTGATTTTTGGGTTTTTATATCGGCTGGACAAGATTTTGGAGATGTCATATTAGTGGGAACTTATATCATTTTAATCTTAAAAAAATCAATAATCCTCTTTATAATGATTTTTGGTGTTACAAGATTGTAGGAATATCATTTTCCTCATGACACGTCAATTTTTTTTCTTATTAATTAAATTTACTTATTTATAAGTATCTCCGTTTCGCATTGCATCGCGGTCGCCACTCGAGAACCTTTACTCCCCAACGGTTATCGGTTCTACGAGCTATATATCTACTTATAAATAAGATTTTTTTTGAAGTATCATTTGGATTTGGATCTTCAAGGTATTGCAAGTTGTTGTAAGTTGGTACACTGGATACGCAAACAGTTTTTTTTTATTTATTAGTTCACAAAACAGAGTAACATTCTTATAATTACTATCAAATACAGTATGTATACATTGTTATTATGAACTAGATTTTACCCAAATATGCAAATAAAACAAGTTATGAAAAATCCGATCCGTCGATAATACTTTAGGACTGTATCTTCCAGTGAGGCAAGCAAATAAGCATTTTTTATTACTCGAATATACCAATACAGACAAGACATACTATTTTGGCGATATAAACGCTTACATCCCATTTCATCATTTACCCATTTCAACATTCACCCACTTGATCATTTTCCTTCACATCATCGCTCACCCAGTTTGTCATTTTCCCATTTCATCATTTATAGCTGCGCAGTACTAATCTTTTGGGGAACCATTTGCTCAGAAGAGAAGAATTTGTCCATTGTTTTCATGCTCAGTTCCTGAACTTATTATAAATGTACCAACTATCAATTTAAGGCGCATTTTGAAGATAACTCTAGCAATAACAGAACTTTATATCATACTAGCTGCTGTCCGCACCTTCGTCCGCGTTTTATCGGGCTAATAGCCTATAATGTTATTTCAGGTTCCAAACTATACTCATACCAAATTTCAGCCTAATCGGTTCTGTGGATTTTGCGTGAAAGAGTAACAAATATCCATACATCCATCCATACAAACTTTGACATTTATAATATTATATCATATTAAAACCACAAGCGTCCCACAAAAATTCCAGTAGCCAAAGGTTAAAACTAAACAGAGTATGTTTGTACGGATGTCAATACTGACTTTCGACCCATCAACACATAGTTGTCTATGGTCCCTCTAACGGAAAAACAGTTTAAAGTTACCTAAAGGCATGTGGAATCCTTTCGCTTGAAAACAAACACTGTGTCAACGATATTTCACTTTCGTTTGATTTTTTGAAAGGGGTAATCGTTTTGGTATTCAGTTTTAGGGTAATTTGATTCAAATTCATTTGTTTTCTAACGTGAACTTTTAAACTATCGTAGGGTTGATAATGAATCTGCTGAGTGTTTATTTGACAAGAATATGGTGAGACTCCATTATAAACATTTAACAAATCAAAAACTGGTTTTAAATAGTTTTTAGGTAAGTAGGTATACTTTTTTTAATAATTAGAAAAATATTTCAACACGTGTCGAGCCGTGGTAACTGTCTTTGATATCGAGTAAAACCAAGGGTCTCGATGGTTTTTTAACTTTAATTTCGTTTGTGAAGGAGTTCGGAAGGAGTTTTGTCTTTTAATAAAATTTGTTAATTATTTTGCACTCTTAACGATACTTGCTGTACGTACCAATTTTCCGATTAAACTCAAAGCTTTGATAAATTCTGACTGAAAATTACCTTTAATCTACCCAACTTTAACCAATAATAATCAATTGACTTAGGTACATATGTAGGTATGCGACAATATCAACATCTAATCTTTAGTATTATAAAGTCTGTCACATAAACACTAGGTATATTATAATAGTTTTAATACTTTCTGAGCTTTTGACCATCTCAAAGGCTATTCACAACCTAAAAACCTATGCAAAATTCAAAGTGACCCAAATGACCTACCATTCAGTGAAGTATTCATCGACTAGACTCAAAAATCCGAGCACAAAAGTCTCATGTCATTGCGCAATCTCATAATAAGGCCTATTCAGAGCACCTTGAATGCCGAGGGACATGCAATTCTGGACAAAAAAATGCTAAAATCAATAATAGTCGTGCACGTGTTAGGATTATGGATTGTGTTTTGAGATTTTCTCAAAGCGTCTTCGTGAGCCGAGGGTAGGTAGGCAGGTAGGTTTCGAACAGAGGTTAGTGGAGTCGTTTTTGAGGTCTAATGTACCTCTGAGTTTTTTTTATAAATGCTAGTGTTAAGTTTGAGAATCGAAAAAGACAATGTTTTTCGTAACAAATCAATCTTAGCCAATCGACTAATTAGAATGTTACAAACACATGGTTTATTAAAGTGAAACAAATGTAGAGATTTGAATATGTAGATACTGATTGAAAAGACATAACAAAATTATTTGAAAACCAATATAAATTAATGCTGGCATGGGAATGCAGGTCCGAATTTTACTAGAGATGGATCTCTGGCAGCTCTACATCCTTTTATGTTTCATTCCCTGGTTCTGCACAATGAAATTGTATACAATTATAACGGCCAAATTGTAACTGTCTTCTAACAAAACTCAGACGTTGCGTTCCTTACAATAAAAAACACAAAAGCAGGTAATTTTATCGAAATTCGGTGTCTTTTACGACAAAACCCGAGCAATTTTTTCGAGAAATTTTTTTTAATAAATAGGTCAGCAGGTATTAACTGAAATTTCTATTATTAACCTTTCCGCGGAAGATATTTACGGAAAATTTATTGTTTTTTAATCAAGAGATAATGTAATATCCAAAGGTGTGACTCGACGAATTTGTAGCTAAAATTATAGTAATAAAAACTATTTGATTGCGACTTAATCCGCATTCATCGTTGTTTCTTTTACGTCGGGTATAATTTTATAAGTACGATTTTTTTTTAAGAATACTACCACCTTTTATCAATATATTGAAAATGACAATTCAATAAACGCTGAAAGTGAAACTCCCCTTTGTTAGGGGAGCCACGTGCAGCTGTGGACGTGTATGTATGTACTGATTAAAACTCAAGAAATTGATTAGCTTTAGTAAATAAATGCTGGACAATCCACACACCATCATCTAGGCCCAATCTAAACAGAATTTGTGTTATGGTTACTGGGTTTTATTTTACATAGAAAATACCCAGAACATCCGAAAGAAATATTTGCAGATCTTGTGAACATTTGTCCTAAGGTGGGAGGGTAATCGAACCCGCAATCTCCTGCGTCGCAGGCCGATCTTCGCCCTCAGCGCCGCATCGGTCGCAATAAAAAATATTTTATAGCAATCTAAAATAAATTTGTAAATGATTAGAGTTTTGTAATTTGTATTAGCTTCTTAAAATAATGCGCACAGATCCCCGTATTCAATCCAACGATCCTATCCATACAAGGTTGTCTGGTAGAGATCGCTCGTGAGCGATAAGACCGCCAATTGTCATTTTTCTTTTTCGTTTTAAATTGTTTGTAAACTGTTTTGTTAAGTGTGCAATAAAGTATTTTCTATCTTCTATCTATCTTTATAAAAAATATTCAGTATAAATAAAATATAAAATTACCTACATTGTAGGTACTCGGCATTTCACAAAGAATTATCTGAGCATAACGCAACAGTAAGAATATGGCAATCGCCACTTACCGAACCCAAATTTTAATTCCATACCGGAAGAGAATAATCTCTCGGTTATGAAATTAAAAAGAACCAATAAAGTACTTGAACCGCGATATTCGAGGGTTACTCTTACCTCAACTCAGTATAAATGAGTTTATAACGAGATCCTCGTTGAGGCAAACCATTTGATTTAAAATTTGCCGCTTATTAAAAGTTTTTGTTCCGTAATCGTTTTAAAGCTATCTAATTAGTTTTTTATTAATCGCAACAGTGTGGAAAATGCTAAATTACCATTTGTGAAGGCAAGGGCCGTGTTGGAGGAAGATTTGAATTTAGTACTTTAGAGCTTTCATAAAACGGAGTTCGTAATTAATGTTTGCTGAAGATTTTTAACAATTTCAATAACGTCGTTACGGTTTATGTGCAAAAAGACAGCATTGCAGCCAGTATTTTTTGTAACCCGTCCAATGGAAGGGAATACAATGCGTTATTTCTTTGGATAAAACAAAAATAATACTTTTTAGTAAAACTTGAGTACACTCAGCCGGTTAAATATCTAGGTAGGTAATCAACGTTAATAGTTACGAAAAAGTGTTATGAAAAATTTTAGTTACGAAAAGTGTCGTAACCTGGGCCCGTACTCGTAAAAACGAAATCGAAGTTTCTGATAATGTTTCGTGCAAAGGCTAATCTTATGCAAGCGACATAAGAGTTGGTTTTGCACGAAAACGAAAAAGAAACATCGATTTTCCGAGTAGGCCTCTGAGGCAGGGGGCTTAAGAGGGCCGCTTCGTTTAGCATTATTTTAAAAAAATATGGGGTTACACTATTTTGACACACACAGCTTTGAACTAAAGCATATTCTTTTTTGAGAGTGCGAACCTACCCTGAAATTTTGCGTTGGATTTGCGATCCTTATCAATGCTTATCAAGGCTCTAGCCAGACCACTCTACGAATAGAAACTCTAACTCGTGAAGATAAATAGATAGAATATACTTTATTGCACAAAAGTTGTACATAGGCGAGCATAATGCTAGATAGCATTCTCTACCTGCTAACCTTTGGGTAGTGTGGACAACAGTTTAGTAGGTAGTGCTAGGTTACAGAATTTAATATTGAATTTTTACACAATAGAATATATATATATATATATATATATATATATATACATAATATTATTTACGTACCGAATTATTTTTGCGAAAGAAAGTAGTTATAGACTCTAGATCTGAAGACATGTATTGAGGACGCCTCACGTTATTCGATGGGAAGATTGTTCCATAGCCGAGTGGCCTTTACAGCGAAGGTTTTATGGAATCCCACAGTACAAGCATCCGGAGTTTTAAGCTGCAATCGTTTCGAGTGCCGTGCAGTGCGCTTGGGTCCGTAAAGTGGGCTGAAGGATTCAGAGAGGTAGTTTGGGGATAGAGGGTTACAAAGGGTTTTATAAAGAAGGCATAATGCGTGCAGATCTCGACGCTTTCTTATTTTAAGCCATTTTAGTTGTGTGCGGAAGGCTGATACATGATCGTATTTCCGTAACCCAAAGACGAAGCGGATGCAGAGGTTTTGAAGTCTCTCTAGCCTATTTAACTGCTCCTCTGTAGCGTCGGGATAGCACACATCTGCATAAGAGGTCCCGCTCTCAGTAGGAGATAAGTAGAACCACAGTAATTGACCCCTCTGACTGTCCGCCTATCATTATTATCCATTACCGTACCACTAGCCACAATTAAAATAGTTTTAATAACAGTTAATGTCATGGCGGGAAATATAATAAACATCGTAGAGAATGCAGAGTGCAGTATTGCCTATGGATTTCCGGTCACCACTTTTTCCCGGTTAAATTGTTCAGTCTATTTACGTAGCCGGATTTTTTTAGATGATAACTAGCTTGAGTTGCTCAAGGTCACTAGTGCTTTGAGAACCTAGTATGGGTAGGCAAAATAGCAAAAATGATGTTTTCGAGAACTTGACCGTTTACTTGATTGAGTTAGTTTCACTTCGGACCACAAACAGTTGAATCGCGTGGGCCTAAGTGAAAATTCTAAATTCACAAAGAACCAATATTGAGTAACTATTGAATCGCCTTCAAACTACAAAAAGTACTCAGGTCCAATTTCACCGTTTGTTGCCAAAACCAAGTTCAGTTTGATAGAAGAAGAAGAATTCAAATGTCGGTTTACTATTGTGTGACATGACAGCTTTTGAACTCGGTTTAGCGTTTGAAACGCATCAACTCCATATCAGTAAAATGCGCTAATCTCGTTTAAAGCCCTAACTTGAGTTTATCATAAATTGAAACAACACGTGAGCGCGTTAAGTTGCAACGATGACATTGGATGCAATGCGTTAAACGTATGGAAGGAAACAAAAACATTTATATTCTTTGTAAACTATGCAAAACTCATACTAAGACAGCGGAAGACTTGATGCTGGTAGCCCAAAGTGTGTAAAAAGTTGTGTATAAAATTTAGAGGAACTGGTAAAATTAATTAAGCTCCATAATTCAAATCAAATATCAAAGTACTTTTCTTCCCATAGACCTTACAGGACTCTTGGAAACAGTCAAAAAATATGTCTCTAACCATGACTGAAGCAGTGTTTTTTTTTCATTGTCACTTATGTTAGCATACGAAGAACAAACGACTCAGTTTATAAAGGTGGGTACTGACCAATGTAACTGGGGCGTAATGTAACATATTATGATATTACACAGCGAGCGTTCGTGCAGTAGGAAAAAAGGCGCTCGCAATGAGCAACGAGACGGATTTTAGCATACCTACAATATAACATATCATGCTCGGTGCGAATGTTAAAAAGTACATTACGCTCTGTAACACCGATTAATACATATTTGGCTTAAGAGGTTAAATTAACAATGATAAAATTTAGATAATTTACAACTTTCGTTTTATCTTTTTCACGGGCGGTTTATCACTTTTATGTTTTTCTAGAAACAAAGGTGCAAAGTGTTCTTGAAAATCAAGTCAATTAAGGTCAATTTTGCGCGCTATAACTGTGCTTACGGATACTTGATTTTAAATTGGGGTTAAAACGTCTTCATTAATATTAAATTGATCAAAATATTCGCATCTTAAAGTGACAAGTCCTGCATTAAAATACGTAGAGTTGCGCTTATTAAGAAATATCGATATCGACTATTTTAAGAATTTAAAGCTCAAATTCTCACTCTTCAAGAAAAACCTGAATTTATTATCGGAATGTGAAGTTGCAATTCGGAGAATATAAATAAAGTCGCGGCCATACCAAGTTGGTGATTTAGATATATTTTATCAACCTTGTCAGACTTGCTTTTAGAATTTTACAGTGACAACCTGAAAATGTAACGTGACATTTCTCCAACTCTTATTTCGTTCCAAAATATTTTTTATCGTGGAAAAAGAGTTCTATATATGCGATTTAACAATTAATATGTTTAATTAAATAGTTTGTTTATAAAAAGTAGGTAAATAAATCTTTTAAGTCAGAAAAAGTCAAAATGGATATTCGAAATGTCAACCTATTTTATTAAGAAAATTTTTGATTAAATAAAAACGCGTTAATTTACCGAAAACTGTAAAATATTATAAATCAGTAAGTTAGTTATCAGTTATCATAAATTCGAGAAAAACACGACAATGTATCAAAGCCTTATTAACCGGTTTTTCGCGCGATCCTACGTCAGACCGGCAATGGACAATAATTGTGAATGAATTGTAATAAGGACCCATTTAATTGATGCCTGTACCATGGACCTCTAGTTTAAGCGGAAAACAGGTATAAAGAAGTTAGTATGTTAAATGCAGAAAATAAGCACAAGCAGAATTTATATTCCGTAAACGAATTACTAGAACAGTGATTTTATAATTAACTGTAACATTTTATGACTTTTGATTTCTATTTATCTTCATTTATTTTACTTGATCTAATTTATTTCATTCAATGTGATACTGATCATACAATTTGTACATCAAGTATTTTTAAAGAAATCTGAAATGTAAATTGATTTTACCAATAAATTCTATTCCAATAAAACTTTTGAAACGATCATGGTTATTTACAACACTAAAGTTAATAACGGGATAATTACCATAATTTGATTGTGGAGTTCTCCCAATATTCAATTCTATTTCTGTAAAGCAGAGATTCAATACGGATGTAAGCGGGTATTTATGTTGGAAGAACACCAACGTTTCTTACCAATACGAGGCAGAGAGAAGCAGATATTATTATGCTTGTCAAAAAGGCTATTATTTCAAACTAATTTGAATCAATATTATTAACCGTTTTCCTTTACCTCCTATTTTCAAACGTACAAAATTAATATTGATGAATCCTATGCCTACCCTCTGCGATGAGCCCCAAAGGTCACACCGCGTAGTTGCAACTGGTTGAACACATCCAAATGCATCGTGGGCAATGAAGGTGTTAGAAAGCACTCCAACCTGGGTCTCTTCAAGACAGGAGTAAATAGGGTATCTTGACGACGTGTGATAGATTGGCACCAGTACCATTTCCAGGATAAATTAGACCAGTTTAGTCACAACTCTCATCATCCCAATTGTCTATTCCTACCATTTGAATCACATTTCTGAGAATCAATCAAGAACCACTTCAATCGGAAGCTGGTTCAATACGTACAATCATCGTTGCATCATCGGGAGTCATCGCCGGATGTTGTTAGGCTGATTAGCCGCCTCTTTGAGCTGGTTGATGCTGCTCATCGGACAAGTTCAACAATTAACTCAGTGTACGACTGCAATGAAAGATGGTGTGTAGAGTTGAAAGGCATAGAAAGAGCTAGGGCAAATGTCTTGGACAGGTGAGTGTTTTGGTTGAAGTTTCAGAGAACTCAATTTATATTTTAAAATCCGCTTATGCCTACG
This sequence comes from Eupithecia insigniata, assembly GCA_947859395.1. Classification (NCBI taxonomy): domain Eukaryota; kingdom Metazoa; phylum Arthropoda; class Insecta; order Lepidoptera; family Geometridae; genus Eupithecia; species Eupithecia insigniata. The sequence goes on along the minus strand of OX401998.1, from coordinate 14,298,400 downwards.
GTTGCCTAAGGCATTTTCCTGGATAAAAACTTTATGTTATTTCAGATTAATAACTACACAATATCTATATATATCATCAATAACTGTATGGATAGGTTTATGTATTTAGGTATTCTTGTTATTTATGTAGGTATTCGTATGTAAGATTTGTAAATTATTCGTTTTGTAATTTGTATTGATTAGAGTTTTGTAATTTGTATTAGCTTCTTAAAATAATGCGCACAGATCCCCGTATTCAATCCAACGATCCTATCCATCCAAGATTGTCTGGTAGAGATCGCTCGTGAGCGATAAGACCGCCAATTGTCACATTTCTTTTTTTTGTTCAAATTGTTTGTAAACTGTTTTGTTAAGTGTGCAATAAAGTATTTTCTATCTATCTCTATCTATATCTTGAAGAAGTGACAAACGTTGAAAACGTAAAAAGTTTATCTAAACCTACGTATTTATAACCTATGTACCTAGTGTATTACACTAAAATACGGCGTGGACTCTAAAAAACTACAAATACATACATACGACATATTGAATCGGTTACCTACAAAAATATATATGTATTTTGAAGTTATTTTTTCACAATTTTTTTGACAAATCTCAGAAAATGGTCTATGGTGAAATGACAAAATAATGAACAAGAAGAATAATAGCATGTCGAGTGTGTAACCCTGGCATATAATTTATTAAAATATTTTCTCTATGATCCTTCTATCATTTACAACTCGATATAAGTTCACTCCACAAACTCCGTGACACAAGAAGGCTAACAAATTGAGATTAATTCAAGACTGCTCTCGAGTCATAATCGTTTACTCGGTCCATTGAGATCATAACCAACTATAATATTTTCTGCAAGTCTGTCCGTTCATTGGAAATTACGAGGATTGTTATTTACTGCACGACACGAAACTAAATTGGTTTTAATTTTGCTTCTGAAGTAATTTCATTAAAGCAAAGACTTCATTTTGTTGGGAAGGTATGGAAAAATGACAGTTTTAGACTATATTTCCCTATTCTAAGTTAATAACCCATCGGTTATTGACTTCTAAGTCTTTTGTTATTGTTATTATCTCGTTGAATACCAATTTAGAGATATAAATTACTATTTATTGGCTTTGCAGTAAAATGTGCTAGCAAGAAGCGTATACTTTTCTTATCTAAAGGACATACAGAAAAATTAGGTTATTATATATATAGGGATTAGAAAATTAAGGTTCTTGGATCTTAGTATGAGTCTTGAATTGTTTACGTAATCTATAAAAGTTATCTATAAGACTTTGAAAGTAACATTTCTTTCCATTCATTTAACGCCTTATACCGCTTCTACCAGAGGAAATATTTCGGAATAGGACGGCGATCCAATAGTTTATTACGAATTGTCACGTCCTTGAAAACTTTTTCGATTATGGTATTTTGCAAACTCATACTCGGGACTCTGATTGTACTGTCTACCGAATATCTCACAGTTTCACGACCTTTGTCTGGTGGACCTTGGACTTTTAACTCTTTTGCGATATCGCTGTTCTACTCAATCAATAGAAAGTCGAGCCAAGCCATAGACAGCAACTAGTCAAGAAAGATAGTTAATGTTGCGCAACACAGCCGTTTAACCCCTCAATTGCTGTCGTCTATGTCCCATGTGTTTGGGCTATTTATAGCCTGGTTTAATTGCACTACTAAATTCTTAGACAATTAAACTATTTATAAAACATGAATGGGCTATGACTATGACTCTAATATTGTACCGAACAATAGCCTTAAAAATTGTACTAAGCAGTAGGTACGCTTATCATTAATTTTAAATCAAATAATTTTATGTTACATTGTAGTTTACGAGATTCAAGCAGGACTCACCTACGGTGACGTATGCGAAATAATGATTTGATTCGAAAAATAAAAAAAGAATTTGCCTTAGACCGCCTTGACCATGATTTCTACTAACAAGTTGCGACGTATATACAACACAACTATATTATAGACAAAAAAACTATATTTTTTAATTATCAGTATTATCAGTATTGTAATTATCAGTATTTGATAATTATCAGTAAACATATACGTCGCAACTTGTTAGTAGAAATCTACCTTACTTACGTATCCATGAACATAAAATGTGACAAAAAAAACTTTAATACAATATTTTTTCAATAAATTCAAAAATAACAATATTCAAGAAATCTTAGAACAAAGTCGTCCACACACACACAAAAACATTCGTCCCCTCGGGGACGAATGTTTCTATTGCAGCACGTTTTTAAGGATAAAAGTTGAGCTTCGGCTCGAAATGTCCCTTTGCCCTCTAGATGTTTATACACTTTATACCCATCTCAATGCTCGCCGAAATTCTTTAGACATCTTATAGAATACGTCGTCCATTGTTATAATCACGTATCTTTGTAAAGCTTTGTTGTGATAATTACGTTTGCTGGTTTTAAGTGTGTAAACAAACGTTGTTATCAGATTTTTGTCTGCTTTGCCACAGTGGAGATAAATCAGTTCGTGCACTGTAAAGTTTTACCTAGAAATTTATTTTTTAAATAATAATAATTTATTGTTTTGGATTATCAACTAGTTTCATGTCCGCACGATAAAAACGCTGTAACATTACCTAATATGTGACGCTGTACCAAATCCCATAGGAAACAAAGTCCTGCCATATAATGTAAATAATAAAATCCAAATAAAAAGTTGATGGTATACAGACTAGGTATTTAAATATCTAATTAGGTTCTATACTTATAAAAATTCTATACTAAGTACATAATACCCTGACCGAAAACCTACACTGAAAATTTATCGTTTCCTCGCTCTATCTAAGTTAAAAACTTGTGATAAGACGCCAGGGCAGACCAGTGCCGCCAGTATGGTAGGCCTGTGAAGTTCCCTCTCTAAGTTTTCTTTAACTTTGTATGCGGAGCGTCTCTAATGGCACGGCATATCAATTTCAGGGATGGCGGGCGATGCATCAGGATAAATTTCGTTGGATCTTATCAGAGCAGGTTGTAAGTACGCGGTATTGTTACTAATTATTTTTCATCCTAACATTTTGCAATGATTTCCGCATAGTTAACGCCTGGATCTATTATTTATTTAAAAAAAGTTATTTTGTCTAGGTCCTTATGCCCATTTTATAATGCGGTGAATGAACTAGCTGCATCGAAAGAGCTAAGCGTGGAGTTGCCCAAGGCTTTCTGCTGTCACCCTAATTCTATGTTACATTGTCGAAAACATTCCGTCAGTTTGTGCAAAGGAACAATTATACAAAAATACAATTATCTTGATAACAATGTAACTTCTAATTCGAGCTTTTTGTCGTGCAAAATGCTAACCGCAGTACTTGGTATGGGTTAAAACATGGAAAGTTATTTTGTCTTAATTTTCTTAAAATATCACGATCTCTATGGTGCAGCCTCCCAAATAAATGTTTTTTTTTAATTGTTCATACACTATTAACGCTAAATAGTGAACACTATGTAGGTGTCGCATAAAACCAACGCGCACTGCACACAGTAGCGTTAGAGCGCGTGCCCACGGTAAATTTTTGCGGTAAAACGCGCGACAGCATCGCAACTGTATCGCGCTTGTATTGATACAGTCGCGATACCGGCCACCGCGCGTTTTGAGTCGCGCGTTTGCATCGCTACAAAAAATCGCAGTGGGCACGAGTACTTATCGTTACTGTGCATCATGCTGAGCGACAACCTTTTCTTTTGTCATGGTTGTAGCTTACAATTGTTTGTACTAACTTTCTTGTACTTTTGTGACACAGAATAAATACATTTTACTTTACTTTAAATAATTAATTGTAATTCCAAACTTCATCAGAATTTCCGGCAAATACTGAATTTCACAATGAGTATATCATTTTTATAATTTCTCAGACGAGCTTCAAATATTTATAACTTTGCCCCACTTTAACCTACCTCTGTTTGGTCTGAGCTTATCAGTCCCTAAATAGAGTAGATACTTCGGCTATATTTGTAGGTTAGGGGAGTAGGGACGCCTGATAATGGGGTCACGGCCATAGCAAGGCCAAGGACAAAGTTTAGGGCGTCGTGTAGTGATAGGAAGTTCATTGAGGGAAAGGAACATGGAATATATAATACCTACATTAAGATTTAGTCGTGTCCTCAACCTTGACTGTAAATATGTAATAATTATTCGGGATTTTTTATTTATTTAGGTGTTCAGATTTTGAGCGTTTTTAAGTTGTTATTGCACGTCGCGTAGCATGGCGTAACCCGAGGGATTCTCGCCTCGGAACAAATGTTTGTACGATCTGCAAATATTTGTTCAGGGTGTTCTGGATGTTTTCTATGTATAATAAAAAAAATATCTATCTATGTAGTCTATTATATTAAGTATATCAGTTATCTAGTACCCATAACTCAAGCTCTGCTTAGCTTGGGGCTAGATAATGCTGTGTGAATTGTCTAGCATTATTTACTTATTTTTATTATCTGGTGCAGAAGGGTAGTTCCACTGCGTTCCAAAACCTATTGTTTTCAAAATTTTAAAGTTTATACATTGATTTCACTGCGCTCCAAGTATTTTTAAGTAACATCCACATTTCCGATTGGTATTGATATGGATCAGTTGAGCTACCTCTAGCTAGATGGTTTGCAACAGTCCGCACCCTCCGTAACGGAGGTGTACTTTTTAAACACTTGAGCGTTTTTACGTTCAAGTGTTTAAAAAGTACACCTCAACCTAAATACAAGTTATAATTTTATTATATTCATGAATTGTAATTTTCTCTAAGTAACGTGTATTAATTAGAGAGCTGTGAATTTGTTGTAATAGCTAGGTATACAAAATGAACAAGAGATCACACAATCAAATAAGTTTTTGGCGATAGAAACTAGTGTAAGTTGCACTTTCTGTAAATTAGCGAGACAAAAAGGTAAAGATACCTCTTTGGATGTCCATTATGTCGAATATCACAAGCAAAATCTTCAACACATCTCTATCCATAACAACTAGACTTCCTCTCAAACATTGGTTACGTACGTAACAGATTTTTGAGAGGAAATATATCGAACAAACACTTTAAACTTGGTAGGTAGCTGATGCAATTTGTAGGCTCTACTCGATCGCACGCGGCGCACAAAGCATGGAATATGTAGTAATAATAAATAATACAGTGTAATACTTTTCGCTTTTCTATAGATGCTTCACTGATTTTCAATTGCAGAGTTTGGTACATGAAGTCGCAAGTGTTCGACGCGCCGCTGCGCCGCTTGGACAGCAAAAGTAGGGATTCGTCCTCTTCTTTCCACAGTGTTTCTCAATAACTGAGGATCATGACTATCATAATTATGGGGCAAAATATAAAAGATGTCATAATATAATGTTTTTAGTACAACAATGTGTTCATTCATTCAATAGATAGTAAGTAAGTAAATAATTGCGTGCCGTGGGGTCGCGGCGTACGAATATCGACCCCTCCAACTCAACCCGTGGATGTCGTAAAAGCCGACTAAGGGAACCTACCTGAGGAAGGGCAGCAGCTTCCTTCTGAGTATTTTTAAACACCAACACTGCGATCACCAATCCGCCTGCCAAGCGTGGTGATTATGGCAAATCCCCCCCTACGTGGGAGACCATCCACTCGATGGACCGACGACATCGTAGCGGTCGCAGGGAGTCGATGGATGGAGGCGGCTCGGGACCGCTGTTTGTGGCGTCGTGCGGGGGAGGCCTATGTCCAGCAGTCGACGTGTGTGGGCTGATGATGATGATGAAGTAAATAATTTATTTAAAATGGGCATCGATCCCTTGCTTGAGATACTCGTAGCATGTACTTAACATAATATCGTTTACTCTATTTTTTTTTATCTTAATTAAGGTCTTTGTTGCACATGCGATTATGGCGCCCTTTACTCTATTTCTTTTGAAGCTTATTAAAAGTCATTACTTTTTTGCTTTTAGCTTGCTTTGCTGTAGACAGTGGATGTGTTAACCGGCCACGCATGGCTCATAATTGCGTACAAAAACGTGCGGCTCTTTATTTTCAAGATTGATGAAAAGCAAATCGTTGCCTGGAAAATCCAAAATCAGAATCAGTAAGCTTCTTTCAACTGTAGCATGTCATGTCGTACCAAACGTCGTGTACAAGAGGTATCACCGCTTCCATTCAGTCCGACGTCGCCCACGCTTCATCAATATTGACTCGAGATAGCTGCGACGCCGACCAAGGAAGTCCATGGATTTTATAATAATCAATGGCATTTTATTCATGTAACATTGCTTTATGTAGAATCGAAACTCAACGTTCAATCGCAGAACCGAGAAGTCTGGAGACGTCATGTTTCGGATAAGATCCACTTGGGGTCGCTGAGCTACAGTTGTAAAGGTAATCGAAACTCAATTTCGTCTGACAACAAAATAAACTTTAGTAATTTTAACAGCTAGGTACACTACTTTAAAGCTATACCAACAAAAAAATAGTTAGAATGAATTATCAATAAGTATCCAATAAGAAAGATATACAAAAATTCATTAATATAGCTGTTATTCCGCAAGTTTATTTAAATAGTGTCTCTCTCCTTCTCTTCTCATTGTTTTAATGAATATTTGACAGAAACAAATGAACATTTCCATTATCTGGCCTTTTTTCAAAGGTATCTTGAGTTTCGTTTCTATAACCTATGATATCCATCGATAGGTAACAGTGTTACTTAGAAGTTTGTATTGATAACGACACTTAAAATCCGATCATCGATAAGGATAAATAACACCTCCTATCTAACAAGGGTCGGTTGTACCATTGATATTTTAGTACGTAATGATTGTTTGAGTATGATATACTTGAAAGGTCTGCAACGGTTAATGTCTAAAAAAGTAAACCTACTAGCACTTGATAGCTACCTCAAACTTTTAAGGGACTAGCCCGTGGCTTTTTAAGCAGTTTATCAAGTAGCCTATGTCCCTGGGATGTTTGTTTACCTCCCTGCCTTTCATTCAGTTCCGGTCAGCGGACTAACAGACAGAGTGACTTTTGCATTATTACATTAAACTTTGGATTTTACACGTCATTGTCCTACATCCACATTGAGATAGCAACGACTGTGAATACTTCGGAATATTGTTAATTTTCGCGCGCTATTTATTCTACCTTTAGACTAGACGATGTAGGGATGGAGTATTGATAATTTAATGCTTTTTATTTACAATTATAACTTTTTAAAAGAATCCTATTATGGGTCCTTAATTTTATATTGAGTATGTGCCTGAAATAAACGATTTTTATTTTTATTCATGTATTTAAAAAAAGTCAAAATTTTTAAGTTAACGTGGCCGTTAGCAAAAAGAATTAGTATTCTTTCCTGAACACATGGAAAGAACACATGGGTTGACAAACCGAGGAAGCCATAAATTGTAAATTGGCGCCAGGATTTAGGTCCCTTGTATTTTATGCCACGACCGAAGTACCTGGGCAAAGTTAACATCACCTGTGAATAACAAGCACGTGGCAATGAAAACCAAATAACCGTCATTTCAGTCATCAATTCTAGCACCATCTATTGTTGACCCTCTGTAGAAACTAACAAGTTGGTTTCTTACCAAAGGATTGCCGAAAACATCTGGTAGTCGATTTATTGTCAATTTTAATGTCCTTAGGGGCCACTTGAACTACAAATTGTGATCTATAGAGCCAATGGCTTCACGCCTTAAAATTCTGTGTAATTCACTTTATCTTTTCGCAGCTTTGTGGCGTCGAGTAGTCATTTGTTCAACATTATTGTCTCTTTACTGGGCGAGGCCGCTAGGCGTTTTGTTTGCTTTAGACTGTAGAAAGAAACAGTGAAATTTAATCTGTAAGTCGATAGTAGAAGATTTAAAGTAGAAATTGCCTATGAAGGCGCTCAGGACTTTTTTGTTGAGGGGAGAGTTGGTGTAAACTGTGAATGAATAGGTTTTGTCGCGTGACAAGCAGTGTATAGTAATAAAAGTAGTACAATGCAACTGGAAGACAATTTATTGTTCTCCCCGTTAAGCGATTATGTACCTTGTTATGCGGAACGGAAAACATGAATTGTAATTAACAAACAATTAGTTTTACGTGCAAAACAATTAATTTGAGATGATTGTAGCGATAAATTTACAAACTGATGTAAATTACGAAAATAATGGTTATGGGAGCAAATTCTATATTGGTATCTCCGATTCAGGAAGAGAAACTTTATTGCTTTACATTTTTGAAATTTTCTCGTGTGTGAGACGGTGGTTTGTAGATGTTTTAAAGAACGCTTTGCGGTAAAAATTTTAACTATTTGGGAGATTTCCCAGCTGGACTATTTATGTATAGCAGTTTATTTACGACGGAATACATAAGTAAAACAATTATGTACACGTTGTGTTTCCGATTATTTTGTGAGGGTCAGGCGATATCTCGGCTACTCAAGAGGAGTCAAGCTTAATTTTGGATGAGCACATAAAATAATGTTATATTGATATAACGCATGAAAATAACTTGAAGAAAATTTAATTCATTAGTCGGCTGGTCGATAAAACATTCTTATAACCGGAAAGAAAAATATTTACATAAATGGGGGATGTATGCCACCTTAGCATTCTTAGTACCTATGAGATACTGAGAGGAACTAGTTTTCGAAGTAGGCGGCGAAAAAAAAAATTCACAATATTAACTCTTTGACAAGCAAGCAGAATTAAACTGTCATATTTTATATAGTAATGTAATGTAGGATCCTGAATATCTAGCATTTTAACTATCTGTGACCCATTTTGCCCTACTATGTAATTGATATAATTCGTGGACAACGGAGCTGATTATACTTAGAGTAAGATTACATATGTTTAATTTTGTTTATAGTACACTTGACTATAATCGTTTGTAGTCGTGAATAAATAAACATAAAAAATAAAAAAATAGCACGAAAACTTTTTATATAATGGTATTTTGCAAACCTTAAACCTAGAGTCACAGTAGTAAATCCGACAAAATCCAATAAGTATGATGAATTTAAAGATCTAAGAACTCTCTACGTTTCCTTCCTAGAAATAATGAATCATTATCTAGTACAACTGTTCATTGTAACGGTTTCTAGAGAAATCTGGACAAAAGCTGATGAATTGCTAATGGAGGGTTACCATTTCAAATTATTTTCTCGTTAAAGTCTCTGGTCGTGGAATTAATTTATTTAGGTGACAAAGACATTTTAATTCATTAAATAATAGAAATAAATTAGAACTAGTATTTACACTTGAAGAAATTGAACCAACTCCAGACTGTTGCAAACAATCTACAGATATCATTAGATTGTATTTTCTTTGTAAATAAATAATTTTCGAAAAAATTGATGAATATTACTTAATATTCAAAAATCTTTTCGAAAATTACTTCAACTTAAACACACAAATATAATGGAAAAAAAACAGCAATAGATTTTATAATATACAAATAAATAAGAAATGTATTTTGTGAAGATATACATACTTATTTTGTGAAGATATACTTTACCCATTGTAAGTAGATATGTATACTTTACCCATTGTATTGTTAAGATATACTTTACCCATTAAGTGAAATCTAGGTACATTGTATGCATTTCTATGTAATTTTTTTGACATGTCTATGTGCTTTGTATCAATTTATAGATGAAATTAATGACTTTAATGAAAAAACTTCAAATTTCATATTTACACTAAGTCCACAAAATTAGAAGCTTGGATGTTAAAATGTATAGTTACCTAGTTAAGAGGTACTTATAAATCGTAGAGAGATTAGTCGGTCTTAGTGTCGGCCTTAGTCTTATAAATTCTTATGATTCATTATTGTTCATTGCAACAAAGAAAGTAATTGCTGACAAAGTGCAATAATCATTCGAACAAATTGATATAACAAAAGCTTTTATAACGGTGAAAGTGTATCATTATGTTTTAAACTCATTATGATTTGCAACGAAAACGGATTTGAACATTGTAATAAGGGCTTTTTTTTAAAAACAAACTAGCATTATACATATATGTATATACAAAAAAAAGGTTGCCCTTTTCAAGAAATGAAACTTTAGTTTTCATGAAACTTGAAGAAAATAGTTAACTGAATTACTCGATTATAAATTGTTTCAATTGTTTAAATAACTGTTCTAATTTGTTTCTAATGCTTTGATAGTAATTTACTTTGCCAATAAAGATTTCACGAATTACTTAAAAATAAACATATACATAAAGAAAGTTACAATCAAAAAATTTAAATTAGAACTACAAATATTCACAACTGAAACAATTGAGCTAACTGTAGACTGTTACAAACAATCTAAAATCAGAAGCGTACATTCATAATAATTATACCCGCAGGTATAAAATTAATTACCTTAAAATTCATTAAACTCAGGGGTACATTTAAAACTAAGCCGAAAATATCGTGCTATTTGATTTATTTTTGTGACATTGGGGTAGTCTTGGTTACTCTAAACATGACTCTGATTCATTATCATCATCATGATGAAACTAATGAGAATCAAAAACAATGGAATTCCGCCAAGTAACCGAGTCATGCAAGCAAGTAGCTCCACAATTAAAAAGATCGTATCGACCGGACGCAACCAGAATTTATAAAGACGGCAAGTGAGAGTCAGCCTACATTCAACAATGTTCTGTACTTACTTTAAAAATTCCTAAACCATATATAGTCTCAGCTTTTTATTTTTATTGTAAACTAGTCTCCGCCCGTGCCTTTGTACGCGTTGTTTCCGGCATTTTGATTCAGATAAAATAACTTTAGTATTTCCTAAGGTAGGTAGGTCTCGGAGACCCACGAATTTCTTAAGGGAAATGTTTCGCTTTTTTGACGCTCCCCCCTCGAATCCCGCGTATTTGATGCGCAAGTTTGGCCCAAGCTATATTTTAGGCGAAATAAAAATCATAAATATCCCTTTACTTCCATATCAGTGTTTAATTTTTTGAATTTGACTTTTCATATGTGTAAAGTGATTTTGCTTAAAGGAAATAAAGAATTTGTGATTCTTAATTCTCCTACATCTATGTAAAATTTCTGACTAGTGACGTGTTTTTTTATTTATTTTTTCGCCTTATACGTGTTGGCTTGGCTAGATAATATGGCATGTCTAACATTGTTGACATATCACACCGTCTAACATAGTTTGTATATTGATTCTTCTATTCACGGTTCAGATTCGGACCCCCAAAACCAAAAAGGCATTCAAAAACACGAACACGATATTGTTATGAAGCAAAGATGAAGACCTTATTAACCACTTCAATCGTCGGAGGCCTGTGATTGTTGTTATTAATTTATAGAAAGTCATCACGGCTCCATTAGGCCGGCTGTGAGATCAAACGTTTGATAGTCACAGTGCGCAGTGTGGTTTTATCAGAAAGACAAAAGGTGGATTTCAGTTTGTAGCAGGAGCGAATTTTTGTCACCTTTCGAAGGAAATATGGCGCTCGACAGGCAAATATTAGAACTATCAATTGCACAGGGAATATTTTTGACATTTTTAAGCTTTCGCCTTTGCTTTAGCTCTTGCTGCTAACAAAAAGCAAACACTCCGTAAGATATATTTTGTGCTCCTTATTTTACATAGAGGAGCTGATATTTTATGTAGCATGCTTATTTTTACCTCATGTAAATTTGCAATACGGGTAGCAAAATAAAGTATTTATAGTTCAAAAATATTTTGAGAAATTATATCCTAGTCTTTTCCATATAAATTTTTCAAGAATTCCACTTATTTCCTCAAATCCAACTGGAGTCACCATACTGTGGTCGTCTGCAGAAGCCCTTGCGATTGCCCTAATGACCACGTGCTCCTAGTTAGCGGCTCTTTCGACCATTACTGGATTGATTTGGTATCACCGACACCATACCTTTATGGCTTTCACACTGAATATAAGTTTTATATGACTTGTTACGTATGAGTGGTGTTAGACAAGTATTGTGTTTTAATACACTACTTATGAGATATTGTGTGGTTGATGTAGGCTCAGTTGGATTTAAAAGGAATGTAGTCGTTTGTAATATCTTTAGTTTCCATTGAACAAAGTAAAAAACTACCTACCTATTAAACGAAAGTAGTAGCTGTTAGCCCCACGGTTAATGTCGGTAGGGGTGGATATTGGCCGCGGTCGTGGGACCGCGGTGAAATCGATCGATCGCCGACTAAGGGAACCTACCACAGATCGGGCAGCAGCTTCCTTCTAAGTATTTTCAAACACCAACACTGCGATTCGCCTGCCAAGCGTGGTGATTATAGCGACGACATCGTAGCAGTCGCAGGGAGTCGATGGATGGAAGCGGCTCAGAACCGCTATTTGTGGCGTCATATGGGGAAGGCCGGACATATCCAACAGAGGACGTGTATGAGCTGATATGATGAGTAGCTGTTAGCAAAATGTATATAAATAATTTCATAGCTGAAGACAGAGGGGCGGAATGAAACGCATGCAGTTTGTTTGTATGCACAGTCTGTAGAATCGTTAGATTTCATACAAATTATTTTGAATCTCGATATCGTTGATTTCTTTGGTGCGTTCTGGTATAAAAGTTGTTCGTTCCACTAAAAGTAGTAAAGTAAACGCCCAGGGAGGCATGCACCGGCGTCGGCGTCCACTAAAAGTAATCTCTTATTCTATGGTTCATCTGTGTACTTACTTCTCTTATATTAATGCGATAGCTAAGAGTCGTTTGTCTTCTTCTCGTCTTGACATAAGTCAAAATGAGAGCAGACACTGCTAAATAACTTTTTATAATCAATAGACCTTCGTTTGTGGCTTCGTATGGGGAGGCTTATGTCCAGCAGTGGACGTGTATGGGCTGATATGATGATAATGATGATGAGACCTTCGTTTGACCACAATCTCACCTGATGGTAAGTGACGATGTAGTCTAAGATGCAATTTTTTAGTTGACAGATTTAAGGGGGTCAGTGTCTACTGTGTCTAGTAGTAAGATAAAAGAAGAAAGTTACGTAACATGCAGTTTGACGTGGTAATTAGATATCTAGTGCCATGAAGCATTAGATACCTAATGACCACGTCAAAGCTTAAGCATTAAAATAGTTACCGCCCACTGCTTAACTCCAATCGAGATGAAAAATCTATACAAAACGGATGTATTTTATTATCTGTGGGAAATACAGCCAATTAAAACGATACTCCTAGGCAGTAAAATACCGAAAGACCACAATACTATACTTAACACTAACATAATCTTTCAACCGACAGCGGCGCTAGTGGCAAACGTTCTGTTAGAAACAGAGAGAAATCTCGAAGTAACATCTTAGTACCAATTTTGACCACCAGAACAGCTAAAATGGTGGTACCAGTAGCAAATGAAAGTCCCCATCATTGTTTTCCATATCAGTTACGATCTCTCGAATTAATAAGTTGACACCTCATTAGATGGCGTCTTATGCAAATCGAACGTTCGAGCTTTTTGATCGTTATTTGACCATTGGACATCTATTAAAGCTGTCTGAACGACTGACCGTTTTGTGTCGTCTTAAATCACTCGACGTGACTGCTTAATTAGGGTCAACCCTTTTAAAGGTAAAATATTAGAAGGCTGTACTATATTGGGCTATTTAAATTATTGTTATAATGTTTATGGGTCGTATGAAGTTGTTAACAAATGTGTAGTTATGACACCGTATTTGATTGAAGGCTGGGACTGGAAGTTTTAGGATTAATGTGTTTTCACTATTTTGTTATAAGTGTTTATGATAGTTGAGGAATTTTTATTTTGAAGTTTTGAGACTTTCAATGATAATAACGAACAAATATGACACGTTTTAAATGAGCTCATTTCATATTCTAGTTGTTTTAAAGCTTCCAGTGTCATAGTCCCGTGCATTTCACTTTTACGTATTTAATTTTATTATTCTGTTTAAATTAGTATATTTAACATAATTGATGCTAAATTATTGTGTCACCATTGTTTTTACAATCTCCCTTGCTTTGTATTAGAGTGCTTATAGTTATGTTTTTATGCATGCTGTGTCGGCCTATAAGTTGGTGCAATTAGCATCACATATTCAGAAATTATGTAAATGACTACCTACCTTGTAAGTTTTGGTGTACTCGCTGTAGGCTAAACTAAATGTTAAAATAAAAAAAATAAAAAAATTCAGTATTGTGATTTGAAATAAACCGATTCATAAAAAACCACAAATATGAGATGATATGATATGAATAAAAAGCTTCGAAGCAACATGCCACTGTCTAAGACGAAGCTACTTTAGAAGTAATTTATTATTATTGTTATAAATATTCGTAATATAGGGGTAAAAATCACATTGCTAGTTTTCTAATTTACTGCTCTTATTATTATTATTGTAATCACCCCTCCATTCTAGACTCTGAAATTTCCATGCCACCAAACTCCGGCAGTAAAGTGGCAAAGGAGACACAAGAAGTCTTCTTCTTTTTTAAAAAATCTTACTTTAGAGTCAATTTATAAAATCGAGCACATTTACAAATATTTTACAAACTAATCGTTATGTAACTTTGATAGAAAGTCACGAATTCTCACAAATTAAATAAATACACAGCTTTTGCTACGATACCTATTGCTATAGATATATACTCATACAATAAATGGAATTAGTAAATTTCAATTTCATCAATCATAATGTTACATAGAGATCACTTTAAAAACGGTCAATTAAATATTAAACTCAATTAGTAATGGACCATAAAAGGCTACTTACATACAAAATTTAATACAGTTCTGTATTGGAAACACAAGATTGCGTTCATGAGATGATCTGAGCTTCATAATAATAGGTATAATGACGCATAATAGGTCTAATGGTTTGATTGGCGTCATAAAATCGGAAGAATCAGCTTAAAGGTTTACTTGTGGCTAAGCTAGTCCTACCATGGGAGAACGTCTCGAATTGTTATAGAGCTTACTCACTAAAATCAGCGGGCTGACGATCTACGGCAGTCGACAATGCTCTGTTGCCTACAGTATTCACACTCTGAAATGTCGCACTAACCCGTAGGTTGTCAGCATCAAAATTATTATATTACTTATGTGTAATTTGCTGTTTTAGCAGTAATTATTCAATAAAAATAAAAAAGTAGCAGTGATAGAAGCCAAGAAGGCGTTTATCATAGGGAAGGCCTGCGTCCAGCAGTGGACCAGAATATGCTGTAGAAGTAGAGTCTTATTTAATTTTATAATTTTAGGAAAACTAAAAGTTAGGTAATTATATCATAAAAAAATTATGTGTGACTAAAAGCTAATTATAAGTTTCCACATACATATAATAACTAAATTAAATTATTATTATTAGTCGAAAAGGAAAGAAAGACGGCTCATAGTTTCAACTTTGAGGATATATATAAAATAAGTGACACAGATACGTAAAAATATAAAAGTGATAAATTGTGCTGCAGATGAATAACAAATTACTAACAAAAAATATACTAGCAATAGAAACAAGTTACAACTAGCGTATTTACAATTGAAACAGTTGAGCTAACTTTAGTCTGTTGCAAACTATATAAAGGTTCAATTGATACAAATCAATCCGAGTTGGAAGCGTCATCAAGACGCAAGCTGCATTGGCCCGTTGTATGGCAATGCTAATGCACTGCATCAGAAACTCACCAGCATACGTCACCACATTTTACGAATTTAGTATTAATTTTTATAGTAGGGGTAACAATTACCCACTGAGTATGGAACTTAATTAAATTAGTGCAATCACAGCTCCGCGATGATATTCATAGAGATATTATGGTGTAATAGACGTATTTATGTGCCAGGTACACCAGAACTATATCGAGCTATCTAATAAGGAAAATTTTAAAGTGCTGTTGAGTGGACTGGAATGAAACTCAGTGATGGTGACATAAAAGGTGCCTCTCGCATACTTTTTTCAAACGACACGATGGCGCCAAATAACGATGATACTCTCTCTTGAGAGTAAGCATCCAGCTGCAAGGGCCAATATCCAACTCCCCGATCCACCGCAAGAGAGCGATGTCCTTGTGGACACGATCAGCCAGGATGTGCTTAAAGCTGTCATGTCTTTCCAGAGTGGCTCCGCCGGCGGCCTGGATGCTGTGACTCCACAGCATCTAAAAGATCTTCTATCTGGCGGGTCTGGCCATGCAGGTGAAGTTCTTCTCGAACACTTGATATCTTTAATCAACCTGACGTTGTCAGGTCGAGTCAACAGCGAGATCACAGAGCTCTTCTTGTACGGTGCGAATCTTTGCGCACTAAAAAAGAAGGATGGCGGAATAAGATCCATAGCCGTGGGCACCACCTAGCGCCGCCTCGCGTCTAAAGTCTGCTGTCGGAAAGAAGCCGACTATCTAGGCGATTATTTTCGACCAATTCAGCTAGGCTTTGGTTCGCGAGGCGGATGTGAGGCCGCAGTACATTCCCTTCGTACATTTTTGGACAAAAATGATGGGGAGGTAATTCTGAAGGTAGACGTCAAAAACGCATTCAATTCCGTAGACAGAGGCGCCTTGCTAAAAGAAATTAAAGACAAAATTCCAGAAATTTATCCTTTTCTCTGGGAATGTTACGGTTCACCGTCAAATTAATTTACAGAAACAATGTAATTTCGTCCGCGGTTGGTTGTCAGCAGGGCGACCCTCTTGGTCCGGCCATATTTAGCCTTGCTATCCAACCAGTAATTCAACGTCTTAAATACAAACTTAATGTTTGGTATTTAGATGACGGAACGATAGGGGGAGACGTGGACACAGGTTTTGATGATCTAAAAATTATCACAGATGAATTTCGGCAAATAGGTTAAGACCTAAATTTTTCAAAGTGCGATATTTTTATTTCGGACTCTTGTGTAGACAAAAACAATATCATAATAAAATTCAATACTTTGGCTCCCAACATTACAGTTGTAGATAAATATTCACTTCGCCTCCTTGGTTCACCAATTTTTGATGAGTCTTTTCAGTCATTTGTAGATGAGAAAATTCAAAATTTCAACAAAACCTCGGACAGACTTCTCAAAATTAATAGCCATATGGCTTTTACAATTATTCGGTTTTGCTTGTTTGTACCTAAATTTACGTATTCTTTGAGATGCTGTCAACTGTGGAAACACAGCGAGCTCTTAGAAGGCTTAGACAACATAATAAAGAATACTTTATCATCGGTTTTGAATATCTGTTTCGATGACAAGGCAAGGTCGTAGGCCTCCCTGCCTGTCAAATTGGGAGGCTTAGGTATCCGCAAAATTTCAAGTGTCGCCCTGCCAGCGTTCTTGTCTTCTGTCTACAGCACTAGTTCTTTAGTGGAAAAAATTTTAAAGCCGGCTTTGGTCTCACCTGGAAATTCATTCAAAATTTCGTTTTCAGACGAGGTTCGAATGGCTTGGCATAGTGCTTGCCCTGATGCTGCTCCCCCAAAATCTCTTTTGTCCCAACGGCAATGGGACGGGCCTCCGTGTGAGTTGACACGGAATTGTTTGTTACAAACGTGCTCCAGCTCTGCAGATCGTGCCCGTCTCCTGGCCGTTTCTAAATGGGAGTCAGGACATTGATTGCAAGCACTTCCTTCATATAATACTGGCACTCTATTAGATCCCGTAACTTTCCGTATAGCAACATGTCTTCGGTTGGGTGCAAGGTGTTGCGCGCCTCATCAATGCCAGTGCGGTACTGTTGTCGCTACATGTGTCGACACACTTGCGCCTTCCCATCTTTCAAGGACATCCGTGAGGGCTGGTTCGGTGGCAGATTTGGCCGAGGATCTCAAGAGGCGCTAATATGCATGTTTCGACAGAGCCTACTCTCCTTGGAGTCGAGACCCAAGGTCCGTGGGGTACCGAGGCTCTCCGGGTTTTAAAAAAATTACCTGAGCGTCTGGTCGAAGCGACGCGTGACCCGAGAGCTGGTGAGTATCTGGCGCAGCGCATTAGCATTGCCATATAGCGGGGCAATGCGGCCAGCGTCTTGGGGACGCTTCCGACTGGTATTGATATGGACCAGTTGAGCTATCTGTAGATTGTTTGCAACAGTCTGCAGTTAGCTCAATTGTTTCAATTGTAAATACTAGTTTAATTTCTTTATATTATTTGATTGTTATTTTCTTTGTCAATAAAGACTTTATGTCCCCGTAAGTAGTTATTGACAATGTT
Organism: Eupithecia insigniata; assembly: GCA_947859395.1. Classification (NCBI taxonomy): domain Eukaryota; kingdom Metazoa; phylum Arthropoda; class Insecta; order Lepidoptera; family Geometridae; genus Eupithecia; species Eupithecia insigniata. The sequence goes on along the minus strand of OX401998.1, from coordinate 14,280,290 downwards.
GGTACCTTTTTCGTACCTATCAGCAAACAAGTCCACTGCCGAACGTGCTTTCCTCATGGCTTTGCCATAAATTAGCTTACCAGGCTGATTCTTCTTCAAGGGGAAAACAGAATTTTTTATTCCAGTTTTTCACCTTAGGTTCATTTTAGAGTAAGGGGAAACGGGAACTGGCCCATTTATACATACGTTTATTACCAGTTATGGGTAAAATCCGACGGCCGGTGATAGAAATGTTCAATAAAAAAAAACAAAAATTTAATTTTACGTACTAAATTTTTAGCTTAGCAATAAATTTCACGGTATATGGTACATTGTTATATTTTTTGGCTCTATCGTTTTTGATAGAGTTTTCGGCGTCAGATCAAAGCCGGCACCTGTACCCCCACGTTGCTAAACAAATAAAGCAAAAAAATAATCGTTTATGTGTTACCATAAATATTAATAAAGCGTTTCTAAACCGTTAAACGTTGTAGGGTGGCCATGTTACTGAATTCTGGCAAACATATTTGCAACTCAAATTAATTTGATCTTCACAAAGATCTATGATAGGTTTTAAAAATTTTGAAGTATGTGATCACAATCACAGATCAAGACTTCAAAATTTTTAAAACCTATCATAGATCTTTTACTGACTGTTTTTTTTAGCATGACTTATTAAATAACATTATTAAGACGACAAATTACATGGAGAAAGATCATTAAGGTTATGTTTATGACTGATAGTAGGTAATCTTTAATGCAACTTTAATGTTTTGAAGTGTGTAGTCTAATTAATAAATTCGTAGACACCCCACAATAACGGACCCTAGCGTCATTTTTGACAAGGCGCGTCGCCAATTTGGCAGATTGGACCTCATGAGGTTAAGGGTGCGCAGACGCACCCACAAAATTAATAACCCGCCTATTTTTGAGACCTTTACTTTTTAATCATTCCAACCTTTTATTCTTAACCGCTGATTAAGATTTTATTCATGACTGGCCGTTTTTGGCAAAAACGAATATAATTTTGATCGAGAAAAATATTGTTTTATCGTGATTAATGCGATTTTTAATGGAATGGAATGCAGTTTGTTGGTTTTAGTAATTTAAATAAATTTAAAACACATGAAGGATTTTAAAATCAATTTGAAATCAATACAAAAATTTTGCTTTATAGCGTAGCGCTTCATATTGATGGTTATTCCAGTTTTCCCAAATAGTTTTTCTGTATTATCATTTTATTGACAGTATTATTAACAGCAATAACAAAAAAACGGTTTCAATAACAGTAACTGATTCTTTATAGAAAATAACAAAGCAAAAGCTCTAAACGCAAGATAAAACGCTGTCGATGGACCAGTGCTTACAAAAGCTCGTCTATAAACAATGTACAAAACAAGGCACTTGGCGAACACAGAATCATCAGCTGTCGACCGCAGAGGCAAAAAGCGTCTAGATACAATCAGGTCGAATTTCATTTGGCCAGAGCGCGGTCCAGTGGTACAAAAAGTATCGAAAAAAGATAACGTCGCCACGGAACAAACAACTTACTGTTTATGACCAAGTTATGCTTTTGTTTGAAGGCTCTATCATCAATTTTATGTAGCAAAACTTTTAGTCTTTACCCATGTAAAGACTAAAAGTACTAGGTGGTAAGGTAAGTATTGAAACCATTTTCAATTTTGTTAGCATCTATTGATTTCTATAGCCATACTACGAAAATTTTTGTGAGATTCCTACCGTATTCTGGAACTCTATCTTTATTCTGAATTTCTTCAATTATCAGCATAGCTGTTACAGAACTTGGTTTGAAAATAGAAGGAAACAGGAGAAATTATTGAATAACTAGCTGCTACCCGCGCCTTTGCCCGCGTTTTATCAGGATAAAAATAGCTTATATGTTATTCCAGGTCCGAAAATATACCCATACCAAATTTCTGTTGATGAGAATGATCAGTTTAGTAGATTTAGCGTGAAAGAGGAACAAATATCCATACTCAGAAAATTTGACATTTATAATATTAGTAGGAACTCCTGAACACAATCGCAAATCGTACTGATAGCAAGCAAACCGCAGACCCATGCTGCGAAAAAAGACTCATTCATCTGAGTAATGCGTGATAGCGCACTTTAGTAACTGATGTGTTCCTTAACGCCAAACAAACAGGTAAGGTACTCTCTGATCTGCCGACAGTAATTCGATAGCCTGAACATAAATAAAATTATCGACGCGTTTAATACTCTGAAACCAGCAATTTCGAACTGACCGTACGATTTCAACGGTTTTCAGGTTTTTTTTTAAGAATTATGAAGCATGTATAATACGATCCTAATATCGCCACCGCATTCGACCTGCGGACAAAGCGAGTTCTCTACGCCATTTAAACTTCAATAGGACGATATTTAGAATGTATTCCGTACGTAGGTAGGTACTGTTCCCTTATTTGCCTTTTGTCATGTTGTGGGCGCGACAAAAGCCACAAACATACCCTGCTGAGCGGCCGACAGATTTTTTGCAGGAAATTCGTATTTTATTTCGTTAGCAAAAAGTTTATTTTGAAAAAATGTAATAGAAGATGCATGATCTATCGGTCGGTAGGTAGAGAACATTTATTCTGAAATAGTTTGCGGTCGTTAGCTGCAGGACCGTGGTTGACCACGAAAAGCATCAAAAGAAATTCCATATATGTTTTTATGAAAATAATGTTACCTTCTGTGATTATCTAACTAATATTCTACAATCGGACACGTATACCTGATATGATATACTTGATAGACACAGTATGCATGATGTAGAATTATGTATTTTCTTATCAATCAAAACGAATCATTTACATTATTATTTCCGTGAGCTCTATAAAATGTATCTTTCATTTAATGGAAAACAACTTTCTATAAAATAACATAGATAGGTTCCATCCAGCTGTTTTTATTTACATGAAAAGTTTTGGGGTTACAAATATGAACTTTGGGAACTAGCATTCAGGGGAGACTCAAAAGCTTTTGTCGTCTGGACGCTAAAGGCTTTACAGGCTAGGTATTTCGGGGCATGCCTTAAAGCTTTATAGATTTTAAGATTTAAAGTGCACACGGCACAATCATCCGGAACACGTGCATACACAATGCCATTTTGCATTTCCGTTTGCACTTCCTCTTGCTTTTCACTTTTATTGGACTTTTGCGGTCTTTTGCGTTTTTATTCGCCTTTGTGTGCTTTGTGCTAGGACAATCAACGAACATAGGTTTCGATTTCAATGATATTGAAGATTTTATCGAAATCGAAAGGAAATTAGACAAAGGCTTTTTGTTTGGTCCGTTATCGGATGTTCTAGATAGTATATTATTTGCAAGCTGAGAAAGTACGAGCTTCATAGGCACAGAAACGAATAGGTATAATGTACGGTTTTTGAATTTTGTTTCTCAAAATAATATACATTTACTTATAGAGAAATACAGGATTATCATAAAGTAACATTCAGAACGGACTCAATCATGTTTTGAGTATTTAATCTAGTGTAATTTATTATAAGGATACCACAAAGGTCCACATAAAAATATATATAACTTAAAGATGCGCGACTGTGAATGATTTCATTCGAATTATTCGACTTGACAAGTCATTCGAACGATTCGAATGACTAGAGCAAATTAGTAACTAATTTGGTTAGTAATCGCGAGTCATTCGTGCGACTGCCTGAGTCGGTTTCGATTCAATCCCCGCAGGTGTGACGAATAATTCATTCATCACTCAAAACTATCGGTCGACTAACCAAGTCAAATCGGAGCCATGAATGATCCATTCGTAGAGACATTAGTAATTACTAATTAGTAGTTTCATTCCACTTTGAAGATTAGTATATTACTAATATTCAAGTCGAATAAGGAAAATAGTAGTTGTTCATCATTCGACTAGACAGATAATTTGCAGTCGCGCATCTTTAATATAACTTAACTTCTCATGCAAGCAGTCTTCACATGCATAATATTAGTTTATCTTCCACACAAACTCTACTATCTGGTGTCTGCTTAAGGTGGTTTCCAGACCCAAACTAGCGCCGCTTCCTATTTTATTGTATTATTACGTTAGACAAAGGAATTATCAAAAATTCCCTGGCCAGTTCGTGATACCTATCATAAGCTTTTTTTTAATGCCTCGGTAATAGTTTTATTTTGTATGTTTTAGGAAGAGATTCGCTGTTGCACTTTTGCGCACCCAAACTAGATTTTCGCATCTCCTCTTACAGAGGCATTAAAAAAGCGTATGATAGACATCACAAACGGCCCAAATAATTTTTAAAATTCCTTTAATAATACGATAAAATAGATGACGGCTCTGATTGGGTCGGGGTAGTCCCTTAAAACAAAGACATCCAACACCAAAACATCTCAAACATACACTCTGTAGTAACACCAAAACCATGTTCCCGGTAGATTTAACTACACTAATCTGTTGGTGTTGACCAATCCCAAGATAAGTGAAGCCACCAGAGTGGTCCTGCCAAATTTATTTGCACACCCTTCGAAACAAAAACTTAACTTGGGGATGAAACAATGCAGCAAAAACGAGTAAGTAGATCAGATAGAGCGAATGTTTTGGGTAAAGTGATGGATAGAGACTTTTTCTGCATTTCAAATGCCAGTTGATAGTGAACTATATTGTCTGGAGTTTAAGGGATGTAAGAAAGCTCAGAATTGAGTGATTTTTCGTAGAATAAGGGTAATGTATGGTCAACCTGATTATTTTTATGTCCACTGTATCTTTAGAAGGTGTCAAAACGTATGTCCGGCTCGCTACGTGATACAGGAAGGCAGTACCTATTGACCACACAGGGTGATGTCTCATTTACCTCCATAACGAGTATTTGTGATTTTTTTGCAATGACAAATTGAGATCTCAATCGCAGGAGGTCTTCTGAATTGTTAGAAATCATAAAATTTGCCAAAATAGACGCAAATAAATGAATATACGGGCGTCGTGACAAGTTGGCGTGATCGGAAGTAATTTGAACGTGGGTGTCCATCCTTATTGGGGTGACTTTGCAAGAAATGTCGTAATAATAGAGCATTATTAGGCAAAAAAGTGTCATGCTTACTATTGAGACAATTGTTTCCCTAATCGATGGACCTATAATTTGAACAAGTCCAGTAGTTCCCTCCAATCATCATAATTATTATGATTATGTACCGAGGATAAGACCACATTTTACATTATTTGCAAAAAATATTGAAGTTTTGTTTTATCAGAAAAAGTGTAACAGTAGGTATTATTAGATATTAGATAGAATTTATTTCTGTCACAAACGTGAAACTAATATTTTAAACTCATAAATTTATTTAAATTAAATCATGTACCTATACATAGTAACCTTTTGCTATTTATTAGCTTTACTGCGTTGTCAATTTGTTCTTCTCATAATGTCTTTTTTTTTTTGATATTTTCTTCCGTTTTCTTAATCATATAAGTGGGTAGGTGTGTACCTACTGCTTTATTATTGAATTTATAATAATATTTTCCTCTTCGTGATTTTGTATATCATCTTTCATTTATTATTTCTAATTAAGTTCTATTTCTGTTCTGTGCTGTATCAGGGTTGTGTTTGTCAATAATTTTTTCTCTATCTCTATTATTTTTCCAAGAAATGGTCCAAAAACCTTAATATTAGAATAAGTTTCATCTTGATATTTTATTGACACAGATAGGTTCGAGAGGATGCAAGCGATGCATCTCGTGGCGGATGCAGATATTCCAGAATGGTCTATCGTATTAATTGGAATCGATGATTTCCTGCATGAATTGTGAAATACGAATCACATTCATTATTCAAAACAGAAGAAATTCCTCGGTGATGAGTTGAATTGTAGATCTATTGCAGAAGTAATTTGATCGTTAAAACTTTATATGTAAAATATGGTTATATTTTTCATTCAATAAATCAGTAGGGGATTGTTTCTAGCTCTTTTTGGTAATAATTGACAGTAACTTACCTCGCTGTATCTTAGATAGTAAGACAGAACGAAATTAAATAGAAAGAAAGGCACAGAGCTAGCCCTATACGGGTGACCATAATTTTCCATTCGATATAGAAATTATTATTGAAATCTAGGTAGGAGCAACACGTCTCTATAGACGAGAACGGTAAATGGGTGATTCCTAACCCCTGCGTATTTTCAAGCTAATTGTTCTCTTAACACGGTCGTAAGGGTTAACGTTGCATTTCCTTTGACGTCGCGTGAAATCTTTGTAAAAGCCTAAAAGCCGACCTGCTACTTAACGCATTGTGGCTTAGTCAACTGAACCTAACCCAAATCAATGAAATTTGAGTCTTGTTCCTCTGAGATAGAGTTCCAGAGGTTGTAATTGTTAATTTGTAGGTCTGTAATGCGTGTAATCAGCCCCTGATTGGTTTGAATTAATCGCAGAGAGCATGCGTGACTGCTACCAAGAGAAATGGTCCACAGTGAACTGAATTAAATTTAATGGTTCCATTAATACTCATATTGGTTGTGCTTGAAGTAATAATCTCGAAATGAATAAAGATGAGCTGAATAAATTAGTGTAAATATTAAAACGACAGGGGTTTTAATCTTAATAATTTGCAGGCTTGCAAAAAAATCTTCATTTTAAGGCTATATTTGTTGGAAACGAAGCCTTTTGGATTTTCATGTAGAAAACCGGACGTCAAATCTTCAATCAATTTTAGAAAATCTTTATTGACAAAGAAATAACCATCAAATAATATAAACAAATTAAACTAGTATTTACAATTGAAACAATTGAGCTAACTGCAGACTGTTGCAAACAATCTACAGATAACTCAATTGGTCCATATCAATACCAGTCGGAAGCGTCCCCATGACACTGGCTGCATTGCCTCGCTGTATGGCAATGCTAATGCGCTAGGCCAGATACTCACCAGCTCTCGGGTCACGCGTCGCTTCGACCAGGCGCTGAGATAATTTTTTGAAAACCCGGATTTTAGATAATATACATGTTATTTTAGGCAAAACAAAGAGCCTTTGGAATCACGCGACTATGGTTCAAATGGACAACTGAGATATAGAGAACTGAAAGGTGAGTATAAATGTTTGTATTCTTTACAGATATTGTTTGTACTTAGCATTACAACGAAAAATACTAGGAATTTGAAAGCTGTCACTCCCGTATTTATAGGACTTAAGGCTATGCCTAGGCCTTAGGCCTAATAAGTGGCGCTTAGGCAGAACCTCACCAGTCAATTGCAAAACTTAATTTTTTTGTGACGTTTTGTATTTTCTGCATTCAACAAGTAATCTCATACCTCGTAGGTAGGCTAAGCCATATGGTGTGAACGCATGCTAAAAAAACTTAGAATAAATTGTCGTTTTGGAGCCTATTGACATGTAAATAAAAAAATTGTACTAAAATCAACGTAATAGAATACACTCCAAAACGTCGATTGAATCTATGTTCGTTTAAGTATGTTCATAGCAAATAGCTTACAATGATCCCAAAACAACCTATCCGCTAGATACATTAATTTTATGTAGAATGAGAAAACTATAAAATAAATAGTTTTTTTTAATTTTGCTTGGGGCCAGAAGGCTATTATTTTGGTTATGTGGTATATTTTGGTTTTTGTTTTTCTGAAAATTGGTACTCTAATTTGGCCGAAACGAAGTTGGGGAATGAATAGGCATCCTGTGACGACCCACATTACTATAAATAATTATTATATACTATGTATGTATGTATATAGGTATTTATATCGACCTTTAGTTGATGTAAAAGAGATGAGATGAATGAGAGCTAGATGTAAACCATACTAAATCGTATAAGAATAGTCATCATTAAAGAGTCATCAGTGAACGGTAGTCGCATAACGAATTAGACAATCAGGAACTGTGGCGTGAAGTCACTGTGACGAAAACAAACTTTATAAGTTTACCTACAGCGTTGAAATTATTATTTTTATTATTGATATACATAATATATTATTTTCAACACAAATTAAAGAAACAGAGTTGATGATAATGGAACAATTTAGTTGTGTTACTTTTGGAGCATGTTTGAAAAGTTGGCTAAACTTGTGGTAAATTTTCTACAAAATAGATGACAATCATGGAAATGAAACATTTCTAAATTTTGTTGGCATCATTTTTGATAGGTTTTTAATTTACTTTAAGCATTTTACGGTCTTTCTACGGCGCAAAAGCCGTCTTCAATATTTTCTAAGAATCACACTTATCATTTGAAATCGAACCTATTATGCATGCCTTAAAATAACACCATATTTTTTTAACAAATTTAAACGCACTCCCGTGTTTTCAGAAGACGAAATAAAAGCAATTTCGAGATGATATAACCAAAATAGACTAAAACACGAAACTCATCAGGCTTCTCGCAGCTAACGACGATGTCGAATCGGAACTGCTGCGGCGCCGTGCCGCTGTCGTAATGACTTTATTGACGCACTATTACCAACAATGACTTCATTTACTGGGCACTTCAAGTAGCTCCATGTTTCGAGCAGTAGATACCTTATAACTACATAATATGATTAAATCAAAGTCCTCCGCCGCGTCTGTCTGTCTGTTCGCGATAAACACAAAAACTACGAAATGGATTTTCATACGGTTTTCACCAATCGATAGAATGATTTACGAGGAAGGGTTATGTATATAATTTGTCGAGGTTTTGTGAAAATTGGTTGAAATATAACGATAATTGTTGGAAGTTTCAGAAAAATTAAAGCCGCCTGGGAGCTTTCATCGAAAACGCTGCCTAATCCCTTTGAGACATAACAAAACAATTCAAAGTGGGATATTTCTCTTTTATAGATTTACAAAAAACTCCGCGATGGCATATATCTATCTTTTAAGGATAGCTTACATTACTTACCCATTCTATCATAATAAAATGCTCTACTACCCGTGCGAAGCCGGGGCGGGTTGCTAGTGTACAATAAGTGAAGTTTTATGGGCCCGAACTGAACTGTGAATGTAATAGGTAATTCAAAATCAAGTAACTTGATTGTTATTTACGAAATTGGAAAAGATCAAAGCTCACGATGTCTGTCGATTGAGTAAAACAGATTTCAACAAGATATTTTACAGGGAAAACTAAAGAGCTGGCGTTAAATAAAAGAATTAAGTGAATATAGTAGTAATTTTATAATTAAAATGTATTATTTGAAGGGATGGAGAAGTTAGAAATCACCATCTAAGAGTTGTGTTTTGTTGTTTTGTGCCCTGCAGGTATTGTTGTAAAACAATCAAATGAAAGCGAAAAGGTTTAACCCAGTTAAACCTGCTTGTTTCAATTAGTAGAATAAAATATTCAGATACTAAATACGAAAAAACGATATACGAAAAGTGCAGCCCATTGTCATTGGGCATATGCGACAAGGAAACTTTTAAACAATAAACAGGTTTTCCCACAAAAACTAGGTAATTCAACCAAATTGCAAGAAAGTAAGTACCTACCGCAGTAACGCATCAATCAACAGCCACAACCACGAACTGATACCCCGGAACCGTTTGTTCTTGCCCTAATTATTGATGGTCTTACACTCCGGGCTTCACTTCGGTGGTCGCCGCCAGCATCGATAATTTTTATTGCCTGTTTTGTAATGAACTTGACTCTTTCTATAGTATGACTATTCTATACACGACCACTCCGCTCCATGTCCTTCGTCTCATCAATTGTCACTTCCAAGTACTAGCTAATCGACTATTAACCATGGAAATAAAAAAACATACATTTTATTGACTTGATCGGGACGCAAACGAAAAGCAAATAAAGTTTGGTTCGATTCATGGCATTGACGCCATCGAGCCAAAACACTGAAGGAGAAAGACGGGTAGAAACTTACAGTCTCTACTATATTCTATTAAAACAATGGAATGTCCAGCGGTCCTTTATCGAGCAGATTTTTGATAGTTGTGAACCAGAAACTCAGATGTTACCCATTCTGCAGCAAGTGTTTTAGTTCTTGGTTAATAGTTCGTTAAAAACGAGGAGTGCTGGATCGGAGTACTCGTGTATGTCCTCTTTAAACTAGTCGGAATTTCTTTTACGGAAGCATTTTGATTAGAGATTTTGAGATTATCCGATGTTTAGATGGGATAACCGTTTACGCAGCTTAGTTTTGATAATCTGGAAATAAATGTGGATTATAACCTTTTCATTGTAATGAGTTTTGGGATTATAAGAAGTACATCTATAAATTTTGCCTTAACGTAAACCTGGCAACAATATGAAGCAACTAAGCTTATTTCCAACTCTTCCTTATGAGCAAGCCATTCATAGTACGACCTGCCTTGACCTAAAGGAAAATGACAAATCTAGGTACGATGATTCGTTTACGAAGCAAGTTTTTCATAATGCACGACGGACCAGTGACCGCAAGTTTTGATCAGAAGCCTCCCAGCATTATAAGAACATGACTATCATAATTTAGCTAGCTTTAATAAAGACTTGACCGCTAAAAGGTCCACGTCTCCGTTTCGGTTCAGGGCCTGCTCGTGCCGTATGGTCAGTGAGACAGAAAATCTCTGCGGTTGCGGTACCAGGAACCGTGAATTTTAGATTCGTATTCATGCGGGTTGCAAAAGAAAGCTTAGCTTACATATCTGACGCAGTTTTGCATAAATCTGTGCAGACTATGCAAACTAAGCTGTGATGTGGTATTAAACAATATGTTTGCTAGCAGAGATAAAGTGACTAATTTTAGCTTAGTAAATTTAGCAGTCTGCAACCCGCTCTAACCTAAAGTTAAGTTTATAAGCTTTTTTCTTGAGACTCGAGAATTTACTAATATTTTAATGAGCATTGAATTTATTTTTATCCTCAACACTGCAAAATGAAAACTGAGTAAGACATCGTTGCATCGTTTGCTACCTATCTATCTAGTTATACATATGGTTATGCAGGGAGAAGGTTAGAAGGATAGACTAAGATTCTAAAGGGTAAAGGACCAAGGAAAGGGTATATCGTCTATGAGGTGGACCGACCAGATAAGATCTGCCGTAGGTGTCCCTCTTCATGGATGGTCTAGAATGACCACCATCAGGGAGAGAGATATGTCGTGAGGTGAGCAATATCAGCCCATACTCCAAAATACTCTTCATGACGACCACGACCGTTCTGCCAAGAACGCTAAGAATTAGAAGAAGATGCATATGGTTAAAGTGAAAGTGACCTGCAAGTTCGTTCGTCAGTCAGAAGATGGATAATATTACCACACCACCATATAAGATTAAATGTACCATTTTTTGATCCATATTCTGTAATTTAACAAAACATGCCTCGTGTAAATTGCAAAACTTACAGACCCGGATAAGGTCAATAGCTTCAACAGTGGTTTATAAAATTGTGGTTGGTTTATCCAGAAATAAGGTGTTGAACCGTGAAATAGAGCAATAACACTGATGACAACGTGCCTAGGTAGAAGTATGAAAAATAATAGCGATAGACCACAAACCAACTTCTATTATGACTCATCATCAGGCATCGTGGTAGACCCAGACTTAGATGGTGGGACGAAGAAGACTCATTAGACAAAGAACAACAGTTTAAGACCACAAAATAAATATATTTCGAAACAAGACCATAAAAGGTTGAAACAAGTTTTTCATAACGAAGCTTAAAACGAAAATCTTACAGTAGTAAGATTTTCGTTTTGTAGTGAAAAAAAAATACTAAAATAAGATTTTTACCACCTACCTTTAAATAATGGTAAGGAAACGGATCTAGAAGTTTAGAATGTGATATTTTTTCTAAAATAAATGCTTTGATAAAAACCATCAAGAAAATAAACTGAACGTATAAAATGACGGATTGGAAGACTCGCTATAAAAAATTAAGATTATGGTGTCGATCCGATAAGGCTTATCATCGTTTAAAGAGATATATGAAACTGGATTTGAATTAGTATATCCACCGTTATCTCCGCATTTAGTTAAATGTGGAGGCTTTATCAACGGAATCCAACATATTTAATCAAATATAAGGTTGCCTGCTTCTTCTTTCAAGGGTTTTGTGATTTTTAACTTTGGGGCCTGCCTCTATTACATACTATGGATGTAACGTTTTTTGATGTTATATAGCACGGTATAATAATATACTTCATACCTCAAAGACCGTCTGAATCAACGAGCTTTTATAAATATACTATGCTCTCTCTCGACAAATAATTAAAATTTTCTCTTGCTAGAATCTAATGCATAACAGTCAGTAATGCAAGAATTTCAAACACCTAGATATTCGAGAGGTGCTGAGAGGCGCTACTTTTTTAAAATAACCATCTACAAATTGCTTTTGGACTGATATTTTTGTAATGTTACTTGTGAATGGGTATATCTATAGTGATCAATTTATCGACTCGTTAGCGGCTGATAAATGTTACCCGATTGCTCTATGATTATAAAGTAGTTAATCAAGATGAGAGCTCATATTAATACTGTGAGAATGTCGTCTTTTATATTTTTTATGCCGAGAGTTTGTATTTATTGCAGGGCTTTGGCTGTAGCCGACTGGAATATCAGATCAAAAGGAAGCTTCGGGGTAGACGCGATATTAATGTAAGCAATGCTGTTGATAGGACAGTGAAATGATAGGTAAGCCATGGTAATGAAAACGTATTGAGACAGGAAGTCAATAATGTAAAAGTTTGGATATTTAGATGCGATGAAACTTTGGAATGTTTGAATGAACGCCCCTAAGAATTGCATTTATACGAGGTGATTTGTCAGCTTTAGAAGGAACTATCACACCCGAGGTGTTTATATTTTATTGAAAACTGAAAATTAGTTTTCCTTCTTTACCGAAAAATCTACACAACCCCAGAATAATATTTGCAACTGGGTTCTAGATAGGCAGATAAATATCTACCAAGTTTTTCTCAGTCATTCTAAACCAAAACGATACCTTTTATCTCACTGTTGTTCATCTCGATTATGCGGAAATGATTATGCATCCGATTAACTAATAATCGTGTGTTTCATCGCCAACTCCTGGGCGTTTCCGATGGTAATGAGAGCTTACCATTCGATTAATACGGTCTAAGTGCCATAGCTTGCAACATTGAAGATATAATGGCGTATTTAAGAACAGAATTCCAGATGATCACAGGCGTTTGTTTAAGTACCGTGAAAGGTAATGAGGGTTATGCGTTTACGGTAGCACTTTTAATGATTTTTGGAAATCTCTTTACGAGTGCCGCCGTGAAAAGCCATTGATAAGAACTAGATTTTTAAAATATTGGAGCAGTTAATAAATTTTAAGAAAATATTCATTTGATTTTGAACAAAATGATAATAATACCTAACCTGTGCAGGTTCTCTGAACCTACATCAGGCAGGCACCAGTCTTCAAAATACGCATTTTGACAAAACTAAATGCCGTTCTATACTTTTGTATCAACTGTACTATTAAAATCTTAGTGAAGAGAAATAAAGAAACTTTTTATTTATATACATATTTTGAACAAGTACCTATTCGTTAGCCAAAAAACACAAGGTATGTAAGATCTCGTCCTTTACTATAACAATTTCAGACTTGAATAAGTCCATCACCAAACAGAATATCTTTCAAACTCGTTCCTTGCAAACAGAATCCATAAAACCTATTTGCGTTGCAAAACCAATCTTCGCCTATATCATCCATCAGCTCGCGTACACTCCCTATTGTTTGCTAGTTATCTAATTCTAGTAACGACGTGTCTCTACGGATTGACAGCCAGGCCACCGAAGACGAGCTTTTTTGAGCACACCTTCGTTAGAGTCAAGCAGTCGTCAAGCTAGCTCCGGAGGAAGTTACCGTAGCTTTACAACTTGATGGAATACCTATTGGTAGAATTCCGATGAGAAATAACACGTATGTTGCTGTATCGTTTCTTTATTGGTTAATTGATCAGAAATCTACGAATTCATTGTTTGAGACGTTTGGTAAGCCGTCGTGGTGGTATTTTGGGTCCTTACTATGCGTTCTGCATAGTTTACGAAAACTATTTATTTTTCTGACAACTTTGACAGATTGGCGACGCGTTAATAAACGAAACCTTTTATAGTTTTAGTATTGTGAAAACCCGTACTAGTCATACTGAAAACTATTTTCGTTTTCCGATAGCTTTGACAGGTCACAGCTATTAATTTTTCTTTTCGTTTTTTTATAGTGGAAGGCTTTTAAGTCCAACTGGGACTTTTAAGTTTATCAGTATGGCCAGCATGGTTTTGCACTATACCAAAACGCCTAGGGTTACGTGAAAATTGCTTTACAAACCTGGAAAATGAATTACATGTTCCATTTTTAAAAAGATTTTCTTAATAAAGTCAAAACATCAAAATAATTACATATACTTTAACTTTCGGGAAGCGGAAGAAATCAATATTGTCATAACCCATTGAATCACATAGAAAGGTTGTATCGATTATACACAGCTGTCGATATCTGTTCATTCACAATCTAAATCATATTATCATAGGTCAGTATTAAAAAGTAATTTCATTCGATAAGTTACTGTCACTCACCACCTGGAGAGGTCAATGAACTGAATTCAATTTTATTGTTATCTCAATCAGGTTTCGATTGATCTCGAAGTAAACCGAAAAAGGGCAGTGTAAATACGTAATTGGTAAAGAGAGTGCACATTGGTTGATAAAATCACGTTGAAGTTGTTGACTTGTGGCATTACAATTTTATTCACGCCTCTTGGTAAAATGTTTTATATTTTGATCAATAGGCATGTTTTTCTGTTCATAAAAGTTTCATTGGCAGACATTAGTTAGACATTAGACAGATATTTGATAATTGAGGATCACTTTTAAAAATCTAGCTACTTACCTAGCCTTTTAAATATATTCTATAGTCATTGATGAAGATTACGGACAGTTTACGACGATAGCAGATTTAGTTCTAAGTAGTTTAATTTTAAATTTCTGGCTTTTTAATGTTCATTGTGGTTTATGAGAAATACATAATTTTCATTAAATTTTTCATTCTTTTCATTTGAGTGGAGTCCGGTTTTGTCAGATTTTCTTTTTATTTAAGGGTTATACATATTTACTGTAAATTACTAATCTGTTCTGGCAAATAAAAATCTTTTTACTTTTACTTAACTTTTTACTAGTTTTAGAATGAGACAACAAACATCTCAAAACTAACGAAAAAATTGAAACTTTTCCCTAAATTTCATTTAACTTACTGACTCGTTACCATCAGTAGTATCAATGCGTAATCAATGGTATATTCAGTACCTTACAGAGAAGTACAGTGTCAATATCAAGGTGCCACTGCTGTTTCTATAATGTCTTTATTGTGATATAAACCATGGATCTGACTGATACGCGACCGAGTTTTTGCGGCGAGCAGTCGACTTTATGTGGTTTTATCCCGAGCGGTATCGGCCCTAATTATTTGAATAGCGCGACACGCAGGCCCTTTGACTAAAGCCGGTAGCAGGTTGATAGTAAAAGGTATAGAGACGCTATGAGTCAACATTTTGTCATTTTTGGAAGAAAAAAATCAATTGCTACTTTCTCAAAAATTTGGACGCTCGTGGTATCCGTGGAAAGATGTGGAAATGTGAAAGATACAGAAAACTGGCAGGAAACTGCAAAGGATAAAATGGCAACTTTTCTTATCGTAGGCCAAAACATATTTCGGGTTGCTGTTTAATATTTATTCTTTCTCTTGTTTATTACCAGACAATGAAAGTAATGCTTTTCAGTGATCACAGCTGAGTTGATAACGAAGTTAATGTTAATGGGAACTAATATTTATATAGAAAGGCCGCCATCTTATGCATCTAAAAACTTAGTTCATTATTATCTTTGCTTATCACAGATTTATATCAAGTTTGGATGAAGCTATTAAAATCATCAGCTGTGTGACGACACCTGCCTACCCGCATTTGGCTACCATCATGGCGAAAAACGACAACTCTAATGACTCTATATTGTGTTTAATTTATCACTATTTAAATATTAATATTTTTTAATCTTATGACCTGCAATTCCGTTTTGCTATTTAAGTTTCAGTTACATTTTTATACACACGCAACAAAAGTTGCGACGCAGCTCAGAACCAAGATAGGTATTGTATCGTAAAGCATAGATCTTGTATCGTAGGCAAAGATCCACTTTGGGTTACTGAGTCACTATTGTAGGTTATTTATACATATAACATTTTGTGCTCAATGGTTTTTAGTTCAACAATTAAAATGTGTAGTTTTTTCTCGCCAGTGCAGTTACAGTTGAAATTACACCATTTAATCGAGCTCTAGCTAGACGATCGATGGGCATACATTTAAAGGAATTATGAGAACCTGAGAACCTTATTACCGTAAGAAATTCTTATCATAGGCTTCTTGGAGTAAAAAAGACAATCTCAACAAAGTGAACATTTTTTAAATAACATTATGGTATTGATAAATAACTGGCCATGGGGATTCAGACTATTACTATCCCATTCGTCCCACTGGTGGGACGAAGCTGATGGGACAAACGGGACATCACGTGGGGCCGCGGCGTACGAATATCGACCCCTCCCACTCAACCCGTGGATGTCGTAAGAGCCGACTAAAGGAACCTACCAGAGGAAGGGCAACAGCTTCCTTCTGAGTATTTTTCGACAACAACACTGCGATAACCAATCTGCCTGCCAAGTGTGGTGATTAATGGCAAAACGTCGCCTACGGGGGAGACCATCCACTCGATGGACCGACGACATCGTAGTGGGAGTCGATGGATGGAGGTGGCTCAGGACCGCTATTTGTGGCGTCGTATGGGGGAGGCCTATGTCCATCAGTGGACGTGTATGGGCTGATATGATGATGATGATTAATAAATAAATAAATAATGCTGGCAATCCACACAGCATCACGTAGTCTATAATAGTATTGTTCTTCGATCAGTATTCTGCAGTGCTTTTGAGAGTAGTGAGACCGATAAACAAATATGTATCTCTCTCGGTCTCCCTTACCTGTTCCAGGAGAGGCCTGTTCACGTTCAGCCGTGGACGTGTATGTGTGATGGATGAGGATAAAGAGCGGCAGCAGAGGACATAATCTTTTACATGTTCTTAATATGTAAAATTACATATATTCTTACTATAATTTGAATGCATATCTTAACTTAATTGAATTTACTGTTTACTCTCAATAATAAGAATTTTATGGAGTTTATACATGCACTTAAGTTCGTGGGCAGAGCCGACTAGTTGACGAACATTGTCGGCTGCCAAAAATATTCATACAGTCGCACCAATCCGCTGGGTTGTGTCGCCGACTTGTTGTGTAGACGTCATTAGATTTCTGCTACTTAGCTAGGCTTTGACTACTTCTAATGACGTACTTTCGGTAAGTAGCAGACTTTTTGTAGTTTTCAATAGAACTTACCCGTAATTCTCGATATTTCCCTTACTTCCGCTCCCAATGTCCACCAACAAGCAAAGCAGGGTGCATTTGATGGTTGGTGCAAACAGAAAAAAGATCAAAGTACCGTAGTTTTTTCAGGTCGAATAAGGATAATCTTAACCTGGATCAAGTCACATGAGCGCAAAGAATTTGAAACATTTTACACTAAACTTTGGCGGTAGTCACATTCCTAGTTCTTTGGCTTCAGAGACATAACTGTTTTTATAAGAATTTCGGTGCAATTTGAGATGTTTTATAGATAAAATAAGACTTACCTGCGACCACAGGAAAATGAGATTAGCTAGATGTCTCGTAGATATTCTCGTATAACGTACGGTTGTAGTTAATTTTACTGTAAGAGCAATAATTCTTAATTGGTAGCTTCCATGAATTATTGTGAGTCTTTCTTAGATACATACCTTGTTTTATTAATAGTTATGATGGTGCACCAGTAATTATAATGTATATTTTTGCTATAACAAATATTTTTTACTCTACTTTACCATCCCTTACATAGTGCATGTAGAAAAATACAAAACGAGATTCGCAATTGAAGAATGCTCATCAAGTGAAGTGTTGCGTAAGCAACACATTCCTTAACAAAATTATTTTCCTAATTGACTAAATCAATAAATCATTTATTGACTCACTTGAATTCTAGTGTTTTTTAGTGCATAAGAAACTGAACTAACCTAACCTAAATCATATTTCAGAATGCAGGGCTTTTACTTAAAGATCTACCCTTGTTACAAAACAAATGTTAAATTCAAAATTAAATTACAAATTTACTGATACAAAACAATGTCTAAATGCTTAAAACCTAATTAATTTATTGTATATTTAATTAACACGGTTATTAAAAATCTATTAAATATAATAAAAGAAAAATAACATAAAAATGTCAATACACATACAAAATGTAAATAAATGAATGAACAAAGAAAACTTATTAATAATATCGTTCACACAAAACAAACATTTCGAACTAAGCCATAAAACATATGGTATTTAGACACATAAGTGATATTATAATGTGCTAGTGGTTTCTTTTTCACTTCTTCCACTAGTGGACAAAAAATTGAAGTGAAGAGAATATCAATAACACCTTATTTCTTATTTGATAATAATAACTATGTTTATAGTATATGTTTATAGAAATAAAGTTATTGATTCTGATTCTGATACATATAAGAAAACCTTTTAAGACACAATTTTTTTAGCTGTTATTGTGAAAGATGAAAGAAAGAAATATAAGGATGGAACCAGCTATTCTCCCTAGTCGCACCGCTACCGAGATCCCAATTCATTAAAGGCCATTAATGGTTTTACTGCTGGCCAGCTACGAGTTACGACCGGCTTCGGCTGATTAATTAAATAGACAATGAATGGGACATTATGTGGAAAGTTGCCTTGCCTGCGCAGGGTTTGAAGTTACCTAGGATAGTAATTGGGTGGTTGGCGCTTGAAAGTAATTAAAGAAGGGAAAAGAAAGAAAATACATTTGAATCCTGAAAGACAATGCAATATACCTACTACAAAAATATACTCTCAAACTCTGTTTGATAGGTACAAAAATAGATTTTAAAATGTACTTGATAGTATTAGTAAGTATTTATGTAGAATATTTGTATAGCACTTTAATTTATACACACCTAATCCTGTAACAAATTATAACCTATGAAAATTATTAACTTTATACAGGTCTCGCTTTCAATTCAACAAGCTTATCTAGATTATTTCATAATTTGAGGTATAATGTACTTGAACATTATGTTTTCAGGATACCCAAATTGTTTATATTTTATGGACCCATTCTTACGCTCAAGGCTCATTATTCCAAAAACAAACTACTTGAACTTGTCCGATATTGTAAATAGCGGCGCATTTGGGTCACACGCTTAATGCCAGAAACGCTACACCACCGCCAAGGACAAACCTTGCGGCGTTTTTATTTGGCCACTTGGTGTTTTTGGAGTGCTTCTTATTTGCTCATAAGAGGCCTGGCGTCAACTTTTTGTTTTCCAGAGAACATGCTTCTTTGAAGATATGTATGTAGAAAAAAAATAAGTTTCGGGCCCGTAATGCACTGGTTAGATTCTAAATAGTTCGTTTTAGTAATAGTTAGTGACTGTATCGCGCTATAAAGAATGCCTCTGAAAAGTCTTTATTTCAGCACATTTATTTCAACGATTTTCTTACGCTGTGATTTTCGGGTTTTTAGATTTTTTTAGAACACCAAGAGAAAAGTCCATGAAAAAAGTCTTCAGGGTCACAAAAGTAATTTGACAGGTAACGGGTAAACCATTTTCAATTGGAACAATCGGTTCTGCGCAAGTGACCGCGCAGCTGCGCGCGCGACGGTCGCGTGCCGGGAACGCACGAGCGCCGCCGAGTGTACACGAAGCCTGAGCTTCGAGAATGATGTTTATGCCAGGTGCATGGAAATTATTGTTTTTGGTCAAAATTTGTGTTTTTTGCTGGGTAGCTGTAGTTTTTATTTAATTTTATGTTTGACCATTTTGAGTTCAAATGGGTTTTAAAGGCATACCTAAGTTATTCAAGAGTCACAGAACAGACGCGGCTCAGGACCGCTATTTGTAGCGACTTCTGTGGGAGCCCTACGGCTAGCAGTAGATAATAATATAATGTGGACTGATAATTATGATGAATTAATAAAATTTATCTGTGATACATATTATGTTAATTAATTATTATAAAAATTACATCTTACATAAGAGTTTTATTGCTAGTTCAATAATTAAATTACAATATTCAGGCACACAGCTATAAGCAGCGCCGTATTCGCATGATCGAGCAAGCGCCATATTCATAAGAACCAGCTCCTACTTAGTCAAAGCATCTAATGAAAGACCGAACGGAAGTACAATAAAAACAAACACACTGGAACTGAAAAATTACATGAAATTAAAACAAACCGTCAACCCAAGTTATAGCCGCAACGAGATAGACAAGATAATGGCAATCTCGCAAACGGATGCACAGCAGCCGACAATTAATACAAAGCATCTAGATCAGCGACAAGTGAAAAAAAAAGTCTAGATCACCGACAAAACCATTCACAGGTGTTGACGACAACATGTCGTACCTGTTCTCTTGAACAAGTACTGCGTCTACCGAAAGAGGTGTCAATAGGCCGGTAAAATAAATTGACAATTATGGTCGGTTATAATAAGCTTTTGTAATTTTATTGATAGCAGATGTGCGATTCTTTATATGTTGTTGTGGAAAGTTCAATGAATCTTGTGCAGACGTATACAGAAATCTTATCACCTGAGCTAGCATTAATTGTGATCACGCATTTTTCTAAATTACTGCTGTCATTTATTTATCTATTCTGTGGGTATCCATTGCTAAGTTACTATAATTTTGCCCAATACTTTAGAACTGAAACACGATTTGCGAACGGATATACCCACCCATTTGCCAAACATCCCTTCTATTATGGCAAATTACTATTGCAGTATTGCAACCTGAATTTCGGGGCGTAACGGGCATCCGTCGAATTGTCTTCACAAAATAAAATGCTATACTGATTTCGGACCCCATTATGTTTTCGCGTACATTATTATTTTGCAAAATTGTAACTTGAGTTGAGGCACGTGTGTACCTTTTGTTATTTTAATTTTGCAAGTCCCTGTTTCCAATTCTTTATTTGAAAGAGTCAGGTATGCGACTATTTCTGGATCTGAGTTTTTTGACTTGCTTAAGCACTTGGTATTGCTTACATTTATTTACGGACTTGTTGTCGAACATTGATTATTCCAGCAATTTTTAAAACATTAAAATACCACTCACATTATTTTTAAGGTGATTTTTAGCATGGTAATTAATGGTAAAATAATTATTTTCAATTTTTTAAGTGAGGTGCTTTAATCTGGACCATTATGAAAATTTACTTGAAAAAGTAAATATATGAAAAAATTTAAGTATTTGCTGGTGTATCTGTAATCTAATTATTTTTTGGAAGGGAAAGAAGAAGGGAGCGCTACGGTCTATCAAATACACCTAAAGTGCTTAAAATATCGCTATATTTCTCCATGTTTTATTTAAATTCAGGTGTCAGCTTTTGTCAAAATATATGTTTTAATATTCAATCTCACACTGTTTCTACACTTTATACATAAATCATGTCACATTATATTATCTCGTAATCTGCTTTCTTTTGATATACTGACTTGTTGATGTTATTGCTGAATTTATTTTCTCATTTAAATAAGCATAATGTTTATCTATATTTTATCATCTTTAAAGTCTATCTTATTTATATATTTTAAAGATATATATGGGTCGTATGCCAATACTCTCGCATCATCTTCGTTTTCTATATTTTTTTTTTATCTATAAATTTTCTCTATATAGCTTCTTTATTTATAAGGTTATTGTGGTACTAAATAAAATGAAGGAAATTATGTTTGTTATTATTTATTTACAAAAACAACCAAACGGTTGATCGCTGGTATTTTCGTGCAGTAGAATTCTTATACAACTAATTAGGAATCTTCCTTAGGGTGCTAATTTATCTATAATACACTAAAAGTCTTTGTCTCAAAACGAACTCAACCTCAATGATTCAACCTAGGTAACATACAAGACCTTCTAACATATAACTTAAAAAAAAACTTAAATATTAATGACTAGATAACATTAAAACTAATTTAAAAAGACAAGGCTTATCTAAGGCACAGCAGTTGCTCTGATCACTTTACTAAATGCTTGGAACAAATAAATGATCTTCAGTCTTTCTGTTAATATGCGAAAGTGGCAAAAGGTCGACAATATGTAAAAATTGGGTTGCTATGGGTATCTAGACTTTATGAGCTTTTTATTTACAACAGAATGCTCTGAACATGACTCCTAACTTCCTAACATCGGAAATTATCTAAACAAAGCATTACAAAATAATATTTTGGAAACTATAGAGTTAATTATAAATTGATTAAATGTTGGCACAAAGGATGTCGACAAAAAGAATGTTCAAAATGATGATTCGGACACATTAATGAGCGTTCGCCACTGACGCGATACAAATGCAGTAGGTATTCGTTCGTTGTTCGGAATGCTTCGATGGATTCGTCGGGACCACCATTACTCCTCTCATTAGGAATATACTGATTGCGCTTAATTAGAGGTTAACTTGCTCACGCGCTCACTCCTTGAGGAATACTCGTTTTTTCGTAATCACCAAGCCGGATGCTTTGATCGCGGTGTTTGGTTCCTGGGAAAAAAGAAAAACAATTATTATTTACTGCCAACAGTTTGAAATAGTCTAAGCTTCTTTGAGGAACCGTAACCGGACTTCTGTTGCACCGCTCTAATCGCTGAAGACTAGAAGTCCTTCTATAAAATATCTACTTTCGTAAAGTGTGAAGGTATAATGTGACTGTAATTCTGTGAAGATTATCTATACCTATGCTTATCATGCATAGACGCGACTATCTTGGAAAGCCAAGTCCTTATGCCGTATAAAAACTCCCAGAACTATATCAACAGATGTTTGCATTAGGCCGGCAAATATTGAAACACGTGTGCTAGTTTCCTCCTGAGATTTCGTCTTCCGGTACAATAAATTAATAGCTAGAGTTTTTTGCGATTTAATTTTTTACCGGCGCTACTGGCGTTGGACCATAAAATTGGACCATATGGTCTTAGGTCCGATGGGAAATGTTTCCACTCAACCAGAAGCTGTTTTGATTTAGAATAGACCATTTTATGAGCTCCACATGCGGGGCAAGCCGCAAGATTGTTAGAAGTAATTGCTTTACGCTATTACTATAAATAAAGTTTAGAATGCGGGTCTTCATATTTTAACGCTTCTATCTATTATAAAAAATCTTCCGTTGAGACTTGTTGGGTGAGCTTTTATAAAAGCGACATATTTTAAGATTTGCTTTTGTTCGTTTCTTTTATGTCCCGAATCATACAATGAATAGATCTCGTCGCTGTGCGGTTCAATGCACAGCGACAATAGAACGCGTTTGCTTTTTGCATCATAGAGGACGAACCTGAATTTTATAAAAGACCTGTAGGTAACCGTGACGAAAAGGATCTTGCGAAAAGATGCACTACCTGAATTTTTTATTTTGATTAGGTAGATTCTGTTGATATAAAGTTTTTTGTGGTGAAAACCGGGCTTTGCAAAGGGAAGTTAGCTATACCTTGATGATGGGTGATTTAACTGATAAGACAAAAAAACAAAACTGAAAAAAAAATCTCTGTCTACATAAACAGCTCAGCACAAAATAAACACAATTATAACAATTTAATAAAATATGAAAGCTTACCTTATTTCACTGTTGCTGCCACCAAGTAATGACGTCAAGTAGCTCTTCATCTTCAGGACTCATGGGTTCATACGCGTCGTAGGGATCATGACAGTGTGGGCCCGCCGAGCTCTCTGAGACCAGGGATGGCGCCGGCGAGTGGGACTCGTCCGACGATGGCGGCGTCTGCGGCCCGTGGATCAGCGTCATCTGGGCATCCGAACACCCATCTTCACTTTCCTCTAACAAACGTTTCAAGCTTTTGATGTATTCCACCGCCAGTTTCAAAGTATCCACTTTACTTAGCTTCCGGGAAGATCCTCTTCCCCCGACCAACGCTGAAGCAACAGTGGATGGGATATGCTGTCTGAGTGCCGCGAATCCATTGTTGACTTGCTTCACTCTGTTTCTCTCGCGGGCGTTCCTCCTCGCCACGGAGGCTGGAGGAGCCGGGTACTGCTGATGCATGTAGGATTTGTTCTTTTTGCGAGGATCGACAGGAGCGGGAGCGAGCCTTCGCTGATTCTGAAGCTGCGCGAGCTTGTCGATGTTTTGATAGTGTACGGTAGCCATGGGCATCGCGAGTGGGACGGGAGAGATCGAGCGCACGTGTGCGTGCCGCGGAGGTCGCCGATGAATTGGCGGAGGTGGCGCGCACCCCCACGGCTAAGTAGCGCGCGCGCCGTCCGCGGGGGGAGGGGCGGACGCGTGCCGCGCGCGCGCACCGCGCGCACGGCCTGCGCCCGGGCCGCGCGCCGCTACCGGCCAGCACGGTGCTTATTATGCCACAGTCGCCGCTCGCGCCGCTATTGTTGCGCGTAATTATCCTGTATGTAACCATGTTCGGAGGACCGCGTCTATTTAGAAGTCGTTAGCGAGAATAGGCGCCGTAAACCGATCGAGGACGATATTGCGTTATTAATGCTGCCAGCTTTTGTTTTATTTAATAGGCTTTATTATGCTTTTTTGCGTTTAACAATACCTGAGTATTATGCCCTTCTGAACATGGACAAGTTTAAATCCGATGTTTAAATCGATCTCTTTATAGGTTTATACATTTAGTTTAAAGGAATGTTGTAATTACTGATTCTTGTGATCAGTCTTGTGTGTTTTACAGATTTTTTCATCTCAGCTGGTTGATATTGAATGCGATGCAGGCGGCAGGTGTTTTCATTATAAGTTGTAGCTCTGACGGTCGTCGATGGCACTTTATTTGAAGGCGCGCGCGTAGGCATTAGATATTCAATGATTTCACTTTTCATGGCATACAGATGTGACTAGATGAACATTCTTTTTAGCACTTAGGGCTTATATCAGCTAATCTAGATAGTCTATTACCTTACCTAGTATTTTCATTAACAAAACATAAAGCAGGCACTAAACATAGGCGTTTTTATCTCGTAGCAAATAATATTCGAGTTTGTCTATAAAATATATTACCTATCTAGTTATTTTACAATAAAATTCATAAGGTGAACATGTAAAGCTATTGCCAGCGATTGTTTTCGAGAGATTCTCGCTCATACTTTTGACCCAGTACCTAGGCAAAGTCTATAGAGGAAATGTCTCAAATGTCTCTACATTATTTTGCATGTGCTCAAGCAACAATCTGAGTAGATTACGAGCAGATGCAAACCCTTAGATGAACTGGGATTAATGCAATGCAACCTAATTATAAAGCTACGTACGCACCAGCATTCCACCAACCAGTCTCTGTTTTGTATTGGCATCTTTATATTAATTGTTTCAGTAAGAATCGGCTTATCAATAACTTGGTAGAGTTTAAGCTGCTTGGCATCTTTAAATGATGTTTTTACTTTGTAAACAGCTGCTCGGTGGTTAGGTTTATCTCGTTTACTGTGGGTAAGAATTTACTGGCTGTGCTTTTCTTTGCAAATGAGATAGTCGCTCTGGCTCCGCCCACATTTTTTTTCTTATATTTTCGACTAATAAGAACGAATACTTTGATTTGTTTCGTTGTCTCTAAAACAGACGTTAGGCGTATTTGATGACCTATGTGGCGCGGCGAAGGTCCGCCTGCAACGCAGCAGGTTGCGGGTTCGACTCCCGCCTTAGGAGAAATATTTGTACGATCTGAAAATATTTGTTCCGGGTGTGGTCTTGGTATTTTCTATGTATAATAAAAAAATTATTTATGTAAAGTATTCTATTAAGTATATCTGTCATCTAGTACCTACCTATAACACAAGCTCTGCTTAACTTGGGGCTAGATGATGCTGTGTGGATTTTCCAGCATTATATTATATCCTTATTTTTTTGAAAGGATTTTCTAGTCACTACATGGTATAAAACAAAGTTGCTCCCCGCTATCTGTCTGTCCCTATGCATGCATGTGCGTATACATATGTATGCTTAGATCTTTATAAATACGTAACGGATTATATTTTTAATAGATAGAGTGATTAAAGAGGAAGCTTTATATGTATAATTTAGTATCAGAATTGCACCCGTGCGAAGCCGGAGCGGGTCGCTACCTATAACAATAGGGCTATTCCCAACGTCTCTCCTGAGACGTGCTCAGTCGCAACGTCTCATGAAAAGTATTCCCAACTATAACTACTATAAAAGTATTCCCAACAAACTCTATACCTACTTATACAATCAAAAGGTACTTGTTTTGTGAACTTCAAGTTTCAGTTCATAGACCGAGTCGCGTGGTACAGCCAGTGACAAGGAAAGTGCAGGTAGAGGACAGGACAGGTGGGAAGAACTCGTGTCATCCGTCTCCACCTGCTGAACAGATCTATCATTCGGGATTGGGTCATAGTCGTTACTGTATTGGAAGTTTCTCTTTACTGTACTTTATTTATAAAATTGTTCTTGGGAAAAATTACTCTATCATGACTGTAAAAGTATTTAACAAAATTCCTAAAGACTTATGAGAACTGCCTACAAGTAAAAAGACAAAACTTCGTAGGTGGCTCTTAGAAAAATGTTTTTATAACATTAAAGAAATATGTAATCAATAAACTACCTAATTATATAAGTAAAATATTGTACGTCATGTTCTAGGTCGGATAAATACAATGAACTTTAATGGAACAAGTCGAATAAAATTCTCCATCAATACTTATATATATATTTATATAAATAAATTTAAATCAAATTTTTTTCAAATAAATGTGTGTTTAATTTAATTTAAAAATAAATGTATATACGAATACATAAATGGTAGGTTCCGAAAGATAGAGAACTAAAAGTGAGCTTTCATCCCTTATAAACACAATCGCGCCATCTGGAATCCACCCCCAATCGTCACAAACTAAAATCGATAAAACAGTAAACTACGTTATGCGAATACTTCCTTCAAAAACAGCTAGATGGCGCTTATTAGGGGTGGTTTAATTAAGGGGAGGCTGTTACACTATGGTTACACTGTAGAGAGGTTTATAACAAATGTTTACGAATTATAACACTAGGTGGCACTGAAGTTCTTGATTATGGAGGCTATAAAAATTATTGGTCCTATTGGAGGGACTTATAATTCTCATAAGGTAGCTATTGAGCTTTGATGAAACGTTTTTATACCGATCAGTGGTAGAACCAACGTGAAACCAATTTATATAAATTTTTCGAGTAAAACAACAGCGTTATAATTTTCTCAATACTAGTTCAAATTTATTTCTATTGCCATACAGCAAACGAGGCAATGCAGCCAGCATCTTAGGCACGCTTCCAACTGGTATTTATAATATGGACCAGTTGAGCTACCTGTAGATTGTTTGTAACAGTTTGCAGTTAGTGCAATTGTTTCAATTGTAAATACTGGTTCTAACTTGTTTCTATTATTTCATAGTATTTTTTTGTTAATATTTACGTTTATATTCAGAACATCCTTTTAAGAGACAAACGTTATTTAATTATGGCAAGAAAATCATGTAAAACCATAAATAACAAAATAAAAATGACTCTCCCATTTCATCTTCAGCCATGTAAGATATATCATGAAGACGAGCACTGCGTAATTCGTATAATTTAGTGCCTTGCTTGATAATAGTGTATAACCACGCGACTGACACGTTCTATCCCCTCCGTTCTATCATTTCGTACCCCCTCTTTACAGTCTGAGGGGAATGTCTTTAGTGGGTAGCGGGAGCGGGAGCGATGGAAGTGTTTCAAAACCATCAAGGTTTTGAAACACTTGCGATTTTTTATTGAAACCTGACAAAAATTTGTGCCCTCTCTTACTCCTTTTGCTCATCAAAAATGCTTAGAGGTGGTAGGAGCTGCAGAAACGAGACCAGAATAGTGTCATTTTTTCTCTTCTTTCGTCTTTCATTAACCCTTTGACCGCCATAGTCTGATCTATACATGACAAATCACCTGAGGACCCCCTTCGGTGCCAACGAGACGCCGCCGACGTTTAGAATATATTTTGTTCACTTCGTGCTTTGGCGTAGAGAACACAGGAATGCGTTTTTTGTACATTTATGAAGACGCCAGGTTTCAATTCTCTTTGGTATGGTAGGATTCTGCCCCTCTCCATTCAAAACTGAAAAACGGCTCTGCCCTAAAACAGTAGGTTTGGGATTGACAGATAGGTTAGCAAGTCATTGGGTTCCGGACAAGTAAGTTTTTTAAGTCAGATGTACGAGTTTTTTTTTGAATTAAGACATGGCGTCTTCACGAACGTCTTTGTGATGATGGACAGAACCTGCTATAGACGCAGTGTCAGTAAATTACCAATAACCCTGTTTAGACCTAAGGATAGCCCAACAAAGTTTATGCCATCCAGGCTCCTTGCTCAAATCCGCCACCTTAGGGGTATTAAACCCTCAGCTTTATAGAAAGCTGAGGGTTACCCTTAGGGAGCTATCTCCCTCCGTTCAAAAATTGTTCTTTCGAGAGGCTTTTTGAAACTAAACTAAAAAACGGCTCTGCCCTAAAACAATAGGTATTGAGAGATTGGTCTTTAGCAAGTGATTGGGTTCCGGACAAACGTGTTTTTTCCTTTTGTATCAGAGGTCATTTAGATTTTTTTTGGAGAATTAAGTCATGGCGTCTTCAAGAACGTCTTTGTGATGATGGACATAACCTCCTGTTTACGCAGTATCAGTGAATTACGAATAACCCTGTATAGACTATAGACCTTGGATAGGCCTCCAAAGTTTTTGCCATCCACGGTCCTTGATCTAGCCGTATCCAAATCCGCCACCTTAAGGGTATTAAGCCCCTCAGCTATATAGCTCCCGGCTTTTGATTAAACGGGACCTTGATAGCACATTCTAAGCACGCTAGACCCTAACTGGTACTTAAAATAATGGCTAGCTTTCGCTCGTAATGCAAAAGTTCTAATTCAAGGCTATTTTTAACAGAGAAATTGCGTATCAGCTCTATCCTTTAAATGGCATCTTTTATACCACTCGTAGTTGATGCGTGCGAAGTCAGATTATTGCAGATTGCTGTCATAACTTTAAGCTTTGAGTGTAGTCAGTGCTATGACTCTACGACTAGATAATGATCTACTTCGTGATCCAATTTAGTAATCAAAAATAAAGACTAGGTATTTATACTTATACAATGTGTATTTTAGAACCTTGATCAAACGATATGTGTGGAAACGTATTATATTTATCGACAAAAATCAGAAAAAAACTATCGGAAAAACAAAGGTGCTAATTTTTTTGTATTTTTTTTGAAAACTACATCGTTTTATTTTTACTTCGTTTCTTTTTTAGGACATGGTGTATTTTAATCGAAGTAGTTTCATTTAGAAGCTAGATAGTCTACCGTGCTAAAAAATTGTAAAAAACATCCAATATCGAACATAAACCTTGTCAACAATGTATTTTTCTAAGTTTGCAGAAATCAAATCAAATCAAATCAAATCAAATCATTTATTTGCTGTAATGTAGGTACAAAAGTTATTAATTAAAAATGGTATTTCCAATACATAGAAAGAAAAACTATTTTAATTTTATTGTTGATCTGCAGGTAAGATTTTACCGTTCATCTTTCATACCATAAAGGGTTAAGTATGTACGTTGGTAACGTAGGCCGTGGGGACGCGGCGTACGAATATCGACCCCTCCAACTCAACCCGTGGATGTCTTAAGAACCGACTAAGGCAACCTACCAGAGGAAGGGCAGCAGCTTCCTTCTGAGTATTTTTCAACACAAACACTGCGATCACCAATCCGCCTGCCAAGCGTGGTGACTATGGCAAAACCCCCCCTACAGGAGATCATCCACTCGATGGACCGACGACATCGTAGCGGTCGCAGGGAGTCGTTGGAGGGAGTCGGCTCAGGACCGCTATTTGTGGCGTCGTACGGGGGAGGCCTGTCCAGCAGTGGACGTGTATGGGCTGATATGATGATGATGTACGTTGGTACTACTAGATACCGCAGGTTAAAAATTAAATTCATAATTCATAAATGATTTATTGCCTTAAAAAAACTAGATTCCTACGCCTACATTTAGATTCTGACACCCATTGTTCATCCTACTTAGTTTCGAACAAAAAATCCGTTATTAAGCACCTTGATAGCACACAATAAGTGTCATTTTAGCATTATTAATATCGCCATAAATTATCGCGTACCGACCGGTATTTAAACAAGCACTTGTCTTTTTATCCGTCGTAGTTTGCAGTGTTGTTCGTTATTTCTTGCAATCTATAGCGATTATTCATTTTATAAAGAATTCTAGTAGATAATTTATCACAAGCAATGAAACAAACGATTTTATATTTCAATAGTTCCTTCTAACGCGAAATGATCAAACCTATTTGGAAGCTCATGTTCATAATTCCAAAAAAAAAATACTATTATTCCGGAGGAAATAATTAAAGGCAAATTTATTGAGTGGGAGTAAAAATAAGTACATTGTCACTTATCTTCCCAATTCGTAGTCTGAAGCAATTTCTTATTACTAGTCTACCAGCACTTTATCTGAATCCATTAAATCAAAAGCTTAATAATCGAATTATATCGATTAAGCTCGAGTAAAAATTGCAGCTCTTCATTAAGGCATTAACGTCAGATTTGACTGCTCGCACGCACTTGCAAGTTCACTTGTCAATCAGAAAATAATAAATGGCTCCTCAGACTTCAATAATTGACACCATGTATAATAATTATGGAATAAAAAATATTGCAAGATATCATAAGCTGGGTACTGACCGGAGTTACTCATTTATTTCCGATTCAAAACACAATCCATATCACATCAGATGGGTAGTTCCCATTTGTTCTATGGAACATGACGTCATCGAACAAAATTACGCATTTTCTTTCTTATTTTAAAGAAATCACACACAATGAAATAAAATGTAAACTTAGTTAGAGCGAGGAGTCACCTTGACTTTGAAAGGTTAAGTATTACATAATTTTAGAATACCTACTTAAACTGTACAATAGTTTTAAATACCAAATTGTTAACCTTTTCATTGGTGAATAAATATTAATATTATTATGTTTCTCATTTCCATGATCACGGGCCATATAGTGACCCGGTCCTTTGGGAGGCATGCGTGGAGCCGAAGCCAACAGCACAGAGGCCCTTTATGAGAATTAATCTAAAGGCGAGAGCTACACATAGCGGATATCATCCTTGGTTGCACAATATGATACACCCGAAGATGATATCCGCCAGGTGTAGAGACTATTGCAAAGGAAAATGAAAATAACAAAAAAGCCATGTTATTGTGGTGAATGGGTGGACTGGGTAATTGGGCTATGGGGGAAACTATGGTAAACTAAACTATTATTATTATTTATTATTATAGAATTACATTTATTTACATAACACAAGCTGTGCTTAGCTTGGGGTTAGATAATGCTGTGTGAATTGTCCAGCATTATTTATGTATTATATACTATATGTATGTATGTATATATATGAAGAGTCTCATAGAGCGATCAAATCCGTCAACACATACAAAAAAGCTGAAGCAAAGCTGTACATAACCAAAACTCCTGCTCCGATACTTCAAGGACCTGGGCTGGTTGGGGCCTAGTTAGGCAAGGGGATAATGCACAATACACTCATAATATGCGAGATCTCAGTTCTCCCACTTAGAATTAGAATTAAATTTGACTAGAATTAGATTACATTATAATTATACTATAGTAAAAATAAATAAATTAAATTACGGTTACGAGGCGTATTGCAACGTGTTACACGGGGAGCGTTCGTGCAGTCAGTGCGGGGAAAGATGACGCTCGCAACTTGCAACGAGATGGATTCTTGACGTTTCATGCTCGTTGCAATGTTGCTCTGTAACACTTTTAATGAATATAGTGGTTTTTACTTTTCATTTATTTACAAATAGCTGTTCCCCGCAGTTTCACCCGCGTTAAATTCCAATTTCACATTTCTAGGAGGTAAAAAGGATGTTTTACCAGGACAAAAGTTAGGTTATGTTACTTTCCATTCTTTGAACTACTCGTAACGCCATGCCAAAAATCAAGTTGATTGTTTGCTTAGTTCGGGCACGAAGCAAGAACAAACAAACATACATTCGAATTTATAATATAAACTAGCGACCCGCCCCAGCTTCGCACAGGTGCCATGCTGATACTAAATTATACATAAAAACCTTCCTCTTCAATCACTCTATCAATTAAAAAAGCGCATCAAAATCCGTTTCGTATTTTTAAAGATCAAAGCATACATAGTACATAGGGACAGACAGCGGGAAACTACTTTGTTTTATACTCTGTAGTATTATATATTTATAATATATCTGATCTAGTTTTATGCAGTTCCTTGATTTGGATTGCATATAATTACTGTCCCTAAAACCTAGTTTTTTTTTAAATATGCTCTAAAAAGACTTTACGTCACTATAGGGTACTTATTTCCTCCCTTGGTTGATTAGTCGACCGATTGATGCAATGTGGTGCGGCGGGCGAAGGTCCGCCTGCGACACAGGAGGCTGCGGGTTCGATTCCCGCCGTGGGACAAATGTTTGTACGATCTGCAAATATTTGTTACGGGTCTTCTGGGTATTTTCGATATAAGTATAATAATATTTATTTATATAATATACCTACATATCTATGTAATATATTGTATTATGTATATCAGTAATCTAGTACCCTTAACATAAGCTCTGCTTAGCTTGGGGCTAGATAATGCTGTGTGGATTGTCCAACAATATTATTTATTATTAGTTGGACATAAAAAACTTTAGGACCAGCTAATTCTATTATTTCTGTCGAGACGCATGTTAGCCATGAGGAATAATACACCACTTATGTTTGCACCATGCTCGCTTACACCGGCGTATACGCAACTTTTTGTGATTCTTTTATTGCAAGAGATGGTTTACAACTCAGCACATATGTATGGTCACAGCAATTTAAATCAAATATATTACTTCTATTTATTTTACTTTATATTACTTCAGTTTCTGTCTTATCGTGACACAAAATTTTATAATATCACAAAAATAACTTCGACGGGGCATGAACCCGCAACGCTCTCTCAGTACGGAATGTGCTGCCAATTACTAAACAAGCGAATACACAATACAATAAAATAAAAATATTATATTTCTTTCATTATGAATGTAAGCGGGTTAACTACGAACCTAGTTTGTGTTGGAAGAATACCAACGTTTCATCCCTTAACGAGGGACTTCTACAGGGTGAGTGCGGTTCGCGTCGCGCTCGTTCAGCGTCACACAACACAACACAAACTAGGTTCGTAGTTAACCCGCTTACATTCATGATGAATTTATCAAACTACGAAAGTTTTTATAGTAAAATATTATATTTGTACTAGCTTCTGCCCGCGCCTGCGCCCCTGTTTTATCGGGATAAAAATTGCCTATATTATGTTAATTCAGGTCCCAAACTATACCCATACCAAATTTCAGCCTAATCGGTTCAGTAGTTTTTGCGTGAAAGAGTAACAAATATCCATACATCCATCCATACAAACTTAGACATTTATAATATTGTAGGATTTATTTAAAACACAAGTAGCTCTATTACATACTCCTTATTGCACGACACGCAAAAACAGAACAGAAAACACAGAAACAGTTGCACAATGGGCGGCCTTATCACGGAGAGATTTCTTCCAGGCAACCTTTGCACTATAATAACAAAAACCTTAATGATAGATTTAATAGTTCTGGAGCTTATTGCCTTAATTTTAGGAACCGATGCATGATTGATTCTTCGCTTACAACTTTTTCTTTGTAGCCATATTGCTTATAATATAAAAAACATGTCTACTATGTCACGTTCTAGGTCCGCATTTTCAAACAACTTCAAAAAGAAGCTTCTCAATTCGACTGTGTGTTTTTTATGTGTGTTACGCGATCGTTTTGGACCGATTTAGTAAATTCTCTCACTATTGTATAGAAAACGATCCCGAGGTGGTCCCATAAAATTTTATCCCCAGGGAATAAGTGTTTATCCCGCACTTAGAAAACAGATTAAAAGTAAGGGATTCGAAGTCGATTATTAGGTTTTTGAAAACAATCAAATTATCACAATGTGTCCTTCATTTACTAAATTATACAAAACTTAACTAGATGTCGCCAATTGAAAAATAAATCGCGCTATCGAAGTGTTTCGGATGTAAAACTTCCAAACAAATTTTCATTATTTAAAACACGTCAAATTATACAAATGTTATTTGATTCTTACCAACAATATGAACCCTACGGAACTACAATATGTATAGCCTAGTCTATCCCTTACTAGGGATCTCGACAGGTATGCATAGCCCATCCTTCTAGAGAAATTATTACCTACCTAGAATTGTTCACGGTACGTGTTTGAACGTTTGTTCCGATGACAATCAGAATCTGTCTATGTCTTCGAAGGTGGTATTATCATTTATTTTGCATGTAGCCGACGCTAAACTTCATTGTAACTATAGCCGACTGCATAATTTATTAAAAGGAATTGATGTACGAATTTGTTTGTTGAATTTGCGGTTGATGTATTCTTGTACTTAGGGATGTCTTTATTGAATAAGCATTGTTGGTTTTTGCAGGTTTGCAAGATTGTAACAACGTTCTAAAATTAAATTTACATGCAAAATGAACATTCTTTTTGGACATCATTTTTAGGATTGAGATCGAAGTTCCAAATCCAATTAACCGAAGGTTTTTGGCAAGCATTTAGTACGTGAGCTTTGTTTTCTGTAAATAGAGCCTGATTTCTTATTTTATTTCCCTGACGGATAAATCAGGAAAAAATCAAGCTAGGGTAAGAAGCCGCCGACAAACGACTTCTTACTGCTGAAAATGCTTCCCCCAAACGCAGAGTGAGGTGAGACCTTCCTTGGTTTTGCCATTACCACCACATTTAGCAGGTTCGTCCAATTGGTTTTTACGACATCCACGGCTCAGTTGAAAGGGTCAACTTCATCTCTTATAAGAAACATGCCGTGGTCACCACGGGACCACGGCATGTTTTTTATAAGATTAGCATTGGACAAACTACAAACTAGTGTCTTGCGTGTGGGTGAATGATACTTTTACCCGCAACGGAACGGAGACAGTATGCATTTAGTCTTCATACTTGTTTACTAAAGTTACGTAAAACAAATACCTAACACTAAACTACACGTTCCAAACATAAATGTAGGCAGTTCATTTCCTACTTCCCACGCACTATTGTTGCGCTGCTGCCCTCCTATTGGTTGGCTATTCGCCTTTCTAAGAGCGCTCCTCCAATCACGGTATAGGAGTTCTACTAATCATAGATTTGCAGGCTCGAAGGTGCCTATGCTTAGTTTCTGTAAGTAGGTTCTATGTAACTAGCCTTATTAGAATAGGTTCTTGTAAAAAGGTTTGCTGAGTCTTTTGTAGTGGAACGGGTACTTATTGGATCATTTGGTATGTTTGAAAAAAGAACTTGATTTTATCTTGTAGGAGCTGTCTTATTGTGTTAGAAAAGTTGTTTCAATGAGAATCTAGTTTTGTTAGGTTGGTATGATACCTTATCAGTTTAGCTTGCGTGATAACATAGTCGGCCACATTGTCGCTTTCCAATAGGTGAGATTGTGGTCAAACTTTAAGTTACTTTATTAATTATAATAATAATATTACAGATTATTTCATCTAATGCGTTATTTATGGCACACTACTCAAAAAATAGATACGTACATTCTGGTAGAAACTTAAATTACTAAAATTAAGGTCTATCGACCATAAAAAAACTTATGTATGAGATAGGATTTGTGTGAAAATTTAGGTAGGTATAACTTATACATTGGGAATCAAAAATATAATAAATATTAAGGTTACTGGCAAAACTAACCGAAATAAATATGGCACACAGCTGTTCTTCTTTTTAATTAAGTATATATATATATTCTTATTTTATAAGATAAATCATAAAACTTTCTAAATCGAGAGCTCTTCTCGACACGTAGAAGATTCTCATAAGTTTTATCCTATTGTGATTTTAGTGCTGTCCTGCTCTAAGTACATACCTAAATATAATTTCATGTTGATAGTTTCAAAGTCAAACTGTATTTGCTGATAATCACACTAAAAATAGTACCTACGCAAAATATATATGAGAATTAAGTAAATAGGTGTCCTATAACGCATAGACGCCTTCGAGATGTGGTGCTGGCGGAAAATGCTGCGCATTCCCATAGCATAGAACCAATCTCTCGATACTCGAGGAGCTCAAGCTAGAACGGAAGCAACGGTTATCAACGGTGTGCCTCCGCAGGATTCTCGAGTTCTTTGGTCACATAGCCCGCAAGCCCGAATACAACCTCCAAAAACTGATCCTCACGGGAAAAGTAGAGGGAAGGAGACCGAGAGGACCCAATACGCTGGTCTGACCAGATCCGCACCACACTCGATATCAACATGTCCGTAGCGGTGCATGTTGCTGAAAACCGGAGCAGATGGCGCAATATAGTACTGGAAAAGCTATTACCGTGATGGGTTACGACCCCCAGTATTGGGGAAACGACGCAAGGAGGAGGAGGTTTCCTATGTAAAACATAGAAAATATCCAGTTCTAAACTATCTGTGAGCCAAAGAAAAAGTTTTCCTTTGAAACTTGGTTACGAGACAAGACGGATATTTCTTTATTAACTGGTTACTAAACACAGTTACTATGGCGGCCGAAAGGGCAAGTAAGTAGGTAGATAGAGTACAACGTTCCATTCAACTTTCATCTATTTAGTAATTCAACTCACGATAACAATTACGGCTTCCGAATACGCGGGAATATGGATAACGCTCGCTTTTTAAAAAAACAAAACAAAAGAGGTTCGTCACACTATCACGTCGCGACAATTTTCCCTCCATTATGACAAACGTGTGGCTCTGTGACGATTGTATGCTATACAGGGTTGTGTATAATAATAATTAATAGCTTCGCGGTCGGTGATCCACCGTTAAGATATATTTTTACTGTAGAATAGTTTTATATGTTATTGTATTTTCTATAGTTTACTATTAATTTAAATATTTTTAGCGAAATTTAAAATAAATGAAGTGGAATAAATATTAAATCATTTATTTCAGGCATCATAAGAACTATTATGGATGGTAATAAACTTATTCTAGGGCCTATATAAACAAATAACTTACAGACTTACATACATAAGAATATAAAAATCTTATTACTAAATATACACATTAGGAACATGTGACACATCAAGTCATCTGTCTGTCTGTCGTTTATATACAAATGGGTCTTATGAGCACTGGAGCAAAATTTTTAACAAGTAAATTATTTTACTAAATAATCTCACCGATATTATAAATGCCACCGATATGATGGATGTTTATTAACTAATCACGCCAAAAATACTGAACGGATCGGGCCGAAATTTTGCACACCTACAAGTAATTCTAGGCGGCGAATCAAAGATAGGCTACTTTTTATCCCAAAAGTTAGTTTCTATGGAAATAACCTTAAAACGTTTTCATAGAAATAATGATTGCGAAGACGCAGACAGAAACTCGCACATCATATCGAAAAAATAAAATTATCTGTCAAGTCTAATAAAATATTTTATGATGGGTTTTTATTTCATTTCCTCAATTGAATATTATTTTTTTACTTTATTCAGCGTAGATTTTAATAAATTATGTAGAAGGTAAGAAATTAGGTCAAAAAATAAAATCCTTTGCATTAAAGATAACCCTGTATATCTCGAGGTGGGTGTAACGATTGGCGCCAGAATTTTATTGTGCTCGCCGGTGGCTTTGGTTCAGACACACGTGCTTTGATTT
Organism: Eupithecia insigniata; assembly: GCA_947859395.1. NCBI lineage: Eukaryota > Metazoa > Arthropoda > Insecta > Lepidoptera > Geometridae > Eupithecia > Eupithecia insigniata. Next base: position 14,242,440 of record OX401998.1, on the reverse strand, counting down.
GAAAATGGAACTAATTTGTTTTTGGAACGTTTAATGTTGGTAGTAGTACGTGATTTATCCTCACGGTTGTCTAATAAATGAATGAAACTTGTATTTCCATTTTTGAAAGAGTTAGGGCGTTTCCTCATTAACCTTGGTTCTGTTTTCAAATAATACTCGACAAAGAGGCTTATTGCAGTTTTAATAAATCCCCCTTACGGGAAAAACTAGAATCTTCATTTAAAATGTTCAGTATTATCCCTCGGCGTTTTTTGTTGTTCCACTTTTCCTCCTTGAGAAAATATGTTCACGGGGCAAAAATATTACATAATTACTTAACAGACAATTTATAAGGTTTAGTCATCGTCAAAAATAGCTGAAAAGGCCAATATATGTTTTTTTTTACCCTGATTTAAGTTTTACGGAACAAATACTAATCCTTGGGGAGTAACATTTTTATGAGAACCCCTCGAAGTAATTTTCTATACAATAGCGAAAAAAACTTCAAAATCAATCAGTAATTGACGGAAAAGAAGACGAACATACATAAGAAAACATATGTACATACATCCAAACATAGAACCACCTCCTTTGTTTGAAGTCGGTTAACAAGTGTTTAAAGAGGAATACAAGCATCCTTGAAAATTACACTATTTAGCAGTTCTAGGCATTGACCGCGTCAAATACATAATTTTAATTTTCATGGTGGCCTTAAAATTAATACTATCCACCGAATTTATTTTTGAATTCTAATAAAACATTGCGTGTCAGGTGAAAAAAATATAACTTATGAAAGAAAGCTTTAAATAAATTACCTGTAATTATTTTGAACTACAGAGCTTAGTGCAATTTAGTTTTTGTATGGGGTACTTAGCCACACATAATCTCACACATCAAATTTTATTATTGACTGTAATTACATCAATTGTCGAAATTATTATTGATTGTTACTTTGCTGTTTGAATACTAAATCTTAGTAATTGTTTTACATTTGCCAAAGTCTGCCAAATACCTAAGTTAGATCGCGAGTGAGCTCGTTGAAGTCTTTTGTATCGAAAAATTTATTATTCTTCTCATCAGCACTCTGAATGTAACATAATTCATGTGTTTAAAATTTTATATATTCTATCACGATACAAGTTTACTTATGTTTTTTTAGTCTTAATTAATATTGTTACTCAGTAAGTAACTAATTACAATTATTATTTTCAGACTTTATGTAAGTGATTTGTATCTAAGTGAGAGCGCGTTGAACTATGTTTAATGAATATAGGAAAGGAGCCTCTAATAGCATAATATCTCAACCAAAACAATTATGGAAAAATCTTACAACAACATCCAACAATACAGTTGTGATGGCTGCTGCCGTCTCGGAATTCTGCATTTTACTTGCCCATCCTTTTTTACAGAAATCTAAATTGATAGCAACATGTCGTCTTAGCCCCGCGACATGGTTCCAAGTCGCTTCGTACAATTGTACAAATGACAACAATAAACTCCGCCACCCGCGATGTACCAACCTTGGTATTCACTTACTGAATGAACTGAGGTTGGTTTGGGAATACTGACTTACATTGTGCTAAATCGCAAAATTCCAAATTAATGCAAAAAAAATTACACTGCTTAAGTTCAGCTGCCCTAATTCAAATCGTAGTAAGTGGTCTGATACAAATTTTCTAGGTTGCCTGGAAGAAATTGCTCTCAGCGATGAGGCCGCCTTTTGTACTGTTTATTTTTTCATTTAGATATAAGATTTTATAATAATGTTCATTTAAGTAAAATAAAGTGTTCATTTATTAATTCATCTCCTGTATGCATCCCAAAAAAAATACGACCACCGTGACGCAGCGGGCGAAGGTCCTCCTGCGACGTAGGAGACTGGGTGCGGGTTCGTTTTCCTCCTCGGTACAAATGTATGTATCTGCAGATATTTGTTCCAGGTCTTTAGGGTGGTTTCTATGTTTATCAATAAAAAAATGCCAATGATAATAAATTCATGCAGATGATGTGTAAATTGTATAATATTTTTTTATTTAGCACCAAGCTAAGCAGAACTTGTGATGGGTTATATAATAACTATATGACCGATATAATATTATGTATGTATCTACGTTATATTCATAAGCGATGATAATAAACGGATGAGTTGACCAATCAAAATTATTAAAATTAATTATTTAGTCAACTCATCCCATGGGATGAGTTTAGAGTGGGATCAGTTGACTAAAGAGCTTTGTCCCTTGAAATAAGGGCGTGCCCTAGAAAAGCTCTAGAAAATTTAATTTTAGATTAAGATATCCAACTTAGACCCAAGATAAAGAAAGTTTGTGATAATACTGCTGTACTATGACTGATCCTGTGACATTAATATCGTGTTTTACCTCAATAATGTATAGTCTCAAATAAAAAGGTTTTTTCTCTAAGTTTCCGAGTCGGGACACTTCAACTACTTTACAGGCATAAAATGAACCTTATTAGCAATATAAACTTTTATAGTCCCATAAACAAATAAAAGAAGCCGATTCACAGAGTTTTTGCTCTCCCGATGAAGACATCGAGGCAAATTAAAAATGTTTTGTACTCATGCATTTCTTTATGTGTGGCAGGGAACTGTCACAGTTTTTACAGAATTTGAAATTTAAAATTCGAATATTAATTTGCCACAGATTGCAAATTCAAAATGAGAATGAGCCGAACCACGTTTTGTTGAGATTTTTTACAGTGAAACTTTGAATGCTTCTTTAATATTTTGAGTATTAAATTGGTGCTAACTATTTAGCAAATAAGCGTTGCCATTTATTGTTACTAAATTGACAAAGGTAAAATAGTAATATTTTGTATTATTTTAACCTTTTTTTGATTTTTATAACGAAAATACAAAACAGCGAGCTTTGAAGCCTTAATTTGAGAGATCCACGATTATGCAAGTCCAGATAATTTCCATAAAATAGATTTTATTAATCTTAGGTGGTCAAATTAAATTCAGCGGAACAAAGCGAATATTAATTAAATATCGATTAATGAACATTAGGAACCACAGGAACGCTGTGTTGACGAATAATATTTAGTTTTAGACAAATGATTCAGAATATACTTAACTATAAAGGACTGTGTCTGCTAAAGCACACATTCTTGATTTAATCAGAATCAATAATTTTATTTCTTTAGGCTTACAAAATAAGCACTTAGACAAGTCAAATTTTATACTATAAACATAGTTATTATTATCAAATCAGAAATAAGGTGTTATTGATATTCTCTTCACTTCAATATTTTGTCCACAATATTACAATGTTATCAAGTTCCGAATCCAATCCAAAAACGAAAATGTACTATGTACGTAAGTGGAACTCAGCAGATAGTGCAGATCTTTTGTGAAGATTATAATGTCAAATTATGCATCGCACAGCTTAAGCGGGGTCTATGCCATTTTTGTCTATTAAAACTATTTTTGAATTATTTATTTTATGGAATACTATATATTCTTCTTTAGGAAATGTTAATAGTAGACTGCCTTACTTATTTTCTTTCTGAATCTATTTAATTTACAAGAATTTCATTCATCCAGAATCAGACAGTCCCAATTTTTATCTAGCACATAGCAGTTAGGTAAGTACTTAATTGGAATCGATCCATATTTTCAAGAATAACAGTTGTTTCAAATCTACGCTTTGCTTCAGTGGTCACGATGCTGAGATTATTAGAAGATTTACCGTAAAAACTAAAGCAAAATCGATCAAAACGCCCCGTGAGACCAACCAGCGGGAAGCGGCGAGCTCGACTTCATTCAGCAATAATTATGTCGATAGCCACTATAAAAATTAATCCTTTCTTCTAATCAGCTTAGGGAGTTCCATTAAATAACTTAGCTCGTTTTCTAATAAGGTCGGTAAAGTTATATTTTATTGCATATTGTATAAGACATATCATATTAATGACAAATCTGAAGTGTGCCCTCTCCTATTTGCACGCCAGTAGTGGCAAAATTTATATTTGATTTAAATGCATGCATATTAGTAATATTAATACTTATGATTGAAGCAAATAAATGATTCTTATTCTTGCATCAAATACATGTGTGTAAGGTACATAGATATCGTACACAATGTATTTCTATGAGACCAACCAGCGGAATGCGGCTAGCTCGATTTCATTCAGCAATAATTATGTCGATAGTCACTATAAAAATTATTGTATAAATCCTTTCGTTCCATAAAAAAACTTAGCATGTTTTTTTAATAAGGTCGGTAGAGTAAAGTAAATTAGTATTTTATTGCATCAAATACATATGTGTGTAAGGTACATAGATCATCATCATGATCAGCCCATACACGTGTCCACTGCTGGACATAGGCCTCCCCCGTACGACGCCACAAATAGCGGTCCGGAGCCGCCTCCACCCATCGACTCCCTGCGACCGCTACGATGTTGTCGGTCCATCGAGTGGACCGACAACATCGTAGCGGTCTCCCATGTAGGGGGGGGATTTGCCATAATCACCACGCTTGGCAAGCAGATTGGTGATCGCAGTGTTGGTGTTTAAAAATACTCAGAAGGAAGCTGCTGCCCTTCCTCTGGTAGGTTCCCTTAGTCGGCTCTTGCGACATCCACAAGTTGAGTTGGGGGGGTCGATATTCGTACGTCGCGGCCCCACGGCTTAAGGTACATAGATGTCGTATCTTAATATACGAAACAATGTATTTCTACCGGTACGGCGTGCAATATTTTCATATAATGACAAATAAGCAGTTAAATCAATGGAAAATAAATTAAATGATATGAAAAAAATATTAAAATTCGAATTGCATTAAAATTTTAATATTAGAATGAAAAAATATTTAGTAAAAGTTCCACATAAAATGAAAATGTAATAAAACTTATTTGCTACTTACCTTCGCATTCTTGAAAAAATGTTTGTCTGCCATAAAGTCACTGATAGTACATATAATAACTATACAGTGTAATAACACTCCTAAAGTAGTCAAGTAGTAACTAAATTTTAACATAATTTTAAGTGACTTAATTTTTAGTGTGCGTCCAAACGTATTAAGCAGTCAAGCTCATTAGTTGACACAAAAATGCAAAATGGACGATCGATGATCGCCATAATAGCTGACGCTTTGCTGGTAAGCCTTGTTTAACTGATATATTTCAATATTTTCAAGCTATTTACATTGTTTTTTAGGTATTCTTCAACGTATTTTATGACAATAACAAACATAACGGATCGCACCGCCAACATTACTTGTCAATGGACTAAATTTTAACTAAATTGTATTGTCCAAACGTGTCAAGTTACAAGCCACGCCCCCCGACTTACCCGAAAATTAGAAAGATTTCTATTCTGCTCGGAAAGTAAATAAATTTTAACTTGCAACTTGTCACTCAATTTAAGGTTTACATGCATTAATTCGCTTAAAATCAGTTTAAAATTTTTAACAACTTGATACGTGTAAACCGGTCATTAAAAAACCTTTCACGTACCTAAATAAAGATAGTGTAGATAGAGTAGACACGTTCTTGAGTGGAGACTGCGACTCTATAAACGTAGTATCGGACGTTTTCAAAACCCTGGTTAAATTAGTAGTGATTTGTTACCATTTATATTCAATATTTGATGGCAAAATTACCTTAAATTTGTTGATCATTAATAATAACTTTCTCTAGGCATAAGTATGTAGTTCTACCTCATTTCAAATCACTCCTTTGAGTTAGTACATTCTACCTACATATAGCCAACAGAATAAAGTAAACCAAACTCATTTTAAATCACTCCTTTGAGTTAGTACATTCTACCTACATATAGCCAACATAATAACGTAAACCAAACTCATTTTAAATCACTCCTTTGAGTTAGTACATTCTACCTACATATAGCCAACATAATAAAGTAAACCAAACACCCTGCGACACCCTGCGGTCAAGTGGTATGACGAACTGTGAAACACTCCTAGCAGATACTGGATGAGATAATTCAATACAATTCATATTTCATCCATTGCTTAATTAATTACTCAAAGCTATGGCACTCAAAGGGGGGGGGGGGGATGCCCAGTCGTGGACAAACATAGACTGATGTGTTATATTATGGCATTGAGATATGGATTGGGGCAGTGTTCATCATAAGATAAATCTGACAATTAGGCAACTTCGTTGGTTAACTTTAACGTGTCATAAACGTCAAAAGAATTGTTTAAAACTTTACCATTATGTTTGTTGGTGAACTTGGGTCTTAATCTTTGAAGAAATAGTAAAAAGAATATCTTTGAGAAATCAAAGTTTACTCCCCTAAATTATCAAAAAACTTCATAACACGAATCGGTACTAACACCGATCTTTCTTTCTTTTTTCGTCGTTAATACGACTAACATATAAAATGGCGAAGGTATTACCGGATCGCTTAGCTTAGTGGGAATGCTTACCATAACGCGAATATAAAATTTGCTCACTTAATAAAGAAGTAGATTTTACACAGAAACCAGACTTGAGCATGTATGCGAGTCCGAAATAAAAGGTGTGAGTACACAAGGCAGTTTACCGTGGTCCTTCACTAGTTTCATTAAGTACTATGTTATGATAGTAGGTTAGGTTAGGCAAGTATTCATTATTTAACATAGGTCCCATTTTACTTATTTCATAATTGATACACCTTTTACAATTTTATGAGTAAAATGTGTGACTTATAAATAAACTTCTTGTTTTGTTGTGTCGTGTGTGTTTGTTTTTGGAATACCTACAACTATAGAACCCTCGATATCACTTTAGACTGATGAATACTTAAGAATCAACTACACTGATTTACATCAAATATAGTTAAGAACAATCCAAGATCGAATTTCATAAAAAATATTAATATTGCAATCTCTGTAGCTATCCGAAATAAAGAGATTTTATTTATTATTTTTAATCTGCAGATTTTTTGACTCAACCAGCTCTCTGGTAGACAGGGACAACGGAGAAATATTAACAAAACTTTTTACCTTTAACTTAATAGATTAACACAATAGACTAAAAAAAAAACTTAAATTGAATTGTAATTATTTAAACCTTAAAACAGGATCACGGCTTGAGTCCGTATGTCCTTTGGTAATTGTTGGCGGGAACTTAAAAAGGTGCCAATTAGAAGGCCCGCTGGACGTATAATAATGTCGTTTATAATTTTATGTCATCGATATTTGTCTGATGCTTGTCTCTAAAATTGAACCTTACTTTCGCTGGCTAAAATTAGCCAGAACTTTTTAATGCTTTGGAAAATACTTATAATTTAGTGCCAAATAAAATAATTTGATGTTTTTATATTTCATTTGAGTCATTACTGGGTATCAAAAAAGAAAATTAAAACGCATTAAAAATGACATAATTATTTTCTGTAAAATTTAAAAGTGGTTCTGGTAATGAACGATACAAATAAATACATAAATTGATTTAGAATTGATAAAAGTGAATTATTTAATAAAGCAAACTTTTAGCAAATTTAGTAACAAAAATAAGCAGAGCACATGCATTCTTTTTCATTCAACAATTATTTACATACAGGTAGGTATTCGAAACTGCGTGTGGCGGAACGTAAAAACAATTTAAACTTGGAACATTAAATCATTGTGAAAACACGTGTAACTTCACCGTTGTTTACATGGACACATTGTCGCCTTAACTGAACGAAGCTTAAGGGCAGGCGTTCATGTTGTTAGCCATGTTAAATACTGGAACAATGAAAGTGTCTTTTATTTTTTTGGATAGTATTTTCTTTTAATTGTTGTTTTTTTTTTTGGTTGGCGATTCTTGAACTTTCAACATCATCATATCAGCCCATACACGTCCACTGCTGGACATAGGCCTCCCCCATACGACGCCACAAATAGCGGTCCTGAGCCGCCTCCATCCATCGACTCCCTGCGACCGCTACGATGTTTCGGTCCATCGAGTGGATGGTCTCCCATGTAGGGGGACTGATGCATGTCGATCACAGTCAGTTTTGCTCAATAATCACATTCGCAAATTTAACTTTCAACATACCTGCAGAAAATTAATTTACTTTAAGTACTAGGTTAGTGCTGAGCTTACAACATAAAGTTATTTTTAACGTAACGTGTTGTAACGTTAAAACGATAAACCGACTTCAAATTCCCTTAATTTTACACTTATTTTAAGTTGTGCTGGATACTCATCCCCTGGGAATAAAATTTTTATGGGACCCCTTCGGGATCATTTTCTATACAAAAAAGAAAGAATTTTCAAAATTGGTCCATAATTGGTGGAGATTTCGTGTAACATACTTACAAAATAAATATACAAAAGAATTGAGAACCCCCTCCTTTTGAAGTTGGTTAAAAATGCAGACACAAAAGAAACCCCGTTTATTTTTTATCGATTGAATATTATTTAGTTACCATGACGCAAATATCTGCAACTCCTCGTGCTGCATAGAGAACTAATTCAAATGTCCATCATAATCAATAAATTTGTTAAATGCTTTATAAGACAAAAAAAAAATTTTTTTTTTTTTTTTTCAGGAGACTTAAACTCTTAATCAAGACCTTAAGTAGTTTCCCAAAATTACGTTTTAGGTTTTAAAAACCTGTTTACTTAAATAAAAACTTCAAAACTCGATGCAGCTTAAGTCTCGTAATAAATACTTCTTGCTCCTCATTACCTTACCTCCCAAACCGACGACATTCGGAATGCAAAAACGGCAAATGACATTTGCAAATATGTTGGTAACCACTGGAAAAACAGGACTCCGTATAATGTTTAGCTTAGTCCATGTCCATTGCAAACGGAGCGCAAAAACCGGCTGTTACTAAAAAAAAATAGTTGAGTCATTTTAATTCTATAAGCCTAAGTATAGTATAATATATAGTCAATTTAAATAAAATTTTAAATCACTGTGTGAGTTTCTCTCGTTTAAGAATTATAGTTAATGTTATTTTTTGCTCCAACTCGAAAACTAACAAGGTAAAGGTTTCTTGTTCGCTTCTTTACTTTTACCATATAAGGATTGAAGTGAACAAAAGATCAAAGTGATCACTTTATTTCCCTGTTTTTCTTATATAATTTTAATTTTGTGACGTGTCCAAGAGTCCTGTAAGGTCTAAAGGAAATAAAACACTTTGATATTTGATTATAAATAAATTTCAGTAAAAAGAACTCTTTAGGTACTAACTGAAATACTAAAAGTTAGTACCTATTAGAATCAGAATCAGAATCAATAACTTTATTTCTTTAGGCTTACAAAATAAGCACTTAGACAAGTCAAATTGTATACTATAAACATAGTTATTATTATCAAATAAGAAATAAGGTGTTATTGATATTCTCTTCACTTCAATTTTTTGTCCACTAGTGGAAGAAGTGAAAAAGAAATTAATTATATTACATGAGATATGTAACATAAATTATTTATATTACATATCTCTTTTTGACATAAATTACACATCATTCATGCGAACAATATAATGTTTTCTGTGTGGAACAGTAAAAAGATTCACTTCAAAAATCGCAGCGCGGTGTCCCCATTTTCCTCAAGCCTCTACCAATGCGAGCTCACTTAACAAAATTGAGAAATAAAGATTTTTTTAAAATCATTTAAGAACTGCTCTAATTGAAATTTTATCCAACCGATTGCATGTTGGGTGGCGGCTGTGAGAATATCAATAACACATACATTTTCAATAAAAAACGTGACACAGGACTTGAGGCCGCTCATTTATGGAAATAAATAAGATTTTTGCTTGTAAGGTATGCAGGTTATTTTTAAAATAAGGTTATTTCGAATATGTTGAATATCTGTGTAGTTGTATTTCGCATCACCATGTCGATTTGGACAAAAGATTGAAGTAAAGAGAATATCAATAACACCTTATTTCTTATTTGATAATAATAACTATGTTTATAGTATAAAATTTGACTTGTCTAAGTGCTTATTTTGTAAGCCTAAAGAAATAAAGTTATTGATTCTGATTCTGATCACACAGTTAAGTGGTTTTACTCAATAATCACATTAATCACATTCGCTAATAAAAATTAATTATTGTAAGTCGTAACACGAGTCGTTCTCGCCAGTGCTCGTATATAATAAGCCTGTTTAAATAGAATAGAAATTTCTTTATTGCATCATCAATACATGAAATACAAACAAGAACTTAAATACTAACTACGTCTAATGTGGTACAATCGGCGGCCTTATCGCTAACAGCGTCTCTTCCAGGCTACCTTGGATGGATAGGATTGGTATGTCTTAAAGCTGGCGGTGGCGTAATAAATGAAATTGTTAAATGTGGGGGATAAAAATTACTTTGTTTGTTGTAATTTTCGAAAATTTTAGGAGGCCTTATATCAATAATGTACTTATTAGTTACATAATGAATGGAATTATTGACTACATAACTACTTTAATGTTACCCCTTTCCGACAAAAACAATATATTTAACATTTTGATCTGACGTTTCAATCATAATTACATTTTAACTATTGTTTACGTTAGTTGCATGTTTTATTACGGAGAAAACATATTAATAACATAGCGCCACTCTCAAATCGGTATTAAAAATGCCTAAAAAAGAAATATGTGCATTTCTTTTTCAGGCATTTTTGTTGCCTAACCTAACCTAGTTGGGAGGTGAAAGACGCTTGGCATGTTTGGATGCGGGAAGCTCAAGATACAAGAGGCTGGCAAAAGCGAAAGGCCTATTGGCCGCCTTTGCCCAGAAGTGGGTACGTGGGGTAGTGGAATACCAGGCTAGTATGATGATTATGGGTACTTAGTAAGAAATCATAATTTTTGATATAAAATCATTATTTGAAAAGTTTGATGTCATATCGGACCATGCGCTTTATCGTTGACAACATCTCTGATCAAAAAACTTATTAAACTTTCGCGTTTTGTTACCATAATTAATGACAATGATGCTGTAATGCGATATAAACGTCGCAGAAATAATAACAAAATACGCGATAAATACCACATAAATCATCATTCATCATCACTATGTCTGGTCATCACTACAAACGGATCATTGTAAAATACTCGTATATATAATTTTTTTTGTTGTATTTTTGTTTGATTGTAGAGATAAATAAGATTAACTTCTCGGTGTTAAGAGTAGGCATCAAATATAAGATTTTTTTGTAAAAGTGGCGCTAGTTTTTCTATAGACTACACCATAAGCAGTCCAGTGGTTGCGTGTGGCACGGCTACTCGGATATCTTACTTAAAGTAATCGTTTTCGTGACAATACATATTAATACTGAAATAGTAACGTATCAAATTATAGAAATTAACCAAAAGGCTATCCTATTTATTATCGAGGATAGATAATCGTATGCCTTAATAAAATTTGTATCAAATTGTTGGTCGAATTTACACTGAAAACAGGCATACAGAGGATTTCTGTTGTGCCCAGTATCTTTCAATGTTGATATGCATAACTGTCACAACTAAAAAAACTTTATTATATAACACAGACACAAATTACGTTTGACGATGGACTTATCGCTAGAAGCAATTTTTAACAGGCAACCTGACTTGTCAATCATAGTTGTTACCCTCCCAAACCGGCTACTTTAAGTTATATCTAACTACTCCTTTTCTCAGCCATAATCGATCAAAGGTAATAAATGAGCTAATCATGAAAGGGAAGTTAAAGTTAAATATTGCATTTATTGTCATTGAATAAATGATTATGATTAGTAACGACAAAGTGGGTGCACGTAGGTAACTACGCGCTTGGCGCAGAGTATACAGTGAGTTTCTATTAGCCTGCAAGCTATCTAAATGCGTCCAAAAATGCATCAAACCCCTTGTAGTATTTTTTGTAGACACAACTGATTGGATCGGACTGTTCAGTGACAAAATACCCTCCTTTGTCGTGACGTCGGTTCAGATCTGCTCGATACTGATGTAATAAAGACATCACAAACACATACTCGGTGGCTGGGAAGATTTTGAAGATAAGGTCCAGCTTTGATAGATGTTTTTGTCTATTTGAAATACCCGTGTTATAAGAAAACAGGTATGCTCTTCCGAGACACGATGGTCTGTGTGGTGTCTGGTCTCCAGTTTACGTCATCATCGCCATCGGTAAAAGAGAAGACGAATTTGTTGCCTGGTGTTACCAGTAGCGTAAAATCGTTACTCCCCGAGCTCCTGTATGAATCTGATAAAACTATGTGGTTTTGTATTTACCAATTATTTATCACATTGACTCGTGTTTAAATAACCCTGTTTTGACTGATTTAACAAACATAATTGACAATTGTAATTTTTTATTGTATTTTCAATTGACCCTTATCACGTTTTTTCCAACTTCTGCATTTTGTTGAAATAAAGTGGCAACTGGATAGTGACGTCACTTGGAGAGGCTCCCGGAAGAGCAGACCTATTTTCTTGGATCATAGAAATACTTCTACGTGAATTAGAAATAGTCTTTTAAAACTAAATGCCGCAGAAGTTTGTTCCATTCCCGTAGGTACATATATAGGTACTGTAAAAAACGTCTTTCAATGCGTTTCAGATTACACAGAAGTTTTTCCAAAGTTATAAGTCAAACCGTGATTTTTGCTGCTTGCTCAAAAACTAGTTTTGATTTAGTAACTCAAAGTTAAATCTCACCAAGTGCTTAAAAGTCAATGATTTTGAACGAAAACAAGCAAATAGTGAACTGCCTTATATTTTATACGCTCTACACCATTTCAAGCCAAAGCTAACTAATGATTCACGAGAGCAATTTCAAATTTTACACGCTCTAAGCACTAGCAGGATTGCAGAACCAATAGAGGTCTAACCAAAAGCTACGTTACCAAATTAAAATATAAATAAAAAGAGTCCAAGCTTTTTTTAGTAAAAAAAACTTTGTCATCCCAATATTGTCTGTATAAGCGACTACAAATCGTTGCTTCATCGTCTGTAAAGCGCTATCAAGCAAAGGAAACATTAATTAGCGGGTCCACCCTAATTAAATTGTAACGTCTCAGCAAATCTTACGTAAAATTATCACTATGGTGGTCCGCAGATCCATTTCATTAAAGAAACATAATTTTTTATGGGTCTTTTAATAACATTTACTACTTAGATAACTTGGTCTTTATGAGCGGGCAACAAAATTACATCAAGGTATCACAAAACATAGCCGGTATATAATTTTAGCCGACTTGTTTAATTAAATTACTAATAACTGCCTATCAGTAATTACCTAGCTTATTTTGATTAGGTACAAAAATAGTCGGTGACAGTAGCTTTGCATTTGGATTTTCAGAAAGAAAACTGGGATATTTATTATTTTAAGTTATTTTAGCAGTCGCAGGGAGTCGTTGGATGGAGGTGGCTCAGGACGGCTATTCGTAGCGTCGTTTGGGGGAGGCCTATGTTCAGCAGTGCACGTATATGGGCTGATGAGGCTTTAACCACAGATTAGGTAATGATACTTTGCTTCAACTTCTTGCCTTAATGACAAAAGCCTGTATAGCGCTTATAAGAGGAGGCCTATGTCCAGCAATGGAGTAGTAAATACTGTAGATGATGATGATACCTTATCTCTGTCCTTGTATGCATTGCAAAGTTCTATTTTATTAGATTCTTCTTCGTATTTTTATTTATTTATTCTGTAGTCCTTTTTAATACGGGATACACGTTATCTTGTGAGAAAATAAGAAGTTCAAAGGCTTGGTCTTAGTCTCTTTTTTTGCAACTTTTATCTACCCACATACACTGAAGTAGCATTTTTATCCCCCGTCTTCATAATTAATCGCTTGAATAATTAACAGACTATGTTCTCTTAATTTGCGAGTCAATGAATATGTCAATTTATAAACCTTTACTTTAGTGATAAAGGAAAAATTAATGTCGCTATTAATTATCAAAAGTAGGTCTCTATATCTAGCTACTAATTTATGGGTACTTCGATCAATTTGCCATTAAATCTAATTTAATTACGCGATTGCATGCAAAGGTTTAATTTGTCAGACAGAAGAGTTTAAGCGACGTTTTATCGTTCTACATAAATATTTGGAGCGGATGAAGTCGCCTTCAAGCCTTTTGATGATGTCTGATTCCTTGACATTGTTGCATAAACTATTTTTATGGAATTAAAGGTCTATTACACTACACAGTATTCAGGGCTCAGTAGTTAGGGAGGTCATGGCTCCTTGCAAGTGCTTCGATTATACTGCACTGAACACCGGCTCCCTCACTCTCTGTGTACAGTCTGAATTTATACATACTAAATTTGAATCTAAATTTGATTTTATTACACTACTCGATTGTAAGGGCGATTAGGGAGCAAGGCTTGCCGGGACTGTACGGTCGCCCTAGTTAGGGATCCTTACTCTTATTACACCACTCTTAGGGTAAGGGTCCCTGAATACCGTGTAGTGTAATAGGCCTTTTAGATATCCAGCAGTGTATCGCAATAAAATAATGATGGTACAAGGGTGCGAACAATACAATTTTTTATTTATTGAACCCCATAAAAACCATAAACCAAAATCAAAAGTAAGTCATTAAATTGATGAGCGGCGCACAAAAAGGCGTTAACCACAAAGAATGGATTCATATTTTTGTTTAATTAAAGAATTTCATGCTATAAAGGCCAAGATCTAATAATTTGAGAGAAAAAACAAAAAATACAAAGGGTGGAGTCGACTACCATAATAATCGAAGTCGGAAGCCTAACTAATAGAAGTTTATTTTGAAGGGATCAGAGCAGAGGTACTTGGACTGGCATTGTTCTCTTGATATTTACTCAAAAAAAGAAATGCACAGAAAAGAAAAGGTAGTAGTGGTAATCAAGCGATCCTTTACGTGACCATCCTTAAACAGTGACAACGACAACGAACTCAACAACAAAAAAAATTCAGAACTACTATTTTTATCCTGATAAAACGCGGGTGAAGGTGACGGCAGCAGCTAGTAATTCACTAAAACGGATTTTAGCTTAGACTTTGATAGTGTTTGAAAACACGTGGTTATTATCGAAATTGTGACTTCTGTGGAATAATGACACGACATGATTTGGAAGTTTGGGGACCTTTTCAACCCCAGAAATAATTAATTCCACGTATTTACCTAGATCGCTGAATAAGATCATTAAAAAAAATGCAAAGCCAACAACAATATCAGTTCAACTGTTAAACTACAACAAATATAAAATATGGATTTCCGCAAAGCCTGAATCTATTATTTTCAACAAACAGAACAAAAAATCTAAGTGATTATTTCATTCCTACAGTTTTACGTATGTAATTTAAATTTTTTGACGTGTACAAGAGTCCTGTAAGGTATAAAGGAAATAAAACACTTTGATATTTAATTTGACTCCAAATTGACCTTCTTTCCAGTTCCTGATCTGTATCCAATCATCACAATCAGCACAGCGAGAGGTACTCCCTGCTATGCGTTGTCAATCAGTAGTCATTAATCAAGGTCAAATTAACATCATTTTTGGGAATTAGCTTCGGTGCCGATAATACGACATGGGTTAAAAAGATCCCTTTGATGGACACGGTGTTTTATTTTACCTATCGATTTAGATAAGTAGGTTGTGACGATTATGTCAAACCCTATAAAAACACCACCATGCCTTTTTCCTGAAGATACATATAATCGTGTAAAATTTGTGGTTCAGAATGAAGACAGTGCAAAATATCAGCAGAATCAATTCTCAAGGCCATAGAAGTAGTGTCAGAAATTTATATAAAAAAATCCTAACTAGAATATCATAAAAAAAAATAGCTAGAATATTTTAGTATGAAACAGGACCTTTTTGATCAGGTTCGGTGTTCGATGAATTATTTTAATTTATCAGCAGAAGAGACTGGCTTCATACAAACATCCGTTTCCGCAATAAAATACAATCAAAGAGTAACTAATCTTTTTAAGTAAATGTTTATCATATTTTTGACTTTCCCTTCAAAAGTAACCGACTTTTTCTAGAGCCTTCGATTAAAAGCTTAGTCAGTGCGCACGTGCCGGTCAGCAGATGTATGCCGACACCTGCCTTGACAATCTACCGTCTCTCTTCCTCTTGAGAAAACAGTATGTGTATCTCACTTGCGTAACGTATTTTGATTTGAACAAAGTCTGGGATCAATACTAGTGCGTTTTAGTCTAGCATTTTCCTGTAGATCTTAGTTGGTCTAATAATGGTCCAATAAAGCATTTTCATTTCTTTATCATCAAAAAAACAGTTATCACTATGGGCCAGGGGCCTTTGCATTAAAAAGAGCGGTTTGGAAAAGGCCTCCAGTAGTATATGATGATAAAGGTAATAGGTCATATTCTATCACCCAATACATTATCCTAGAACAGTGTCTCTGTTTTCATAAAATCATGTTTAGTTAAGTCTTGACCCAGCTTCGTATTCAAAGTCTTGTAATATGATATGAGCATGTAAAAATTAAAAAAAAAACATTAGCTTGAACCATAGAGTATCGCTTGAACTCAAAAAATATTTTCATCAAGTTCAAAAAACGGCATGCTATAAGATTGGCAAAAGATAGCTTCCAATCGACCAACGAACAACTTATTTCACTCTCAAGTGGTATTGTGATTATGTGACCAGTTTGTCGATATGTTCTAAAATAGTTCTCATTAATATGCTGCAGGGACTCTATGACCATGTACGAAGCCGCATCTTCCGACGGGTTTCCGAACACGTTCCGGACGCACAAATATGTGAGTTTTTAACCGACTGCCCTAGAGGGAGGTAGATAATTCTAGGAGCTTCTTTTATCTTGTCTATGGACTCGTCAGATTACAAAGTACGGGGTAATCGCGTACTTAATCTATATTTTTATTTAAGTAAATTTTATTTCTAGCTAGCTACTATGTATATAAGATTATAACTTCTACTATGTATGGTTATAAATAACAGATCTCAATAGTTTAAAAATGTGCAAACATGTTTTAAAACTAATTAATATTATTATAATATACATTTCAAATAATGTATTTTTTCCTTTATTTGTAAAAGTTAACAAATAACGAACTTCTGCGTCCTGTGGATCACTGATCAGCTGTCAAAAGTTACATAAAAGGATGTACTTTAGTAAATAAATAATGCTGGACAATCCACACAGCATTATCTAGCACAAAGCTGAGTAGAGCTTATGTTATGAATACTAGATGCCTGAATGACTGGTACTGGTAAACAATGTTACGAGGCTTTAATTTACGTAAGGCCCGCGCTGGCACATTTTTGTACCCAATTTTGATGAGTCGTCCGGTTGAGTTCACAGTCATTATCAACTACATATGTACATTCTGGACCGAATTTCACTCAACGAATTGCTTCACCATAACAATGGCATCGACTCAAAATGACACATTTTAGCATTATACCTTTGATGAAAGAAACTACAGATGGAGGAACGCGTGTCAAAAGTGTCAAGGTTGAAACCTACATATCTATCAAAACAGCACCGCAAGCACTATCTAGAATTTCTTTCGTCTATGGATGATTCTGCGACGATACTATTGTCTTATTAAACCAATTGGTTAGCAGAATTAAGAATTCGACTCCCGTCGTATACGAGTATATATAGAGAACATCCTTCATCCTCATCAAAACTGTACTACATTGTATAATAACCCCCCATCTGAATTCCTGCTACCCGCTACCGCTATAAGCCGTACCGTTGTCCACGCCCCCTATTTTGTGGCGATGTCGATAATGCCCGGTGGTGGGCAAACGTTGTCCCTTGAGTTGTGAGGCCATAGATTTATTATTGAAATTAGCCTTGTGTCGTATGTACGTGTCGACTTTCTCTGGGTATATGAAGTTGGAGACATGCTGCATATAATGTCTTTTTATTACATTGTCTATTTGGTGATGATTTGGACAGGTGAAACCCATATAGCCAGAAACTCGTACCTATATAGTACATACTAGTTTCTGCCCGTAGCTTCGCACGCGTTTTTTCTATGATTTTTCTGATGACGTCATGTAACTTATTGCAGTTTATTGCAAATTTTGCAAACTTGTGTGCAGAGATATATTTTATTTTTGCGGTTTTGCGCGCGGAACGGGTTATAGAGGAGTTTTATCCCATGGGAATTGATTTATGGAATAAAAAATATATTTCTATGTTAGATTCCAGGCCTAGAATCACCTGTATGCAAAAGTTCAGCCCGATCCGTTCAGTAGTTTTCGCGTGAGGAGGTAACAAACATAAATTCATTCATCCAAGCTTTTGCATTTATAATATTGCCTTGTTTTCATTTATTTTATTTTTAATTTATTGTTAAAAACACTTCTTTACTATTCAACCATTTATTGCAGGGGTTTCTCAAATTCTTAGTAGCAGCAACTGAGATTATGCATTATAATCTCACATGGAAGTGTTTTTAGTAGCAGTTCGAATTTTACATCAAGTAGTTTGTTTTACATAAAGTAGTTTGTTTGTCAACTACAAACAAAAAAATACAAAAAAATCCTACAGACAAAATTAGCCTAATGTTACTCTCCATCATTTCAACTAACTCTATACCAAAAATCACGGCGATTAGTTGCTTAGCGTAAAGGAAGGACAAACAAATAAATACACTTTTGCATTTATAATATAAGCTAGGATTCTGCAAAAGCTTTCAAAACTCGAGCACAGCAACGCAGCACGCAACGTCATGTACAAAGGCCTTTCTCTGTCCACCAAATTGCTTACAAAATTGGCGAGCGCTCGTGCCACGGACGATGTTTAATGACACCCAAAATAAGAACATGCCTTTCAATTATTAAGTACTCCAGATTGACATATTGAGGTTATAATTTGCGATTATTTACATACATTGCCGAAATGAGTTTTATAATTATCAAAAATTTGGTATTTGGAGATTATGCACTAACATCTCACATGGAAGTACACTCACTTCCATGAGGTCATATCTTTAGTAGCAGGATCAGTAAAAGCCATATCAATAAAAAAATTTGTTACTGCCACCAAACGAATACTACACAATTTAAACTTTGTGGCCAGGCCAGCCAGGCCATATTATGAGATGACTATATGTATGTAGATTTGTAGGCCTACAGAGATACCTAGTAATCACAAAAAAGGCAACAAATCCGACTTTTTTTTTCTATAGGTTGATTATTTAATAGTTTTGTTGTCTTACTGAGCGGTACCAAAAGTACCTACCTACGGAGACGATACCACTTCTTCAAAGTTGTATTTTGACAAAATTATGTCAAACATTAACTCACCTCGTTCAAATTCCAGAGAATAAATAATTGCCCTTCGATTATATTTTTTGTTTTTATGTCCAGCTGATAAATGTTTGAATATAGGGAAGAGCTAATTTCTGTCGCATCGCAGCTCAAAGGATCCATCATTATCCCGTGGCCTGTTATTGAATTACAATCTGCCAAATTTAGGAGCACGAGAGATTGTTTTTAGGGTTCTGCAGAAAGATTGTATGAAAGGAACCCTTGAATGGCGGCGGATAGATCATCAACGTGATGTTTTAATTTTTCTCATTTTCCCATAAAATATTTCTTAGTAATTCAGGATTTTAGCAATGCAAATATAATCAGTGAAGTACTCGATTATAGATTACTGATTCTATAGGCAATGTCTAACCTGAAAATATAGTAAATAGTCTGATCTCTATTTTCAGTTCATAAAATAAAATAATTGACAGATGTGACTCATGATAATCATTCTCAGTACCTTTAAATTTATGAAAATAGTAAAGTCCTAGGATTTTATAGAAGTTTTACAGGATTATCTTGAAGGAAAAGAATGGTTATTATTTTTGTGTGAAAACTACCGGAATCCTTGCCAATAACTTACACTTCACCAGTTCCGTTAAATCGAAAGATTGAAAAAACTTTAGGTTCACACTTCGAAGCCGGCTTGTTATAATGCTATTAATAATGCTTTAGACGTATTCCAATAAACATTTTAACACCTTTTCTTTAAGGCTATCATTAGGATCATTGCAGGACCGTTTGGTTTGGACCCCGAAACCTTCCGATTTTTGTTTATTGTGATTTTTTATGTCCTGGTCGTAAATGTGAAGCTACAGAGGACTACTTGATTTTGTTTTAATTAAAAAATATTGATTATTAGAAAAGTCTTTTGTAATACCCAACTTTTAGTAACGTTTCAAAAAATGTTGCATCAGAGATGTGAATCAAACACGCAACATCCTATAGTCCAGTCATCAATTCTGCTACGCGCTACGTCAAAAATGGTGCGAGATTGACACCCAAAAAAGCTCAGTTTAATTAAACATTGCTCGGTACTAAAATAAATCTTCATCGCTCCCACAACTTATTCTAATTAGTAAATACTGGTACCAAGTCCAATTAGTTCGATTCCCTATCGGCGCTCGCGCAGCCTACCTCGCTCGGTGGTTAACATAAAATGCACAGATAAAATTTAAACCCCTTAATGAAGTCCAGGATTGCCGGATTGCTTTATTTACTCGGAGATAAATAAATTTTCGGCTTTCCGTTTGTCGGAGTTGTCTGATTTATACCTCTGTTCTAATATGGATTGTATCAGTTTCGACACCAGTTGTCGTTTTGTTTTGATGCTTTCCAGAGCTAATGTGGCGCTTCCATCTTGCTTTTTTGTCGCACGATGAATATTTAAACATTTACATGGTTATTATTTATTTTCTGACTATGTAAAATAAAAATAAAATCTTGTGTTTTGAATTCTACAATTCTATTCAATTTCCCTTTCCTAATCATATCTAATATTTTACTAAAATCTCGTGTTTTTTGCAATAATTATAATGATACTATATGGGACCGAAAACTAATACCACTAAATAATGGTTCTTCACAGGAACTCAGCGTCCGTAACTCCGTTACTAACCTTTGACCGCTGCGGTGATTTAGGGTTGACAAATTGGTTTTTGATTTTATGACCAACCGTGAGAAAATTGTGACTGCGTACCTACTTGAAACTTTTTATGAAATAGGTAAATGATGTCTAATTAAATATGATATTTTAGAGTAAGTTAAACTTATAAGATTTCACTGAGCAGGTGGCTTTGATTCTTATAAACTCATAATTCTCTTATCCAACCATCAACACAAAAACGGACTAGAGTATAATTTAATTAATTTATTACCTTTCCGTCCTTTACAACGAAATAAATCGCCAGTCTGTAAGGAAATCAGCCAAATTTACATGATATAACTCCAAAAGTATCATTTAAAGACCCATATAAGAAAAAATACAATTTTTCGGTAAAAATTAACAATGTTTTAAGAATTTTGATAAACCAATTTACCAATTCCAGTCACGAGTCACATAATTTATCGCACCTATTTGCGTGATAAAGTTGCACGGTGCATAAAAATCGCCCTAAGTGTTGTATTGCACAATAAATTTCCCCATTTTATACTTTTTGAGGGTATCTTGTGACTGATGAATTCGTTTATGGTGATGCTGTCTCGTTACTTACGCGACTCATCATTGAGGCTCTTTGTTTGGCGTGACTATCAACTATAATTTTCCAGTTTTATATTGTTTGCGTTCGTTTACGTGGTAGTTTTATTCATTTCAACAGTCTCTAGTAATACATAAACTTTATCACCTGCCTACATATGCTATATAAAATAATAAATAAAATAAAAAGCCTTTTATTTCCTACTTATTAACTGCTTTTGAGTTACTTATCTAATATGATTAATTACTACTTAATTACTACTTCACATAACTAGTTTTTCTTTGATTGTTTCACTTATTACTAATTTTATAATACGCTTATCTAGTTTGTTTACGTTTCTACTTTACATAATAACTTATTTAAAATAACATAATAATAATCTATCGTAGCTTAATTTAGTTTATAACAATATCAGCAGGAACCCCATATTGGGTGAAGGCCTCCTCCAAAGATGTCCATTTGTCTCTCTCCTGTGCGGTCTGTTTCCAGTTTTGGCCGGCTGTCCTTACAATCTCTCCGTCCCAACGTGTCAACGGTCTTCCTCTGCTCCTTTTACCTGGAGAACCTTTCCAAAATGACACTTTTAAGGTCCATCTCTGATCTTTAAGCCTCGCGACATGCCCCGCCCATTTCCACTTGAGTTTTTGTGCATAATTCAATGTATTTATTGCTTTGGTTATTGACCTTATTTTTGTGTGTCGTATTTTATATATTTTCGTTATTTTAAGCATCCATATGCTATATAATTAAACAAAATAATTTCATTAAATTAATTCAAACCTTAATAGCAATAAAGATCAACTATCAATGCTGAAAACATAATCATGATGTTAGACCAGCGATAACTTCAAGTAGAGAATAGAACAGAACTGCACAGGAAATAATTAAATGGCGACTGAAATCCAAAACACAGTTCTGATCACTGTGCCTACATAAATATCAAAGTTATTAGTTGACGTTATTGAACATGCAAAGATCTATATTAGATAATCACAATTATTAGCACGAATGTTTAGTTTGTCGAATACATATTTATGAATTCCCACACACAATAGCACGAATGATCATTGCCCGATGATTTACAAACTTGATAAAGCGTTTAGTCATTAGCCGAACGGAAGTTGGGACACATTGTCCTGTGCTAGCTATGGGGTCTAAAGTACCCACGATTAAGGGTTAATAGCCATTTCCGCGGTGGTGTTAAAATTCCCACGCAATCTGATTTTAGGGTTGGACAGGAACTAGGAAGGTTCGAATAGTACCTATTCAAAACACAATTATTGACATAAAATGAGGTGAACCTAATAGCTTTGGTTGTCCACCTAGGTATATGATAGATCTCAGTACTCATGGCATCCCTATGGTTAAATACTCGAGTTTCATAAAATTCAACAATATTTCTTTGCTCCTCTACTATGAAAACAAGGGTGAAAAAAAATTACGATAAAAAGTCATGAAACTGCATTATATATTTAATTCTGCTGAACGGCTTTCGCCGAAAACGGTATACAGGAGATCTTCTTGTGCATGCTACTCACATTTGGAGCGAGGCTATCAAGAAGCATGGTGAAGCCATAGCGGTTTCACTAGATGTCTCAAAAGCCTTCGATAGGGTCTGGCTCGACAGCCTTATTGGCAAGCTTTCAGTATACGGATTTCCAGACATCTTCTGTAACTGGCTTTGTGACTTTCTGAGGGAAATATCTATTCGGGTAGTCGTTGACGGCTGCTTGTCTGATCAATTGACGATCAACGCCGGGGTATCTCAGGGGTCAGTACTCTCTGCCACGTTGTTCTTGCTGCTTATCAACGATCTGCTAGTACCCGGTATTGTTGGGCACGCAGACGACAGCACTGTGGTGGATAGGTACCTTTCTGACGCCAGGGCCAGTCGAAATGAGATACAAGCGTAAAGAGAACGGATGCTGCAACGCTTGAACTTGACCCTGAAGACAGTCTCTGATTGGGGCGAAGCTAATCGGGTTAATTTCAATGCCACGAAAACGCAAGCTTGCCTCTTCTCTGTAAAAAAGAGTCCATTTATCCAGGTTCCCGTTTTCCGGAATGTACCGGTACCTATAAAGGATCAACTGGAACTCCTCGGTGTCCCTCTTACACCAACTTTCAACTTCCGAACCTTCATCGAGTCAAAGGCTAAAACAGCAGCCATGAAGCTAGGAATCCTTAATAAGGTTAAGCGATACTTCACACCGGGACAGCTTCTATCGCTTTATAAAGCACAGGTCCGGTCCGGTTTGGAGTATTGCTGCCATGTTTGGGATGGCTCGGCCAAATACCAGCTTGCAGCCTTAGACTCGATAGAACGAAGAGCCTTCAGACTGATAGACGAGCAGTACCTTGCAGAGACTAAGATCCAAAGTCTCGATTACCGCCGCAAGGTTGCTTGTCTCTCGATCTTTTATGTGATACATTTCGGAGAATGCTCCCAGGAACTTCATGACCTGATTCCACCATCTCCTTTCCACTCCAGGACAAGCAGGACGGCACAATACCATCCTTATCAGGTGATATACCATCCATTCGTACAAAGCAGTTTTCGTCCACCTTCATCATTCGCACCGCTAAGGAATGGAACTCGCTACCTGGTTCAGTTTTTCCGGTGAATTACAATCGGGGTCTCTGCAAGACAAGAGTGAACAGGTGTCTTCTAGACCTTCGTGATGCAACATCGGCCACATTATCACTTTCCATCAGGTGAGATTGTGGTAAAACGAAGATATACACCATAAAAAAAAAATTGGTTCAAATTTGAGGAACCCTGCGATATATTCAAATGACTCATGTTTTGATTCGTATTCGTAGGTTATTATATTTCTAATAATTTGGTTAGTAGGTGAAAGTACTGTGTAAATAATATAAAAATAAAATCAGCTTTCGTCTAAAATTCAGTCTAACCAAACTCGATGAGGGTACGTCGAGTTCATTCCTATGGTCCAGCAACATCAGGATCCTGGTCATCATTTAGAACCAAAGTGTTTGGGAAGACGAATCCGACGCACCCAAATTCGATGGGGTTATGTCGTTTCGTTTAGAAGTTTCTATGGCCACCTAATGTCTTCATCATCAAACCAGCTCGATGGTACCATAACATTGCATTGTCTCCGAAGTTAAATAAGTGTCAATCGGTTGAGGACAAATGGTCTTAAATTCAGTTACAAGATTTGTCCCACATCCTGTATTAGGTATACGTATATGTCAAAGTTTGTGAAAATGAATCGATGAATGTACTATGGATGTTTGTTCATCTTTCATGCGAAAACTACTGGAACTGATTAGGCCATACCCATACCGCAGTATGGATATAGTTTGGTACCTGGAATAACATATAGACTACTTTTTATCACGATAAAATGCGGGCGAAGGCGCGGGCAGCAGGTACAAGGCAACTCAAATAAAATCTTGTCAAAAAATAACAAGGAAGACATATCATATCAGCCCATACAAGTCCATTGCTGGACATAGGCCTCCCTCATACGACGCCACAACTAGCGGTCCCGAGCAGCCTTCACCCATCGACTCCCAAAGAAGACATACCTAACCAAGAATCACAAATGGCGTCGTCGGCCACAAATGGCGAAGACTTAATACCTACCCTAAGTTTGCAAACATCGCAAAGCTCACATACCGACATATGTATGAATGACCGTGACAAACTACTACCAACCTTTTCTATCACATACCCAATTTCAGTCTTTAGTTGAAACCCTTTCAAGCTATAGTTAAATCATCCAAGAATCATCAAACTCTTCAGAATACCAACAATGCATAATCCTAAGGTTTTTGCTATTAGAGAGCGTAAGCCTCATACTGACGTCAATTTCTAATAAATCTTACAAATTTTGAACTAGTTTCATCCAATTATGTGAGACTAGCTGCTGCCCGTGCCTACACTCGCGTGTTATCGGGATAGAAATAGCCTATATGTTATTCCAGGTCCCAAAGTATACCCATACAATATTTCAGCCGAATCGGTTCAGTAGTTTTTGCGTGAAAGAGTAACAAATATCCATCCATACAAACTTTGGCAGTTATAAATTCTTAAATAATATTAGCAGGATTTTTTTCTAATTCTCCCTTCCTGTATCTAACGTCATCCAAGAGCATAAAAACTATACCTTCTTAAGTCGCTCACTTACCATGGGAGATACATTGTTGTAAAGGTATCGATTCGCCCTTCTCGTACCTCCTCAAACCTTGCAATTAAGCAAATTACTCAGCGAATCACCAAAGTCTTGTCGTGTCACTAAGTACTGACAGATGAATAAGTGCGTGTTGATTGGTATGTTAGGCGCTAATGGGCGGGACAAAGGCAGAATGGTTGCGGTAGATGGTATCTTACCTATCCAGGACTTGATGATAAGGCCGGCTGCCTCAAAGGCAAATGGGCTGTCGGTATTGTGGTGGTCTTCTCGTTGAAGTTGAAGGCTTATTGAAGTGAACTGGTCTCATCAATTTCTTTTTGTGGCGGTCATTCAGGTTATCGGTGTTGTCACCCAATCAAACAGATTCCAATTAATAGACAAAGAGAATTGATAAAAAGATTACCGGTATGATCCCAAAGAGACCTTTTGGGTCACATTTTTGGGTACTAAACAATTTTAGAACTATGGTCTTTAAATTAATCGAGAAACACTGGTAGCTAAATTCAGCTGTAGGTAGGATTATTTTCTTTCCATATTTCTTATATCAGAAGAAATACTTATTTTACACTCGGAAATAATAATTTGAGCAGGTCTCAAAATACTTCTTCTTCTTCTTTTAGCTTTGGCTCTGCATCTGGATTGATGCAATTCTGCCAGTGTCAGTTAGGATATTTGGATAGATTTTCACTTATTAAAATCACAATTTAAAAACTGTCAAATAATGACAACTTGAGACCGTCTCAAATCTGTTTAGCATTTCAATAAAAGAGGTTGAGATTCACATTATTTTGACAGGGTATGTCATGGTCACGAATTAAAGCAAACACAAGCTGCCCAAGCCCAGGGTTACCGTGGAATTATAATTAGTTTCTTACAACAAAACCGAATAGAATATTTATTCTACCCCCGTACGGACCGCCTACATAGAGCCTCCCTAACAAAATTACACACTCATTAGTTCTACGAAATACTTTTTGTTTGTTTTTACGACAGTCGGCGCCTAAAACTAACAAAATCGGTCACGGAACGAAGTGATTGTTTTTAGGCAACCGGATATTATGCAGAGGCAACCGAAAGTGAACCTCAATAAATCGATAAAAATCTTGAAAAGACAAACAAATATATTTAAAAAAATAATCTCGCTAAATTATATTAATAAATTATAGCTCTGCACTATGAGGTTCATGAAAATGATCTGAGGTCTATTGTCATTACATGGGTAAACAGAGCTTGTGTTATGGGTACTAGATGATGTTGACTTAATTATTGTATAAATTGTACAAAAATTTGTAAATTCTAGCAAAAAAAGTTTACTAGAGATCATCGAGATTAAAATCCTGAGGAATTTTAAACGTCGTCGTCGTCGCGGTTTCCACGCGTTCCTTTCGTACTTTTATATCATTCATTCATTTTAATTTAGAGCAATGTAAAGTTGAGGCTGTAAAACGACTATCAAGTCGATTGTTAAAAGACTCTATTAACCTTTCACCGAAGCTTTGATTCCTTAAAGTAATTGATTTCGCTCGTAAACTTAATTTTCGGTTCTTACGGATTTTTAGGGCTCGGGACAGATTTTCTCCCACTCTTCTTTCTTCTCACTAGTTCGGTTTCACAATTTTATAAAATATTAACTGACCCGCCCGCGATCTCATTCGCGTGGACTTTAGGAATACGACAAGTAATGTTGGTTTCCATGAAAACTAAAAACAAAATTTCAGCCTTGCAACCGTTCTACTTCCTGAGATTTCTTAATAAATCAGTGAGTGGCCTAACTTTGCCTCCACTCCATTGACCTTTAGGGTGCGAAATTAAAAAAACTCTGAAATTCACGTCTGTTTATATAGTCATCTACCTACGCTACAAATTTAGACAGGAACAGTTACGGTTCTGAACTTATTACAAAAATGACTTTTGACCCCATTTCAACTAATTTAGAATACGAAAATCCGTTCTTAGCGGGTGCATAAGTCCTAAAAGGAACCTCCATTCAAATTTTTACCTTCGTAGCTCTTGTGGTTTTAGAGATCTCTTGATGAGTCACCCAGTTTTCTATTTTATTAATATAGATAATGTGAACAGAAGAATTATAATGCGTCCTCTAATAAAACATAATCTAACCGTGGTAGTTGCAATATTAGCATTTCATGTGTAGATGCTTGTATCCCCTGAAGCAGATCAGCAATAAAACTTTTATTGGCAACGTTCTAACCGTGTAACGAGCACGAATTACCTTCACAGGCTTTCAATCAAAGCACGGCAAATGCCGATCACGATTACCTAGAATTCAGTTTTTTTATAGTTCATTTTATATCAAGGATGTATAGGAACAATGCTTTTAGACCTTGACTAAAATAATCAGTCCCGCTCCCATCCCAGCCTAGTCTCAGTAGTCCGATGATCGCACTGATGAATCAGAATCAGAATCAATAACTTTATTTCTTTAGCTTACAAAATAAGCACTTAGACAAGTCAAATTGTATACTATAAACATAGTTATTATTATCATATAAGAAATAAAGTGTTATTGATATTCTCTTCACTTCAATTTTTTGTCCACTAGTGGATGAGACTTTCCCTTATCAGTAGTTCTAAAATATTTGAACTACTGACACTTGTGTACGTTCTGTGGACCATGGCAGCAACCCACCGTGGCCACCCAATCTCCCTTATCATAAGTTTTAGAAACCAGGGCTTTGTTTGAAATAATACTTGGTTCTCCTTTTTAACACTAGGACGATATTCTCCGCAAATGACTTTTATTATGTATACGCATGGTATACGTTGCTGAATTGCTGTATAAAACTTGTGCCTCTCCGAAAAAACACGGCGCTATAAGATGATTATCTGAAATCTTCAAAATACTCGCGTAGTCCAAAACAAATATTGCAGATAGTACAAACAGAGTAGATTTTGAATGTTTGTAATGTAAGCTATGTATGTATAGTCGGCGTCTCAAATAAGCATCAACTATATCAATGTTTTGTAGACAAGTGGAATACTTTATTCTGACGCACATTGTACATTACACTGTAAGATGCAGGGATTCATTCTTACAGCTTAAACTACATTATTTATCAGATACCTGTCTGCGCCCTCGTTAGTACCAACTTCCCGCGACCAAGTCCAACAATGACGTAATCTGATCAACAACGCGACGTCATCATTCCATCATCATAACCGAGTGTCGACGGACCATCGATACGAGTGTATATGAGCGTGACGAATCGGTTAGGGCGAGCTTTGACTCCTTTGATTCGACTGCATTACAATATTCATGTGACAAGATAAACTGCTTTTGACAAATTAGTGTGGACCTTTTTGTGGTGTGATTTGATATTATGATAATTTGCGCTTGGTGAATGGTGAAATGATGGTAATAAGGATAATCGAGGGTAAGGAGATGATGGAGTATTAAGTTTATGAGGTGGGGAATCTGTTTGATTAATTGAAAGTTCATTTGTATCATTGTTTGCAATCGATAACTTTCGGAAGTATCTTCGAATAAAAAACAATGCTTCGCCATAAGAAATGTTATGTTACATTTTACTGCTTTAGAATTTATGCAAAATAAGAAGTTGCAAAGCGTGATGATTATGGCAAATGGAGAGGCAAAATGGTGCAACAATGGTGATGATAACGAGATTTGAAGTGAAGATATTTAATCTTTAATAATAAAGAAAATTAAATAATAGAAACAAATTAGAACTAGTAATTACAATTGAAACAATTGAGCTGCAGACTGTTGCAAGAAATTTACAGGTAGCTCAACTGGTCTATACCAATACCAGTCGGAAGCGTCTCCAAGACGCTGGCTGCATTGCCTCACTGTATGGCAATGCTATGCGCTGCGCCAGATACTCACCAGCTCTCGGGTCACGTGTAGCTTTGACCAGGCGCTCAGATCATTTTTTGAAAACCCGGTATACCTTGGTACCCCTCAGACCTAGGGTTTCGACTCTAAGGGGAGCAAATGCGCTGCCGAGAGCTGCATATTTGCGCCTCTTGAGATCCTCGGCCGAATTAGCCCTCACGATATTCTGCAAGTTTTATACAACCAGAGTGAGGTCAAAAAACAGCGAACGCAAAAAGTAGACGTTAATCCTGACCGATCTGAATTGACCAAGCTTCAATAATTAAAGCAGCTACCTATAAAAGCAATAAATTGACACTTGCCGTAACCATAATATTTGCATCGACGCGCTCCCAACGAGATATAAATTAAAAGTTATAGTTATAAATACACCAGTGAAATTTACGAGCAGCGGTCAAGCCTATCAATAAGACTTTGAAGTAAAGCATAATATACAGCGTCTTTTTTTTTCAGGTGCCTATGCGAGACCTGAAATTTTATTTACTAAGAATTGAATCAAAAGCTTCTTGAAATCAAACTTTGATTGAATGAATTGGAATAGTAACTATAGGAAGTCTCCTATAGTTGCTGCCTGCGCCTTTGCCAGCATTTTATCGGGATAAAAATAGCTTAAATGTTATTCCAGGTCCCAAACTATACCCATACTAAATTCAGCTTAATCGGTTCAGTAATTTTTGTGTGAAAGAGTAACAAATATCCATACATCCATCCTTACAAACTTTGACGTTTATAGTATTATAAGTAGGATAGGATAGGATAGGATACGATACGATAGGATAGGATTGTGCAGTGTTTTCCAGTATTTTTTTAATTAAAAATAGAATATTGACAGTTAATAATGACTATTCCGACTCCATAATATATTAATTCAATATTTTACGCATAATTACATACATGCTACTTAGATGTCTGTGATTCTACGCATAGACATGAAACTAAGTTCTCACTTAATTGCTTCTTGTTTTTGATAAAAAGATCTCTGGGATTCTACGTAATATTCCAAAACCTATAAACTAACTAATAAAGCTTATGATAAAATCATTAAGAACTCACGAATAAACTTTAATACCTACGTAAGAGATTGATATAGAGAACAGTCAGCCGAGTATTAACCACTTTGTAAGCTCACAACAATTAACATTACAATCAGTTGCTAACGATACTCGCAAACACAACAATAACAATCATGTTTATGCGTAGAAAAGCACGGTACGGTGGTAAAATGATTTGAGCCGAGTAAACTACTAATTGCACCTAATTCTCCTGAGTTTGATCAGATCATGGATATATGATGAACTAGATGAGTCCGTCTTGAAAATTGGCAAAAATATGAAACCAAACCAAGGCGGCGGTCGCAGCGAAAAATTCCACACTTCCAACCCATGGATGTCGTAAGAGCAGACTAGGGTCATGGATGTCGTAAGAGCAGACTGAGGGTGTCTCGAGCATTCCTCCAACACACACTCGAGTTCGGTAGACTTAATCGTTAATTTTTCTTATGTAAAATAGTCTTCCATTGTTTTGTAAACTAGACACAGAAGCAAGAAAGCCCACCAGAAACTTACCAGTTGCGTAAAATCTCAGAACGATTAGCACTATTCAATATTGGCGTCAAAGGTAACCCACGATTGCTGTCACTTTCATCCTTTTCCAGCAATGGCAATATAATTTGCTCAACCGAATCTTTAAATAGTTTTATATGTATCTTAATCGTCTCTGTTCTGGCAAAATAAAAATATTTGAATTTTTACTTTTTAAATATAATTAAGATAGTCTCCAAAATACATTATTATACGAATAATACACAACAAAGTCTTCTGAAGAGACGTTCAAGGTAGGTCGCGACGTACCTTAAGATGATAGTTTATTTCTCCACACATCAAATTTTGTGCGATCAAGCATACCTAAACACATTTGGAGGTAGATTCGAGGTTGACTCGAAGTCGAGGTAACGACTAATGATATGAGGGGCAGTTTTCGTCTATTGACATATTATTATGTAAGTCAGAGTGGGAAATAACACTGTTTAGTAACTGTTTTAAGTTAGCAGACCATTATTAATAAGAATCCTATTTACATATGTATATAAATAAATAATAATAAATAAATCAATAATGTTGGACAATGCAAATAACATCGTCTAGCCCCAAGCTAAGCAGTGCTTGTGTTATGGGTACTAGATGACTGATATACTTAATATAATATATTACATAGATAGATATTTTTTATTATACATAAAAAATACCCAGAACACCCGAAACAAATATTTGCAGATCGTACAAACATTTGTCCCAAGGCGGGAATTGAACCCGCAACCTTCTGCGTCGCTGGCGGACCTTCGCCCGCCGCGCCACATTGGTCGTCAAAATATGTATGAAAAAGAGTTCCCTTGTGTTGATTTCAGGTGCAATTCTAAGCTAAGAAACGGCTCACGTAGCCACTAAGCGACTCTGAGTGTAGCAGTTTTGATTAGGGCATGTTGA
This sequence comes from Eupithecia insigniata, assembly GCA_947859395.1. NCBI lineage: Eukaryota > Metazoa > Arthropoda > Insecta > Lepidoptera > Geometridae > Eupithecia > Eupithecia insigniata. Next base: position 14,210,547 of record OX401998.1, on the reverse strand, counting down.
GCCAACTCGTCTTTACCACCACAGGGAGAGACAAGGTTGAAGGCACTAACCAAGTTAAAAAAAAGTGTAACATCTTTGGAGTATGTACTTATTCTTAACCTTAGATTTAATTGGTATTTACCGCTGTTCAGTATCAAAATGTAGAATATGGTAGAATGTGCGATATCTAGGCGACTTTTATGTTCGGGACTACAAGATACCTACAAGAACAATGTAAACGCAAACGGGTAAATATAGTAGTAAAACTTTACAGTATTACAACGCAATTTAGCTTCGCTGGAAGAGGCTCTATAAATATTTATTGGTGCACTTTCAGCTTCAAATTATACGGCTAGCGAAAATTATTACCATATCTCAACTGACAATGCGCTACAGTAGCTACCATTACAGTGCACTTTATTATAAAAAGCTGACCGTTTTCTTTCACTGTCACTGCAATAATTTAAACGGACGTGAAATAATAGGATACATGATTGTTTGGCGCAAACGGCCGGTACCTAACAGCTTGAAGCTAGGCGTAGTATGCGATGCATAATGTTGACATCATAATTAAAAAATTAAACGAACTCATCTGTGACGTTCGATTATAATTATTACGTTAACGAAGGATTCTATAATGGTCGTTGTTAACGACGAAGTATAATTCGGTTCAATTATGTTTACTAATTCACCCTAATATGTCAGACTACTTCAGATAATCGATATTATCGTAATTTGTCATAATTCCGTATTTGACTAAACAGAGGTCTGCCCCAAACAGCGACACCACAAATAGCGATCGTGAGCCTCCATCCATCGACTGCGACCGCTACAATGTTGGCACGTCAATTTAGAGTCTTGGCCAAAACTTCGAACGCCTTCGTAGGGACTTTTGTGTAAACGTTAGGTACGCAAGTTCTTTAAGGCACAGGAATTCATCTAAGTGTAAATTCACCTTTCGAATACAAACCAGACAGACGATGGGAAACATCTACACAGTCTGTATTCCCCACAGTATGCTATAAATCAGCCCATTGATATCTTTTAACAAATGAAATATTCATGCATCTCTAAAAAATTTAGCCTATTATTACTTTGAAAGTTTTATGACCCTTCTATGGGAATTCACTTAATCCGTAGAAAAATGGTGGTGAAACAAATATGTGAGGTTGTTTTACAAATGTTTATGGGCCACGCAATGTATTTGAACTAGTAATATTGAGCTAGCGGGAGTCCAGCGCCCACCCAGAGGTGTGGACATCTCGGACCAAATCGAATTATGCCGCTACCTACCAAAAACTACCAAAAACTCAAAAACCTCCTGTCCTATCCCCACTGTATACGGCTCAAATTTGAACTAAAACTATCGTAGATCCGGAATATCTAAGGTGGTGGTATAATAACGTAAACCATAACGAATTAGTCGCATTGAAAGGCCATAAAACATATTTGTATAATTTTTCTGATGAGGCCGTTCGTTTTGAAAACGTATCCCACGATTTCATGTTTTAAATTAAGGTCTTATAGTTAGTTGTGTTTACGGTACAGTCATTTATATTTATTTTATATAAAGTTATTGATAATTGAGTTAGTCAACCAAAGGTTAGTTTTGAATATTGTTAAACAGTTAAACATTAAAAAAAACTCGGTATTTATTTATGCACTCCGGTTAGGTAAATATTTATTAGAATTTTTCATTTAAAAAATTCTCAAAGTTTTAGAGGATTTTACGCTTTTCACTTCAATCTTTTATACCCATGTATAAATACTAATATACCTAAAGAGCGCTAAATTATGTTATGAAGAAACTAAATATCAGAAAACAAAGAAATTTCTGAATTCAACTTACCTAAATAAAATAAATAGGTAACTGAAGTTTTAATAATGAACGAAGTAATGTAACTACATTTCATTTATAAAGTTCCAATGAACCGCTTCTTTCTATCTAGTAGCATAAACAGTTTTTTGTTGTAAAATACTGTTACTTTATTTTTGTTGTAACCCATAAACCAAAGCCATAACACCTTTTATGTTACGAAGTGTTCGAAACAATGTGGAATACATGCAGTGACAAAAACACATCGATTTGTACTCTCGCCTACCGTTTCACCGTATAAGGCGTCATATTTTAGGGTTCCTTAGTAACTAGGGCTAAACCTCACTCGTTATTAGCATGAAATCAAAAAAGCATCGAAAAATCCCTTAGAAAATAGTGTTACTTTTAAGATTGACAGTTATCAAATTTCTATACATAAAATGCAACGCAAAATTTCAGTATATTTTGATCAGTAATATAAACGTAGATAGTTAATTTACAAATATTATCCAACTAGTGTTGATATGGACTAATTCAGCTACCTATAGATTGTTTGCAACAGTCTGCAGGTGGCTCAGTACTTTCAATTGTAAATACATTTCTAATTGTTTTCTCTTCTTGTTATTTGGTTGGAATATTCTTTGACCCGTAGGGGATCAACCGGCTGCGGGCAGCCGGTGCCTTCAAGGATCTTCCGGCTGCGGGCAGCCGGAACCTGCAAGCCAATTTAATCTTTTTCATGTTTAAAATAAGGATTGTATTCGCTTGTCGTGTTTTTTTCATTCGATCCCGAACGAAATTACTTCATACTAAAAATCATAGACAAGAGACACCGAGTAATAAATAAAAAAGAAAAAATGTTTATTGACGCCATGGTCAGTCTGAGGCGAGGTTTGTTTACAAGTGCGTAACAAGTGGGTGCTTTGTTTTTTGTGACTGTTTTTTTGTAAACAAACGCGACAATTATGGGTTTGTTTAGTTCAAGGCGTGATTAATTACATCCTTAGGAATGAATAAGGTAAGTCTGATTCTTAGAAATTGAAAATTTACGAAACATGAACTCGCGAACAAATTTTTGACTTTATCGAAAAAATACGATTATAAAAACGTAATCATGCCAAATGTTATTTATATATTTCGATAGTGTATTTATTCTAGATTGTAAATCAGAAAAAAATCATTGTATGGAACCCAATATCTCAAGTTCCAATCAAACTTCACCAAACATATTTTTTCCAGCATAGATCTTGCGACAAACATTTATCAACTTTAAAGTTACACTCGTAGGGATCACGCGGCGTAGCGATCCATCCTCGATTATTTATTGCGATTTAAAACAAATAAAATCAAAATTCATGCTGCGTTCGCTATTTATAGATGGGAAAGTGAATTATTGTGATATAGCGTCAGTATTGGCTTCAAAGGGGTTATTATTTGAAAATGAGAAATATATAATCTACTTTTGACGTTTTTAGACCCACAAGGACCGCAGCAGTTACAGCAGGTTGAACATGTCCGTCGTAGGTACTGTATGTTAATCAGCATCTTCTTAATCGCTATAGTCTTGACAGACTGGTCGTGGTTGGGTCGTGGTCATCATATCAGGGAGGGTAGCACTCTGTACAACTCGGTCCCATTCTTCCTGCACCGTTGCTTTCCTGGTACATTCATGTAGGGACCCTTTTAGCGTAGCTTTAATTTAGTCCGTCCAGCGGATAGGAGATCTGCCACGATCCGTGTGATCCGTCCGCGATGGGCTGTCAACTTTCCCTTGTACCACAAGTTGTTCGACAGACGCGTCTCCTTAGCGCGAAACATGCCCGAAGAAAGTGAGTATACGACCAAATCAAACAGAAACAAGAAAATGAGTAGTCAAACTCAAAATTCTTTATTTTCGTAAGAACAATAAATGTAAACTTAGTAAAGGTCAAATTCTTATAATTAAACTCTGACATGGAAATAAATAAAGTGATATTTTTCGGTTATTTCGGTCGCTTCGGTATGCAAGTGGTATGTAAAGAGGCGACGAAGTCGGTTAGGTGTTATTTTTCGAGTTGGAGCAAAATCCGTCCCAAGCTTTTTTGATGAAGGAATAATGATGTTTGACAATTTGTTTGAATTTGTTTACTGATATCTAATGCAATGTCCAACAAGGTGCACCTAGCGGAACTGTTTAAAAATATATCTTAACCGACTTGATCCAATAGATGTATCAGTCCATTATTATTGTATAGCTACCGTTGCGGGTCATTGTGAAAGCACAGCTAAGACCAACAACTTTTATAATAAAATATTTGCGAATTAAATGAACTGAACGACGAAGGTCGAACCGCAATCATGTGCGTCGCAGGTGGGCCTGCGACGCACATGATTGCGGGTTCGATTCCAGCCTTGCCTATCTAACACGCTCTTAATTCATAATCATAATCATCATAATCATTTATTTATTCATAAAAGACATGGTACAATAATAGGTGATAAATACAAGTAGATCCTCATGACTCGCCACATACCTGGCATGTGAATATTAAACTTAAACTTACTGTCTAATTTATTAATAATTTATTTATTATTGTATTTATAGAAATTATAATTTCTATAAATGCAAACATCATCTCATAAAGAGCTAGATGAGGTGAGGATTGTCCAGCATTATTAATATGTCTTATTTATTTGTCTCTACTGCTCCTTTGTATCACACAATAGCTTTAATAACTTCTGGGAGAGGGGGAACCACTGATGAATTTTTTTAGAGCTTAGAAAGAACTGGTAAGAAAATAAACTTTTTTCGAATTATGGTAGGTACTCTTATTTTCGTAAAACTACAGTACCTATAGGTAATGTTAATTAGAGCTTCCCCCTCTACCAGGAGTAATGGATCGAGTGACAGGGTAATTGCAAGTGCATGTGTGTAAGGGTGCTTATTTAGTGTACAGCGGTGGCGGGAGCGGATTCTTGGTTGATATCACTACGTGAAGTATTTTATTTGAAAAATGACAGAGAAAGGCGTTTGAAGAAAAACCATCAGGGCGAGTACCTCCTAGCCGAATTTATGGCTACGGCGGCTATGGAAGACTAGCTATTTGTGCAGGATATAATTAAAGTGTACAAGTTTGTGCGCAAATGCAGGTGCACTATCATCATCATCATCAGCCCGTACACGTCCACTGCTCAACATAGGCGTCCCCCAAACGACGCCCCGACTAACGGTCCTGAGCCGCCTCCATCCAACGACTCCCTGCGACCGCTACGATGTCGTCAGTCCATCGAGTGGGAGGTCTTCCCATACTCCGTTTCGCATTGCATCGCGGTCGCCACTCGAGAACCTTTACTCCCCAACAAGCATATCTCACTCTCATAATAAGAATGGGACGGAACCTTGTCAAATTAAATATTTTATATAACTTTTCTCATACAATCAGCGCATTGTTAAAGTGAGATAACCTACAAGAAAATGTAATTTATTTTGAATTTTCCATTGGGCTCGTGCGATGCAACTTCTTACGGTCCGTCAAACTAACTCGGATGGAACCATATCAATGTGATATAAAAAGGTTAAGAAGAAGAATTGAATGTCTGACCGTTTCTGTTTCAGTGCGACATGGTTCCACCCCAGTCCGATCAGGCGTGGACTATGCAGCAGAATCCGTGGCATACGAAACAAATACTTACTCACCAATTGATGAATGGCAATTGGTAAGATTGAATGAACGAATAAACACTTTATTGTACTAGAAATAAACATTAACAAAAAATCTTATTAAATATCTAAATAAAAAATTATACATCATTATCATCATCACGGCCTGTCGTGGACCCATTTTTAAATGAATGTAGATCTCCTCCAATCGCCTCCTCTCTTGAACCCTCGACATCCAATCATAGCCTGCGTGTTTTCAAATAAATAAAATTAAAATAAACAGTACAAAAGAGAACTTTCTTGGCTTGTGTTTGTTTCACTCGCTAAGGATTCCGCATCCGCGATACGCCATCACTAAGGACATTCGCTAAGATGTGACAGCGATGTTGTTAATTTAAACGGACGCGATCAATAAACACTATCACAGCATCGACAATGAGGCATCGTACCAGTGAAACATATACACGAGCAAATGGGGCATGTAAAGTATTAACGATCGTAGCTATGAATCCTCTGTAAATTGTGTGGAATTGGATAAAACAGTTTAGCCAAGCGAGGTTTGGATAAATAAAAGAAGTAATGCTGGACAAATCACACAGCATCATCTAGCCCCAAGCTAAGCAGAGCTTGTGCTGTTGTTACTAGATGACTGATATACTTAATATAATAGGTATATTACATAGATACATATATGTTTTTACTTTACATAGAAAATAGTCAGAACACCCCAGACAAATATTTGCAGATCGTACAAACATTTTTCCCAAGGTGGGAATCGAATCCGCAACCTCGAGCGACGTACGCGGACCTTCGCCCGCCGCGCCACATCGATCGTCCTTTTTTGGACCAGTCATTTCATACTTAGGTTTTGTAGTAGAGTCAATAGTAAATTAGATAAATTTTTCTCTCGCCAGTGGCTTAACACAGCAAGAAGTAATAAACATTCAATGACGTTACTAAATTTACTTTGAAATGATTAATTGTTATCTGCTTATTAAGCATGAATGTAATAAATTCCCGTTCCAGTACTTATAAGATCTTGTTTCTAGTAAAAATAGACATAACAGAGCAGAGCACAAAGGGCTCGTAAGCTTCACCAACCTTCTTTTTACCATGTCAGAACAACAGCTATGGAGCTTTAATAAGGAAACTACAATGCCACTTAGGCACTTGTTAGCACTTAATTTGTGGCTTCGATGCGTCAAATCGGAGTGGCCCAAGGTGGACAGACGGACGCGTGTCATTCAGTCGCTATGCGTTAACGAGCGCATGCAAATTTCGCGGCGCTAACCGTATGCTGGATGTGGGCTTCCTACGCTGAATGTGAAATAAAAAGAAATTTTTGGAAGCTAAGTGCTCGGTCATAAACTAGCCCGGCTATTGATATACAATGGTGTAAACTTTTGTGTGTGACTTTTTCAGCATATCGACTTTCTAATTAATAATTACCTAGTAATTATTAACCTAATGTCTAATGTAAGTCCAAAATAATAATAATTATTATTATTACCCGCAGTGCAGCTTGTGACGAGCTGTTGGTGAGTAGGGACACCACGGGTATACCGAGTGCTCTCGTGGAAGTTCCTGGTTCTCGTCTCCGCTTGTGGAGTGGTATCCCAAGAGAACCAGATCCCCACCTCTTTCTTGCCTTCATTGGCCGATCTGAGTGGAGTCGCGAGAGATGCATCATAGGATGTAGACTCGGGGGTGGAAGTGTCTAATGGCGTAATAACGAGGAAGCCCGCTGACGTGTCTTCGTGATTTCACCAATCGGGGCCACACCACTCGACAGCTTTTAGTCGTTTGCACCGATGTTGTTCGTTTCCGGCATTTACACCAACATTTTGAGGAAACCATCCAGCATTCGGCAAGCCATCGTTTGCCGCGTATAAAAGTATTGAGAGTATGTTTATGGCAGGCGTCCATAGTTTCCACCATAGCCCAATTACCTAGTCCATCCATTCACCACAATAACATGGCTTTTTTTGTTCTTTTCATTTTCCGTTGCAATAGTCTCAACACCTGGCGGATATTATCTTCGGGTGTATCATATTGTGCAACCAAGGATGATGCCCGCTATGTGTAGCTCTCGCCTTTAGATTAATACTCATAAAGGGCCTCTGTGCTTCGGCTCCACGCATGCCTCCCAAAGGACAGGTCACTATATGACCCGTGATCATGGAAATGAGAAACATAGTAATAATAATAAGTCCAAATTTTATTCTTTAGAGTATTAGCTTATGCTTCTTTATTCTAGGACACAGGTTCATCTCTCTGAAGTTTTTTTAAGAATAAAAACTTCATAAATCTTTATTCTTAAAGAAATTTGCGAATTCGTTACCGCAGTCAAACTTAAATTTTCAAGCATTTACTTAGTTTAAATACTTTAAGGTAAACACAGTGTTCTTGCTATAATACATACATGTAATCGAAATTTTATTCGACAAGATTCTACGTAGGAGACCTTCAGAAAGCCGCTAAAGCTTTGTGAACCGCCTCAATTTCTCTCGTAATTTCAATACGAATTGGAAACAAATTCTTGTAGCAAATACAAACTAGTTGTTCCGACTTGATAGGCATAAGTAGATTGCATACATAAAATATACCTACCTATACTACATGGGTATGTCTGCAATATATGTACATAACATTGCGTATGTTTTCAGGAATCGACTGACATGGTCGTTAGAATGCTAGAACTAGAGTTTTGGGGATATGGTCTTAAATCCAAGTAGCATCTTATCAACTTGTAAAAAAAAACGAGACACACTGTACACAAGAGACCAAGCATATCGGTCCGCGTCATTTTCAAAACTTTTATTATCTCGTCTCTCACTCGTAAAATCATATATTACCATGCTAATTTATCAAAAAAGGTATCAAATGCAATTTCAACTACAAATGGAACCGGCTGGTAAAAAGTAACATCGCTAACAACATCATTAGCCTAACAAGCGTGCCTAAGCATGTTTAAGACATATTGGATTTGAGGCATACGAAATTAGTAATTGCGTACACAAAAGTACTTTTGGAACAGGTGAAGAAGAATCAGCGTGATGGTCAGATGTATTCAATGTTTCGCCGAATTAAAGTCTTTACGAATTATTTTAGCGTCTCTATTAGTAAATTAGTCAAAAGGAGTTAGATACATTATTTGCAAATAATTACTTTTTGACGTCATTTCTAAGACCCTACCGGGCCAGGCTTTATAGTTCAAGTTCAAAAAGCCTTTATTCAATTTTATCGAAATAAAAAATAGCCTACCCATCGATGATATTCTATATAAACTGAGGCATTGCTACCCATACGAAGTTTGAGCCCAATCAGTTCAGTAGTTTTGCGTGAAAGAGGAACAAACATCGATACATCCATATATACAAACTTTGCCATTTATAATATTAGTAGGGTATTTTAATTGAAGGTATGTATGAGACACCGGTATATCACTATTCTAGTTAATCTTTGTCGACGAGATTGTTTTACCTTTCAGCAAACTCAAATACTTCCATAATTCATAATATTTATTCATTCACAATAATAATATAGTATTTGAAATTTTTATAGATAATTACATGTGGAACATGTCATACAAAATAAAGGTTAAAATTAAACGCTTACAGAACATTATTAATAAAATATGTAGATTCATGGCAAAAAAATGCGTTTTTGAACTTTTGTATGTGTATGGTGTCAAAACGAAAAATTAATCTACTAGAGCAATGTCAGCATTAATAAATTCATCTATCGAGTAATCTTAGACGTCGGTCAAGTGTTTTCTTTCATACATAATATTGGAATTATGTATTCCCGCTGTAGATTGGATTTGACGGGACGGATTTTGCTCCAACTCGAAATATAGTTAAAAACTAAAACCCGACTACGTAAAAGTCTTAAACAAGCGTTCACCTATTGTCCTTATCATTTTCTTTTGATACTTAGGTAGTCGGAGGCTTTTGTTAGTAATTGTACCGTAGGTATATGGGGTGGGTGCCTCCGACTACCTAAGTATCAAAAGAAAATGATAAGGACAATAGGTGAACGCTTGTTTAAGACTTTTATGTAGTCGGGTTTTAGTTTTTAACTATATTTTTTTATACCTCTTTGCTAATAGCTTGAGAATCGTTAACCTCAAAAAAGTTTGAGAAACGGTTTTGGAAAGTACAAACAAAGACCTTTGCAACGATACCACACACGAGCATATTTACTAACATTGAAATTTTCGACCCTTTCTTCGACCCCCGCTATCGCGTTAGACCCTAATTTTTATCTGACGTCACATAGCCTATAACCATCGGGCTGTTAAGACTAATCATATGACACCTCATTTGTTGAAATCGGACCAGTAGTTTCAGCGCTACGAGGGAACATAAAAATCGGCTACATACATAGAGTGTCAAAATCATAACCCTCTCGTAGTCGGGTAAAAATAACACCTAAAGGCTAAAGGTTTCTTTGTCGCTTCTTTACTTTCATCTACATATAGAATAGAATATTTATTTACAGGGTAAACATACATGTGTTAGTAAATGTTGCACCATTAAACCACACTAGGTTTGTGTTGGAGCTCACACTCGTCTTATACATATGTACATTTTAATATAATTAAATAGTAAAATGCATTTGGATTGCTTCTTTTAATCTAAGAGACAATACAATAGAGATATCGTAGCGACTGAAATAGAAATACCACTTTATTTCCATGTCAGTGTTTAATTTTTGAGAATTTGACCGTTTCTAAGTGCACATTTATTGTATTCACGGAAAAAAGGAATTTACGAATTTAAATTTGAAAAAGATTTGATTTTATCATCCCATCGTAAAAATGGTCTTCCTCTCGTTCGTTTTCTTTCTCTATGTTTATACATTATGTATACACACATCTTGCTAGTCTCCGCAAATACAAGAATTGAATGAAGAATGAAGACTTGCCTACGAGATAGCGCAGTATTCTAATTAATCTTTTTGATTTTTTTGCAATAAAAATTCAATTTGAAATACACTTCAGTTCTCATGTCGTCATGCCATGCAATCAGATAACTAACTAAAATATCTAGTTTATTGTAACTTTTACGAAGACGGTAAAGGTTAAATAAGCGTGTAATAAACTATAGCAGTAAAATATTATGATTTATGGACATAGAGTTGTTGATGGTAGTAAATTGGATCACTTTTAAATGCTGGGTACGATCTCAGATAGTGTTGCCAGTTTTATTTATTTATAGGTACATATGTTAATCTCGTGTAAAGTACACGTACCTAAAATAAACGAAGGTATTTTTGATATTTATGGAAAATAAGCACTTTAAAAGATAGAAGTGGCGAGAAAATTATAGAAGCTATTAAAAATCTTCAAAACTATTTGTTTCTATAATGAATTCATTGAGTTAATTATTGCGCGTTCGACACACTGGCTTCGGCCCAAACTAGTTCGATTACGGCAAATCAAATTCAATGGTGAAGTTGTCCCAGTTGTCCTGTACAGAACAACTGTACAAGACAACTGGGATTAAAGCGGATTTAATTCCTCATTCTTCTCATTTTTAAAGGCAGGCTTAAGAACTGTAAGCCACTTCTTGAAAAAATTGAGTGGCTTTTCATCAGCGCTGCCACCTATTTTATCGTATTATTACGTTAAACAAAGGAATTTTCAAAAATCCCTGGTCGTTTGTGATTTATCATAAACTTATTTTTAATGCCGCTGTAATCGTTTTATATTGTATAGCTTAGGAGGAGATGCGAAAATCGAGTTTGGTGGCCAAAAAGTGCAACTTCGCATCCTAAGCTATACGACATAAAACGATTAACGATTACAGAGGCATTAAAAATAAACTTATGATAGGGATAACAAACGGGCCAAGGGATTTTTGAAAATTCCTTAGTTTAACGTATACGATAAAATAGGTGGCGGCGCTAGTTTGGGTCAGGGAACCGCCTTAAGAAAGAAAATATATTTCTTCTAATCAGATGGATTATGCAATTAGGCAGTACCATAGATTTCTCACGGTCCAAACGAACCCGTACCACCACCGGTAGCGTTTTATCCGCTGCTAATTGCGAAAGATGCTTTTCATGAATCACTAATCAAGGTAATGAACTTGCACGAAAGTAAATGGATGGGCTGGTAGCTTGCACGTAACGAGCAGTGAGTTAGCACCTTAACTCGTATTAATGATTCAGGATGGCAAATTACTATCTACCTTCCTACATAAATTAGTACCTAACTAAGTGAAGGATGGGACTTTAGTGTTAAAATGTATAAACAATTAGAGATTTTGATAATTAAATTATGTGGACAAAACGAGAAACGGACTTCAAATCCCTTTTCCTTAGGAATAAAATTCACAATTTTTGGATCATCTTTTATACAACTGCAAAAGAATCATCCAAATAGGTCCATAAGTGACGGACATACAAAAAACATAAATACAGCCGATCATAGAACGTCCTCCTTTTTTCGAAGTCGGTTAAATGGATTTGATAGTCAGAAAATATAAACAAGATAAAACCTATCTTGTGTTAGTTTTCTTCATACATACATAACATAATTAGTAATTGTGTTTGATTACGGCATTAGAAAAAATATTTAATTTGAAATAGAAAAAAATCCCAGACAATTCCACTGTTGGGTACTTATTATGGCTGATCCGTCTATGTGTGAGTCTATGTGTCAATCATATCTTCTTCTTGATGATTTATGTGTCAATCATATCTTCTTCTTGATAATCTATGTGTCAATCATATCTTCTTCTTGATAATCTATGTGTCAATCATATCTTCTTCTTGATGATTTATGTGTCAATCATATCTTCTTCGTGATCATATCTTATTCTTCTTCGATTATATCTTCGATGATCTCTCTTATATCTTCGTAGGAAGATATTATATCTTTGAAGACACATAGATGGATCGGCTATAATAAGTACCCAACAGTGGAATTGTCCAAGCTAATTTTAATTGTCAATTACTACCATAACCTATATTTGCATAGTAGCATAGCAATCCTTATATTTACAGACATGGGTATAAATAAGTAGGTAGAAACATATCATTTTTGAATTTCGGTTAAAACAAAAAGCAACTTCGTGTGAACAGTTGTGATCAAAGCACCGCAAGATCGCACTCCGTATAGGATAACCATTTGTTCACTATTTTATGGACATTTTATGATAAAGTTAAGTATCTGTAAGATGTGACCGAAATGGCCCAGCAAATTAAGTAAGTTACAATTACAAACCTCTTTATTGTACACGACAAAAGATAGTTTCTTCTTTATTTGGACAATAATTTTATAAGTGTCCTAATACTTCTCTTTAATGTCAGACAAATTGATGTGTTTTTAAATGATTATTTTGCCAATAAACTATTACATTCTAAACTTCAATATTCTATTCTTTCTATCATTTATTTGCTTTCCTTCATTTTACCCAGTGATATTAACCGCACCCGCACTGAAGCTTGCTTGATAATTAAGGTTATACCAAAATTTCGCATTAATCAGCGGCCTGAATGCAACCACAACTGCAACTTTCCATGATAAAACAAAATCATACCCACCCCACATTATTGTAAATGATAAAGACTTGCCTTCTTTCTTTAATTGATGTCAGTTTTTGACTGTATGAACATGCCGACTGTGAATTCACCACCTCAACAATGAAGTTATAACTGACATGGCTATGTGTGGAAATATTGCTCTTCGTGATGTATGGGAATTTGTATACGATAACTTTGCAGAGGTTTGGGTACGGGCAGAACTCTTGTTTATTACTCTGCTGAGATTTGATTTGTATTGTCAGTAGTGCTATTATAACTAAAATTGTCCGTCTCAGTTATATTTTCTACATAAAGAGAAAAGAAAGAGACCTTATTTTGGTCAATCATTATTACCTACTGTAATTACTATAATTGGCCTAAAGCTGTTCCAATTATGTCAAAAATAAACAAAAAAATTATATACTATAAACTAAATTTTTATAGGTTGCTCTAATGTTACTGAGGTAGATGCTTGAAGTTCAAGCATCTCAGTAACAGTAGAGAGAGAAACACTGTTCAAGCCTTGAACAGTGTTTTTGAAATACTCAAAGTCGACGAAGAAGGCGAATGATCGTTAGACTAGACATTAACCATGTGTAAACAAAAATGAAAAATATGTCTCATTTTTCTATTTATAGAGGTACGTGCGCTTGTGTGATTGAAAACATTAAAGCTTGCTTGTTAATCAAAATAGATAAGGCTTCAAATAAAAAAAAATTGAATGACTCTATCCATCGCTTTGACAGCAATGTGTTTTCCCTCTCATCATCATCATCATATCAGCCCATACACGTCCACTGCTGGACATAGGCCTCCCCCATACGACGCCACAAATAGCGGTCCTGAGCCGCCTCCATCCATCGACTCCCTGCGACCGCTACGATGTCGTCGGTCCATCGAGTGGATGGTCTCTCATGTAGTATTCGGGGATTTGCCATAACCACCACTCATCATCACTCTTGGTAGGCGAATTGGTGATCGCAGTGTTGGTGTTGAAAAATACTCAGAAGGAAGAGTTTTCCCTCTATGCCCTAAGAATTTTTCTTTTGCAATCATAGTTCCTCTTCATATTAATTTGCTTCCCAAATTTTTTTTTTTAAAACGCAAGCTTTCTTTTTTTGGCCTTTGTTCATAGCTTGGAGCTATGATACATTTTACTTTTTCTAATCTTATGTCACTTCACTTTCTATTTCATAATCTAGTTGTGACAAAATAAAACAAGGTCAACATGGATGTGTACACTTTTTCTGTTTCCTATTCATAAAGGATAAATTCAATATCAAATTCACCCTCTGCTTGGTCTACTTTTGATGGATGAGACAAAAAGATTGACGCTTTAGGGTTCCACATTTTATATAGTAAAATGACAACCCTTACTGCTAAATTTTTTATTATAGTTATTTATCCCTCCACGATAGCACCGTCCTATAGAAAATATCCTGATATCCTAATAATATAAAAAATGTGAAAGTCTGTGTGAATGTTTGTTACCACGTATCTCCGTAACTACTTAACTTATTTAGATGAAATATGAGAGGATGAGAATGATGAGGTATGTAGATAGTTTGAGTTCTAGAATAACACATAGATTACTCTCATTTAGAAAAAATTGCCTCAGGATTGAAATCCTGGTAAAGTTTGTATATTATTCCGTGGTTCGATTCACTCAAAACTCGATACGCGGGTGTCGCTGCTGGGCGCAGCTAGTTAAAAATATAACATTATTAGATAAATGCCGCAAAAAAGAAAACGATAAATTCAATAAAACCATCTGGGTGCAAACCGACTTACACTTAGCTGACAATTTTTTTGTTTCCCGTCCGTCCCACCTACTAACTATGCGACTGTCTGTGCATTGTTTTAAATTGAATAAATCAGCTGATTTCAAAGTAGCAGGTGTATCCTGAGGAGGGACTCTATTAAAACTGGAAATTAAATAGAAAAAGTATAACAAAGATGATGACTGCTTTAGTCTAAAAAGGCCAAAATTTATGGGTTTTCTGGGAAGGGGGTTAACTGCATTTTTTAACCTGCATAATTACGCGTGCGCGAAAGCGAATACCTCTTTTCATTTATGTGTTCTTTTCCAAATACCTGTCTAAAAGAATTTTAAATAACAATATAAACCATAGTAGATTCCTCAATACTTCTCTTCTAACCTCTCTTAAACTAAATAATAGTATTTTTCATCATGATAACCTTTAATCTCGCATCACGATTCATTAAAACTAAATCTGAAACCTTTCGGACAAAAAATGTCTCAAAGGCATAATAAGGGTTGAACCGAAACTAACACTGCAATTTCCTTGGGGTAGTTTTAATTTAATAAAATTATTTTTTGACCGCCATGTTTTTGTTTCATACCTTAGGGAATTCTTGGTTTTTTTTTAATGAAAAATTCAAGACGAGAGAAGAAAAGTATTCTGTTTTGATTTACTCACCAAATTTAGACACAATTTTAATTTTTCTACGTAAATGTTACCTACTGGTTTTAGAATAGATGTTTTTTCTCCAACATTCTATCCGACACAAAAACAAAATCATTTGATAAAGCCCACAGTTTATTCATGTTTAATTAGGGCGTGGTTTTCAGTGTTTATTTTCACTGGTACTTTATTCCACTGGCTACATCCGATCAGACACCTGCGTCCGGGCTTATTTGGACCACACGGCCGCTTGAGGGTTAATATTAAAACATTGGCACACTTTTTACGTGTTAAAATTTGTTTTTTTTTATGCCTTTCATATTTATTTATTGCATTACTGTGTATATTTGTATGTGCTTAGTATCTAGATAATGTATAAGAGTCACAATGTTACCCAAGCAGGGCGTGGCAATAGGTACCTACTGGGAGTGGAAGTGTACCGGGTTTCTAGAAGACTCTCTACTTAGGTTTCATAAGAAAAATTTAATTCATTAACATAGTTTTAGTTAAATAATAAAATATTATGTAGACCAATCCGCCTGCCAAGCGTGGTGATGATGGCAAATCCCCCCCTACATGGGAGACCATCCACTCGATGGACCGACGACATCGTAGCGGTCGCAGGGAGTCGATGGATGGAGGCGGCTCAGGACCGCTATTTGTGGCGTCGTACGGGGGAGGCCTATGTCCAGCTGTGGACGTGTATGGGCTGATGATGATGATATTGTATTATGTAGGTAGCACTATAGGTTTTTGTAAAAGTATAAGTTCAAGTAGTAGTAATAGTTTTTTTTTAATATCATAATTTTTTGAGATAGTATTTTTTCGTTAAGGTACTCATTTAAATCTAATATATTAACTTAAAGGTATTGTTATATTGTTTTAGTTTTGGTTCAAATAATTTGTCTTTTTCCTCATCTTCGAGTATATCCGGTATATTATTATAATTTTTTTATGCCATAGCATTTGGGCCGAAACTTCCAGCATGTTCTATTGTACCTTGGAGCTTATTTTAACCTCTTGACTCTGGGTTGAAAATCAATTAACATTATGGCGTTGATTATGGTTGACATAATGAACCGGTTAAAAGTCTTACTGCCGCATATATCTCTGACGTGATTTTATTTTATATAAAAATACTAGCGACCCGCCGCGGTTTTACACGGGTGCAATGATCATACTAAATTATATATATACGTATATAAACGTTCCTATTGAATCACTCTATCTATTAAAAATCCGTATCAAAATCCGTTGCGTAGTTTTAAAGATCTAAGCATACATAGGGACAGACAGCGGGAAGCGACTTTTTTATACTACATATATGTATGTATAGTGATAGAGAGTGTCTAATGAAACTTGTAAACTTAGCGCTTTGCGCATAACTAGATGTCGCTGCTAATTATGGCCGAGCTCTAGATCGCGCTAACGAAGCGTTTCGGGTTCTTGTAGGGGTAAAAATTATGGTTCTCGAATAAATTGGCTCTTTACCATTCACAATTCACAGTGTTGTTATTTGAACCACCTATTACCTGTACCGAGTAATTAGTACAGAGAGCATTATTCAATTAGATTTAAAAGTAGAGGCAGAAACTAATCATACAGACACAAAGTAAACAAATAAAACTAAATGAACAACTAATTCGAACATATTCGTAAAATTCAATTTAGATTCCCCAATTTTAAACCAACTCATCAATCAAAGGCATTTCTTTATTTGCCATCTCTTTTTCTCTGGTATTTCATGAATTTGATTGAAAAGGATAGAGATAGGAATTCACCCTGATTCTCAGGCCTCAGGGAAGATTGTCCAGAAGCATAATCAATTTGCTAGTGGGGATAGAACAAAATTTGGACAAATGAATGATGACTATCTGGGAAGAAATTTTGAGGGAGAAAAAAAAGTATTTTTCCCGCAAATCTCCCATGGGAATTTTACCAGGACAAAAAGTACCATTTATTTTTCTCCATCCTTTCAACTAACCTTACACCAATAATCAAGGATTGGTTGCCTATTAGTTAGTGAAGGAAGGACAAAAAAAAACACACTTTCGTATTTATAATATAAGTTAGAATTTCACAGCTTAACTACCAAGCATATTGAAAACCAAAAATCTTACGCAAACAGAACACCTCAATACTTTCACAGCTAAATAGGCTTACTTCAAACCATTTTATTAGAGTTTTGCCACAATAACCACGCTTGGCAGGCTTATTGGTGATCGCAGTGGAAGTGTTAAAATAAATAAATAAATAATTCTTGACAATCCGCACAGCGACATCTAGCCCCAAGCTAAGCAGAGCTTGTGTTATGGGTACTGGATAACTGATATACTTAATAGAACTTAATTACATAGATAGATATTTTAGTATCCATAGATAATACCCAGAACCCCCGACAAGGACCAATATATTTGCAAATCGTACAAAAAAAAATCCCAAGGCAGGAATCGAAGCCGCAACCACCGGCAGACTGACCTTAGCCCACCGCGTCACTCGGTCTTCAAGGTGTCAAAAAGAAGTTACACAGAAGGAAGCTGTTGTTTCTATTATTCTGCTCTCACGACATCCACGGGCTTGTAGGGGTCGATTCTTTCACCAACGCCAACCCAATAAAATATTCCTACCTGTGCACCTGAAACCTACTAAAATGTATGTCTGGAAAATCAAAGAGACGGCGTGCACATACAGACGTCAGGTTAACTAATAACACAATAGTTTAGGCGTGTGTATTCTTGCATGTCATTCTTAGATTTATTACATGCGGGCAACAGGAAAAGTATAAACCCATATTTGTGCAATGGTAGTGTAAATGTTACTTAATGTTTTTGATTTGTCGTTATCTATCTATTCATTCTGTTTCTGGTTTTGTAGTAATCTAATGGTGCTAGATATTTTACAAATCATCCTAACGTTGAGAAGCTAACCTAACCTAACTCAAGGCTTTCACTTTCCATCAGATGAGGTTGTGGTCAAAAGTTTATTGGCTTTAAAAAAACTGGTAAAATACCTATATCAAATCAAATTTGGCTTTCAAGTGGATCTCACAGACATAAAGTCAGGATCACAGAAATGTAAATAATTTATTATTTACATTTCTCTGAATCAGAATCAGAATTAATAACTTTATTTCTTTAGGCTTAAAAAATAAGCACTTAGTCAAGTCAAATTTTATACTATAAACATAGTTATTATTATCAAATAAGAAATAAGGTGTTATTGATATTCTCTTCATTTCAATTTTTGCCCAGTAGTGTAGAAGTCAATCGAATCAAAAGTTTGTCAAAGTTATTATGTGGCGTTCTGTTGAGGTTCCATTATACTAAAACTTAAACGACTAAATTTTGTCCAACGTTACATTTTGTACATGAAAGACAGGTTTAAAAATCTCTTCAATTTCTTGTATAATTTCCGCCATGATACCTAGAATCTTCTCAATCCAAAATCCATTAAGCTACCCTAAAGTGTTTGATCGAAGTTTTTTGTATAAAAATGATTTATAAGGACTCCCGCTATTATTGTTTACGTATAACGCCGAACAAAGAACTAAGGTTCAAGGTAGACCAAACGGGAAATGAATCGGGCATTTTTAAGAATCGAAAAACTACTTTACGATTTATACATAAAGTGTAAAATTCTTTGAACGGTTAAAATGTCTTTGATCGCTATCATAATGCGTTCGGCATGATGCGAGAATTTTGACACCAAACATACTTGATAAGATCTTATAACATACTAATGTTTTAAACAAACTTTTACTAACTTAATTTTGAGAATAAAAGATATACTTCACTCCATTGTTTGATATATTGATAAAGGTACAGAGTGTAAAAAATTTGATGTAAAAAAAAACGATACTAAGCGATCATATTTATAATATCTAGCACTGCATATAAGCCAAGGTCTGCTTAGTTTGGGGCTAGATAAGCTGTGTGAATTAACAATATTTTTTATAAAATAAGAAAAAGAAAATAAACTTTTTTTTTAAACTACAACCAACCACACATTTTTATCAACGTTTGCCTTTAAAAATATAAGTAACAATTTGTCTTTTATTGTTATTTTTATGTTTATATTTGCATTGCAGAATTGAAAGTGACAGAAATAGTGATGTTTAGTGCTTTAAGATTAAATCTGTTTACTTGTTTAAACTTTGTAAGCGATATCACATTCATCATTAAAATGTAAAGCCTGCCGTATAAAGAAAAGTTAATGGGTAACGATTAACATAACTTTTAGAAGAATAAAACGAGTGGAATTAGTCAAGCCGGTTTTGACTATGATCTAGGAGTTCTTTATGAAGAATGCATGCAAATACACTGTATACATAATAACTGTTGTCAAACAGCAACAACAACTTTAGGCATTTTTCGGTAAAATTGCCATTTTAGTCAAAATTGCCTACAAAATAATTGGCGTGAAACAGGTGACTTTAGGCATTTTTGACTAAAATTGCCATTTTAGTCAAAATTGCCTACAAAATAATTGGCGCAAACAGGTGACTTTAGGCATTTTTGACTAAAATCGTCGTCATTTTAGTCAAAATAGATTTTTGTTCTGTTCAAAGAAGAAATTTGCGTACAAAAATATATAAAAAAAATTGTTCTCAAAAATTTTACAAAAAAAATTAAATGTATTCTTTGAATATTGACAGAAAGCTATTTTTACTATTTTAATGTTTTAACTATGAAAATTTAGTTTGTTTTAGTGATAAAAATAAACAAGAAACTCACACACTTACAATAAAATTGACTCCGCGTGTTAATAAAATGAAAAACAAATTAAAATTCAACGTAATTGAAAAATAATAACCGCATAAAATCTTTTTGATTGCATCACAGGCGTCTAATTAGTCTCAGCATGTTGTAAAGACCTGTATACGACTATTTTTGTCCTCTAATCACTATACAGGGTCCGTTTTATAGCTTCACATTTCAAATGATATACACACTGATAGTTAGAAAGAACTTTTATTTTTAGGTTACATTCCAGACCTTTGGGTAGTTAAATTTCTAATTTGATTATATGGAACCTATATTAGATTATTTCTAGATATTAATGGTGTTATTAGATTATTTAAAAAAACATTTGTACTATACTTATACTTAAAAATATTCTAAATCAAAAGACGAACCGATTCTAAAATGAGTAGAATATTATTTGAAAAAAAAAATCTGTTTAAAACGAATCTAATCTGATTTTATTCTCTGTTTAAAAGCGTCCAAGAAAAGACTGAAACCCAAACATCGTTTTCCAACAACAACAACAACAAACAGACTTAACATAGAATTTTTGACATCTAGGAATTATCATTTTCTAAAATTCATTTTGTGTACACAACACTCTCTCTTTCTTAACGTGCAGAAAACGCACGAAGGTACGTCCTTCAGCAATGAAGCACAGAAGAATTCCTGCACGATCATTAAAAAAATAACACTTTAAATAAAGTCAATTAGCCGTTTTCCAAAAAAGAAAACCGAACTAATACATAATGTGGATTTGACCAGAGAGCAGTTAGGTTGTTCATGGGGTGTCATGTCCTAATAATCACGGTTTATGCCTTTAATTTGGCAGCAGCACAAAAAGGCCCTATTTTCAGTTTCTTCTATAAAAATAATACTTTCAGAAAATGCCTTATGGCCATCAAATAAAGATAAACTTCAAATAAGGCAAACCTGTGACGTTTCTAAACGTACCTGCATGTATTAGAATTCCGTAAGCCACTTACAGCCTCACCTACAAACCCCTTGCCCGTATTCCCATTAAAGTAAAAAATTGAAGCAATAATGTTAGGAACAAAAGTATGGAAACGCTGGAACTAAATCTTTTGTACTTTTTAAATTATAACGCTTGTTTTATCTTTGCTTTAAGAGCCAGCTCAATAATATTATGTTGATAAAAAAAGAAATAAAATCTTTTAAACATCGTTTACTAACCCCTTAAGCCTGGCATGTTTAGTTTACATTAGGCGCAATTTCATCATCATCATCATCATCAGCCCATACACGTCCACTGCTGGACATAGGCCTCCCCCGTACGACGGCACAAATAGCGGTCCTGAGCCGCCTCCATCCATCGAGTCCCTGCGACCGCCACGATGTCGTCAGTCCATCGAGTGGATGGTCTCCCATGTAGGGGGGGATTTGCCATAATCACCACGCTTGGCAGGCGGATTGGTGATCGCAGTGTTGGTGTTTAAAAATACTCAGACGGAAGCTGGTGCCCTTCCTCTGGTAGGTTCCCTTAGTCGGCTCTTACGACATCCACGGGTTGAGTTGGAGGGGTCGATATTCTATTCCGCGGCCCCACGGCCAATAGGAGCAATTTATACCACTATAAATCCAATAAAAATTTTGCTCACTCTTGAATGTTTCTTTTTTGACAGTACTAAATCAGCTGGTTAGAAGGTCAAATCGTTTGCCATCTTTTCACCCAACTGCAGAAGAAGGATGTTATGTCTTTTTTAATTATGAATCTGAAGTCCTCTCCATCCCTCTTTCCTAGTATCCTGCATGTGTGGTGGTTGCGGTTAGCTATGCAAAACTGAACCAGCTTAGCAGCTGTCCCATACAGCTTTTAGCAGTGCCATCTATATGCAAATTAATACCTGTTCCAGGCGTTAGGATTAAAAGCTTTTCTGTGGTATTTGATTATTTAAGAGCCTTTAATGATAGGGAAAGTCGTTTTGATGGCCCAGTGATTATATATTTACGCGACCATGACTATTAGAATGCTGAAACTTATAACTACGATAAAGGTTATCACTATTTTCTAGCTTTTATGTAAGTTATTTTTAATTCTTGCTGTAAAATATTACTATCTTAAGCAATTGCAAATTGAAAACTAACTCGTTTAGATTTTTATTTAGATATCTAAGACATTATTCATTGAAAATCGATCGATCGCTAAATGTTTCTGGTTAATCTAGTTTATGAAGTCTAACGAGTGATAAAGAATTTTGAAGTTAATATCTAACTAACTGCTGCCCGCGCCTTCGTCCGCGTTTTATCGGGATTAAAAATTGCCTATAATTATGTTATTCCAGGTTTTGAATCTTCAAACTCTCGATTTCTTGACTATTCACTGTAGTAAGTGCCAAATAAAGTGGCAATACAGAATTGCTATTAATACAGTGAAAAAAAAGTAGACGTGGTGCTATTACGAATACAGGCTCTTTAGTCAACTGATCCCGCTCTAAACTCATCCCACGGGATGAGTTGACTAAAGAATTCATTTTAATAATTTAGATTGGTCAACTCATCCCGCTTTCAAAAAAATATTTTCATTGAATTGGCGTTTGGCAACCTAATGTTTGAAAATTCGTTAAAGTCGGCTAAATACAATTATTGTACTTAGCCGATTTTCACACAATAGGTTGCCAAACGCCAATTCAATGAAAATATTTTTTTGAAAGCGGGATGATTTGATTTTACTTCATTTTGCGATTTCGTGGAGGAGGTGGTGAACGACCGATTTAAAAAGCGAGATGCCTAAAAGTAAAGTTCTCGCTAGTCTGTCGATTTCCATACAAACCTAAAACGTTAACGGTGTTGCTAGAGTATCATGGTGCAAGCGTATGTATTAGGAAGTAACCTTATACAATCTAACCCTTGTCGAAGGAAGCAACAGACAAATAACAAAAAAAAAACTTGGAAATCAGGAATAATTACTAACCTTTTACATTTTCATGAATTCACGTATTTTTTTAAAGTACCAGGGTAATTTTAATTATGTATTTTATAAATGTCATAGTTTCATAGTTTGTGAGTATGGATGTTTATTCCTTTTTACGCAATAACTACTAAATTGATCGGGCTGAATGGTGTTGAAACGCTACAATACTATCGCATATCTCGCTTGGTGTAGTTTGTGATACAGGGATATTTTGGTGTTTATCCTACTTTATTTATGTTTTACTACCCTCTTCAATATTAAAAATAATAGGCTTTAGACTCTACTTTGTAAAAAAAACCATTATGGGTATTGTTTAGGACCTGGAATAACAAATAGGGTATTTTTTATCCCGATAAAACGCGGGCGAAGGCACGGGTAAAACCTAGTGATTAATATTATGGTTACGAGTACCAAATTACTTTAACAAGACTAAAAAAATATATGAATTGTGTGTAACATAAGAATTTAAGCATCAAAAAGGTTAGCGTAACAAGCCTTTGCTAATATATTTATACATATATGTATTTAGAAATCGTCTTACCGATTATCAACATCCTTTGAAATGCAAACTTTTTTACACGATGTGGGTGCAATTAATCTTACGTTCAAATGCCTTTATGCGTAATTATGCACGTCCGTTTTCATATTTAGTTACTAAAAAAAGACAAGGCTACCTACCTAGTTGTTTTTAGATCAAGCTTGTTTTACACGGTATAATTTTTCCTGAATAGAGTTTCTGCCATTGTCCTTTTCCTGTGATGATTATGGGTCAGAAATTCTCTAGATTTGTAACTGACTACAGTCAGAGCAATATAGTTGGTTTGGAAGACTTTTGTGTACTGGTCCATCACATAACACTAATATTAAAAATGCGAAAGGTTGGATGCTTAGATGTTTGAATGGATATTTGTTACCCTTCACGCCAAAACTACTGAAAAAATCAGACTGTTATTTTTTATGTAGGTAGTTCCAGGTGTGGACTTTTTTTATATAACAATACGCCGCCGTGGGCAGATCCCATTACAAATTAATATAGGTTTTGAATAAAAAAAATGTGATTTGCACTGTGTTTCACAGAGTTTAAACTCGCTCTATGGGTATAGAGGGATCAACTCGATGAAATTCTATAACTAACTCTATAACATATAAAATATGCAAGATTTTTCTTAAGAATTTATAAAACTAAAGTTATAAAATAATGTTGCGTCTAAACCCGGATCGTCTGCGTCTAACCTAACGCATGTACGCATCCAAACAAAACAGACTATCATTAACTCCTTATAATATTCGTGTTGTTTTTGCTTATCCTATCTTATCTTACAAATAGCTATATAGAAAATATGTGTTGAAGTGTTGGAGTAGAGAATGGAAGGAATAGTCTGACATGAGTAACGAAAATAAGAAATAATTATAAAAAGGAAATAGGTTTTGCTTTGCTAACAGGCTACCGGTAACAGTAAGTTACATATTTTCACATTTTATATATATTTCTACGGCTTCCACGTTCATTTTTCTTTTTTCAAAAGCTAGAATAGAGAAGTCTCTTTTCGCTTATACTAAAATGCGTTTGTTACACCTAAAAAATCACCTTATCGGCAAATTTCATCACCGACTGTACAATTAGAGTCCTGCGTAAATATTTATGTGTAGCATAAAAATCATTTTCAGAACTACAGCAAGCAAACCCACAGGCAAAACCCAGTTCATTGAGTGAGTGGTTTTTGCATCAAACAATTTATCCGTAAGGAGATAATGCACCTGCAAAAATTACACTAATTGTTAAAAAACTGGTTCAAAGACAAATCAATAGAAACTAAGAACGTAGAATCGAACAAAGAATTAATAAGCTGATTTATTGAAAAACTAGAATTAATTACTTTTGGTCTATTTGCTAGAACAACATAATTTACTTGGCAGATGGTTCATAAATACCTAAGCAACTATGTTAAATAAACTGCACTTAAAAAGGCAAATAAGATGTTGCTGCCTGATGTGTTACGTTCTTAGCGTCACTTTGCTAATAATTTTACTGTATCTTTAAACGGAATTATTAGTCCAACGAGTATAAAATAATGAATAATTATGTAAGTACGTAATTATTCCAAAAAGTGAGCTACATTTTGCTACTTATGTTTCGTGACTTGTGCAATTTGTCCATTATACCAACTTACGCTGTCACTCCTGTCACTAAAAGTATAGAAAAAACTAATGAAAGACTTCAAAATAGTTTACAATGTTGGCATTTTGCATACAAACACGCCGGCCCTATTATGTAAACAATATTCATGAACAAAATAACTACTCGCTACAAAGTCTCGCCAGTAAATTGCTAAACAGGACAATTATAAAACGAGAGAAGCCTTAACAAGTAGTTACAGCTGTGTCTTCATTTGTGCGGTTTTTGTAGCTCATTCTTTTGGTTAGGTATTTATGTCGCATAGGTTGTTAATATGACTTGATCAGGGTCATATATTTTCGTAAGATGGAAACGGGACAATTTTTCAGACTGTGTCTATGAAGGAAACAGCGCTCCTGCTATACATATAGGAACCAGTAAATGTGTTTGTGTTTAAAATAAAAAAACACCCAGATCCGAAATAAACTATTTGCAGATCAGGATATTCACTAACACATGGTGTGGACTTTTTCAAAGATTCAAAGATATTTACTGCGTCACACGTGGTAGGTGGTATAAGTCTAAATAATTCACTCATGTCTCACTATATTCTAGCATGCAATAATATGTCTTTTACTTTTACCACCAACATGTTATCGCATAAATGAATTTATTCAAAGCATCGTTCAAACTAGAAAAAGTTGTTCAACTCGAAAGTAGAATTTAGAATTCAAGAATTTCATCTTGAATTTATCAAGTGTAGACACGGTTTAAAGACCTTGTACTTGAGTGAACGACCACGCGCCGGGTACGCGAGAGATCATTCATACCCTAGGACCTAGGACCTAGGTATACTGGAGTAAACATTAGGGAAGTACCACATCGGACAATTTACTCTTTAGGTTTTGTCTAATATCGTACACCTGTCGACTTCAAACTGCCTATCTATGTATATAATATTAACTAATCTATAAGCATGAAAATATTTCATTCATGTATTCTGCTGACAACAGTCATCGACAAAAGTAACTTATAAAAACATAATTAAGCGTGTTTTAAAAAACGATAAACCAACTTCAAACTCCTTCACTATTTTTAAGTTTTGCAGGATAAATACTAATCCCCTGGGGCCAAATTTGGCGAAGATATCGCGTAACATTCATACAAAAAAACGTACAAACGAATTGAGAACCTCCTCCTTTTTTGAAGTCGGTTAAAAATATGCTGAACTAGACTGAACATTACGTCTAGTTTCTTTAAAGAGCCTTGAACAAAAACATCGTATGAGGAGAATTTAGCAGCCTCAATAATTTAGAACCTGATGACCATGACAACGACCAATCTGATTACAAAGAAGAGTAACAAAAGCTTATGAGATAAGATTTCAAGATATTTTCACAACATAATGAATCATGTTGTAAAAATATCTTAACAGACGAGAACCGAAACAACTATGTTAAAAGAATAAAAAAACTTTGCAAAAAAGTTATATAATGTAGATTTAGAAGAAGCTTGTTGGGCGGATTTGTAAGCATTCGTCATTTTATAATACTTATAGTTTGTTTAAAGAAAACATAACCTTGTTGGAAGATTGTTGGAAGATTTATAAATTAAATTGATAAAAAATGTATAGACAACATAGTCATATTATTTTGACATCCAACAAAGCGTTAACCATACAAATAACAGCCTTTTTTTATCCGCGGCGAGAAGCCAGCCAAGTGACGCGGGCGGCCTTGAGAGGACGCGTGGCAAAGTGAACGACCTGCGCATGCACTTAATTACTAACCAATAATTACTGGCACTAGTACTCAGCTGTGCGAATAGTTTGATTCTATGGAATTAATATGAAAAACCGATCTGGGTAGGCATGTGGTCTTGTAGGGTTTTTTAGTAGAATCGTTTGTGTAGGTAACTATGTTAGGGCCGCTATACGTTTACATTTAACTGTGGTATAATATGGGTAATGAAGCCCAGTTTTCTTCGAAACATTATACATATTATAAAGGGTGCCACAAAACATTTGTGCTAAGCCGAAATAAGGTGATTCTGGACTCCTAGGAGATTATCTTTTGTTCTACGATTTTTGAATATCAATAATTTTTAGTTTTTTGAAAATATATTAAAGATACTTTTCTATACCTCTATGTCTTCTTTTACGTGTATTCTTACTTTTTTATTATTTTTTTAAGTTTCAAAGGATTTACATTTTTTTTAAATAATGTAATGACAAACACTGATTTTTTCCAAAATCACCCCCTTTCGGCTTTCAGATAATCAAATGAATGTAATGACGATGCGATAATAAAGAAGCATTATGTTTAAACAAAAACATTTTTTTGCTTAACTGAATACATACGAGTATGTATTGCAACAATGGAAGTGGTAACCTACATAATTTGTCAGCCATCAATTTGTGTAGATTTCGTTCGCAATGAACAATGTTTGTTTATTGATCTATAAATACCCGCAATATGCATTCTACGGAGTAGAGTAGGAAAGAATGACACGTTCGATTCTTGGCAACGTACATTTTATAACAAAAGTGGCAGTAATTCTGTATCCTTATTAGGAATGTTACTGTAGAGACGGGATTTTTTTTTACAAAAGTCGAAAAAATCTTGTTTCATTACATGAGTGTACTGTATACAATCTAGAACGGAGTTTACCACAAGCAATGTTTTGTTTTGTCTTGATCAACATCAGGGTCATCAGAAAACCTTGAAAAGAATATGTCGTAATCATTTTTATTTATTATCAATTCAGTTTTATTTATTTTATTCAAC
Source organism: Eupithecia insigniata (assembly GCA_947859395.1). Lineage (NCBI taxonomy): Eukaryota > Metazoa > Arthropoda > Insecta > Lepidoptera > Geometridae > Eupithecia > Eupithecia insigniata. Next base: position 14,182,577 of record OX401998.1, on the reverse strand, counting down.
ATTTTACGTGAGATTATTTTCACGAAACTCCTATTAACAGATTTTTTACAAGTACCTACAGTACGAGTACGAAAAGTCTTTCAAGATTTTCGAATTTCTACATTCATTTCCATGATCACGGGCCATATGTGACCCGGTCTTTTGTGAGGCATGCGTGGAGCCAACAGCACAGAGGCCCTTTATGAGAATTAATGTAAAGGCGAGAGCTACACATAGCGGGCACTTCATTCATTATTATTATTATACCTAATAATAGACATCATCAATATAATAATGCTGCTATAATAATTCAACTTCCCAACATTTAGGCCGGATCAAATTAGTCGGACAACATCCATACATACATCACTATTAGAATAGCATTCGAAACGTATCTAGTGAAAATAAAAATCGTAGGGTGAATACCAAATGCCCTTACCTTATATTGCGACGACAGCATTTAATATCGATACAAAAAACTGTATCGAGACGATGAACCTATCCAGAGCTCGTTTTTGAGTTAATTACGAAAGAATTCTTAAAATTATGCGATTAATAACTAGTACTGTAGGTAAGTAACCTGCTCAATGCCACTGGAGTATTGATTTATTAGTTTTTGCTATTTTGATGCTGATAGAGGAGAGTGGAAGAAAATACATGTTTTGCCGACCCCATTTAGTGTGAGGAAGAAGGAGAAGAGGAAGTTTTCGCTATTTTGACGTTTACTATATTTTCGGGGTGTAATCATTCAATCACTAGATGACACATAATTATCATTATTCAAAGACTTACTACATAAAAATCTATCTTATTTTAATATCATTCACTGCTTGGTAAAAGCCTCTCACATTTTTTATATGTATATTATTTTATAAACGAAGAAAAATTTATTTTGACTCTTGTTAAATAAGACATTAAATAAGTAACAGAAAAAATGTACCTCCTTGACAGTGTCGCGTGCTTAGCGCAACCACTTTTTAGGCATTACTCTTGCTATGTTTACATCAAAATGCCATAGGGTAAAAGAGAGTTGTTATAGTCGCTAAAACAAGTATCTGAGTTTTACATACAAAGTACCTAACTTAAATAAGTACCTACTGTGCAAAAGGAAAATTTACACAAAATTATAGGTGCCTATACCTACAACTTAGCGTGTCGTATTCGCGTGCCGGTACAGGTAGTCGTCTCATATCATTCCTTTTTAAAAATGCAAAGGCGATGAAGTGATAAATATATTTATTTATCACTCACTAGCTTGGGCAAGTGTATTCACTTCCGTAATGCAGTTGCCAAATTTTTTTGATATAATTATTACACTGCTCTTTATTTAACTCGTTTTCCTCTATTATCCTTATCTATTTTTACACTCTCTCACTCACGTTTCCTTTTTTGAATACACTACATCGAGTTTAACTCATTTCGGTGTTTGTTCTATAAATAAGTTTAAGCTTAAGCCTTAAGTTATTTTTCAAAGAAAAATACGGGGAGGATTATCAGAGCGTCACTTCCCACTCTTCTTTCTTTTTGCCACTGGTATCACTAGTCTTTCTTCAATTATATCCAACAGAAAAATTCTTCAATCCCAATTTGGTCCAGTGGAATAGTGGTTTTATCTAGAGTTTAGAAGAGTTTTTAATTAAATAACGGACATTCAATCTTTCGTTTTATTATTTTTCGTAATTAATTAACACGGAGCAAGTGTCGGTGCGACCGCTTCTCGCCGATGACAAAGATGCAATGACTGATACGCATGCGCTTTGAAGTTCGACGACCAATCAAAAAGGATATTTTATTTCATAGGAAAAATGTAACGAGTTCTCAACTAGTTGGTAAGCTTAAGGTTGTATGCAGTCTTAAAACATTAAAATATTTACGGGTATATGTTTCGGTAGTGGTGCCGCATGCCGTCTTGTAGTTTATTTAAATCTGTAGGCTAATTGAATAGCGATAGCTGATTCTGAGATAACACCAAATCGATTGAATTCCACACTTTGGCCCGCGCGATTTAAAATATTTCGGGCCAAAGTGGAACTAACTCTACTGAACGGATCAGGCTGAAATTTTGCACACATATTTAAGTGATATCACATTTATTGGCTTCTTTTGTAATGTGAACAAACAAGTGTGAGACTGCAAGCAGAAGCTAGCAGCATAATATTTTTTGTCTTAAATAATCATCAGGTATTTTTTGCAATAAACAAATAGCGCCATTAAAGCCAATAAGGCCACACGAAGGCTCGAAAATATTTTCTAATGAGTAACTTTACCTCCAATTATGAGCAGGAACGGGTCTTGAAGTCTCGCTACCGTCATGCCATCTATGGCAAGACAAGGGAAGATAGTATCTATGATATTGTTTTTCTCGGTAATGCTATTGATGCGGATGATAGGCCAGTTTGAGTTTTACTATCGGGATAATGGTCTGTGCCGATTGCAATTATAATTTGTAAATTTGATATTGGTATTGGAAAGTATTGATTGTTCAAAAAATGGGGATAGGGACTACCGACTACTGAGATGGTTTTGGATATGTTTTGTAGACTCAACAAATGAGGAAAAGAAAGAAACTATTAAGAAAGCAAAGGTCTAAGTAATTTTCTTGAAATTTTAAAAATCCTTTCTTTCACTGCAAGTAGAGCTACTACATAGTTCGTCAATCGATTTTCCCAGACCAGATTGTCTCCAATCCGGTCATGCGCCATAGGATTTGATCACCAAATGATAAGCCGCCTTTATACTACGTATAGGTTAGTTTAAAGGAACTTGAAGAAATAATACTTCCACTTAATTAGAACAATCGATTATTTAGGGATTGTCCTAGACCAGATTGTCTCTAACCTAGTCCTGCGATATAGAACTTGATCCCAAAATGATAAGCTGACTTTATAGTAGGTATAGATTTGATAAGCCATACCAGCCAGTAAACTCAAGAAACAAACATAACCAATTAGAAACGATTCATCCTATTTCATGGAATAATTCCAACAAATCAGAAGACAAAGAACTTTACTAGCAGAAATCTCCCACGTTGTGCAACGGATCCGCCTGTGATCATTTTATATCAATGCGCATGATCAGGAGAATATATCTTTATATCTGCGGGAGTCGGTCCACTTGTACCGCTATCAATGGAATATTATCTCAATGGAGCATTGGCTATGATTAAAATATTTCGCTTTAAATGTCAATGTTTGAACTACTGCAGACGCTGGGATGGTTGTTTTTGCTTTGTTTATTTACACGTTATCAGACCAATTTTTCAGACTATTTCTGTTGTTCCAAATGGAATTGTCATTAATCGTAATATATGTACCTAGGTCTATGGATAACAGGATTATCAACAATCAGAATCAGAATCAGAATCAATAACTTTATTTATTTAGGCTTACAAAATAAGCACTTAGACAAGTCAAATTTTATACTATAAACATAGTTATTATTACCAATAAGAAATAAGGTGTTTTTGATATTCTCTTCACTTCAATTTTTTGTCCACTAGTGGAAGAAGTGAAAAAGAAACCACTAGCACATTATAATATCACTTATGTGTCTAATACATGGTTATTTTGCCTATCTAAATCTAAATTTAATGCGATTTAGATACATGTCAATATTTCTATAAACCTAACCAGAACATTGAATTTCTTACATACTACTGACAGTGCGGAACGGAGTCAATCATAACGTAGGCTCTTATTGCTTTCCCTTGCGCTTAAATAATATATCTTCTGCACGCAACATCAGTAGGTTGACCAATATTAGAATGAAGAAATATTTAGTAACAATTCCGCGTATAACCTTCTCTGATAGTATTCATCAAAGTAAGTTGTCTACTAGTTTCGTCTCTCCACGAGACATCTTCAGGACACCACAATACTCGACCTTGACATTGAGATTGGTAAGCACAGCAACACCGACAGAGTCCCGCCAGTGATGTTGCCTCTCCGAGCTCCGCGCGCCAAGTGAAGCAATGCCCGCAAAACCCCCCTTTATATAGTCACGGATCAAACAGTGCGCACACAAAGTTCATAGTGTGTGTGTGGCAGTACTATTGTTTGAAAAGATTCGTAATAACGGTGACCGAGGCAAACCTGTACTAAGTTCATTCAACAGTGTATTATTACTATATTTTGTAATTTCTAAATTTTCTAAGACTGACATCCTAAATCCCTTATCACAAGTATGTAAAATAGAAAAACAATGATTTTGACTTAAAGAATGACCAGATTCCAATAAATGTTTTGCAAAGTTAGATTTTTCTGGATAATTGTTTCTATAAGCAGCTAAATGTTCTTTATACCTAACCTGAAAACTACGACCCGTTTGACCTACATAAATACCATTACATTCGTCACATACCAACTTATAAACACCCGATTTTTTATTGTTATCTAACCTATCTTTACCGTTACAAATCTGTTTTAATAAATTGTTTGTTTTGAACGCTGCGTGTACTTTATGTTTAGACAAAACTCTTGAAACTCCGTCACTCAATGGACCTAAATAAGTTAAACTGCCCACAAATTTGTCTATCCTTTCTGGAGCTACGGGATACAATAAGGAACGGATAATGTTTTGTTGTTTACTTCTTATTAAACCATCAACCATCTTTCTACTATATCCATTACTTTCAGCCGTGTGGTAAATAATAGATAGCTCTCTGTTAAAGTTCTCCTGAGATAAGGGGACTGACATCATTCTATGGACAAAACTACGGTAAGCTGATAGCTTATGTTGGAATGGATGACAAGATGAATTTGGTATTGTAATATCTGTGTAAGTAGGTTTTCTGTAAATTTGAAAATCATGCCTATTGTTTAACCTAGTTATTGTCAAATCTAAAAAGTTCAGCGAACCACCAATTTCTAATTCAAGTTTAAATTTTATTTTTGGATGAATTGCATTAAGTTTGTTAACGAACAGTTCTATTTGACGCAAACTTCCAGTCCAGCATATGATAATGTCATCTACATAACGATAATAATATAAAATGTTTGATTCCCCTATAATGTTTTTATTCTCAAAACTGTCCATGAAAATGTCTGCCATAAGTGGACTTAGTGGTGAACCCATAGCTAACCCTTCTTTCTGTTTGTAATATTGATTGCCAAATTGGAAGTAATTTTGTTGCATACAAGTTCTAGTCAAAGATATTAACTCCTCCTTTTCTGCCGGAAGTACTCGTTGTCGCTCAAGATGTCCTTCCAATATTATCAAACTCTCCTCATAAGGTACGTTTGTAAATAAACTTTCTACATCCAGCGATAATAACTTTGCATTGTGAGGCAGGCTAACATCTTTAACTTTGTTGACCAAATCCATACTATTCTTTAAGCTATACTTTGGATTGAATCTAGATCTACTTTTTAATTCGTAATTTAAATATTTTGATAAACCATATGCTGGTGCTCCTATGTAAGAGACAACGGGCCGGATTGGAATATTATTTTTATGTATTTTAGGTAAACCATACAACATTGGTGTTCTTGGATTCATAGGAATTAAATATTTAAGAGAGTTTGGAGAAATAAAGCATGAGTTTTTTGTCATTTCTTTCAATTCCTGTGTGAAAACTTTGGTTGGGTCGGAATTCAATAATTCAAAATCATTGCCCTGTATAACCTCATTAACCTTCTGCACATAAGTACCCCTTTCTAAGATAACTACAGTATTACCCTTATCTGCTTTTGTTATCACTAAGCTATTTTGATCTACCTTATTCCTTAAAGATTTAAAAACATTTAATTCCCTTGGTAAACTTGGAACTATAGCTGAACTAATTGGTTTCTTTATTAAAGAGGCTACCTCATGTTTAACCCCTTCGTCAGCTTTACCCCTAACAATTGCCATCTCTGAATCAACAGCCAAAATCTCCAAAGTTTTCTTATTTAAAACTGGTTGTAAGTTGTATTTAAGACCCTTTTCTAACAGTGATAATTCTGAAGTTGTGAACTGGACGCCACTATGATTTTCTACGCGTTGATAGAACGTATGAGGACATGGTTGCTGCACAGTATTACTATTCCCCCTTAGTCGGTCTACCCTCTGTTTGTCTCTAACTAATCGATCTAATTTCCCTGTCTGAATTATATATTTCCTGTGGGCTAACTCAGCAGCGTATTCCCTAGCTTTATTATCTAGTAAATCAAATTCTATGTTGTGTAAGGAATAAGCTAACTCCATGTGTAAAACTCCCAAGTGAGTTTTATAGTTGTCTCTGATAGTAAACCAATGTTTTATTTCCTCATTTAACCAAGTATTCCTAGCCCTTATCAAAGCAACATTAGCTGCCCTACTATTTGTATTACTTCTAATTTTAATGTAAGATGGAATAACCCCCAAATGTTTACACTGTTGATTGAACCATACATTTTGAGCTGCAATACGATGTGACTGAGTGAGTTTGATGTATAATTTTGCCTGTTCAGCTGTACCTGCTGATCTAAGATAAATAATAGATTCAGGCGTTACTTTGCGGAAATCCATTGCACAATATTAGAATGAAGAAATATTTAGTAACAATTCCGCGTATAACCTTCTCTGATAGTATTCATCAAAGTAAGTTGTCTACTAGTTTCGTCTCTCCACGAGACATCTTCAGGACACCACAATACTCGACCTTGACATTGAGATTGGTAAGCACAGCAACACCGACAGAGTCCCGCCAGTGATGTTGCCTCTCCGAGCTCCGCGCGCCAAGTGAAGCAATGCCCGCAAAACCCCCCTTTATATAGTCACGGATCAAACAGTGCGCACACAAAGTTCATAGTGTGTGTGTGGCAGTACTATTGTTTGAAAAGATTCGTAATAACGGTGACCGAGGCAAACCTGTACTAAGTTCATTCAACAGTGTATTATTACTATATTTTGTAATTTCTAAATTTTCTAAGACTGACATCCTAAATCCCTTATCACAAGTATGTAAAATAGAAAAACAATGATTTTGACTTAAAGAATGACCAGATTCCAATAAATGTTTTGCAAAGTTAGATTTTTCTGGATAATTGTTTCTATAAGCAGCTAAATGTTCTTTATACCTAACCTGAAAACTACGACCCGTTTGACCTACATAAATACCATTACATTCGTCACATACCAACTTATAAACACCCGATTTTTTATTGTTATCTAACCTATCTTTACCGTTACAAATCTGTTTTAATAAATTGTTTGTTTTGAACGCTGCGTGTACTTTATGTTTAGACAAAACTCTTGAAACTCCGTCACTCAATGGACCTAAATAAGTTAAACTGCCCACAAATTTGTCTATCCTTTCTGGAGCTACGGGATACAATAAGGAACGGATAATGTTTTGTTGTTTACTTCTTATTAAACCATCAACCATCTTTCTACTATATCCATTACTTTCAGCCGTGTGGTAAATAATAGATAGCTCTCTGTTAAAGTTCTCCTGAGATAAGGGGACTGACATCATTCTATGGACAAAACTACGGTAAGCTGATAGCTTATGTTGGAATGGATGACAAGATGAATTTGGTATTGTAATATCTGTGTAAGTAGGTTTTCTGTAAATTTGAAAATCATGCCTATTGTTTAACCTAGTTATTGTCAAATCTAAAAAGTTCAGCGAACCACCAATTTCTAATTCAAGTTTAAATTTTATTTTTGGATGAATTGCATTAAGTTTGTTAACGAACAGTTCTATTTGACGCAAACTTCCAGTCCAGCATATGATAATGTCATCTACATAACGATAATAATATAAAATGTTTGATTCCCCTATAATGTTTTTATTCTCAAAACTGTCCATGAAAATGTCTGCCATAAGTGGACTTAGTGGTGAACCCATAGCTAACCCTTCTTTCTGTTTGTAATATTGATTGCCAAATTGGAAGTAATTTTGTTGCATACAAGTTCTAGTCAAAGATATTAACTCCTCCTTTTCTGCCGGAAGTACTCGTTGTCGCTCAAGATGTCCTTCCAATATTATCAAACTCTCCTCATAAGGTACGTTTGTAAATAAACTTTCTACATCCAGCGATAATAACTTTGCATTGTGAGGCAGGCTAACATCTTTAACTTTGTTGACCAAATCCATACTATTCTTTAAGCTATACTTTGGATTGAATCTAGATCTACTTTTTAATTCGTAATTTAAATATTTTGATAAACCATATGCTGGTGCTCCTATGTAAGAGACAACGGGCCGGATTGGAATATTATTTTTATGTATTTTAGGTAAACCATACAACATTGGTGTTCTTGGATTCATAGGAATTAAATATTTAAGAGAGTTTGGAGAAATAAAGCATGAGTTTTTTGTCATTTCTTTCAATTCCTGTGTGAAAACTTTGGTTGGGTCGGAATTCAATAATTCAAAATCATTGCCCTGTATAACCTCATTAACCTTCTGCACATAAGTACCCCTTTCTAAGATAACTACAGTATTACCCTTATCTGCTTTTGTTATCACTAAGCTATTTTGATCTACCTTATTCCTTAAAGATTTAAAAACATTTAATTCCCTTGGTAAACTTGGAACTATAGCTGAACTAATTGGTTTCTTTATTAAAGAGGCTACCTCATGTTTAACCCCTTCGTCAGCTTTACCCCTAACAATTGCCATCTCTGAATCAACAGCCAAAATCTCCAAAGTTTTCTTATTTAAAACTGGTTGTAAGTTGTATTTAAGACCCTTTTCTAACAGTGATAATTCTGAAGTTGTGAACTGGACGCCACTATGATTTTCTACGCGTTGATAGAACGTATGAGGACATGGTTGCTGCACAGTATTACTATTCCCCCTTAGTCGGTCTACCCTCTGTTTGTCTCTAACTAATCGATCTAATTTCCCTGTCTGAATTATATATTTCCTGTGGGCTAACTCAGCAGCGTATTCCCTAGCTTTATTATCTAGTAAATCAAATTCTATGTTGTGTAAGGAATAAGCTAACTCCATGTGTAAAACTCCCAAGTGAGTTTTATAGTTGTCTCTGATAGTAAACCAATGTTTTATTTCCTCATTTAACCAAGTATTCCTAGCCCTTATCAAAGCAACATTAGCTGCCCTACTATTTGTATTACTTCTAATTTTAATGTAAGATGGAATAACCCCCAAATGTTTACACTGTTGATTGAACCATACATTTTGAGCTGCAATACGATGTGACTGAGTGAGTTTGATGTATAATTTTGCCTGTTCAGCTGTACCTGCTGATCTAAGATAAATAATAGATTCAGGCGTTACTTTGCGGAAATCCATTGCACAATATTAGAATGAAGAAATATTTAGTAACAATTCCGCGTATAACCTTCTCTGATAGTATTCATCAAAGTAAGTTGTCTACTAGTTTCGTCTCTCCACGAGACATCTTCAGGACACCACAATACTCGACCTTGACATTGAGATTGGTAAGCACAGCAACACCGACAGAGTCCCGCCAGTGATGTTGCCTCTCCGAGCTCCGCGCGCCAAGTGAAGCAATGCCCGCAAAACCCCCCTTTATATAGTCACGGATCAAACAGTGCGCACACAAAGTTCATAGTGTGTGTGTGGCAGTACTATTGTTTGAAAAGATTCGTAATAACGGTGACCGAGGCAAACCTGTACTAAGTTCATTCAACAGTGTATTATTACTATATTTTGTAATTTCTAAATTTTCTAAGACTGACATCCTAAATCCCTTATCACAAGTATGTAAAATAGAAAAACAATGATTTTGACTTAAAGAATGACCAGATTCCAATAAATGTTTTGCAAAGTTAGATTTTTCTGGATAATTGTTTCTATAAGCAGCTAAATGTTCTTTATACCTAACCTGAAAACTACGACCCGTTTGACCTACATAAATACCATTACATTCGTCACATACCAACTTATAAACACCCGATTTTTTATTGTTATCTAACCTATCTTTACCGTTACAAATCTGTTTTAATAAATTGTTTGTTTTGAACGCTGCGTGTACTTTATGTTTAGACAAAACTCTTGAAACTCCGTCACTCAATGGACCTAAATAAGTTAAACTGCCCACAAATTTGTCTATCCTTTCTGGAGCTACGGGATACAATAAGGAACGGATAATGTTTTGTTGTTTACTTCTTATTAAACCATCAACCATCTTTCTACTATATCCATTACTTTCAGCCGTGTGGTAAATAATAGATAGCTCTCTGTTAAAGTTCTCCTGAGATAAGGGGACTGACATCATTCTATGGACAAAACTACGGTAAGCTGATAGCTTATGTTGGAATGGATGACAAGATGAATTTGGTATTGTAATATCTGTGTAAGTAGGTTTTCTGTAAATTTGAAAATCATGCCTATTGTTTAACCTAGTTATTGTCAAATCTAAAAAGTTCAGCGAACCACCAATTTCTAATTCAAGTTTAAATTTTATTTTTGGATGAATTGCATTAAGTTTGTTAACGAACAGTTCTATTTGACGCAAACTTCCAGTCCAGCATATGATAATGTCATCTACATAACGATAATAATATAAAATGTTTGATTCCCCTATAATGTTTTTATTCTCAAAACTGTCCATGAAAATGTCTGCCATAAGTGGACTTAGTGGTGAACCCATAGCTAACCCTTCTTTCTGTTTGTAATATTGATTGCCAAATTGGAAGTAATTTTGTTGCATACAAGTTCTAGTCAAAGATATTAACTCCTCCTTTTCTGCCGGAAGTACTCGTTGTCGCTCAAGATGTCCTTCCAATATTATCAAACTCTCCTCATAAGGTACGTTTGTAAATAAACTTTCTACATCCAGCGATAATAACTTTGCATTGTGAGGCAGGCTAACATCTTTAACTTTGTTGACCAAATCCATACTATTCTTTAAGCTATACTTTGGATTGAATCTAGATCTACTTTTTAATTCGTAATTTAAATATTTTGATAAACCATATGCTGGTGCTCCTATGTAAGAGACAACGGGCCGGATTGGAATATTATTTTTATGTATTTTAGGTAAACCATACAACATTGGTGTTCTTGGATTCATAGGAATTAAATATTTAAGAGAGTTTGGAGAAATAAAGCATGAGTTTTTTGTCATTTCTTTCAATTCCTGTGTGAAAACTTTGGTTGGGTCGGAATTCAATAATTCAAAATCATTGCCCTGTATAACCTCATTAACCTTCTGCACATAAGTACCCCTTTCTAAGATAACTACAGTATTACCCTTATCTGCTTTTGTTATCACTAAGCTATTTTGATCTACCTTATTCCTTAAAGATTTAAAAACATTTAATTCCCTTGGTAAACTTGGAACTATAGCTGAACTAATTGGTTTCTTTATTAAAGAGGCTACCTCATGTTTAACCCCTTCGTCAGCTTTACCCCTAACAATTGCCATCTCTGAATCAACAGCCAAAATCTCCAAAGTTTTCTTATTTAAAACTGGTTGTAAGTTGTATTTAAGACCCTTTTCTAACAGTGATAATTCTGAAGTTGTGAACTGGACGCCACTATGATTTTCTACGCGTTGATAGAACGTATGAGGACATGGTTGCTGCACAGTATTACTATTCCCCCTTAGTCGGTCTACCCTCTGTTTGTCTCTAACTAATCGATCTAATTTCCCTGTCTGAATTATATATTTCCTGTGGGCTAACTCAGCAGCGTATTCCCTAGCTTTATTATCTAGTAAATCAAATTCTATGTTGTGTAAGGAATAAGCTAACTCCATGTGTAAAACTCCCAAGTGAGTTTTATAGTTGTCTCTGATAGTAAACCAATGTTTTATTTCCTCATTTAACCAAGTATTCCTAGCCCTTATCAAAGCAACATTAGCTGCCCTACTATTTGTATTACTTCTAATTTTAATGTAAGATGGAATAACCCCCAAATGTTTACACTGTTGATTGAACCATACATTTTGAGCTGCAATACGATGTGACTGAGTGAGTTTGATGTATAATTTTGCCTGTTCAGCTGTACCTGCTGATCTAAGATAAATAATAGATTCAGGCGTTACTTTGCGGAAATCCATTGCACAATATTAGAATGAAGAAATACAGCCTTGGCCAAAAGTATAAAGCACCCTAAAATTTAATGACTTTTTCGTGTTTAAGGTGGAAAATAAAACTAATTTGTTTTCCAAATTACTATATTAACATAAAATTATATAAATCACTAATATTTAGTTGGCCCACCCTTCGCATTGATCACAGCAGCAATTCTTTGGGGCATGCTGTTAACAAGATTTTTATATTCGGCTGCACTTATGGCGTCCCACTCTTGAAATAAAGCATTTTTTAGCGTTGTTTTGGATGTAATGCTATGCTGTTTGACTTTGCGCTTCATAATACCCCAAAGATGCTCGATAGGGTTCAGATCTGGGGACTGCGCCGGCCAATCTAACAAGACAATACTGTTGTTTCGAAACCAGCGCATGGAGGTCGCTGATTTATGACAAGGAGCATTGTCTTGTTGGAATTTGACGCCATCCAAGTTCGTGTCGCCGAAAATGCGCGTAAGCGAAGGTAATAGAGCGGTTTCGAGTACATTTATGTACTTTTCACTGTTCATACGGCCTTCGCAAACGAACATTTTGCCGACGCCATCAGCTGCCATGCAGCCCCAGATCATAATGCTACCTCCCCCGTGTTTAACAGTGGAAACCACGCAATCTGGATGATATTCCTTGCCGACGCGCCGCCCCACGAAGGTTACACCCGCAGTTCCGAATACCTGTAACAATTGAAAAAAGTAGAGCTTAAATGTGTGCTCATTATTTCTAAGAAAGCCAACTAAAATAATAGTAATCAGTGTTATCGTTTTTATGAAATGGTATAAAAGCTTACCTCAAAGTTTGATTCATCGGACCACACAACATTTGACCAATCCTCCTCCGTGAAGTGTTGGTATCGTAGAGCCCATTCTAAGCGATTTTTTTTGTTATTTTCCGAGAGCCACGGCTTCTTTCTTGCTTTACACCCCTTTAAACCCGCATCTCCAAGCCTTTTCCTTGCCGTTCGAGCACTAATAGGGTATCCACTTTCTTCGGATAGGGCGGCAGCGAGCTCAGAAGAAGTTTTTTTGCGATCCTTCAGAGACTCGCGGATGAGTTTTCTGTCCTGGCGCTCAGTAGTCACGCGTTTTCTGCCACTCCGTCTTTTATTTGCGTGGGAACCAGTCTCCGCAAACCGTTTAATAGCAGATTGCACTGCGTACCGCGAACATTTCACGAGTTTGGCAATCTCTACTTGGGTCTTTCCTTGTTCATGTAACAACTGAATTTTAATACGTTTTGCGTAGCACAGTTCACTTGTTTTTGGCATTTTCGAAAAAAAGGAATGTTAATTTCACTATTAAATCACACACGGAAGCTTCCTTACGCTACGAATAACAAATGAAGACTGATTTGTATTTTTGAATTTTTTGTGTAAAATACCCATAATTTGAGTTTAGCTCACCAGATGTTTTATGGCCCATAGAAAAATGTTATCTATTGTTTTAATAATCGTTTGAGGGCACCGGCTTGCCCTTTGTTCAAAACATTGCTATTTTTTTAAATGTGTTTTGAGATATGTATGTTTTAGAGGGGTGCTTTATACTTTTGGCCAAGGCTGTATTTAGTAACAATTCCGCGTATAACCTTCTCTGATAGTATTCATCAAAGTAAGTTGTCTACTAGTTTCGTCTCTCCACGAGACATCTTCAGGACACCACAATACTCGACCTTGACATTGAGATTGGTAAGCACAGCAACACCGACAGAGTCCCGCCAGTGATGTTGCCTCTCCGAGCTCCGCGCGCCAAGTGAAGCAATGCCCGCAAAACCCCCCTTTATATAGTCACGGATCAAACAGTGCGCACACAAAGTTCATAGTGTGTGTGTGGCAGTACTATTGTTTGAAAAGATTCGTAATAACGGTGACCGAGGCAAACCTGTACTAAGTTCATTCAACAGTGTATTATTACTATATTTTGTAATTTCTAAATTTTCTAAGACTGACATCCTAAATCCCTTATCACAAGTATGTAAAATAGAAAAACAATGATTTTGACTTAAAGAATGACCAGATTCCAATAAATGTTTTGCAAAGTTAGATTTTTCTGGATAATTGTTTCTATAAGCAGCTAAATGTTCTTTATACCTAACCTGAAAACTACGACCCGTTTGACCTACATAAATACCATTACATTCGTCACATACCAACTTATAAACACCCGATTTTTTATTGTTATCTAACCTATCTTTACCGTTACAAATCTGTTTTAATAAATTGTTTGTTTTGAACGCTGCGTGTACTTTATGTTTAGACAAAACTCTTGAAACTCCGTCACTCAATGGACCTAAATAAGTTAAACTGCCCACAAATTTGTCTATCCTTTCTGGAGCTACGGGATACAATAAGGAACGGATAATGTTTTGTTGTTTACTTCTTATTAAACCATCAACCATCTTTCTACTATATCCATTACTTTCAGCCGTGTGGTAAATAATAGATAGCTCTCTGTTAAAGTTCTCCTGAGATAAGGGGACTGACATCATTCTATGGACAAAACTACGGTAAGCTGATAGCTTATGTTGGAATGGATGACAAGATGAATTTGGTATTGTAATATCTGTGTAAGTAGGTTTTCTGTAAATTTGAAAATCATGCCTATTGTTTAACCTAGTTATTGTCAAATCTAAAAAGTTCAGCGAACCACCAATTTCTAATTCAAGTTTAAATTTTATTTTTGGATGAATTGCATTAAGTTTGTTAACGAACAGTTCTATTTGACGCAAACTTCCAGTCCAGCATATGATAATGTCATCTACATAACGATAATAATATAAAATGTTTGATTCCCCTATAATGTTTTTATTCTCAAAACTGTCCATGAAAATGTCTGCCATAAGTGGACTTAGTGGTGAACCCATAGCTAACCCTTCTTTCTGTTTGTAATATTGATTGCCAAATTGGAAGTAATTTTGTTGCATACAAGTTCTAGTCAAAGATATTAACTCCTCCTTTTCTGCCGGAAGTACTCGTTGTCGCTCAAGATGTCCTTCCAATATTATCAAACTCTCCTCATAAGGTACGTTTGTAAATAAACTTTCTACATCCAGCGATAATAACTTTGCATTGTGAGGCAGGCTAACATCTTTAACTTTGTTGACCAAATCCATACTATTCTTTAAGCTATACTTTGGATTGAATCTAGATCTACTTTTTAATTCGTAATTTAAATATTTTGATAAACCATATGCTGGTGCTCCTATGTAAGAGACAACGGGCCGGATTGGAATATTATTTTTATGTATTTTAGGTAAACCATACAACATTGGTGTTCTTGGATTCATAGGAATTAAATATTTAAGAGAGTTTGGAGAAATAAAGCATGAGTTTTTTGTCATTTCTTTCAATTCCTGTGTGAAAACTTTGGTTGGGTCGGAATTCAATAATTCAAAATCATTGCCCTGTATAACCTCATTAACCTTCTGCACATAAGTACCCCTTTCTAAGATAACTACAGTATTACCCTTATCTGCTTTTGTTATCACTAAGCTATTTTGATCTACCTTATTCCTTAAAGATTTAAAAACATTTAATTCCCTTGGTAAACTTGGAACTATAGCTGAACTAATTGGTTTCTTTATTAAAGAGGCTACCTCATGTTTAACCCCTTCGTCAGCTTTACCCCTAACAATTGCCATCTCTGAATCAACAGCCAAAATCTCCAAAGTTTTCTTATTTAAAACTGGTTGTAAGTTGTATTTAAGACCCTTTTCTAACAGTGATAATTCTGAAGTTGTGAACTGGACGCCACTATGATTTTCTACGCGTTGATAGAACGTATGAGGACATGGTTGCTGCACAGTATTACTATTCCCCCTTAGTCGGTCTACCCTCTGTTTGTCTCTAACTAATCGATCTAATTTCCCTGTCTGAATTATATATTTCCTGTGGGCTAACTCAGCAGCGTATTCCCTAGCTTTATTATCTAGTAAATCAAATTTTATGTTGTGTAAGGAATAAGCTAACTCCATGTGTAAAACTCCCAAGTGAGTTTTATAGTTGTCTCTGATAGTAAACCAATGTTTTATTTCCTCATTTAACCAAGTATTCCTAGCCCTTATCAAAGCAACATTAGCTGCCCTACTATTTGTATTACTTCTAATTTTAATGTAAGATGGAATAACCCCCAAATGTTTACACTGTTGATTGAACCATACATTTTGAGCTGCAATACGATGTGACTGAGTGAGTTTGATGTATAATTTTGCCTGTTCAGCTGTACCTGCTGATCTAAGATAAATAATAGATTCAGGCGTTACTTTGCGGAAATCCATTGCACAATATTAGAATGAAGAAATATTTAGTAACAATTCCGCGTATAACCTTCTCTGATAGTATTCATCAAAGTAAGTTGTCTACTAGTTTCGTCTCTCCACGAGACATCTTCAGGACACCACAATACTCGACCTTGACATTGAGATTGGTAAGCACAGCAACACCGACAGAGTCCCGCCAGTGATGTTGCCTCTCCGAGCTCCGCGCGCCAAGTGAAGCAATGCCCGCAAAACCCCCCTTTATATAGTCACGGATCAAACAGTGCGCACACAAAGTTCATAGTGTGTGTGTGGCAGTACTATTGTTTGAAAAGATTCGTAATAACGGTGACCGAGGCAAACCTGTACTAAGTTCATTCAACAGTGTATTATTACTATATTTTGTAATTTCTAAATTTTCTAAGACTGACATCCTAAATCCCTTATCACAAGTATGTAAAATAGAAAAACAATGATTTTGACTTAAAGAATGACCAGATTCCAATAAATGTTTTGCAAAGTTAGATTTTTCTGGATAATTGTTTCTATAAGCAGCTAAATGTTCTTTATACCTAACCTGAAAACTACGACCCGTTTGACCTACATAAATACCATTACATTCGTCACATACCAACTTATAAACACCCGATTTTTTATTGTTATCTAACCTATCTTTACCGTTACAAATCTGTTTTAATAAATTGTTTGTTTTGAACGCTGCGTGTACTTTATGTTTAGACAAAACTCTTGAAACTCCGTCACTCAATGGACCTAAATAAGTTAAACTGCCCACAAATTTGTCTATCCTTTCTGGAGCTACGGGATACAATAAGGAACGGATAATGTTTTGTTGTTTACTTCTTATTAAACCATCAACCATCTTTCTACTATATCCATTACTTTCAGCCGTGTGGTAAATAATAGATAGCTCTCTGTTAAAGTTCTCCTGAGATAAGGGGACTGACATCATTCTATGGACAAAACTACGGTAAGCTGATAGCTTATGTTGGAATGGATGACAAGATGAATTTGGTATTGTAATATCTGTGTAAGTAGGTTTTCTGTAAATTTGAAAATCATGCCTATTGTTTAACCTAGTTATTGTCAAATCTAAAAAGTTCAGCGAACCACCAATTTCTAATTCAAGTTTAAATTTTATTTTTGGATGAATTGCATTAAGTTTGTTAACGAACAGTTCTATTTGACGCAAACTTCCAGTCCAGCATATGATAATGTCATCTACATAACGATAATAATATAAAATGTTTGATTCCCCTATAATGTTTTTATTCTCAAAACTGTCCATGAAAATGTCTGCCATAAGTGGACTTAGTGGTGAACCCATAGCTAACCCTTCTTTCTGTTTGTAATATTGATTGCCAAATTGGAAGTAATTTTGTTGCATACAAGTTCTAGTCAAAGATATTAACTCCTCCTTTTCTGCCGGAAGTACTCGTTGTCGCTCAAGATGTCCTTCCAATATTATCAAACTCTCCTCATAAGGTACGTTTGTAAATAAACTTTCTACATCCAGCGATAATAACTTTGCATTGTGAGGCAGGCTAACATCTTTAACTTTGTTGACCAAATCCATACTATTCTTTAAGCTATACTTTGGATTGAATCTAGATCTACTTTTTAATTCGTAATTTAAATATTTTGATAAACCATATGCTGGTGCTCCTATGTAAGAGACAACGGGCCGGATTGGAATATTATTTTTATGTATTTTAGGTAAACCATACAACATTGGTGTTCTTGGATTCATAGGAATTAAATATTTAAGAGAGTTTGGAGAAATAAAGCATGAGTTTTTTGTCATTTCTTTCAATTCCTGTGTGAAAACTTTGGTTGGGTCGGAATTCAATAATTCAAAATCATTGCCCTGTATAACCTCATTAACCTTCTGCACATAAGTACCCCTTTCTAAGATAACTACAGTATTACCCTTATCTGCTTTTGTTATCACTAAGCTATTTTGATCTACCTTATTCCTTAAAGATTTAAAAACATTTAATTCCCTTGGTAAACTTGGAACTATAGCTGAACTAATTGGTTTCTTTATTAAAGAGGCTACCTCATGTTTAACCCCTTCGTCAGCTTTACCCCTAACAATTGCCATCTCTGAATCAACAGCCAAAATCTCCAAAGTTTTCTTATTTAAAACTGGTTGTAAGTTGTATTTAAGACCCTTTTCTAACAGTGATAATTCTGAAGTTGTGAACTGGACGCCACTATGATTTTCTACGCGTTGATAGAACGTATGAGGACATGGTTGCTGCACAGTATTACTATTCCCCCTTAGTCGGTCTACCCTCTGTTTGTCTCTAACTAATCGATCTAATTTCCCTGTCTGAATTATATATTTCCTGTGGGCTAACTCAGCAGCGTATTCCCTAGCTTTATTATCTAGTAAATCAAATTCTATGTTGTGTAAGGAATAAGCTAACTCCATGTGTAAAACTCCCAAGTGAGTTTTATAGTTGTCTCTGATAGTAAACCAATGTTTTATTTCCTCATTTAACCAAGTATTCCTAGCCCTTATCAAAGCAACATTAGCTGCCCTACTATTTGTATTACTTCTAATTTTAATGTAAGATGGAATAACCCCCAAATGTTTACACTGTTGATTGAACCATACATTTTGAGCTGCAATACGATGTGACTGAGTGAGTTTGATGTATAATTTTGCCTGTTCAGCTGTACCTGCTGATCTAAGATAAATAATAGATTCAGGCGTTACTTTGCGGAAATCCATTGCACAATATTAGAATGAAGAAATATTTAGTAACAATTCCGCGTATAACCTTCTCTGATAGTATTCATCAAAGTAAGTTGTCTACTAGTTTCGTCTCTCCACGAGACATCTTCAGGACACCACAATACTCGACCTTGACATTGAGATTGGTAAGCACAGCAACACCGACAGAGTCCCGCCAGTGATGTTGCCTCTCCGAGCTCCGCGCGCCAAGTGAAGCAATGCCCGCAAAACCCCCCTTTATATAGTCACGGATCAAACAGTGCGCACACAAAGTTCATAGTGTGTGTGTGGCAGTACTATTGTTTGAAAAGATTCGTAATAACGGTGACCGAGGCAAACCTGTACTAAGTTCATTCAACAGTGTATTATTACTATATTTTGTAATTTCTAAATTTTCTAAGACTGACATCCTAAATCCCTTATCACAAGTATGTAAAATAGAAAAACAATGATTTTGACTTAAAGAATGACCAGATTCCAATAAATGTTTTGCAAAGTTAGATTTTTCTGGATAATTGTTTCTATAAGCAGCTAAATGTTCTTTATACCTAACCTGAAAACTACGACCCGTTTGACCTACATAAATACCATTACATTCGTCACATACCAACTTATAAACACCCGATTTTTTATTGTTATCTAACCTATCTTTACCGTTACAAATCTGTTTTAATAAATTGTTTGTTTTGAACGCTGCGTGTACTTTATGTTTAGACAAAACTCTTGAAACTCCGTCACTCAATGGACCTAAATAAGTTAAACTGCCCACAAATTTGTCTATCCTTTCTGGAGCTACGGGATACAATAAGGAACGGATAATGTTTTGTTGTTTACTTCTTATTAAACCATCAACCATCTTTCTACTATATCCATTACTTTCAGCCGTGTGGTAAATAATAGATAGCTCTCTGTTAAAGTTCTCCTGAGATAAGGGGACTGACATCATTCTATGGACAAAACTACGGTAAGCTGATAGCTTATGTTGGAATGGATGACAAGATGAATTTGGTATTGTAATATCTGTGTAAGTAGGTTTTCTGTAAATTTGAAAATCATGCCTATTGTTTAACCTAGTTATTGTCAAATCTAAAAAGTTCAGCGAACCACCAATTTCTAATTCAAGTTTAAATTTTATTTTTGGATGAATTGCATTAAGTTTGTTAACGAACAGTTCTATTTGACGCAAACTTCCAGTCCAGCATATGATAATGTCATCTACATAACGATAATAATATAAAATGTTTGATTCCCCTATAATGTTTTTATTCTCAAAACTGTCCATGAAAATGTCTGCCATAAGTGGACTTAGTGGTGAACCCATAGCTAACCCTTCTTTCTGTTTGTAATATTGATTGCCAAATTGGAAGTAATTTTGTTGCATACAAGTTCTAGTCAAAGATATTAACTCCTCCTTTTCTGCCGGAAGTACTCGTTGTCGCTCAAGATGTCCTTCCAATATTATCAAACTCTCCTCATAAGGTACGTTTGTAAATAAACTTTCTACATCCAGCGATAATAACTTTGCATTGTGAGGCAGGCTAACATCTTTAACTTTGTTGACCAAATCCATACTATTCTTTAAGCTATACTTTGGATTGAATCTAGATCTACTTTTTAATTCGTAATTTAAATATTTTGATAAACCATATGCTGGTGCTCCTATGTAAGAGACAACGGGCCGGATTGGAATATTATTTTTATGTATTTTAGGTAAACCATACAACATTGGTGTTCTTGGATTCATAGGAATTAAATATTTAAGAGAGTTTGGAGAAATAAAGCATGAGTTTTTTGTCATTTCTTTCAATTCCTGTGTGAAAACTTTGGTTGGGTCGGAATTCAATAATTCAAAATCATTGCCCTGTATAACCTCATTAACCTTCTGCACATAAGTACCCCTTTCTAAGATAACTACAGTATTACCCTTATCTGCTTTTGTTATCACTAAGCTATTTTGATCTACCTTATTCCTTAAAGATTTAAAAACATTTAATTCCCTTGGTAAACTTGGAACTATAGCTGAACTAATTGGTTTCTTTATTAAAGAGGCTACCTCATGTTTAACCCCTTCGTCAGCTTTACCCCTAACAATTGCCATCTCTGAATCAACAGCCAAAATCTCCAAAGTTTTCTTATTTAAAACTGGTTGTAAGTTGTATTTAAGACCCTTTTCTAACAGTGATAATTCTGAAGTTGTGAACTGGACGCCACTATGATTTTCTACGCGTTGATAGAACGTATGAGGACATGGTTGCTGCACAGTATTACTATTCCCCCTTAGTCGGTCTACCCTCTGTTTGTCTCTAACTAATCGATCTAATTTCCCTGTCTGAATTATATATTTCCTGTGGGCTAACTCAGCAGCGTATTCCCTAGCTTTATTATCTAGTAAATCAAATTCTATGTTGTGTAAGGAATAAGCTAACTCCATGTGTAAAACTCCCAAGTGAGTTTTATAGTTGTCTCTGATAGTAAACCAATGTTTTATTTCCTCATTTAACCAAGTATTCCTAGCCCTTATCAAAGCAACATTAGCTGCCCTACTATTTGTATTACTTCTAATTTTAATGTAAGATGGAATAACCCCCAAATGTTTACACTGTTGATTGAACCATACATTTTGAGCTGCAATACGATGTGACTGAGTGAGTTTGATGTATAATTTTGCCTGTTCAGCTGTACCTGCTGATCTAAGATAAATAATAGATTCAGGCGTTACTTTGCGGAAATCCATTGCACAATATTAGAATGAAGAAATATTTAGTAACAATTCCGCGTATAATAACCAAATGGAAATGAGAAGACGTGTAGATCTTTGGAGCTTTGTATTTGACTCTTTACAATATTGAAAACTTAATAAATGTATGTAAAATAAAAGACTTGCGCTGTGCGCGGAGGCTGTATTGTAAGTTGGGTGGTTTTGCAAGGAATGAATATGGCGGACGGACGCCGCGGCGCTCACTTCCAAAGTATGATTGCAGTGAAGTTGCAGCTCTGTGTAGCGGCTGTATTCACGTCGATTGTTGAGGCGTTAACAGGGTCCCGGCGTTGGAACACCCTGTTCCAAGATTGGTAGTGGTACTAGGCGATTGTATGCTCGTCGTATGGTTCCGGTCGGTGTCTACTGTGTATACAGGGCAATGATTTTGAATTATTGAATTCCGACCCAACCAAAGTTTTCACACAGGAATTGAAAGAAATGACAAAAAACTCATGCTTTATTTCTCCAAACTCTCTTAAATATTTAATTCCTATGAATCCAAGAACACCAATGTTGTATGGTTTACCTAAAATACATAAAAATAATATTCCAATCCGGCCCGTTGTCTCTTACATAGGAGCACCAGCATATGGTTTATCAAAATATTTAAATTACGAATTAAAAAGTAGATCTAGATTCAATCCAAAGTATAGCTTAAAGAATAGTATGGATTTGGTCAACAAAGTTAAAGATGTTAGCCTGCCTCACAATGCAAAGTTATTATCGCTGGATGTAGAAAGTTTATTTACAAACGTACCTTATGAGGAGAGTTTGATAATATTGGAAGGACATCTTGAGCGACAACGAGTACTTCCGGCAGAAAAGGAGGAGTTAATATCTTTGACTAGAACTTGTATGCAACAAAATTACTTTCAATTTGGCAATCAATATTACAAACAGAAAGAAGGGTTAGCTATGGGTTCACCACTAAGTCCACTTATGGCAGACATTTTCATGGACAGTTTTGAGAATAAAAACATTATAGGGGAATCAAACATTTTATATTATTATCGTTATGTAGATGACATTATCATATGCTGGACTGGAAGTTTGCGTCAAATAGAACTGTTCGTTAACAAACTTAATGCAATTCATCCAAAAATAAAATTTAAACTTGAATTAGAAATTGGTGGTTCGCTGAACTTTTTAGATTTGACAATAACTAGGTTAAACAATAGGCATGATTTTCAAATTTACAGAAAACCTACTTACACAGATATTACAATACCAAATTCATCTTGTCATCCATTCCAACATAAGCTATCAGCTTACCGTAGTTTTGTCCATAGAATGATGTCAGTCCCCTTATCTCAGGAGAACTTTAACAGAGAGCTATCTATTATTTACCACACGGCTGAAAGTAATGGATATAGTAGAAAGATGGTTGATGGTTTAATAAGAAGTAAACAACAAAACATTATCCGTTCCTTATTGTATCCCGTAGCTCCAGAAAGGATAGACAAATTTGTGGGCAGTTTAACTTATTTAGGTCCATTGAGTGACGGAGTTTCAAGAGTTTTGTCTAAACATAAAGTACACGCAGCGTTCAAAACAAACAATTTATTAAAACAGATTTGTAACGGTAAAGATAGGTTAGATAACAATAAAAAATCGGGTGTTTATAAGTTGGTATGTGACGAATGTAATGGTATTTATGTAGGTCAAACGGGTCGTAGTTTTCAGGTTAGGTATAAAGAACATTTAGCTGCTTATAGAAACAATTATCCAGAAAAATCTAACTTTGCAAAACATTTATTGGAATCTGGTCATTCTTTAAGTCAAAATCATTGTTTTTCTATTTTACATACTTGTGATAAGGGATTTAGGATGTCAGTCTTAGAAAATTTAGAAATTACAAAATATAGTAATAATACACTGTTGAATGAACTTAGTACAGGTTTGCCTCGGTCACCGTTATTACGAATCTTTTCAAACAATAGTACTGCCACACACACACTATGAACTTTGTGTGCGCACTGTTTGATCCGTGACTATATAAAGGGGGGTTTTGCGGGCATTGCTTCACTTGGCGCGCGGAGCTCGGAGAGGCAACATCACTGGCGGGACTCTGTCGGTGTTGCTGTGCTTACCAATCTCAATGTCAAGGTCGAGTATTGTGGTGTCCTGAAGATGTCTCGTGGAGAGACGAAACTAGTAGACAACTTACTTTGATGAATACTATCAGAGAAGGTTATACGCGGAATTGTTACTAAATATTTCTTCATTCTAATATTGTGCAATGGATTTCCGCAAAGTAACGCCTGAATCTATTATTTATCTTAGATCAGCAGGTACAGCTGAACAGGCAAAATTATACATCAAACTCACTCAGTCACATCGTATTGCAGCTCAAAATGTATGGTTCAATCAACAGTGTAAACATTTGGGGGTTATTCCATCTTACATTAAAATTAGAAGTAATACAAATAGTAGGGCAGCTAATGTTGCTTTGATAAGGGCTAGGAATACTTGGTTAAATGAGGAAATAAAACATTGGTTTACTATCAGAGACAACTATAAAACTCACTTGGGAGTTTTACACATGGAGTTAGCTTATTCCTTACACAACATAGAATTTGATTTACTAGATAATAAAACTAGGGAATACGCTGCTGAGTTAGCCCACAGGAAATATATAATTCAGACAGGGAAATTAGATCGATTAGTTAGAGACAAACAGAGGGTAGACCGACTAAGGGGGAATAGTAATACTGTGCAGCAACCATGTCCTCATACGTTCTATCAACGCGTAGAAAATCATAGTGGCGTCCAGTTCACAACTTCAGAATTATCACTGTTAGAAAAGGGTCTTAAATACAACTTACAACCAGTTTTAAATAAGAAAACTTTGGAGATTTTGGCTGTTGATTCAGAGATGGCAATTGTTAGGGGTAAAGCTGACGAAGGGGTTAAACATGAGGTAGCCTCTTTAATAAAGAAACCAATTAGTTCAGCTATAGTTCCAAGTTTACCAAGGGAATTAAATGTTTTTAAATCTTTAAGGAATAAGGTAGATCAAAATAGCTTAGTGATAACAAAAGCAGATAAGGGTAATACTGTAGTTATCTTAGAAAGGGGTACTTATGTGCAGAAGGTTAATGAGGTTATACAGGGCAATGATTTTGAATTATTGAATTCCGACCCAACCAAAGTTTTCACACAGGAATTGAAAGAAATGACAAAAAACTCATGCTTTATTTCTCCAAACTCTCTTAAATATTTAATTCCTATGAATCCAAGAACACCAATGTTGTATGGTTTACCTAAAATACATAAAAATAATATTCCAATCCGGCCCGTTGTCTCTTACATAGGAGCACCAGCATATGGTTTATCAAAATATTTAAATTACGAATTAAAAAGTAGATCTAGATTCAATCCAAAGTATAGCTTAAAGAATAGTATGGATTTGGTCAACAAAGTTAAAGATGTTAGCCTGCCTCACAATGCAAAGTTATTATCGCTGGATGTAGAAAGTTTATTTACAAACGTACCTTATGAGGAGAGTTTGATAATATTGGAAGGACATCTTGAGCGACAACGAGTACTTCCGGCAGAAAAGGAGGAGTTAATATCTTTGACTAGAACTTGTATGCAACAAAATTACTTCCAATTTGGCAATCAATATTACAAACAGAAAGAAGGGTTAGCTATGGGTTCACCACTAAGTCCACTTATGGCAGACATTTTCATGGACAGTTTTGAGAATAAAAACATTATAGGGGAATCAAACATTTTATATTATTATCGTTATGTAGATGACATTATCATATGCTGGACTGGAAGTTTGCGTCAAATAGAACTGTTCGTTAACAAACTTAATGCAATTCATCCAAAAATAAAATTTAAACTTGAATTAGAAATTGGTGGTTCGCTGAACTTTTTAGATTTGACAATAACTAGGTTAAACAATAGGCATGATTTTCAAATTTACAGAAAACCTACTTACACAGATATTACAATACCAAATTCATCTTGTCATCCATTCCAACATAAGCTATCAGCTTACCGTAGTTTTGTCCATAGAATGATGTCAGTCCCCTTATCTCAGGAGAACTTTAACAGAGAGCTATCTATTATTTACCACACGGCTGAAAGTAATGGATATAGTAGAAAGATGGTTGATGGTTTAATAAGAAGTAAACAACAAAACATTATCCGTTCCTTATTGTATCCCGTAGCTCCAGAAAGGATAGACAAATTTGTGGGCAGTTTAACTTATTTAGGTCCATTGAGTGACGGAGTTTCAAGAGTTTTGTCTAAACATAAAGTACACGCAGCGTTCAAAACAAACAATTTATTAAAACAGATTTGTAACGGTAAAGATAGGTTAGATAACAATAAAAAATCGGGTGTTTATAAGTTGGTATGTGACGAATGTAATGGTATTTATGTAGGTCAAACGGGTCGTAGTTTTCAGGTTAGGTATAAAGAACATTTAGCTGCTTATAGAAACAATTATCCAGAAAAATCTAACTTTGCAAAACATTTATTGGAATCTGGTCATTCTTTAAGTCAAAATCATTGTTTTTCTATTTTACATACTTGTGATAAGGGATTTAGGATGTCAGTCTTAGAAAATTTAGAAATTACAAAATATAGTAATAATACACTGTTGAATGAACTTAGTACAGGTTTGCCTCGGTCACCGTTATTACGAATCTTTTCAAACAATAGTACTGCCACACACACACTATGAACTTTGTGTGCGCACTGTTTGATCCGTGACTATATAAAGGGGGGTTTTGCGGGCATTGCTTCACTTGGCGCGCGGAGCTCGGAGAGGCAACATCACTGGCGGGACTCTGTCGGTGTTGCTGTGCTTACCAATCTCAATGTCAAGGTCGAGTATTGTGGTGTCCTGAAGATGTCTCGTGGAGAGACGAAACTAGTAGACAACTTACTTTGATGAATACTATCAGAGAAGGTTATACGCGGAATTGTTACTAAATATTTCTTCATTCTAATATTGTGCAATGGATTTCCGCAAAGTAACGCCTGAATCTATTATTTATCTTAGATCAGCAGGTACAGCTGAACAGGCAAAATTATACATCAAACTCACTCAGTCACATCGTATTGCAGCTCAAAATGTATGGTTCAATCAACAGTGTAAACATTTGGGGGTTATTCCATCTTACATTAAAATTAGAAGTAATACAAATAGTAGGGCAGCTAATGTTGCTTTGATAAGGGCTAGGAATACTTGGTTAAATGAGGAAATAAAACATTGGTTTACTATCAGAGACAACTATAAAACTCACTTGGGAGTTTTACACATGGAGTTAGCTTATTCCTTACACAACATAGAATTTGATTTACTAGATAATAAAGCTAGGGAATACGCTGCTGAGTTAGCCCACAGGAAATATATAATTCAGACAGGGAAATTAGATCGATTAGTTAGAGACAAACAGAGGGTAGACCGACTAAGGGGGAATAGTAATACTGTGCAGCAACCATGTCCTCATACGTTCTATCAACGCGTAGAAAATCATAGTGGCGTCCAGTTCACAACTTCAGAATTATCACTGTTAGAAAAGGGTCTTAAATACAACTTACAACCAGTTTTAAATAAGAAAACTTTGGAGATTTTGGCTGTTGATTCAGAGATGGCAATTGTTAGGGGTAAAGCTGACGAAGGGGTTAAACATGAGGTAGCCTCTTTAATAAAGAAACCAATTAGTTCAGCTATAGTTCCAAGTTTACCAAGGGAATTAAATGTTTTTAAATCTTTAAGGAATAAGGTAGATCAAAATAGCTTAGTGATAACAAAAGCAGATAAGGGTAATACTGTAGTTATCTTAGAAAGGGGTACTTATGTGCAGAAGGTTAATGAGGTTATACAGGGCAATGATTTTGAATTATTGAATTCCGACCCAACCAAAGTTTTCACACAGGAATTGAAAGAAATGACAAAAAACTCATGCTTTATTTCTCCAAACTCTCTTAAATATTTAATTCCTATGAATCCAAGAACACCAATGTTGTATGGTTTACCTAAAATACATAAAAATAATATTCCAATCCGGCCCGTTGTCTCTTACATAGGAGCACCAGCATATGGTTTATCAAAATATTTAAATTACGAATTAAAAAGTAGATCTAGATTCAATCCAAAGTATAGCTTAAAGAATAGTATGGATTTGGTCAACAAAGTTAAAGATGTTAGCCTGCCTCACAATGCAAAGTTATTATCGCTGGATGTAGAAAGTTTATTTACAAACGTACCTTATGAGGAGAGTTTGATAATATTGGAAGGACATCTTGAGCGACAACGAGTACTTCCGGCAGAAAAGGAGGAGTTAATATCTTTGACTAGAACTTGTATGCAACAAAATTACTTCCAATTTGGCAATCAATATTACAAACAGAAAGAAGGGTTAGCTATGGGTTCACCACTAAGTCCACTTATGGCAGACATTTTCATGGACAGTTTTGAGAATAAAAACATTATAGGGGAATCAAACATTTTATATTATTATCGTTATGTAGATGACATTATCATATGCTGGACTGGAAGTTTGCGTCAAATAGAACTGTTCGTTAACAAACTTAATGCAATTCATCCAAAAATAAAATTTAAACTTGAATTAGAAATTGGTGGTTCGCTGAACTTTTTAGATTTGACAATAACTAGGTTAAACAATAGGCATGATTTTCAAATTTACAGAAAACCTACTTACACAGATATTACAATACCAAATTCATCTTGTCATCCATTCCAACATAAGCTATCAGCTTACCGTAGTTTTGTCCATAGAATGATGTCAGTCCCCTTATCTCAGGAGAACTTTAACAGAGAGCTATCTATTATTTACCACACGGCTGAAAGTAATGGATATAGTAGAAAGATGGTTGATGGTTTAATAAGAAGTAAACAACAAAACATTATCCGTTCCTTATTGTATCCCGTAGCTCCAGAAAGGATAGACAAATTTGTGGGCAGTTTAACTTATTTAGGTCCATTGAGTGACGGAGTTTCAAGAGTTTTGTCTAAACATAAAGTACACGCAGCGTTCAAAACAAACAATTTATTAAAACAGATTTGTAACGGTAAAGATAGGTTAGATAACAATAAAAAATCGGGTGTTTATAAGTTGGTATGTGACGAATGTAATGGTATTTATGTAGGTCAAACGGGTCGTAGTTTTCAGGTTAGGTATAAAGAACATTTAGCTGCTTATAGAAACAATTATCCAGAAAAATCTAACTTTGCAAAACATTTATTGGAATCTGGTCATTCTTTAAGTCAAAATCATTGTTTTTCTATTTTACATACTTGTGATAAGGGATTTAGGATGTCAGTCTTAGAAAATTTAGAAATTACAAAATATAGTAATAATACACTGTTGAATGAACTTAGTACAGGTTTGCCTCGGTCACCGTTATTACGAATCTTTTCAAACAATAGTACTGCCACACACACACTATGAACTTTGTGTGCGCACTGTTTGATCCGTGACTATATAAAGGGGGGTTTTGCGGGCATTGCTTCACTTGGCGCGCGGAGCTCGGAGAGGCAACATCACTGGCGGGACTCTGTCGGTGTTGCTGTGCTTACCAATCTCAATGTCAAGGTCGAGTATTGTGGTGTCCTGAAGATGTCTCGTGGAGAGACGAAACTAGTAGACAACTTACTTTGATGAATACTATCAGAGAAGGTTATACGCGGAATTGTTACTAAATATTTCTTCATTCTAATATTGTGCAATGGATTTCCGCAAAGTAACGCCTGAATCTATTATTTATCTTAGATCAGCAGGTACAGCTGAACAGGCAAAATTATACATCAAACTCACTCAGTCACATCGTATTGCAGCTCAAAATGTATGGTTCAATCAACAGTGTAAACATTTGGGGGTTATTCCATCTTACATTAAAATTAGAAGTAATACAAATAGTAGGGCAGCTAATGTTGCTTTGATAAGGGCTAGGAATACTTGGTTAAATGAGGAAATAAAACATTGGTTTACTATCAGAGACAACTATAAAACTCACTTGGGAGTTTTACACATGGAGTTAGCTTATTCCTTACACAACATAGAATTTGATTTACTAGATAATAAAGCTAGGGAATACGCTGCTGAGTTAGCCCACAGGAAATATATAATTCAGACAGGGAAATTAGATCGATTAGTTAGAGACAAACAGAGGGTAGACCGACTAAGGGGGAATAGTAATACTGTGCAGCAACCATGTCCTCATACGTTCTATCAACGCGTAGAAAATCATAGTGGCGTCCAGTTCACAACTTCAGAATTATCACTGTTAGAAAAGGGTCTTAAATACAACTTACAACCAGTTTTAAATAAGAAAACTTTGGAGATTTTGGCTGTTGATTCAGAGATGGCAATTGTTAGGGGTAAAGCTGACGAAGGGGTTAAACATGAGGTAGCCTCTTTAATAAAGAAACCAATTAGTTCAGCTATAGTTCCAAGTTTACCAAGGGAATTAAATGTTTTTAAATCTTTAAGGAATAAGGTAGATCAAAATAGCTTAGTGATAACAAAAGCAGATAAGGGTAATACTGTAGTTATCTTAGAAAGGGGTACTTATGTGCAGAAGGTTAATGAGGTTATACAGGGCAATGATTTTGAATTATTGAATTCCGACCCAACCAAAGTTTTCACACAGGAATTGAAAGAAATGACAAAAAACTCATGCTTTATTTCTCCAAACTCTCTTAAATATTTAATTCCTATGAATCCAAGAACACCAATGTTGTATGGTTTACCTAAAATACATAAAAATAATATTCCAATCCGGCCCGTTGTCTCTTACATAGGAGCACCAGCATATGGTTTATCAAAATATTTAAATTACGAATTAAAAAGTAGATCTAGATTCAATCCAAAGTATAGCTTAAAGAATAGTATGGATTTGGTCAACAAAGTTAAAGATGTTAGCCTGCCTCACAATGCAAAGTTATTATCGCTGGATGTAGAAAGTTTATTTACAAACGTACCTTATGAGGAGAGTTTGATAATATTGGAAGGACATCTTGAGCGACAACGAGTACTTCCGGCAGAAAAGGAGGAGTTAATATCTTTGACTAGAACTTGTATGCAACAAAATTACTTCCAATTTGGCAATCAATATTACAAACAGAAAGAAGGGTTAGCTATGGGTTCACCACTAAGTCCACTTATGGCAGACATTTTCATGGACAGTTTTGAGAATAAAAACATTATAGGGGAATCAAACATTTTATATTATTATCGTTATGTAGATGACATTATCATATGCTGGACTGGAAGTTTGCGTCAAATAGAACTGTTCGTTAACAAACTTAATGCAATTCATCCAAAAATAAAATTTAAACTTGAATTAGAAATTGGTGGTTCGCTGAACTTTTTAGATTTGACAATAACTAGGTTAAACAATAGGCATGATTTTCAAATTTACAGAAAACCTACTTACACAGATATTACAATACCAAATTCATCTTGTCATCCATTCCAACATAAGCTATCAGCTTACCGTAGTTTTGTCCATAGAATGATGTCAGTCCCCTTATCTCAGGAGAACTTTAACAGAGAGCTATCTATTATTTACCACACGGCTGAAAGTAATGGATATAGTAGAAAGATGGTTGATGGTTTAATAAGAAGTAAACAACAAAACATTATCCGTTCCTTATTGTATCCCGTAGCTCCAGAAAGGATAGACAAATTTGTGGGCAGTTTAACTTATTTAGGTCCATTGAGTGACGGAGTTTCAAGAGTTTTGTCTAAACATAAAGTACACGCAGCGTTCAAAACAAACAATTTATTAAAACAGATTTGTAACGGTAAAGATAGGTTAGATAACAATAAAAAATCGGGTGTTTATAAGTTGGTATGTGACGAATGTAATGGTATTTATGTAGGTCAAACGGGTCGTAGTTTTCAGGTTAGGTATAAAGAACATTTAGCTGCTTATAGAAACAATTATCCAGAAAAATCTAACTTTGCAAAACATTTATTGGAATCTGGTCATTCTTTAAGTCAAAATCATTGTTTTTCTATTTTACATACTTGTGATAAGGGATTTAGGATGTCAGTCTTAGAAAATTTAGAAATTACAAAATATAGTAATAATACACTGTTGAATGAACTTAGTACAGGTTTGCCTCGGTCACCGTTATTACGAATCTTTTCAAACAATAGTACTGCCACACACACACTATGAACTTTGTGTGCGCACTGTTTGATCCGTGACTATATAAAGGGGGGTTTTGCGGGCATTGCTTCACTTGGCGCGCGGAGCTCGGAGAGGCAACATCACTGGCGGGACTCTGTCGGTGTTGCTGTGCTTACCAATCTCAATGTCAAGGTCGAGTATTGTGGTGTCCTGAAGATGTCTCGTGGAGAGACGAAACTAGTAGACAACTTACTTTGATGAATACTATCAGAGAAGGTTATACGCGGAATTGTTACTAAATATTTCTTCATTCTAATATTGTGCAATGGATTTCCGCAAAGTAACGCCTGAATCTATTATTTATCTTAGATCAGCAGGTACAGCTGAACAGGCAAAATTATACATCAAACTCACTCAGTCACATCGTATTGCAGCTCAAAATGTATGGTTCAATCAACAGTGTAAACATTTGGGGGTTATTCCATCTTACATTAAAATTAGAAGTAATACAAATAGTAGGGCAGCTAATGTTGCTTTGATAAGGGCTAGGAATACTTGGTTAAATGAGGAAATAAAACATTGGTTTACTATCAGAGACAACTATAAAACTCACTTGGGAGTTTTACACATGGAGTTAGCTTATTCCTTACACAACATAGAATTTGATTTACTAGATAATAAAGCTAGGGAATACGCTGCTGAGTTAGCCCACAGGAAATATATAATTCAGACAGGGAAATTAGATCGATTAGTTAGAGACAAACAGAGGGTAGACCGACTAAGGGGGAATAGTAATACTGTGCAGCAACCATGTCCTCATACGTTCTATCAACGCGTAGAAAATCATAGTGGCGTCCAGTTCACAACTTCAGAATTATCACTGTTAGAAAAGGGTCTTAAATACAACTTACAACCAGTTTTAAATAAGAAAACTTTGGAGATTTTGGCTGTTGATTCAGAGATGGCAATTGTTAGGGGTAAAGCTGACGAAGGGGTTAAACATGAGGTAGCCTCTTTAATAAAGAAACCAATTAGTTCAGCTATAGTTCCAAGTTTACCAAGGGAATTAAATGTTTTTAAATCTTTAAGGAATAAGGTAGATCAAAATAGCTTAGTGATAACAAAAGCAGATAAGGGTAATACTGTAGTTATCTTAGAAAGGGGTACTTATGTGCAGAAGGTTAATGAGGTTATACAGGGCAATGATTTTGAATTATTGAATTCCGACCCAACCAAAGTTTTCACACAGGAATTGAAAGAAATGACAAAAAACTCATGCTTTATTTCTCCAAACTCTCTTAAATATTTAATTCCTATGAATCCAAGAACACCAATGTTGTATGGTTTACCTAAAATACATAAAAATAATATTCCAATCCGGCCCGTTGTCTCTTACATAGGAGCACCAGCATATGGTTTATCAAAATATTTAAATTACGAATTAAAAAGTAGATCTAGATTCAATCCAAAGTATAGCTTAAAGAATAGTATGGATTTGGTCAACAAAGTTAAAGATGTTAGCCTGCCTCACAATGCAAAGTTATTATCGCTGGATGTAGAAAGTTTATTTACAAACGTACCTTATGAGGAGAGTTTGATAATATTGGAAGGACATCTTGAGCGACAACGAGTACTTCCGGCAGAAAAGGAGGAGTTAATATCTTTGACTAGAACTTGTATGCAACAAAATTACTTCCAATTTGGCAATCAATATTACAAACAGAAAGAAGGGTTAGCTATGGGTTCACCACTAAGTCCACTTATGGCAGACATTTTCATGGACAGTTTTGAGAATAAAAACATTATAGGGGAATCAAACATTTTATATTATTATCGTTATGTAGATGACATTATCATATGCTGGACTGGAAGTTTGCGTCAAATAGAACTGTTCGTTAACAAACTTAATGCAATTCATCCAAAAATAAAATTTAAACTTGAATTAGAAATTGGTGGTTCGCTGAACTTTTTAGATTTGACAATAACTAGGTTAAACAATAGGCATGATTTTCAAATTTACAGAAAACCTACTTACACAGATATTACAATACCAAATTCATCTTGTCATCCATTCCAACATAAGCTATCAGCTTACCGTAGTTTTGTCCATAGAATGATGTCAGTCCCCTTATCTCAGGAGAACTTTAACAGAGAGCTATCTATTATTTACCACACGGCTGAAAGTAATGGATATAGTAGAAAGATGGTTGATGGTTTAATAAGAAGTAAACAACAAAACATTATCCGTTCCTTATTGTATCCCGTAGCTCCAGAAAGGATAGACAAATTTGTGGGCAGTTTAACTTATTTAGGTCCATTGAGTGACGGAGTTTCAAGAGTTTTGTCTAAACATAAAGTACACGCAGCGTTCAAAACAAACAATTTATTAAAACAGATTTGTAACGGTAAAGATAGGTTAGATAACAATAAAAAATCGGGTGTTTATAAGTTGGTATGTGACGAATGTAATGGTATTTATGTAGGTCAAACGGGTCGTAGTTTTCAGGTTAGGTATAAAGAACATTTAGCTGCTTATAGAAACAATTATCCAGAAAAATCTAACTTTGCAAAACATTTATTGGAATCTGGTCATTCTTTAAGTCAAAATCATTGTTTTTCTATTTTACATACTTGTGATAAGGGATTTAGGATGTCAGTCTTAGAAAATTTAGAAATTACAAAATATAGTAATAATACACTGTTGAATGAACTTAGTACAGGTTTGCCTCGGTCACCGTTATTACGAATCTTTTCAAACAATAGTACTGCCACACACACACTATGAACTTTGTGTGCGCACTGTTTGATCCGTGACTATATAAAGGGGGGTTTTGCGGGCATTGCTTCACTTGGCGCGCGGAGCTCGGAGAGGCAACATCACTGGCGGGACTCTGTCGGTGTTGCTGTGCTTACCAATCTCAATGTCAAGGTCGAGTATTGTGGTGTCCTGAAGATGTCTCGTGGAGAGACGAAACTAGTAGACAACTTACTTTGATGAATACTATCAGAGAAGGTTATACGCGGAATTGTTACTAAATATTTCTTCATTCTAATATTGTGCAATGGATTTCCGCAAAGTAACGCCTGAATCTATTATTTATCTTAGATCAGCAGGTACAGCTGAACAGGCAAAATTATACATCAAACTCACTCAGTCACATCGTATTGCAGCTCAAAATGTATGGTTCAATCAACAGTGTAAACATTTGGGGGTTATTCCATCTTACATTAAAATTAGAAGTAATACAAATAGTAGGGCAGCTAATGTTGCTTTGATAAGGGCTAGGAATACTTGGTTAAATGAGGAAATAAAACATTGGTTTACTATCAGAGACAACTATAAAACTCACTTGGGAGTTTTACACATGGAGTTAGCTTATTCCTTACACAACATAGAATTTGATTTACTAGATAATAAAGCTAGGGAATACGCTGCTGAGTTAGCCCACAGGAAATATATAATTCAGACAGGGAAATTAGATCGATTAGTTAGAGACAAACAGAGGGTAGACCGACTAAGGGGGAATAGTAATACTGTGCAGCAACCATGTCCTCATACGTTCTATCAACGCGTAGAAAATCATAGTGGCGTCCAGTTCACAACTTCAGAATTATCACTGTTAGAAAAGGGTCTTAAATACAACTTACAACCAGTTTTAAATAAGAAAACTTTGGAGATTTTGGCTGTTGATTAGAGATGGCAATTGTTAGGGGTAAAGCTGACGAAGGGGTTAAACATGAGGTAGCCTCTTTAATAAAGAAACCAATTAGTTCAGCTATAGTTCCAAGTTTACCAAGGGAATTAAATGTTTTTAAATCTTTAAGGAATAAGGTAGATCAAAATAGCTTAGTGATAACAAAAGCAGATAAGGGTAATACTGTAGTTATCTTAGAAAGGGGTACTTATGTGCAGAAGGTTAATGAGGTTATACAGGGCAATGATTTTGAATTATTGAATTCCGACCCAACAAAGTTTTCACACAGGAATTGAAAGAAATGACAAAAAACTCATGCTTTATTTCTCCAAACTCTCTTAAATATTTAATTCCTATGAATCCAAGAACACCAATGTTGTATGGTTTACCTAAAATACATAAAAATAATATTCCAATCCGGCCCGTTGTCTCTTACATAGGAGCACCAGCATATGGTTTATCAAAATATTTAAATTACGAATTAAAAAGTAGATCTAGATTCAATCCAAAGTATAGCTTAAAGAATAGT